>JAKSZT010053791.1:11279806-11655342 GCA_026826555.1 Tolypeutes matacus
TAGAGTGGACTTGATGGTATTCTCTTGCTCACATATGGTGATTCTTGCAATGCAAGAAATTATAACAATGAGGTGGAGCCAGTGGCCACTTGACAGTTTTTGGGTAGGGAGGGGATGAGCAGTTGAAATACAGGGGCTTCTTTGGGAGTTGGAGGTTGTCCTGAGTACTGTTGTGGCAATGGATGTAGGCCATTTTAAATCAGCACACACCACTCAGAACTGAGTGGGAGAGAGTGTGGTCTACAATGTGAACTGTGGTCTATGGTTGGTGGCAAGGCGCCAGGATGTGTAGGTTCATTGGGGTTGGTGGGCCACGCTGTGGGAGATGTTTGTGTGGGATGTGGTGGGAAGTGTGGGAGGTGGGCAACATGGGAATCCCAGTGGGTTCCGTGTAATATTTTGGGTAATCTAAGCACCTCTTAAAATATATGTATATATATATATATAAATAACATTTTTGTAAGCAAATACCCATATATGCACATATATTTATATATCATTTTACAAATGTTTGTATGTATTGTGAGAATTTTGATTTTTACCCATAATAAAAAAATAAAAAATTAAAAAAAAAAAATTCTACATACATTAAAAAATAAAATAAAATAAAATAAAATAAAATGTACAGTGTGCAATAATAGATTACAAGTCAAACAAAGAAATGGAAATGATGGCTCATCCAAAGGAACAAGATCATCAGCGAGGACCAGATTTTGGACTTACCAGACAGAGACTTTGAACAATGATCCTCAGTATTGCAAAGAGATAAAGGAAAGCAAGAAGAACTAAGGATCAGAGGAAAACAATTAATGAAAAATACAGGGATCTTTCCAGAGAAATACTGGAGTTGAACCAAATACTGGAATTGAAGAACACAATAATTGAGGTGAAAAATTTCCAATACAGTTTCACAGCAGATTGGAGGTGGCAGAAGAATAAATCAGCGAACTCAAAAAGAGAAGTGAAATGACTCAGGCCGAGGAGCAGGAAGATAAAAGAATAAAAAGGAATGAACATAGCTTAAGAGACCCATGGGACACCATCAAGCATAATAATACATGATTATGGGAGTCCCAGAAGGAGAAGAAAGGGGCAGAAGGAATATTCAAATAAAAAATGGCAGAAAACTCTCTAAATTTAACAAAAATCATGAATAAACACATTCAAGCAGCCCAACGAACCCCAAACAAGATTAATTCAATAAGAACCATGCCTAGACAGAGTAATCAAACTCCATTATCAAGAGAAAGGAGAGAGTTCCAAAAGCTGCAAGAGAAAAGCAATGAGTTATGTACAAGGGAATTTCAATAAGATTAAGTGCCTATTTCTAATCAGAAACCATGGAGGGAAGCAGATGTGGCTCAAGCAATTAAGCTCCCTTCTACCACATGAGAGGTCCTTGATTCGGTTCCCAGTATCTCCTGGAGAAGACAAGCAAGACGGCGAGCTGATGCAACAAGGAGACACAAAAAGGAAACTATGAGACAACAAAGCAGGGTGCGGAAGTGACTCAAGTGACTGAGTGCCTCTCTCCCACATGGGAGGTCCCAGGTTCGGTTCCTGGTGCCTCCTAAAGAGAAGACGAGCAGACAGAGAGCACACAGCGAGCACAAACAATGGAGGGGGGTGGGGGTGGATACATAAAATCAATCTTTAAAAAAAAAAAAAAAAGAAACCATGGCGGCAAGAAGGCAGTAGCAGGAAATATTTAAAGTGCTGAAAGAAAACAATTGTTAACCAAATATTTTCTGTCTGGTGAGAATCTCTTTCAAAAATAAAGGCAAGACTAAGACATTCCCAGATAATCTCAGAATCCTCAGGACTGGGGCATGAGGTATCGACTAGAGTGGACTTACTGGTATTTGACTATAGACTTATTGTGATTCTAGCAATGGAAGAACTCATATCATTGATGTGGAGACAGTGGCCACTGGTGGTTCCGAGGTCAGGGAGAGGGAAAACAGGTGTAATACAGGGGCATTTTTGGGACTTGGGAATTGTCCTGAATGACAATGCAACGACAGATACAGGCCATTATATATCGCCATAACCTACAGAACTGTGTGGAAGAGAGTGTAAACTACAATTTAAACTACAATCCATGCTTAGTGGCAATGCTCCAAAATGTGTTCATCAATTGCAATGAATGTACCACATTAATGAAGGATGTTATTAATGGGAGTGAATGTGGGTGGCGTGGGGAGCAGGGCATATATTTTTTATGTTACATTTATGTAATCTAAATATCTTTTTAACAAAAAATTTTTAAAAAGCTTATACTACCTGAAAAAAAATATATATCATTATACCATTTTCCAACAAATCAATGAAATATAAAACACTTTTCTAACTAAAAATAAAATTCTAATGAATCATTAAAAAAAGACATTCCCAGGTAAACAAAAGCTGAGGGAATCTGTTAACAGTAAATCTGCCCTACAAGCAATGTTAAGGAAGTACTTCAAACTGAAAGGAAAGGACACTAGACAGTGGATCAAAGCAGCATAAATAAAGACCTCCGGTAAAGGTAATCATGAATAATTACAAATGCCAGTACTATTGTATTGTTTGTTATGTAACTCCACTTCTTGCTTCACAGAGGTGCTAGAATGCAAATGCATAAAAAAGAAAACTGAGGGGCAGGGAAAAAAGATCACTACATACTGATAAAGGGGTCAATTCAAAGAGAAGACATAATTGTATATTCATGTACAGCAGAGCCCCAAAATATATGAAAAAAAATATCAACAGATTTGAAGGGAGAAACAGTTCTACATTAACAGTACACCACTTTCAGTAATGGATAGAGAACATCAAGACAGAAGATCAGTAAGAAAATACAAGATCTGAACAATACTCTAAAGCAGCTTGACTTAAATAGAACACTTCGCCCAACAGCAACAGAATACACATTCTTCTTGTGTGAACATGGATCATTCTCCAGGATAGACTATATGTTAGGTCACAAAACAGGTCTCAATAAATTCAAAAATATTGAAATCCTACAATGTGTCTTTTCTGACTGCAAAGGAATGAAGCTAGAAATCAATAACAGGAAGAAATGAAAAATTCACAAATATGTGAAAATTAAAGTACTCTTATCCTAGGGGTCAAAGAAGAAATTGCAAAGGAATTAGGAAATAGTTTGAGGCCAATGAAAAAGAAAACATACCAAAACTTATGGGATAAAGCAAAGCAGTGCTAAAAAGGAAATTTATAGCTCTAAATGCTTACATTGAAAAAAGAAAATTCTCATTTCAGAGACTGTGGTAGTTCAAGGATTTTGTGAAGTTATTAGAGCTAATCCATTCCTGCGAGTGTGAACCTATTGTAGGTGAGGCCTTTTGGTTAGATTACTTCAGTTAGGACAGGCTTTTGATTAGATTACCTTAGGTAATCTAAGACCCAGGGTAGATCTTAATTCTCTTAGGGGGATTTTTTTGTATAAATGGGATGAATACGAGAGAGACAGCAACTCAAAGATGAGCCCACAGAAGCTGAGATAAAGCCACAAATGGAGCAACTAGAAGCTGAAAGCAAGGGAGCCCAGAGGAGAAAGCAGAGACTGACAGATGCCGCTATGTGCCTTCCCATGTGACAGGAATCCAGAATAACCCAGAGCCAGTCTTTGGGGAAAGAGTGTCACCTGATGCCTTGATTTGGACATTTTCACGGCCTCAGAACTGTAAACTTGCTATCTAATCCCCATTACCAAAGCCAACCTATTTCTGGTATTTTGCTTTTGGCAGCTTTTAGCAAACTAAAACAAACCTTCCCTCAAATCTAGAGGATCTAGAAGGAAAAGAACAAACTAAACCCAAAGTGAGAAGAAGGGAATAACAATAGAGCCAACAAAATGAAAAGGTGGTTCTATGAAAAGATCAATAAAATTGACAAGCCTTTAGGTAGACCGAAAAACATAAAAGGAGAGAGGACACAAATATGTAAAATAAAAAATGAAAAAGGGGGTATTAATTCCAACCCCATGGAAATGGACAATAGGATACTATGAACAACTGTATGCCAATAAGTTAGATAACCTAGAAGAAATGGACAAATTCCTACAAATGCACAAACAACCTACATTGACTATGAAAAATACAGGAACTCAACAAACCAATCACAAGCAAAGAGATTGAATCAGTCATCAAAAATCTTCCAAAAAAGAAAAGTCCAGAATTAGATGGCTTCACAGGTGATTTACAGATTCAATGCAATCACAATCAAAATTCCAATAGATGGAAAAGCCAATCATCAAATTTATATGGAAGGGTATGGGGAACCAAATAGCCAAAGCCATCTTGAAAAAGAAGAATGAAGTTGGAGGACTCAATGCCTAATCTTAAAACTTATTACAAAGACACACTGGGAGTGGATATGGCTCAAATGGTTGGGCATCTGTCTCTCACATGGAGGGACCTGGGTTTGATCCCTGGGACCTCCCGGTAAAAATAAAAGAAAAATATAGAAGGCGCTTGGGCCACCAGGCCCTGTGCACAGGTACACCATAAGGCCCCATGAGCGGGTGTGCCATCAAGCCCTGCGCGCAGGTGTGCTGTCAGGCCCCGCGAGCGAGTGCGCCGTCAGGCCCCGCCGAGCCACTCAGCAAGATGATGACGTAACAAGAGAGTGACACAAGGGAGAGCCAAGACAAGATGCACCAAAAAAACAGGAACTAAGGTGGCACAGGCAGTAGGACGCCTCTCTCCCATATCGGAGGTTCCCAGGATCGAATCCCAGTGAAGACAGGAGGAGAAGGATGAGAAGTGAGGGCAGGAAACAGACAAAGAGAATTGCCCAGCGAATGGACACAAAAACGGGGGGGGGGGGGGGGGGAAGGGGGCAAAAATTGATAAAAGTAAATATATAAATAATAAATAAATCTTTTAAAAACAAACAAAAAAACAAAGACACAGTCATTAAAACAACGAGAGTTCTGGGAAGATGGCATTGGAATAAGCAGGGAGGGCTAACTTTCTCACCAAAACAACAGAGAAAAGCATAAAGCTGTCTGAGGGACCTACTTTGGGGGTCATCAGACCAGGACAACGCTACACACTCCCAGGAGGGTAAGGGGCAGACACAAAGAACCTAAAACAACACACGTGAGTTACCAAAGCATCACAGTGGCCAGGAAGGGCTCCCCTCCCCCACCCCCAAGATATTAGGATGGGATAAAACCCCTGCCTCACTGCAGACGACTGAGAGGGAAACAGACATCTTCTCTCTCAGCTTTTACAAGGGAAAAGGGAGGAGGAGTTGGGGGCTTCTCTTCAGTGAATTTGGTGAGCAAAAGCCCACTTTTAATTTCTTTTTTTTTTTTTTTTTCCTTTTTTTTTTAAAGATTTTATTTATTTATTCATCCATCCCCCCTTGCTGCCCGTGCTCGCTGGGTCAGCCAACCACGCCATGCGGGCGGGCTTGCCTTCACCAGGAGGCCCCGGGAACCGAACCCGGGGCCTCCCACATGGCAAACGGGAGCCCTACTGATTGAGCCACAGCCACTTCCCCACCCACTTTTAATTTCTACTTTGAACAGACCAAATCTTAGGAAAGCGGAGATTGAAGAAACACCTCTGTGGAAAGGTGCGACAAGTGCCATCAGCTGGCCAGTCTGGGAACTGCATGTAGAAAAACAGCTCTTAGGTATCTCTTTACCCAAACTCTAGAAGAAAATCTGTACCCATTAATGAATCCCTGGCCTGATTTTGATAACTTAAGCTGGGCAATTTTAAAGACTTAGAATGAGTTGAACCAAATATCAAAGAAGAGCAGTGGAAAAAGAAAAAGAACATTGGCAAGAGAGAAATTGGCCGTAAGAGTAAATTCACCAACATATTCAGATGCCTAGACATCAGCAAAAAATTACAAGCCATACTAGGAAACAGGAATAGATGGCTCAGTCAAAGGAACAAACCATATATCCTGAAGAGATACAGGATTTAAGGCAATCAATGATAATCACATAACTCCCCTAAATCAATTCAAAGACCTGAAAGAAAATATGACTAAAGAGATAAAGGATATTAAGAAGATACTGGCTGAGCATAATGACAACTTTAAAGCCTGCAAAGAAAAGTAACAGACCTTATGGTAATAAAAGACATGATGGATAAGATTAGAAATACATTAGAGGCACATAAGAGCAAATTTGAATTACTTGAAGACAGAATTAGTGCTTTTGAAGACAGAACATCTGAATTGGAGAAAAGAAAGAGAAGAGAATGGAAAAAATGGAACAGGGTCTTAGGGAATTGAATGACAATGCAAAATGTACAAACATATGCATTATCAGTGTTCCATAAGGAGAAGAGAATAGGAAAGGGGCAGAAAGAATATTTGAAGAACTAATGAACAAAAACTTCACAACTCTTACGAAAGACATAAATATCAATATCCAAGAAGGACAACACACCCCGAACAGAATAAATCTAAACAGACCTACTCTGAGATACCTACAATTCAGAATGGCAAATATCAGAAATAAAGAGGGGATTCTGAAAGCAGTAAGACAAAACTAAAGCATCACATACAAGGGAACCTCAATAAGATTAAATGCTGACCTCTCATCAAAAACCATGGAGGTGAGAAGGAAGTGGTATGATGTATTTAAGGTACTGAAAGAGAAAAACTGCCAGCCAAGAATTCTGTATCCAGCAAAACTGTCCTTCAAAAATGAGGGTGAATTCAAAGACTTTACAAACAAAAACTGATAGAATATGTTACCAAAATATCAGAATAAGAAGAGATACTAAAGGAAGTGCTGCCCCTGAAAGAAAAAAGGGTGAGTGACTTGGAGAAGAGTGTAGAAATGAATTATTAAGAAGGATAAGTTAAAGGGTAAAAAGATGGACAATAGTATGATATGACAACAGAAAGCCAAAGGACAAAATGGATTAAATAATGCCTTTACATTAATAACACTGAATGTTAATGGCTTGAACTGCCCAATCAAAAGACATAGACTGATAGAGTAGATTAGAAAAATGTGAGTCATCTATATGCTGTCTACAAGAGACTTACCTCAGATATAAGAACATAACCAGGTTAAAAGTGAAAGATTGGAAAATGATATTCTATGCAAATAGTAACCAAAAAAGAGCTGGAATAGCGATACTAATATTAGACAAAATACATCTTAAATGCAAAACTGTTATAAGGGATGAAGAAGATAACTATGTATTAATAAAAGGGGCAATTCACCAAGAAGAAATAACTATACTAAATATTTATGCACCTAACCTCCATGCCCCAAGATAGATTAGACACACACTGGCAAAACTGAAGGGAAAAACAGGTGTCTCTACAATAATATTTGATGACTCTAATACATCACTCTCAGTATTGGATAGAACATCTGGACAGAGGATAAATAAACAGAAAGCTTGAATAATATGATAAATGAACTAGACCTAATGGACCTCTATAGATTACTGTACCCCACAACAGCACGATAATGCATTCTTTTCTAGCACTCATGGATCCTTCTCCAGGATTGACCATATGTTTGGTAACAATACAGGATTCAATAAATTTTAAAAGATTGAAATTATACAAAATACTTTCTCTGATCATAATAGAATGAAGCTGGAAATCAATAATGTATGGAAAAAGGGAAAATTCATAAATATATGGAGTTATACAGCACACTCTTTAATAATCAGTGGATCAAAGAAGAAATTGCAAGAGAATTCAGCAAATATCTTGAGATGAATGAAAATGAGAACATAGCATATCAAAATCTTTGGGACACTGCAAAAGCAGTGCTGAGAGGGAAATTTATAGCCCTCAATGGTTACATTAAAAAAGAAGAAAGAACTAAAATTGAAGATCTAACTGCACACCTGGAGGAACTAGAAAAAGAACAGCAAACCAATCCTAAATCAAGCTGAGGGAAAGAACTAGTAAAGATCAGAGCAGAAATAAATGAAATTGAGAACAAAAAATCAATAGAGAGAATCAACAAAACAAAAGTTGGTTCTTTGAGAAAATCAAGAAAATTGACAAACCCTTAGCTGACTTACAAAGAAGATGCAAATAAATAAAATCAGAAATGTGACGGGGAGACATTACCACTGACCCCGCAGAAATCATAAGAGGATGCTATGAACAAATGTATGCCAAAAAACTAGACAATGTAGACAAGATGGACAAATTCCTAGAAACACATGAACTACCTACACTGACCCTAGAAGAAATAGAAGACCTTGACACACCAATAACAAGTGAAGGGATTGAAGCAGTCATCAAAAACCTCCCAAAGATGAAAAGACCAGAGACAGATGGTTTCACAAGTGAATTCTACCAATCATTCAAAGACAATCTAATACCAATCTTGCACAAGCTCTTCCAAAAAATTAAAACAGGAAAGACTGCTACTGAACTCATTTTATGAAGCCAACATCACCCTAATACCAAAACCAGATAAAGATACTATGAAAAACGAAGAATGAAGTTGGAGGACTCAATGCCTAATCTTAGACCAATATTTCTAATGAATATAGATGCAAAAATCCTCAACCAAATACTTGCAAAGCGAATCCAAAAGCACATTAAAAGAATTATACACCACAATCAAGTGGGTTTTATCTCACATAGGCAAGGGTGGTTCAACACAAGAACATCAATTAGTATAATAAACCACATTGTTAAATGTAAGAAGAAAAATCACATGATTCTTTCAATTGATCAGAAAAGGCATTTGACAAAATACAGCACCCTTGCTTAATAAAAACAATCCCAAACAGGAATAGAAGGAATCTTTTTGAATATGGTAAAGTGCATATATGAAAAGCCTACAGCTAGCACTGTACTCAACAGTGAAAGACTGAAAGCTTTCCTGCTGAGATCAGGAACAAGACAAGGATGCCCACTGTCTCCACTGTTCTTTAATAATGTGCTAGAAGTTCTAGCCAGGGCAATTAGAATATCAAAGGTTCTTAACCTGGGGTCCATGAGCTTGAATTGAAATTCAAAAAAAAACATTCTTGTATGGACATGTTGGTGCAGGTATGGTATATTTATTAAATAATATACAGTATAATGTGGACCTAGTAAGAGGTCCATGGTTTTCATGTGATTGGCAAAGGGATCCGTGGAACTAAAAAGGTTGAGAACCCCTGGGCTAGATAAAGAAATAAATGGCACCCAAATAAGAAAGGAAGAAGTAAAATTACCACTATTTGCTGATCATATGATCCTATTCTAGAAAATCCTGAAAAATCCACAACAAAGCTACTAGGACTAATAGACAAGTTCAGCAAAGGTGGAATATAAGATTAATATACAAAAATAAATAGCATTTATATATACTATGGATGTGCAATCTTAGGAGGAAATCAGAAAAAAAAATTCCATTTATAATAGCAACTAAAAGAGTCAAATATTTAGGAATAAACTTAACCAAGGACATAAAGGACCTGTATTCAGAAAACTACAAAACATTACTAAAAGCAACTGAAGACTTAAATGGATGGAAGGACATTCTGTGTTCATGGGCGGTCAGACTAAATATAATTAAGATGTCACTTCAACCCAAAGTGATTTATAGAATCAACACAATCCCAATAAGAATCCCAACAGCCTTTTTTTGCAGAAATGGAAAAGCCAATTAAAAAATTTATTTGGAAGGGTAAGGGGCCCCGAATAGCCAAAAATGTCTTTAAAATGAAAAACGATGTTAGAGGACACTCACTTTCTGACCTTAAAGCATATTACTTAGCTACAGTGGTAAAAACAGCATGGTCCTGGCATAAAGATAGACAGATTGACCAATGGAACTGAATCAAGAACTCAGAAATAGACCCTCACATCTACAATCAAGTGATTTTTTTTTAACAAATCAATTTTATTGATACATATTAATAAAGCACAAATCCACCCAAAGAGTACAGTCAATGGTATAATAATATAGTTGAGCACTCACCACTTCCATCATTATTAGAGCATTTTCATTATTCCAATAATAATAAACAAAAAACAGACAACAACAAAAAAACTCATCACCTCTCAATCTCTCTATGCTTCCCCTGCTGTACATACCTACTATTCTGTTTCCATTTCTCTAGTTTATTTGTATTTATATTTTGTAAAAAGAATCTTATATATACAATATTACCCGTATTTGATTTCACATGAGGTTTCACTGTGTTATACAGTCCCATGTTACATTTTTTAGCTTTCCTTCTAGTAATATACATGACCTTAGACTTTCCCTTTCAACCACTGTCATACCCACATAATAGCTCTACTACTTATAAACACTATGATGTGCTTTCAACATTTTTTTCATTTCCAAAGATTTGCAAATGACTCTTTACCAATTTTACACAGATTAACCCTCATCTTTCCATTCTCTACCCTCATTCTATTTTCTGGTGACCTATATTCTAATTATTAACTCCATGGTTTACACAATATATTTAGTTCATAATAGTGAAATCATACAGTATTCATCCTTTTGTGCCTGGCTTGCTTCACTCAACATAATGCTCTCCAGGTTCATCCATGTTGTCAAATGCTTTACAACTTCATTTCTTCTTAAAGCTCAAGTGATTTTTGACAAGGCTGTCAAGCCCTTCCAGCTGGGCCAGAATAGTCTATTCAACAAATGGTACTGGGAGAACTGGAGAGCCATATCCAAAAGAAAGAAAGACCAACATCTCTAACACCTTATACAAAAATTAACTCAAAATGGATCAGGGACCTAAATAGAAAAGCGACAACCATAAAACCCCTAGAAAAAGATGTAGGAAAACATCTTCAAGATCTTGTGATAGGCAGTAGTTTCTTAGACCTTACATCCAAAGCGTGAGCAACAATAGAGAAAATAGATAAAGTCCTTTGTGGTGCAAAAGTGTTTAATTTATCAAAAGGGTAAAAAAGGCAACCGACTCAATGGGAGAAATATTTGGTAATCATATCCAATAAAGGTTTAATATCCATGTATAATAAGAGATCATACAACTCAATAATAAACAGACAAACTGCCCAATTAAAAAACAGGCAAAAGACTTGAAAAGACAATTGTCCGAAGAAGAAATACAAATAGCAAAAAACACATGAAAAAATATTCAACATCACTAGCAATTAGGGAAATGCAAATCAAACTACAATTAGATATCATTTTGCACCTATTAGACTGGCTGCTATTAAGAAGCCAGAAAACTATAAATGTTGGAAAGGATGTGGAGAGATAGGAATGCTATCCAGGTGTCCATCAACTGATGAATGAATAAACAAATTGTAGTGTATACATACGATAGAATATTATGCAGCGGTAAGAGAAATGAAGTCGTGAAACATATGACAACATGGATGAACCTGTTGGACATTATGTTTAGTGAAGCAGGCCAGACACAAAAGGACAAATACTGTATCATTGTGCTATTATGAAATAAATATATTATGTAAACTCATGGAGTTAATTAGTATATAGGTCACCAGAAAATAGAATGAGGGTAGAGAATGGAAAGCTGATGGTTAATCAGTGCAGAATTGGTAAAATGGTTGTTTGTAAATATTTGGAATTGAATAGAAATGCTGAACGCACATCATAGTGTTTGTAAGTAGCAGAGTTATTACATGGGTATGACTGGTTGAAATGATAAGTCTAAGGTCATTATATTACTAGAAGGAAAGCTAAAAAATGTAACATGGGATTGTATAACATAATGAAACCTTATGTAAAATACAAATATGGGTGATAGTACATATATAAGACTTTTTACAAAATATAAATACAAATATACTAGAGAGAAGGAAAGAGAATAGCAGCTATGTATGGCAGGGGAAGCACAGAGAGATTGAGAGGTGATGAGTTTTGTTTATTATTATTAGAATAATGAAAGTGCTCTAAGAAAGTGACTGAAGTGCTGAGTGCACAAATATGTGATTACACTGAATACCACTAATTATACACTTTGGATGGATTTATGCTTTATTAATATATATCAATAAAACTGATTTGTTAAAAAAAAACAACAGCACAGTACTAGTACAAGGACAGACATATAAGCCAATGGAATTGAGAGCTCAGATATCAACTCTCATTTTTATGGCCGACTAATATTTGGTACAATGGTACCAAGTCCACTCAATGGGGAAAGAATAGTCTCTTCATCAAATGTTGCTGGGAAAGCTGTATATCCATGTGCAAAAGAATGAAGGGGAACCCCTACCTCACACCCTATATAAAAATCAACTCAAAATGGTCCAAAGACCTAAATATAAAGTCAGAAGTATAAAACTAGAAGAAAACCTAAGGAAACATCTTTAGGACCTTATGTTAGATAATGGTTTCTAAGACTTTACACTCAAAGCACCAGCAACAAAAGAAAAAAATAGATAAATGAGACTTCGTCAAAATAAAAAACTTTAGTACATCAAATGAGTTTGTCATGAAAGTAAAATAACCTACTCAATGGAAGAAAAAATGTAGAAACCACATGTCCAGTAGGGGTTTAATATCCAGAATATATAAAGAAATCCTACAAGTCAACAATAAAAATAAAACCCATTTTTAAAATGGGCAAAAGGCAGGGGGCAGATGTGGCTCAAATGGTTGGCATCTGTCTGCCATATGGAAGGACCTGGGTTCGATCCCCGGGACCTCCCAGTAAAATGAAAGGAGAAAGTGGAAGGCGCGTGAGCCACCAGGCCCTGCGTGCGGGCATGCCAGGCCCCGCCGAGCCACACAGTGGGATGGTGACGTGGCAGGGGAGGGACGCAGGAGGAGCCAGGATGAGACGTGCTGAAAAACCAGGAACTGAGGTGGCACAGGTGGTAGAATGCCTCTCTCCCACATTCCCACATTGGAAGTCCCCAGGATTGAGTCCCGGTGAGGATTGGAGGAGAGGGATGAGAGGAGAGGGCAGGAAGCAGACAGAGAGTTGCCCAGTGAATGGACATGGAACAGTGGAGTGGGGGGGTGGAGAATTAAAATGGATAAAGTAAATAAATAAATACTTAAAAAAAAAATGTAACTTTCCTTTTTAAAAAAACGGGCAAAAGGTAAATAGACATTTCTCCAAAAAAGATATACAAATTGGCCAAAAAGCAAATGAAAAGGTGCTCAACATTATTACTCATTAGGGAAATGCAAATCCAGAATGAGATACTATTTCATACCCACTAGAATGGCTCCTATTAAAAAATTGGAATATTACAAGTTTGGAGAAGATGTGGAGCAATAGGAATACTCATTCACTGTTGATGGGATTGTAAACCGGTGAAGCCACTGTGTAAGACAGTTGGGCTCTTCTTCAGAAAGTGAAGAATAGAATTATATGACCTGAAATCCCACTTCTAGGTATATACCCAAAAGATTTGGAAGCAGGGACTAGAACATATATTTGCATACCAATGTTGATTGCCTAAACACAGAAGCAACCCAAGTGTCCATTAATGGATGAATGGATAAACAAAATGTGGCATATACATACAAAGGAATTTTATTCAGCCATAAAAAGGAATGAAGTTCTGATACATATGACAACATGGATGAACCCTGAAGATATCATGTTGAATGAAATAAACCAGACACAAAAGGATAAATATTGTATGATTTCACCAATAAGAAATAATTAAAATAAAAAAACTCATAGAGTCAGAATCTTGAATATAGGTTACCGGGGCCAACATGGGAGTAGGGAAGGGGAGTTAATACTTAAATTGTACGTTTCTATTTGGGTTGATTGTAATGTTTCAGTAATAGATGGTGGTATTGGTAGCACAACATTGTGAATGTAATTTACAGCACTGAATTATACATTTGAAGGTGGCTAAAAGGGTCCATTTTAGATTGTGTATGCTACTAGAATAAAAGTTTTAAAAAAGTAAACATAGGACTTACAACACAAACAGTGAAGTTTTGGACTATAGTTAGTACAACTTTAAACATATTCTTTCATGAATTATAACAAATTTACTAATGCAAGGTGTTAAGGGTGGTATATGTGAACTTTATATTTTATGCATGATTTTTCTGTAAACCTATAATTTCTCTAATTTAAAAAATGGGGTAAAAGGGAAAAAACTATAAAATAACTGAGTAGCACATTCAAAATTAGTAGAGTCAGTTCTAGAAATTTTGCCTCAGTTATTTAAAGTTCGTGGCATTTTGAGATTATTTTATGAATCCCCAAAAGAAAAAAATTATGTTTGTAAACTAATCTATTCCTCTGGGTGTGATACCCTTTGATTGCACTAAATTCAGTTGAGGGGACTATGAGTAGATTACTTGATAAGATTGATTTACAGCTTTGTGTTAGACTATGTCAAGTGAGACTCAGGTTGAGTCACCGCCCCTTGCTTGGTCTGATAAAAACGGAAACACAGCAAGAGACTCACTCAGACACAGGAAAAGGAAGCCTCCATGTTTGACCCTGCCATCTGAGAGAGAGGATTGCTTCAGTACGAAGTCCAAGAAGCTCGGCCCATGGAGCAGCTCAAGAGGAGACTGTGAGCCGGGTAGAAAAGGTGGAAACCTTGGCAGAGATTGGTGGCCATCTTGCTTCAAGATGTGGCAACACACCAGGATCAACAGTAAATGACTGGTGAGAAAGCATCTCTGCTGATGCCTCGGTTTGGACATTTCATGGCCTTAGAATTGTTTACCCCAAATAAATTCCCACTATGAAAGCCAAAAGATTTCTGGTACTTCGTATTGGCAGCCCTTTGACAAACTTAAACAAAGCTGCAGTTCCATCTCTTCTTAACAACACAGTGAGGTGGCCACTTTCATCTCATTGAATCTGGCTTAATTCTTACTACTCAGAAAGTTCTTTCTTGGGGAAAGCCTTCCATATTTCTATTTGTCAAACCCATGAGGCTCTTTCCAGCCCTCAATCATTTTAATCTCTCTTCATCTGACTTCCTCCAACCTCATTTAAAATCTCCTCTCTTAGATTTCATGGTTATAAAAAAAAAAAAAAGAGGCAACTTGTCATTGACATTGTACTGTTACTATCTAACTTTGGTTGCTTTTCCTCCACCTGCATTTTAGATATAAATGTACCCCAATGCCTTCACCTATCACCTATGTATATAACTCTTAAATCTTCAACTGCAATAATGCATTATTTTAGATGAAGGGGGCCTTCAAGATTTGGGGATTAGGGATCCAAGCTCATAAAGGAGGAAATCACTAAGGCCTAGAATAAAAGAAAGATCAAACTTTTAGTTACATTTTTCCCAAATGGACATTTAGCTGCCCCAATCCATCTATTGAACAATACACCCTGTCATTATTTATTTAAAATATCTCTGGTATATGCTAAATACAAACTTTTTCTCTGTTCTATTTCATTGGTTTATGCATCTTCTTTAAGTATCACATTTACAGTTGTTTTAATTCAGTAAGGCAAGTCTCCCATTTATTTTCAGTAATTTCTTGATTATTCTTATGCATTTACTTTCTTAGAAAAGCATTAAGATCTATTTGCTAAGTATCACTCACACCCATGGAAAAAAAGGAAAATCCCAGAGGGATTTTGATTAGTACTTCAAGAATAAACTAGGGATCATTTAATAATTACCACAACTATATAAGTTAACTCTTTCCGTTTATAGCGGAGAAAATGGAAATACAGAGAAATTAAGTGACTTGTTCAAGATCACACGCCTAGTAAGTGGAGGAGCAAGTATTTGAGCTCAAGGATGCAACTCAAGAAGGAGCAAGGATTTTGTGCCATTCATGATGTTTCCCCCAACTGAGTACAGTTAGAAGACAATGCCAGTTGAGGTAATCCAGAGAACTTTTGTCTGGCTCCCTGGGCCAACAGAGACTGCAAATGTTAAACAGATGTGATATATTTAATCTGTGAGCAAGGAAAAGGAAGCACTGGCAGTTTTTCTCCAAAAACACTCTCCTGTTAACTGGCAGGCAGGCGGTGTTTGGGAGATGGAGGTGCCAGCTTGGCAGCATATCCTCCAGCCAAAAGGAAATAATAGAAAATGAAGTGCAGTAGAGGTGACCTGGAAACACAGACTAATCACTTGCACACTTACACAGCTGCTCCCTTATGTGCTACTCATCATCCGTGGCACACCAGATTAGAGTCAAAACTCTGTGCCAGGCATTTGCTTACACACTCATTAAATAAACAATAGCACCTTCACTTCTGTCAGGAAGCTATTTTAAGCATTTTTCGTGGGTATTTATTAAGAACAAGCCAAAATCTCAATCTTTAAACAAGTATTAATTTAGGAGTATCTCTGCTTTTCTCTTGTTTGGGGTGCACTTGTGATACATCAAGTAGTTTGTGCTAGGTAAAGTAATAGCAGGAAATAGTATGCTTTCTCAGCATCTGACATGTTTTATCCCTGTGTGGCTGAATTCTACAAATAACAGTTAAGTAAGCTTGGATCAGGGTCCAGAAAGACCAGTTTAATAAGATAGGTTATTGGCTGGTATTTTCAAGGGCAAAAAAAAATGACTTTATTCTGGTTGTAATGGACCAGTCTGCAATATTTAAGTATGACCTTCACCAGTCTTAATTGGCCACGCTCTTAGAATTCAAGATTATATAATTTGTGACTTAAGACATTAAAAATTTAACCTTTGATACTTTTAGTATATATACTATTTTCCCACTACTCTTTACTTTTCAACCTGTAGACTTATAGTTAGGGATTTCTACTATGTAATCAACATTTTCTCATGAACACTGACTGTTCTAGTCTTTTATTATCTTGCTTCTCTGTTGTATATTCTTCCAGCAACTAGTAAAGAATTAGCTAACATCTGAACAGGTAACTAGTCTCACCAACCATCAATGCATTATTGTTAATACACCAAGATAAAATTCTGTAGTCACCAATAAAACAAGTATTTGAAATAGTACAACCATTTCAGAAATAATGATAATATAGCCAGTAGTCAGTAACATAAAATGAAAGACATGATACATGATGAGTCTTATCTATTATCCACAAAGACATCTATTCCAAACATCTCTTTAAGTGACAATCCATATGCTTATAGAGACACTTGTTATCTATTAACAATAGAGGCACTTAAAAGCCATTATCAAATTTATCTGTGCTTTGTAGGACAAGTGTGTCAACCAAGGGAATAAAAATATCATTTGCAAAAGGATTCTATACATCAAAATTGCTACAGGAACACAGAACTACGTATAATGATTATATACACACACAACACAGACACACACACATATGAATATTTTCTTGTCCAATCAGGTGAAATTTATTCCATTAATAAGGACACTGTCTAAAACATTCTCAAATATCTTCTTTTAGAGTCATCTTAATCCTGAGAATGCTCTTTTGAATACCCTCAGTTTTTTAAAATATACACATGTTTCTATACATCTCTTGAGAACAGATTTTTTTTTGCTTGTTAGGGAATAGCTAGAAGTCATGGGGAAAAGTTTTAAACTATAGGAGTACTGTGGTCTCCTAAATTTTGTATGTATAAGTTAGAAAGTTGTCTTTTACAGTCTTCTAATGTTATGGCTTCAGTTTGTTTTATATTTTTTGTGCTAATTTGATATTTAAGTTTTTGAAAGATACCCATAAATATGTTTAAAATTTGCATCTTTACTTCATGATAAACCCACACTTGCTTCCATTGTGCAAGTAGTCAAATGAAGGATCCCATAGCCACTTAACAAGTGGTCCAGCACTGCAGAGATCTATTTGTCACCCAGCTCAGTGTTTTACCAGTTCTGAAAAATGAAAAAGAAAAAAAGTCCTAAAAGGTGGTGAAGACTGCCAAATAACATGCCTGGCTAAGGACTAAAAGCACTCCGTGGGAGAAAAGAGTTTGCTCATTTATCATTATCTAAAAGATATGACTAAGCTCTAGTACAAGGTGGCCTTCAATTAACTGACTAAAAAGTCCCTTAAAGACTTATGTGTTTTTTTAAAGAACCAACTTGAGGCTTTGATCATTAATTTTCTACTATATTATTGTTTCCTATTCTACTAATTTCCTCTGATTTTTGTCTTTACTTCTTTCTTTATTATTATTTTTGGATTCATTTTCTAACTTCTTAAGCTATATCTATCCCATAAGCTTTGCAATTTCATTATCACTCAGGTCTAGTTTTTAAACTTCCATTATGACTAACCCATAGTTAGGTAGCAATGTGTTTTATTATTTCCAAATATATAGGTGTTTAACTTTTATTAAGCTCTAATTTAATTATTGTAACTAGAGATCATACTCTACATAATACTTATTTTTTTTTATTTATTAAGGTTTTTCTTAACCTTAACCCGAGTGCATGATTTTATAAATTCTCCATATGTGCTTAAGAAAAATATACCCTCCCTAACTGCTGGATCCAGAACTCACATCCATTAGGATAAGCTTGTTAATTATGTTGTTCAGATCATATTTTCCCTATTCCTGCTGATTTTTTTTTCTACTGGATCTGTATCAATAAAAGAAGTAAGTTAAAATCCTCCAGACAAACCTCTGACAAGACTAATCAGAGAAAAGAAACAATTATAAAGTGGAAAGAAAAATATAGCTAAGGATAATACAGCAACTATATGCTAACAACTTTGAAAACTCAGAGAACATGGAAAAATTTCCAGAAAAAAAAAATTATGAGATGTGGCTGAAGCTTGATTAGTTCCCTATTAAAGATATTGAAACAATTGTTAAAAATTTTCCCATGAAGATAAAAGATTAGATAATAGAGTGGTTATAAGTATATATTTTTCTGGAGGTTGGGAGAAAAGGTCAGGGTATATCAGAGAACATGTAAAAGAAAAAAATGTGGTAAGAATAGTTAGGTATATAAACACACACACACACTGAATATATATGTGAGTAAAAGCTACTGCTGTTCTGAAAGGCCCAGCTGGCAACTTGCCCAGCCCCAGCTGCTTACCTACTGATGTGCCAGGCTATTCCATGGGGCAGTGGCCATCCCCATCAGACCCCAATCATAAACCACCACTGCTCACAGCCTCTGCCAGGAAGGAAGAACACCTTTGTAGGTGGCATTTATGGAGATGAACCAATTGTGATATGGAAAATAAGGTACTGGAGTAAAAAGGAGGCATTTTGGGAAGTCAAATTTTGGGGGACTGTAGGGACTATTGCCAAAAGATTTCTAGACGTTTCGGTTTATGAGGAAGGGAAACAAAAGTATCCACATTTCCCCATGTTTAGTATATACAACATATATTTTCAAAGCTCATCCCCATCTTTATTTTAAATAGGGCTCACTCATTTATTAAGCATATTTTTAGGATACAGGAAAAGGAAGTTCAAATCTCTCCATGTAAATATCTCTTCCTTCAGAAGCAGCATTGCAAAAATCAACCTCACTGAACCACTTGAACAGACTTCAAAAGGAACTTTAACCACTCACCTGGATACATGCCAGGGGCTCATTTGTCCAAATCGAATAGCCACCGACTAAATATATTCTCCCGTTATGGACAGCAACTCCAGATTCATTTTGGCCTAAAGAGAATTGAATAAAAAGAAAAGAAAAAAACATTTTCCTGCATGTTTAATTAACCCTTTTGCCACTGAGGAACGCAGTTTCCTGCTGTGGCACACTTGTATATTCAACAGGATTTTGCAGCAACTAATCACTGACTCCCAGGAGTCACACAGAAGAATTAACTACTCTTTGTCAGGTAAAGATTCTCTGTGTTGGGTCAGAACCGGGCCAAAACACTTAATAGCCAAGTTAGTAAATACAGCATTAAATACAACAATAATTCATAAGCCATATAGAAATAAGAGCTCTACACTATATTATATCCCATTAATGTATAGTGGTGGAAATAAGGTATGCTTTAGAAATGCAAAACATCTCATACCTACCAGTGCTTTTAAGAGAGTGCTTATGTTTGTAAAGTAACGACTGCAACCCCAAGAAGCCAATAAAACAGAGCCATGCCCCTAGCATGGCAAATGAAGACAAATGGCAGAAGAGATTGATAAAGTAACTACCCTCCCTTTCTTTACATACACAACAGTTTTAAGACCAAATTAAAGTTCTTGAGCTGAGATCAGCCCGGATAATCCCTAGATACTGACACACCAAAATGATGAAAGGCTTTTACCCCCCATTTCAAAAAGAAGACAGAATAAGTCACTACCACACATTCTTCCCTGGAGGCCATCAGAGAGTGAGATAGTCTCTTTTTATTGATGGGCTGACACAGGATTGACTGGGGTAATAAATAAGCTGGATTCTGTAGCAGGCAGAATCACAGATCCAGGAACAGGTACCGCTACAGCAACTTGGAGAGAGTTAAATAATTGTAGGTGGGCCTCAAAACACACTTGGCAAGGATGGGAGCTCAACACAAAGCATCTAGACCCCTCCCCACCTCCCACATTGGTTATGCTCCCAATGCTGCCACCCCCCAATAACAGCTGTGAGTGACTGAGTGCCTTCTCAGCGTATAAAAATGTCTTCAGGAGCTAATCCAACCTACCACTTTGAGTTTGTGGTTTTCCTATTAGTACAGTAGCCTGGAAGGGAATTTATCACTTGTGAATGTTAATAATGCAAGGTGACAAGGGAAAAAAAAAAGTTTTTAACTACATAAAGAAACAGGGATAATTTGTTGCCTGCTTTCTTTCCTTTCATTCCCCGTTGGGACGAGGATGGGTTCCATACATGATGTTACCCTGTGGAAATGCTTAGATGTATATGTGCAGCCAGAAATGCACCTGAGTGCCATGTACATATGGAGAACTGCCCTTAGGGTTAGTTTTTCAGAGAATACAGCCAGAAATATTTGACAGTGACAAGGAATGAAGACTGTGCTCCTTCACTCACAAGAAATATAACAGGAACCAAAGCAGGGAGAAGTAAAAAATACATGGCTTCTATAAAGTCTTACTAACTCACTCTCAGGGCCTGGTTCCTCCTGTTGGCATCAGAGTTCCTACGTAAATACTGATTGACGGTCATGGACTGGACATGCCTCTCACAGCCAAAAGAGAATATGTACAAAAGGTAACAGGTGCTGAGGAACACCGGATGCTTGGTCACCTGAATGAGCCAAGTTGTGCTGTGCGATAAACAATGCATACCTTACTAAAAGTTGTTTTACCACCATAGAAATCGCCTGAAGATGAAAGCACTAAGAAAACAAGTTTGGCAACTTTTTGATCTCTGCTTTTCCTAATTTACTTAAAAGGTACTTGCCAGTCAACAGGTTGAAATTACAACGCGTCCACTGGTCAGTGTCTATGTTATAAGAATCTATGTGCCGCACGAGAATCCGGTCATTATTGTAGTCTAGGTCATTGCCTCCAAGAACATAAAGCTTTCTTCGGACAGCAGCCATGGAATGGTAGACCCTTCTCTGCAGCATGGGGCTGCGGCTTATCCACTCATTCTGAAAAAGGAAGTGAAGGTGAATTCTAATAGGAGGGGACCCCCACGGCGGAAAACAGCAGTAACTACCTCATGTTTATCAGTATTTGTTCTGTTTGGCTGATAATTACGTAGGTTGAAAGGTATAGGCTTCCTAAAAGAGAACTAGTGCAGAAGAACTACATATCTCATCGTTTATTTGGAACTTACTTAAAGGTATTTCTTCTTGTTTGGCTTGCATTTTATTTTGATTTTTATGAGGGGAGCGTCGGAACATAGAAATCTGTATGATGGTTATCTTGCCCAATTCAGACAATTTTACTCTTGAAAACTACTTAAGAGTGAAAACACATGGCTAGGTATACTGAGTGCAGTAGTGCAGTGATTAAGGAAACAGGCTCGGGAGCCAGGATAATTGGGTTTATAACCTCTGTGTGACCTTGAGCAATTTATCTAACCTCTCTGTAAAACAGGGATAATAATAGTTACTTTTTAAGGCTGCTGTGAAAATTAGATGAGTTAATACACATAAAGCATTTAGAACACGGCCTATCACAAAATGTCCAATAAATGTTCACTATTACAAAATCATTGTGATAATTATTGGTTACCTTAGTTTATCCTCGATACGCTAAGGTGAGGGTGGCTTTGCTCTTCTTTCCCAAATTAAGCTCCTGGGATTGGTGAAAGAGCCAGGATTTGGTTCAACATTAAGCCTCCCATACTGCTTTTGTATCACAGCCTCCTTTAACAAATTACCGTCACATTTTCTGGCAAATTGGAAAAAGTTCCTTCTAGGCACACATATATTTGTTTTGGTAGAAGGCTAAGTTTGATATGTAAACCATAGGGAACGGTGATACCTCCAGTATTTGGTCTTAGGCCACCATCCATAACGAGAAAGGTATGCTGCACCCTTCTAACCGTAAGGCTCCTATGTAAAATGTTATGTGAAAATCGATGAAAATCAAATATGACTTTAATTTTAAATCTCAACAAAGTAACAGACAGATAAACAAACCTAGCCATTTCCTTTCTACATAAACACAAAATATACAGGAAGAACCCAGATTCCATTTTGCCAAGAAAAATCTGGATTTCAACCAGAAAAATCATATGATGTTTTGAACAGATAGAATTTCAACAGTTCAAAAGCTGTAGGGGAAGAAATAAACAAATAAACAAAAATACAACAAACATATGCTGTATAAATATTGGTTCATTCAATATAGGCATATCTGCTAGCTCATTTCTAATTTTTGTTTTAAAGATACACTCAAAAGAGAAAGTGGTTTGTACAGTTTGAAAGGCTTGCATTTACCTGTTACTCTTTTTTTGAACATATATAATAGGAATCTCCTTCCAATCAAATATCTTCTTTAACCAAATAATCAAGCCTTTTTTGGATGCTCTACTAAGAAATATCTTTAATACATTACACATGAGTGAATTTAACTCAAAACTCTGATGTTTTCTTTAGGTGCTTTCAATGAGGCAACCCATTATAGTATTAGGAATCAATGTTTGCATTAGCAGTCTGGTCCCCTACCACAAAACTATGGATGCCATCTGGTTTGCAAATCCTGCCTGCATCCCCTGATTATATCTTTAGCCTCCTTCACTGCAGTGCCTGCCAGGTGAGCCACCAACCGCTGCAAAGGCAAAGAAACAGAGAGGCCTGGTGGGGTCATTCCTAATAAGCTAGCGTGTGAATACTAATCAGTGGTGAGGAAGCAGAGGTCACCCCAGCCTGCCTGTTGGCAGGTAGCGATGTGCTCTGTGGCAGATGGCAGGCATTATCGACTCTCCACAAAGGCCTAGAAGAAAAATAAGCACTAGGGCTGAATGATAGAGTTATTGAGATTCTGAACAAGATGCAAGCAGATGTGATGTTTGCCAGTACCCACCGTAAACAATATGCCAGCAGAATTTTAAAAAAGAGCATGTGTGTATAAACATGAAACAGAACTCATTTGAGAAATGCTAGAACACCTTCTCCCTCTTTAACCACATGTGCACCAAACTCTAGCAACTACAATTAACGATCCCTCCTGGGATGGCTGGCCCGTGGACGTGTGCTGTCTGAAATCTGCAGCTTCTAATGGCATCAGGAAACACTTGCAAAGGGAGAGATGCCTTCTCGAAATTCAGAATCAAGTAATTGTTAAAGTAAATAGATACCAAATATACGGAGGTCACTCTGGGCATACATTTGGTAGCCAATCCCGACTCAGAATGACAAGGCCAACCTGTTGTTCCATGTCCCACTAACTTCAGCTGATGAATATTAAATCCCCAAATCAAACCATTTTTGGAAGACTGTCATAATCATGAAAATTATTTACATTACCAAAATCATAGAAATGGGTAAAATTCAGCAGACATTTGTCAAGGTCACTGATGTTTTTGGTGGAAGGAAAGGAAGTCCTCCTTTTGAGAAAAAACATCATTAAATGCTGTTTAAGGGACAGGTGTCATCAGAATGCTTCCAATTCAGGCCCCAGCCGTTAGGTGAAAAACATACCCAAACTCTTCAGATACATCTGCCTTGGACTGGTCCTATTTTCTGCTCTACCCTTAGGAATAAGGAAATCATAAGCTTGTCCCCCACCTAGAATGACACAACTTCTAGAAGAACAAAGCAGCAGGACAATCAAAATCCTTTCTTTGGGGGCCTCTAAGCATGAACAGTCACTTGAGATATGGGAACAAACATGAGTAATAAACTCATCAACACATTTTCCCTTGCTTTTTACATTGGGCAAAACTCTGAAAGAGTTAAGAATTATATATAGCATAAAACTAGAGGAGCTGAAATTTTGTGAGTTAAAAAAGAAATAAAAAGCAGTTTATCCAGATGCTTTCTTTTCTCTACATAAGCTTATAAAATGCATGTGTATAGACTTGGTATCCCAATTACTAATTACTGTGGAAATCTTTTACAATTCACTTTAATTAAGGTAATGAGCTTTTCTTATATGATTCTTACCTGGTTAGGTTCATATACCATTAGTCTGTTCTGATATTGTGCCGTGTTAGTTACTCCACCTGTAATGGATTAACATGTGTTAGAGCTTTTCATGAATAAGAAATAGGATATTCCAACATAAGAATGAGATACAATTAAAGGAAAATTAGCTACTGCTGAGGATCTGTTTGTATACCCTCGTGGTGAACCCATGGCATAATTAAGAAGCTTATTGTTAAAGCAGTTTCATTTTCAAGAAACATTTCAGAAGCAATCCAGTTGAGAGCAAGCAACAAGTATGCTGAGATTACCAAGAGGCTCCCACTTCTGGCAAACTGCTCTGTGTGGCCAGAATGAGGGGCAAAACATGGGGAGGACTGGGGCTGAAGAGAGGACCCAGTACATGCAGGCAAGTCCCTATACAGTTTATGCCAGAGGCTGGTTATGTGAAAATTTCTTGTCCTTAGCTAAATTTACCAATTTAATTTTGCAGTTCTAGCCTTCTACACACTAACACAGCAATAACGTACTATCACTTTGGAGGAAACATATCCAAGTAAAGGCATTAGTTATCAAAAGAGATCTATAGCAGTGCTGTCCGATAGACTATCAGAGCCACAAATGCAAGTCAACATAGGTAATTTTTAATTTTCCAACAGTCACATTAGAAAGTAAAAGAAACAATGAAATTAGATTTAACAACAAGTTTAAATCAATGTAGCCAATATATATCATTTCATCATGAAATCAATACAAGAAATTATAGAGATACTTTATATCCATTTTTGTACTAAGTCTTCAAAATCCAGTGTGTATTTGACACAGCACATCTCAATGCAGATTAGCCACGTTCCAGTCCTCAGTAAACCACATGTGGCTCGTGGCAACCATGTCAGTCATCAGGGATCTAGAGTATTCCAGTGCGGCTGCAGTCAAATTTTTGAAGCCTTCTTAACAACTATTCAGATCCAAGAGACTTGAGACCTTCGTCTTAACCAAGAATCACTAGAACGTCAGCATACTGCTAGGTAGGTTTTCCCCTATCTTTCCTCACACTTCCTTTCATGCTTGTCATGTATACTGAACACTGTAAAATCTAGAAATTATTAATTCTACCTTGATTTTACCATCAGATGGAAAAACTCTAAAAGCAACATATAAAATAGCACAGAGAGAAAATAACACCAATAGATACTAAATGTTAGGTATTAAACTAGCAAGTATACGAGAACCAAAAATACTTACCTTAATATTGCCTTGTACATAGTTTTAGACCCTGGTGTAAAATGAATAACATTATTTTAATAAGTGTCATAAAGCAGCAGCTAATTTTGCAAAAAAGCTTTGAAACTGATCTGAGCTAAGGACTAGAAAAGCTTCCTATTGGAATTCTAGAGTTTGAAAATATGTATTGTTAAAATACAAGCATTTTGTATAGGACACCAACATCAACTCCATGGACAGGAGTCCAGTCGACAGGAATCCAGAGGATTGGTACCGAGTCCTCAGCTGAGCTAGAATAATCAATCAAGACTAATGGACACCAGGACGGATGTGGCTTAAACGGTTGGGTGTCCGTCTCCCATATGGAGGGACCTGGGTTCGATCCCTGGGACCTCCCGGTAAAATAAATAAATAAAAATAAATAAAATGTTAAAAAAAAAAAAAAAAAAAAAAAAAAAGACTAATGGACAGATAAAGGGGAGGGGACTTCTCCAGGCCAATCATTACTCTCTCACTCAACCCCCAAAAGAGATTATATCTTTCATGTAATTGATGGAGGCTATTATTAACTGGAAGGCTATATTTTATTCTCTCTGAAGCTTGCAACCACTTTTAAGATCAATGAAAGCTTTGTCTGTGGAGGAAATCCACAAAGAACAGAGAGAAATGAGCTTCCTGCCCTCAAAGTAAGTCTTCTCTGGATTTCTCATTGAATGTCCCTTTTCTAAAATGAAATCAAAGGAAAAGAAATCACAGTCATGAAGGCTGAGGCTGAAATATCTACATAGAGTCAAATGTTTGTCAAAATAAATATGGAAGTGTGTTTGCTTTTTACTCCCAACCTTCCCTTTCTTGTCTGATTAAAAACTGAATGTCCAATAATTCTTTCTCAGCATAACTACATAAGAATAATCAAATCTATCGAGACCTCACAAGTCTCCATGGTTAAAATGATTGCCAGTGCTTTTGATCTGGGTCATAACCACCAGATTAATGCCCAGTTCACCTATAATCATTTCTCCAACTGAGAGGGAACAGAGGGTAAAGCTCCCACCCATTATTTTAAAACTTCACAGGTTTCTCTACTTGTTTTAGAAATATGGAACAGAATTATTATCTACTGCAGTAAACTATCTGTTTACGACACCATTTGAAAATATTTATACTACTGTGTGTATCAGACACCGCCTGATAAAGGTTAAATGTACAACCAATGGATTAGAATGTAGCTATTACATCCCCTCTCCCAAGCAGGGTGCCCAATTTATCTCCATGCTCTTTAAAATTATTATTTACTGTCTTCCACAGATGCATCTATAATAACTTTTTTTCTTAATCTGCACTCAGTAATTAGATTCCTCATTCTTACATACAAATTTTCACTCATATAACAATGTTTAGAAATAAGATACTGGGTTACTAGTTGGGACTAAAAAATAAAAATCCCAGTCAGCTATTTGGTTGGTTACTTCTAGAATGGTAAACCACAGGAGGTGCCTGACTTTTGCCAAGTCAGAACAGTAAAGAAAAACCTTGGAAATTGGTTCTATTGCTTTCTCCTTTGAAATAATTTACAAATGAGCACATAAATAAAACCATTTCCTCTCAGTACCAAAAAAAAAAAAATAGAGATGAAAAAAAAAAAAAGCATCCAAGTTTGCAGCCCACATCTTTAGCCGTGTTGCTCATTTACAGAGTTTTATCATTACATTCCTTTCACATAACACTCTTCACTTTTAGATTAATCTGCCGAAATGAGATGCTAAGGATTTGCATACAGATTTGACTATACAAAAATAGATATGGAATTAATAACAGTCTCTATATGTTTTAATTTCTCCTAGACTGGAGTACCCTTGCCTGCAGCGGTATTCCTGGCTTTGAAAGTCATCAAGCTGATTTGTCTGCTCTGGGTTATAATGCCACATGCTGCTATACTGTCCCCTGCAATCAAAGCACTTGCAAAGATAAATTCCATGCCTTTCTCTATTGAGTATATTTTATAGATTGGCAGTTTTGATCTCCCCCCTACCCCGGGGGGGGGGATAATCTGCATCTTAACAACTTTCTATAGATACATCTGTCATTAAATATGCCATCTCCTATCAGCATCCATTTTTAAAACCAAGTTTTCCCTAACTTTGAAGTGCCACTTGAGTCAAACTTAAGACTTTCCAGCCAAAATTGAAAATGAACATCCCTGTCTTATACTTTTGAATTGTAACTTAAAGATATAATGCAGGTTCCCCCAAAGTCAAATAAGTCTTTAAAAACTGCCAGAAGGAATGAAAAGTTACCACCATGCTACTAGCAGTGAGAAATGCTTTCTATCATCAAGACAAGAGAAAAGCATTTTTCTTAAGCTTCTCTGTACAACTCGCCACAGAATGCTGTGACAAATGGATGAGTGCATACTGGAGAGATGATGACAGGTGACTGCCAACAAGCAACCTTCGTCTCTGCCACCGAGAATTCAGACTCTTAAACTCATATTGAGCTCAAAAGCAACAAATGGTCAATATAGCTGTGTCTATAACATAGGGTGCTTATAAATCTGGGAGTGGGGCTATGGGAATCCCTTATGTTTTTTATGTAACATTTATGTAATCTAAAGCTTCTTTAAAAATAAAAAATATTAATTATAAAAAAAAATCTACTCTCATTATAATTTGCTCAGAATGGATCAGACAGATGGCTCTGCCAATTTTTTTTTCAAGGGGAGAAAAATATCTCTGTTGATAATAGTCCTACACTAAACTCTCCAGGGGCTAAGAAACCCCTGGGAGGACACAGTGGAAGGTGCCAGCGAACACAGCCAAGCTCAGTCTCATATTTAAACGGAGATGATCTCCCTCATAGGTTTTAGATGAAAGTACATGACATGGAGGCCAGCAATACCTTTTACAGAAATGGGAAATTCCCATAAATAAACCACTGCGGTTCTGTGGTGCAGTTCTGCAGTGGTTTATTTATGGAAATTTCCCATTTCCATAAAAGGTATGTTGAATTAATAAATGGATTAATTCTGTTGTTTGAAAACGATCTCTTGTCATTCTTTTTTCCATAACCAGAATTACTGGTCAGTTTATGTGTGTCCAAGGACTTTTTCCTTTAATAGTTTAAGTTCCTCCTTAAATTTTCTTCAATTCTCAAAAGACTAAAATTTCATACTTATAGTCTAATTACCTAAAGAATGACCTGGCATTAGGTGTGAGTTTGTATCAGTCATTTTTAAAAATAGTGCTAAACCCACTATTAGTCCTTGATAAACATGGCACTATGGGAATATTTACAATAAATGGAAATGAAACTTTACTATCTATTTTCACATAATGTCAAACTGTCCATGTTTTCAGTGTTTATAATGCTACATAAACAATTAGAACCAAGACTCTTTTTAGCAAATTAGCATCTTGAATAGACTCATACTTAATCCATGCATTAAATTAAAAACTAGTATCCATATTATTTCTGTCACACTTGAGAAAACCAGACAAATGGGTGGGTAATTCATTTTCTCAACATTCCCAATGAAAGTATTAAATTTACAAAATATCTGTAAAGAAAGAGTTGCTGCACTTGAAAATATGTTATATTTATATTATCTAGTGTGATCAGATAATAAGCTTGTGACTTAGAAATACATAAACAATATACCATGTGTTGTTTCAAATAAGTGAAATGATAAATGAGGGTAAAATCTACCACAACACAGATGTCAGCTGGGTTCACTGCCCTTTAAAATCTCAGTAAAATTGCCTCTATCTCCCATTCCTTATTCTGTGGAAAGTCAAAATGCTGCCTCCAAAGATTTCCACACATTCCTAGGAGGATTCTGTGATCATGGTCACCTGTCTATCCAAGTGTCCTGGCTTAGTGACTTATTGGATATTTTAGCTTCCTCTTGGCATCAACCAAATTCTTCAGCCATTCCCCATTCTCATAACATTGTGTTAACCATCTTCTTTCCTTTTGGCAATAAAGAAAAATACACACTTTCCCATTTTCTTAAGTAGAGCAATTCAACTCACTCTTTATTCTACCCTCTTTTTCTAGACACTTCTAAACAGACACAAATGGATCATCTAAACAAATGCAGTGTTTTGTTTTTAAACTACCAATTTTAGAGGTCACTAAACTATGAAATTAAAATATATAATCTTCTGGGAGTAGATGTGGCTCAAGTAGTTGAGCACCTCCTTCCCACATGGGAGGTCCTGGGTTTGGTCCCCAGTGCCTCCTAAAAACAAACAAACAAAAAAGCAAAACAACAGGCAAACAAATTAAAAAAACAATTCAGGGAAGCCTATGTTGAGTGCTGGCTTCCCAAATAGGAGTTCTGGGGTTTAATCCCTGGCCCTGGCACCTCAAAAAAAAAAAAAAAACCTTCTCAGAAAACAAGTGTTCTAAATCTAAACCAAAGAAACTTTAGAGTAGCCCCAAATTATCACTTTTTTTTTTACATTTTAATTTTATATCACCAACTTTTACATTTGAACCGTAGAACCTCAAAAAGGAAGACATTATGTGGTTCAGCTCTGTGCGCTGAGAAAGACAGTTAAGCAATTAAAGATAATCAAATGCTTGTTGATCCTAAACAAATCTCCAGGTATTCTTCTCTGTCTCATTTACTTTCAGCTGTATGTCATTTAGAATTTATTTCTTGTTACAACTTAAGCATCTGATTTCCAGACCTCTGTTAACGGTGATAAACAAGTGATTTGTGGGTTTAGAGGGGGGAAATGACTTTAAAATCAGAAAAAGTGTTTAAATTCCAGCTTGGGAATACTAGCTGTGTGATCTGGGGAAATCATTTAGCCTCTTTAACCCTCATTTCCTGGGCAGCAGTGAGGAGGGTAAACAAAGGGCTACCTCTTCAGGATACAGCTAAGTCAGTTTACGAGTAAAACTGTTAATTAATTTTGGAGGATGTAGGTGATCTGATTGCTTTCTTCAAACCATTTAGTTCTTTCAAAAGCACTTTAGATGGCCCATTTCTGTTGGGCCTCCATCTCAGTACAATACTGTAGTGGTTTTTCTTTAAACTGTTTCAGATGGGGAGCAGTAAAGGCTGGAACAGAAGTAGAGGAGGCGGTGAAAAAGAAACTACGAGGCCAGTTGGTTGCTACAATCTAATAATAATCAGATCAGAAAGGAAGATTTGATTCTTATAGGAGATTCTAATTCACTATGAATTGCTAAATAGACACAGTTATCAAGCTCCAGACCTCTACCCAGCAGGTGGCTTCATCACGGCAGTAGCTGCATCCAAGAACAACGAATAGATCCTTTCTTACATATTGCTCCCACAGAATACATTGTTCTCTCTCCAGAAAATCTCAAGCTCTTGACGCATAACTAACCGGGACTCCAGCATGCTGAATTCCTTCCAATATGATCCTTTGGCTATTCCCAAACTAAAAACCTTCCATCATGAGTGAACCCAAGGATCTGCCTTCTCTGATTCTCTGCTGAGCACCAACAAAAAATAGGACAGAAACTTGCAAACTGGACCTTCACAACTTTATGGTTTCCAATCATGGGCTCTCAACAAGGTTCTCAATTGTTTACACTTGTCAGCTTCTTCTCTGTTTTCTCTCAAAGGCTATCCCAAAGGCCACCCTCCTCAGGTCTTCTACCTAGTCCTGACCCTGCACAATCTCAACAGAGGACCCGGATTCTGTCGACAACAATCCTCCTCAGTTTCTTGCTTCTCAGCGGTAGCCAACCTCCTTCCTTCTCTCCTGTCCTCCATGCTTAAAGCTGGAAGGGCTTTTCCTCCTCAGGTCCAAGACGGAGCCCTCTCCTCAACTCCCTGTAGCCTGTCAGTGTTGGGACTGTATCCCCAGGACTCATGACAGTTCCTGGCACCTACAAGTGCTCTCAGCACTTCGCACTTTCCTATACCTTCAATTTCACCCTTTCCCTTGCTTAATGCACTTGCATCCTTAAAAAAAATTCCCTTCACTATGGAGTTCCTCTTCTAGCTACTCTTTTCCCAACCAAACTTCCCTCTTCCTTCCTTTTTTCTTTCTAAAATCAAAATGCCATTTATTAATTTATAATGAAAAGTGAGGCAGTCACATGGATTGAAATATGCATGTCCTTTGAAACAACACCTTTTCTCCCTGCAGGAAAGAGTATACGGGAAGCCAGATAATAATTGGAAGGTAGTCTGGTAAACTCAGATTCAGGGAATGAAGTGTTAGATGTTAACACTGTGGGTATCAGACTAAGACAGCCTTTATGAAAACTTCTTTCAATGTAGTCTATACTGACTTGCAGTTTCTACTCCCTCATTCATCTCTCACTCACTCTATCTTCCACTCCCCTGAACTGCTTTCACTGAAATAACCAAGTAGCTCCTGATTGAAAAACTCAATTGGAACATTTTGGACCTTAATGCTCCCATAGTATCGTACATCTCTCACCTTGCTCCTCCTTTTGGTTTTGTTTTCTTCGGCAACAGCCTTCATCCTCTTCTGACCTTGCCCACCCCACATTCGCATGCCCTTCCTAGTCCTGCCACCTCTGCACACTGCTTCCGACATTGTGCCTTTGGCCCCCTTTCCGGGACAATCTCCTGTGGGTTTTACTCCCACCCACCTGTCTATCCATGCTCTCCACCTGGACTTCCCAGTCCTCCTCACGTGACTCCCGGTGAGACCCTCCTTACTTCTATTCACTTGCTCTGAGAAACAGAAAGCAAGGTTCTTTGCTGAGTCTGAGGGGAGAGGGTTTTAAGGAAGTGAGGAAGCTCCGTCAGCAAAGGAGAGCATGAGACTGGACCCCAGTTGTGGGGAGCAGAGAGTGCGGCTGTGCTCGGTGAGCTGAGTGGGGACCCACACCAAGCCCTCCTGTTGACTGGCCTCCCATGGAGCTCAGCTGCCCAGTACGGACACAAAGAGGATCACTGGATTCGTCTAGCACTGTGTGTTTGCCAGAGGGCAAGAGAGTTATGGAAATGATGGACCAGGAAGTCCAAGTGTGAGGAAAGGAAGGGGTCAATGGATAAGGAAAAAGTAGCCCATGGGTCACAGGTGCCTAGCTGGGCTGAGGATGTAAGCAACTTTGTGAAAACTCTTATGCCTTCTGTAATAATTGCCGCATTTTGTACTACTTTTGTAGCTTGGAATGACTTCTTCCATCACACACTATATTAAAATTTTCTGTTTACAAGTCTGTTCCCCCTACCATACTGTGAGCACCCTGAAGAACCTGCATCTTACTCTACTTTGTAGTCCCAGCACTAACCTGGAGCAGGACTTAGGCTAGGAGCTATGCTCAGCATCTCATGATTTGTAAGAAGTAGAGCAGGGATTCACACTTATATCTTAGCACACCACAGCCCAGCCTCTGCCACACCTGATGCACATTCCCAATATTCTGCAAACATTTTTTTTTAGGTACAAATAAAAATATTTGCACAGATAGTGTAAAGCCAAAGATATGGAATTCTTAAAGTGTTCATGAAATTTTACATTATTCTAATTTTAATGAATACTTACTAGAAAAACCAAAGTCCCTTTAGTAGGTTTGAATAAATTAAAGTTATTTATAATGGGGCAATGCAAGCGTCATATAAATTTAATCAACATGAAAGTAAACATATCTTCTAGGGAGTTAAAGAAGCTTTAACAAATGTTCTTTCATTAATGAAATATCTGAAAAACTCTTTGATTGTCAGCTCTTAAGGCAAGAAGTATGTTGGTTGAATTAATCTTATTTATCTATGACCCAAGACTAAACTTAATAGGGGGAACATTCACCAAGAGAATTAAGAAAGCACTAAATTTTACTTTTGAGTAAAGGCAGTAACATTTATTTTATTTTTATAGCTTTAAAGCACTAATTTGGGGTTAATTTATCATTATGCTGCTGCCATTTGATAAAAATGAAAAGGTAAATTGTTCTGCAAAATGAGTTTGGGATTAATTTTCACTCCAAAACAAAGTTTTTAGTAGCTCACAAACTATATCTTAAAATGGAGAACATCTTTTAAACTGTTAAGAGGGAAAGACTGCACAAAATTGCAGTATATTAAATGCTTATTTTACTTAAGCATTGCACATTTCAAATCGAAATGGTGTTGTGATTTGTGAACCGGGTCACAATGTTAAATGCTATTGGAATCTGTAAAATTTGACAAACTGTAACATCTTAAATGCTATTGGGACTATCCATACAGCCTGATTTTCTGAATTCCTTTCTGTTTGTCTTTCAAAACTATGAACAGATTTCAAGGTGTCCTGACCTAAAAAGGGGGAGTAGGGAGGATGGAGGAGGGAGGGGAAAGAGAGTACACGCATGTGCATGTGCTTGCTGGAAATGCAGTCTCTAAAGAAACTTCATGTTGTGTTCTATGGAACAGAAAAAAGCCCCTACAATCCATCACTCTATAACCCACACCACCTCCGCCTCAGGCAAGGCTTACAAAACACCAGAAGGATGCCAATGACCCACTCCCGCAACAATTAAATTGGAAATACTTGATTATTTGGTAAAGGACAAGTAATAGCCTCAAACATTTTCATCTTCTCCAATAAATCAGGTCAAGACTTCTAAATCAGTGATAGTCAATGTGAAATATACCTGTATTTCTTTTTAAGGGGATCATTAGCAAATCGGGTCACCCCTTACAATTGATTTATTATAAGCTGGGCCTGAGGAAAGAGGCAGATGACTGAAAGTATCAGAAATATCACTGATGATTTCCTCTTCTTTCTAATTAAAGGTACTGTACTGTACACAGGAAAGTGAGTTTCTCATCTCAAGTACACAATAAGGAGAAAACAGGAGAAAATTGCGATTGTTTTCATTAAATATAGTTAACATAGGCAGCATACATTAGTGCAAAAGAAGAACAAAGAAAATGTATTTTCTTACACAGTAGAAGGAAAACAAAGTGATATGGCAATAAGATGGGCAATAAGTTGATACAGTTATGGAAAAGGAATTCTATAGACCAATATTAAATGAGAAGTCCTCTTGATGCCAGGATGATATATCTAGCCAATCCAAGATGAGCTCCTGTGCTTTCTTAAGAAATATCTTGCTAAAGAAGGTATAAAGTAGTCATATCTTTAAGACCATGTGAGGGAAACTCCAGCATTTTTTAAAAGCTAGTTTCAGAGCCAAGAAAGTAAGGAATATTTAATAAAACATTTATGAAAAATTCATACAAAATTCAGAAAATGCAATGCAAAATTTAGGAATGCGGTACATTAACAATATATGAAACTAAATGAGTCAATGGAAGGAGTGTAAATTGGAAGAAAATATAAATCACATTGATTTCATACAGCTACACTTGTTTTGTTATTCAAGGCATGTACAGATCTGTCCCTTTCTATTAGCTGAGACTTATTTGCAGCCTAGTCTTTAGTAAAGCTAGTGAGAAATACTCCTGGTGGTTATTTTTCTAACTATTGAAATATACATTTAAAGAAAAGGGAATGGGTCACCAGATAAACGAGGTTTTTATTTAAATATACCCACATATATTACTATACACAATTATATCTAGTGTTTATTTGGTATGTAGGGCCAGTAATTTCTGGGTCCACCTCATTTACCTTCTTCTTTAGTTCTAGTCTTAACTTCATTCATTCATTTCTCAAGCACTTACACCCTGACATGGGCTGGATTTCTTCAATGAAAATTAAAGAATTGCCAATAATTAAGGCAGTGTCCAGAAAAGCCCAAACTATGGCTGTTTCCCAGGACTGCAGAAGGAAAACTGGGGCAGAGTCCAAATGAATTCAATTTAAACACAGGGGAGAGTTTTATCATAGCAGGTGTTAAAAAAGATTATTGAGAGAAGCTGAGGAGCCCACAGAGAAATACTTAAAAGAAATGGATTCTTCTTAGTACATATGACTCAAAGGTACTCTTGGTATTTAAGCCTTTTGATTTTTCAATTCCTCTTTGTCCTTGATGACTTAGAAATTCAACAAGTTCCATTTGGGTTACAAAATGTGTCTCACTCCAACTGAGAGAAGATGCAACTTTCTTCACTGATGGGGCAAACCTTTCCAATGCAGAATGCTTTAGGTCTTTCCTGGATATTGAACTGGAAACAAGTTGATAATAAATGCTTCATAGACTTCTCCTATACAAGCAAAAAGGCAGCTACAAGAAGTTTGAAGATGTCCGTGAACTCTGCACACAATCTATCAATGGAAAATCATTACCATTTATTGACTTGGCCATATGGTGCTTAGCACATAATAGATATCTTTAAAAATACTTGACAAATTTAATTAAAAGAAGGCAGGAATCCTGTGCAAATTTGGCACTAACTTGTGGAATAATCTTGTTTTAATGTGTTATACTTGAGTTTGCTCATTTATGAGTGTATCTGATGGTCTGCTGATGCCACATGGTCATGAGTTGAAGACAGCGCAAATCATATTAATGAAAGGCTTACAGTTATTTCAAATAGCTAAAATACCACTGAAGGAGTATTCTCAACAAGAACAACAAAAAAATCAAGCCTAAATCTGATCAAGACTCTAGATCTAATTAACAAAGTTTAGGAAATACCAAGTACAAAGGAATATACCACAGGATGCAGAAAACTCTAGAGGATAAACTTCAACACATAAACTGCAAGGGGAGAAAGACAGGAAGGAGGAGTCTAGAGATTTAAAGAGACTTGAGAGAACAATTACAATTTATGGATTTCACCGGAATCCCACTCTGAACAAACTATTAAAAAAAAAAAAATCACAAAACAATTAAGTGTGGACATTGACTTGATATTTGAAGATAGTAATTACCATACATTTTCTTGGTGTGATAGTGGTATTGTGGTTATGTTTTTAAAATGAGTCCTTATCTTATACAGTAGATTTACATCCTGTAATGTTTATAGATGAAACGATACATGCAGGAGCTGCTTCAAGATAATCTGGGATGCGGGTAGGGTATGTGGGTATATGGATGAAGCAAGATTGGCAAAGAGTGGATAACTGTTGAAGCTGAGTAATGGGTACATTGGGTTCTTTAGACTAGCTTCTGTACTTTTTCCATATTCAAAATATTTTTTTAAAAAGAGGAGAAAAAAATGTCAACTAAATTAAGAGCTCAAACCATACCCCCAAATAATCAGTAGGATTACTATTAATGAAGGATTAGGATGGCATGGATGACTGGAATTCACAGAAAATACAAAAGCTTTATTTTAGCCAACAACTTAAATCCCTTCCCTCAATGCACAGCATGGCTATGCCCTGGCAGCACAATGGGTTTACTAGGTTCTACTTCCCTTGCCGTGTCTTTGATGAGATGGCTCATAGGCAGGCATCCCAGGGTAAAAGAAAAAGCAAAGGACCGGGATAAACCACAAGCTGAGCATTACATTCCATGAATAATCAAGAGCTAATAAGCTGAACAATAAAAAGTTTGGAAGAAAAATAGGTGTCATAGGCCATTAATTTCCATCTTGAATTTTACTCCACTAATAACTCAGAAAGTCATAGAAAGGTCAATTAATTCCAATTACATTGCTCTCCATATAGTAGGCACTCAATAAACAATCATTAATTAGCTAAATGGCATCTTTGGCTAAATAGTACAATTACATATGGCCATACTACCAAAGTTTGACTTTATCTGCCACAATGAAAAATGCTTGTTGATATATCTAGAGTATGAGGCACATTCTACCTGATATCCAAAGAAGGCCGTCAGCCACATATCCAGCATGACATGAAAGGGATCGGTCAAAGGACTGCACAAAAGTCCATTTGTTCTTCTTGGGGCAATATCGCTCAACGGTAGGCAAAACCTGGCGCAGTTCATTCCTGCCCCCAACCGCATAGAGGTATTCATCCATGGCACCCAGCACAAAATGCTCCCGGCAGTTTTTCATGGGTGCTATCTCTGCCCAGGAATTACTGCGGGGGTCATAACGACAGGCAGTCCTCACGGCACACGTCCGACCACTGGCATGCTCAACTTCCCCGCCTGCTACAAACAGGAAGTCCCCCATGACAGCCACACAATGGTGGCTCCTTCCCACGGGCATGGGAGCCAGCTCACTCCAGTTGGCAATGGCGGCTATAAGAGCATTCTCTTGATCAACAGGATTGAAGTACCGAAGTTCCTTGACTTTACACACCTCACGCTTTTTCCCACCAATGATATACAGAGTGTCTGACTGGAACCGTGGTTTGGTCCTGCGAGTCTGCCAGACGGGCTGTGCATAGATGCTCTGGTGGTATTCCAGGGCCTCATTGACAAGAGCTGTTGCAGTCTCACTTGCTTGGACGAGGGGGTGGGATAGGGCAACTGTATGGAGAGTATCCACATCCATGAGGCCAAAGCGGATGTATTGCAGGAGCTCATCCATGTGCTGGTAATGGCAGTTGTGTTCCAACCACCTCACGGCTAGCTGAAACAGAGGGAGGTGAGATGAGAAGCATAAAAAGGTAAGAAGAGCAAAAGTAATGGCATACAGGCGGGTCACCATGTATTCTTTCAGAGACCTATGATACAATCTTCCCCTATACACAATATAACACTGGAATATTTTGATACCCAGCTGAGGATTTTTCCCCCTCCATCAGCAGAGACACAAAAGAACTAAAGACATTGTTTAGTCTTGGAAAGAATTCAAATTCATTGCTGCAGGGCTTAGAAACAATGTTAAATAACTGACAGGGGTGCTTAAGGTATCAGTTGGGGTGACTAAAAATTGCTTTTCGTAGAATGAGAACAGTGTTGTGAAACAGCCTGTTTCCTTAGGCTTCATGCATAAGGGGCTTGGAACACCCACCAATAGGAAATGTCATTGGTGAGCGCTTCATCACAGCTCAAGTAATATATTTCAGCCCACAAGTCAAGGTGATGCATCAATACAAGTAACATAAGAAAATATGTGATCATCTGAGACCAGAGGGTGTACTTGAGAGAAAATCAATATGACACTAGTGGAATGATTTAGAAAGAAAATAAAAAAGACTTAGAAAGTCTTTTTTATTTTATCCCTCCCCTTTGCTAGGTTTAGCACTCAGGAAGCAAGAGAAGAAAAAGTAAGATTATAACCTATCCATTTTTTTCCCTCAATTAGTTTTCATCTTGAAGACATTTGTTGTTTGCACATGGATGATACTGGCAATTTGTTGGAGCCATTTTCACAGATACAGGATAATAGAGGAGATTATCTTCATAATATGGGTACGATAGCAAAATATGATCCTGACCTTTTTGTTTTCCATTCTAGATCTCTCTCAAGAAGTAAAAGAAATAAGACCTGTTGGCTATAGGTAAATTGAATTCTTTAAAACTAAAGCAGGCACAAAAATCATAAATAATAAAATAGAACAATTTAAAAATGCCATCAACAGAAAAACAATTCTTATTATGGATCACCTGAAGTTATTTAATTAATTTGACTTAATATTTAAGTTTGGCAAAACTTCCCATATACCAACACAAAGGAATAGATCAACTATCTCCAGTCAAGGCATTTGATATGAAGTATTCTTAGCAGCTTCCACATTAAACTAGAACACCTAAACAATACAAATGCGCATCTGCAAGAATTAGCATGAAACAGCAAAGCAATGCATTAGAATATTGAATAATTTTGGTTTTTTCATTTGCTTTCTGACCCACAGAATTGGGGCTCTGGGCTTCCCTGCTCAGCTGATGCATGACAGTGAGGCAAAGGCTCTAGGTGGGGAGGAAGAAGGAACTGTGGTGCTCTCGGACCATTATTCCTGGGCAGACACGAACCACGTTTCATCCTGGCAAGAAAGAATCACCGAATTCCCTCAGGCATTAGACGATTTCAGACTATAGCCACTTGACAAATGGTTCCAACATGTAGGGAAGATTTTGGGTTTGTCCTTTTAGCTTCCTGAATGAAGTGATTGTAAGAAGTGAATCCACTTCCGATATGTAGTGAATTATATCTCAATGAGTTATATGGTAGAGAAAATGAAGGAAAAAAAGTCACAGAGTCTACTGATGCCATGCAGGCTAGATGCCATGGAGGGCAGAATACGCAGTCTGCAGTGAGGCCGCCATGAGAGACACTCCCTAGCTGTTTAGGAGCTAGCAGCTCTTATTTCATTAAGATATCACCCTGAAGAAAAATAATTCATTTGTATATGGCATCATCAGCAACAATCAAAGATATTACAAAAGAAAAAACATCGCTTGTCTTTCACCAGTTTGTTCTCTCTGCCAGACATGGAGAGTTCCCACAGAAAACATCCTAGTTTTTCCCTACCCTAATTTTAGAAGTTTCAAGGGATAGAGTTCCAATTACTTCCTGGGGGCAGGAGAGCAGTGCTGGGATATAATTCAACAATTTAATATAAGATTTTCTGTGCTTTGCCCATATAACTTTCAAAAGGTCTCCGATAAAGCCATTCCACTCAAGGTCATTTCTCATGCACCAGGTAAAATTTTCTGAAGCTTCATCTTTGATATTGCTCCTAATTTGAATAATTTCAGCTGATATTGCTTTGTTCTGTTAACGAATTTCTCGATATCCTTACGTTTCTGCATCTTTCATATAGATATTACAGAAAACAGCACTGGAGAAACATTAGATAAATCTCCATGTCTCCATAGCCCCTTTTTATAGCATAGTGCTGCCCATTTAATTATTTTTCTCTCTCCTCATAAATCACTTCTTCCTATGTCATAATCAATCTTCTAGCCCATCTCTGAACACTCTCAGTTTATCTTTATTTCTCTAGCAAACAGTGTCAGTTACTGTGTGAAAAGTATAGTCTCAGCTCTGACCTGTTTCTAAGGAAACATCACTGGAACAGTGACCACCCTGGCTTATTACTGATTAATTTCTATCAGTAATAGTATTAATTACTAATAGATAATATTAATTACTGTCACCTCTATACATGAATCATGATGCTTTCTGTGTTTAACTTTCCAAATACTATGTATTACAGAATATATCAGGATGTACATTAGTTTGCATTTTGCTGTGATTTTTTAAAATCACATTTCTTTTCAATATTTTTGACTTCTCAGATTTCATATAATTTTCACAATTTTATCATCTATTAATATTTTCAGACTATACAAATCATTTGGACTGTTCTGCAGGCCAAAGTTGAATGCAATTTGCAACTAACTGCCCTGCCACCAACTTCAAACCAATCTCACCTAGATATTGTACTATTTATAGATTTAAAGCCAGTGATTCTCAAACTTAATATTCACATGAATCAGCCAGAGCTTCTGGTCAAAATGCAGAGTCTCACCAGCAGGTAGGAGGAGGAGGGATTGGAAGTCTCCGAAGTGATACAGATGCCGCTGGTCCATGGACCACGCTTTGGTAGGAAGGTTTTAGACAGATTTCCACTCACGAAGCAGTGTTCTTACACCGTATTCTCTGGCCTTAGGTACTGCTAATACAGGACACTGCATTAATTGTTCTGTCCACTAGGGTGAATCACTGTCTTTGAGTAAATCAATTCTGTTGTTTTAATTTTTTAAAAGTTTCTAATGAAATCTAAGTAGGATGCTTTAGTTATATATTTGACACTTAACCTAGCTGAGCATTATGGGTAAGATGGCATGCCTGGAGACCCTGGTCCCACAGGGTCTGTAAGTCATATAAACACGATGTAGTTTTGCTTTGGCAAAACAAACAAATACAAAAGTGTCACTGTAGACAGTTTTACTTTCATGAAAATGTAAAAATGGTAAGGTAACAGAAAATCCCCTGGAACCATGGATAACTGCTTTTTATCCAAATAATGAAGTAAATGGCAAAGGAAATAAAAAACAATAAGCCACCTCAAACGACTTCTACATTGTGAACCTCACCAGGGCACTATTCACTATTCAGCTGTGCTGAATTAAGGATAAGGAGTGGAGAGCACCCAAGAGCCTACTGAAGGGGCTTAAAGACTAGAGTAGTACAAGGCTGATTCATCAATGGGCCACATGGAGCACAAAGGCCAGAATTAGCTTTGGATAGTGTTTTGTTTTTTTTTTTTTTTTAAAGATTTTATTTATTTATTCATTTATCCCCCGCTTGCTGCCTGTGCTCACTGGGTCAGCCAACCACGCCGTGCGGGCGGGCCCGCCCCCACCAGGAGACCCCGGGAACCGAACCCGGGGCCTCCCATATGGCAAACGGGAGCCCCACTGATTGAGCCACAGCCGCCTCCCTGGATAGTGTTTTGATGCTTGGGTTTGGAAAGGGTAGGCACCCTGGGAACTGGTAGCTTTGAAAATAAAGAAAGTACAACTCAGAGGAGACTGAAATCCTGTTCTATCATTCTGGTATAAAGACATCCCAATCTCCCTAAACTTTAGCATTTAATTGGAAGGAAAATGGAATATATAGTCAGACTTCTCACCCACCCTTTTTGTGACAGAGCCAGCAAGAGTGGAAAAGAAATTACAGATCCAGGGGTAGAGGGCAAACAAAGAGTACTTAGGGAACATGGACATTAGGCAAGATGTTTCCTAAACCACCCGAAATACAGGGGACCCTCCCTTATTGCCAGGGACCACAGGAGAAGATCTCCCAAGCAACTTGCCTGGCCCAATCTAGTTTATCTTATCTGCATGGAGAATCGTTCCTTCTTAAAAAGACCATTTGCTACAGTTTAACACAACTTCAACTCATCTCATCCTCAGACCTGGATGAGAGCAGTACCTGATGTGTACTTGGCTGTAAATGTGTGTTGCATAAATGGGAAATTGTCCACAACTGTTCTTGGGCCACTTCTCATATTTGTTTTAAACAAACAATTCCAATTCCTTTATCAGTTCTGTTAAATATTTATTTACCTATCACAGGCTTCAGTTTCCTTTCTTGAAATTTCATTTCCATTGCTTTGCTATGATGCCTTTACATACACTCAAAATTTTACAGGCAGCATGCAGCACACTGACTTACAAATGTAAGTCCTCATTATTACCTCCCATGCTTGGTGCTTGCCACCTATATCTGAGATTCCTGGCAGTGCAATGAACATAGTAGCTTCTTAAGCTCTAAAATAAACAATAAAATGTTAGGACATGAAAGAACTTTAGTTCATCTGGTTTAAGCTTTTCAATTTTACAAATGGAATCGAAATCCAGACAGGTTAACTGACTTGCCCCAAGCCATGTAACTAATTAGCAGAAAAGCTGGAACTAGAACCCCAGTTTTTTTAATTATAAAATATGTTTTTCTATTACATCACATTGTCATTATTTTCCCATCAATAATTATTTTAAAGTAAAATCCAGGCAAAACACTTAAGCCCAAACATAACTTCCATATTCTCTACATTAAAAAAATAGTCTGTTTTTTTTTTTTTTTTAAGTATGCTGTGCTGCAAGAGAGGTTAACAATATTTTTCAGTGAGTCTCATTTATGGATTATTGCAGACATTAATAGCACATATTTAATGGTACCAACTCAAGAGATTTTAATTGAAGAACAAGTATTTAGGGGAAAAGATCTCCTTTCAGTCTTGCGTTACTGTTTCACTTTTTATAGCAATATGTATTTTCATTCTACGTCATTCCTTGTTAACTAAACCTGATTCAAAAATATATGGAAAAGATAGTCCCTTTGTTTTAGTTTTCTCAGTCTATCCCCACCGATTGCTATTCTGCAGAGGCTCCAAAAGTATATATATTCTTAAATTCTACAAATGTTGCTCCAGTTCAACTAAAATATACAATTTATTCCTATGCATTTCAAAAATATGTCAATTATATGAACAAATGTTACATTCCTAACTTTATCAGTCCTCAAATAGTGATCTACATTCTTTTATTGTTCATGCTTGAACACACTCAGATAGCTGCTGTTTTGAAATCTGAAATTTCTGATCCTTCTAAAGAAGTAGCTGCTTTGAAACTAATTCTGTTTATGTCCACATCAGTGTGAATTACACAATGTGACTCCAAAGCAATGCCAAAACAATAAGAAATCTTACACTCACAAATTTCCTGGCAATTATGTGAATTGGGAGGTCAGCCCAAATCCAAGAATATACATTAGTGCACTCTTCCATTGAAGTACCTTTAAATCTTGCAAATGTACATAAAAGTGCCCTTCAAAATGCAGGTTCCCATTAAATGAGTGAGCAAAAATTTTTAATCAACGTTAACTAAAGATAAAGCCCTATGCCACTGTCTAAAAGTAATAACCATTTCTTCATCTTGGTCAACAAATATTTTTTTACACTGAAAAGGAGTTTATCACAGAACTCGTCAGCCAGAGCCAAGTAATTCATTCCTAGTATTTTTGCCCACAGCCTTCATTCTGCCCCTTTGGCCAGGGGCAGCTATTATTATTCCCCTATTTAGGCACAGACAGTCTTTCTAAAAGGGCAGATTAGCTCTCCCTTTTGCAAGAGCCCATCCCGTGAAGCACAAGTATCTATATCCTTGCCAGCCTTGTCATCCCACTGAGATAAGCCAGGGCACCGGTCTCCCCTCAGCCAGAAAGCGGACAGAGATTCCACACTACTGCAAATACAGAAAGGGACAAAGGAAGTACCTGGGAGCAAATCAACTCCTGACATTCCTGACCTCCAAAGAGCTGGGCATATTAAAGAGTCCTTGGGTTAGGGCCATATCATCCTGATCTCGTCTGATCTTGGAAGAGTCCTTCAGCAACTAGGAATGGAGAGCCATGGAAGCTTTATTTTACTAGACTGAATGACAATCTAGAGGAAGAATTTTTCCTTTTTAAACAGAGTATCAAGAATACTCTCTCATCTTCTAATCCAAGTCCTCAAAGTGAAGTTGCAGTGGTCATTATATATTACGTTAAAGTGCACCATTTTACATTATCTCATAAAGCCTTGAATTCTGATAAACATAAAACTTGATGGTTATGCTTTTGTTTTATATATAGTTTTTCTATATTATAAGTGGGGAAAGTTTCCCAAATGCAAGTAAGCTGGTGGTGAGACTTGCCACATTATACTACATGGAATGCTTATGTTTTTAAGGTGAGTGATATGAGGTCCAAACAGTGCCATGTTAAACCAGGATAATGACTGCCAAAGAGAGGAAAACTTATATTAATAAGTCTTGTGGTCACATTCTCTTCTTTGGGACCAAATGAAAAATTTCAGTCCAAAAAGGCAACATTCCCTTAAAATCCAAAAGCACTAGAAACTGAGAATGCAGAATCTAAGCATTTTTCTACCAGAACAGTGAAAACATTAACCACAGAGGAATATTAAAATTAAAAATTATAACAGCACTCACTTGGATGTTATAATTACAATTGCGTCAACATTTTGCTTGTAAAACAGACTTTTCAAGGGAGGTTACACATTAACAATTATATCTGACTGCAAACTTACATAAGGCTATTTTTTTTTTTCTCTAAGAAATATATTTCAATAGAATCAAATATGGTGAGGCCTTGGATTCATGTACTGTCAGAACAAAACACCAGATAGATTTTTTAAAAGAGTATTCAGCTTAGCAGATCAGATAATACATATTCTCTCATTGTTCATTTAAAACTTTATAAAGTTGTGAGATTGACAGATGTTCTTTTTCCACTTTTTGCATAAAATTTGTGCTCCAGTAGTCACCTCTGAATGTGTTTTTTAAAAAAAATACATACTGTAGAGCTCTAAAAGCTAGAGCTCTTGAGACCAGGGTGTCTCTTTCTCACAGATGGGGATAAACACATAGAACTAGAGGAACCAGGGTTGTCATATTTAAAATGCAGATATTTAGGATGTAAATAACAAGAGAACTTTGTTTCAGTCTTATAAGAGGATTTTTAAAAGGCAAGCCATATATCAAGATGAACAGAAAATAAGGATAGGAAAAGAGGTAAGTTTAGTCAGCTGTGAAGTTCTTTCTACCTGTAAGAATTGGCCACCAATTTGAGCTAATCTTTGGAAAGTCAAGGAAAAGAGAGCAGCATGAGTATGCGGCTGACTCTGGACCAGTCTTCTGGCTACTCATTGGTAAAAGGGTGAGTTGAGAAGAAGACTGCTACAGTCTCTTCTACCTTTAGAATATATGTTGCCTATGGATTCACCAAAACATAGTATTTTAAAGTACAATCTTTCAAAATTACTATAGGTGGGAGAGGCAACCAAAATTGACCACTGTATCAGGTCTCAAATTCAGATTTCAATAGCATAATTTTTTTTTTTTAAATAAATCTCTTTTCAGAAAATGGCGATTTATTTAGTCTATGACTCTATACTCAACAGAAGCCTATTTTTTGTGTATGTATGTACACATGAGGGAGTATGTGTACATAGGCCCCAAATAGAGAATCGTGCTGTATCATGGTCTTTTTCTCCCTAGGAAAAATTTTGTGAAGATTATATTGTCCCACTTAATAGACAGCATCTCTTATAAAAATAAAATAATCTCAACCAAAGAACACACTCTTCAAATTTGTAAGGTGACTGTTTCAAGGTACTATTTATTTAGAATCCCAAATGAGACTCAAACATAAATGCAAATTACCTCTGGACTGCCTTTTAAATATACCATCACCATATCGGTATGTACAAAGCTTTTTAGATGGGAAGAATGATCTGCAGGACAATAAAGTACAGCTGTTAACACCCAGGCTAACAATGCTGCAGGGAAAATGAAACTCATTCTTGGTTCCTCATGCTTGAGCAAAATCTAGGAAGAATTAAAGAAATAACATCCTATAAGTGCCCTTCAATGGTCTGCTAATGGTCTCTGAGCCAAAGGATAATACTCATCCATCTAACTAACCATTGATGGCTGGGATTGCTTCAGAGCATTACTAAATGCTAGGTTGTGACATGAAACTTCTAAGTAAAATGTTTGTGTCTGCATGTTTATATATTATGTCCTACTGGAAGTAGAAGGGACTTTGCATGTGGGTCAACGAGATAGTAAGCTTATATTGTTTGAACAACACTGGAAAATGAGAGAAAACCAACTTGGTCAGTAGAAGAAAACTGCTGTATCCTATTAATAACAGGGACTAGAGAGACTGTGGACCAGACCAGCTCACATTATTTCCAAGTTACTGCATGAAATGAGGGTAGAATATCAGGGTGAAAGTAGAAAAGGCCAGGGGAAATCCTGGTGCTTTTTTCTACCTCTGGTTGGTAAGTGTGACACAATGAAAAGGAGGCTGAACTTGATGTCAAAAGACCTGTTTCTGCAACTTAGTACCTGGGCACTTAGGAAATACATCAACTTAGTTTCATCATCTGTGAAAGAGGGATGATGCCACCCACCTCCTAGGGATCTACAGAGGTGTAGATAACAGAAGTGTAAGTACTTAGTGTACATTGACATTTAGACCAATATACAGAATTAATGTGATGGCAATGTGCCACTGAGATAAAGAGCTACTTCCTCAGTTCAGTTATCCTTTTCAGTTCATGATAAAGCTGGCACATATAGATTATTCTTATATAGCACAATATTGTGCAATATTGACACAAATTTTGAGAAACTGCTGTAGTTGATACACAGTTGCTACATAATACTAAATATCACATAGCTGAAAGTGATCATAAAAGCATGGCAGTTCAAAGCTTATAAACTAACCCATAGGATGAGCCTATTTTCATACAAGTGAACCCAGCAATTTTAATATTGTAAATATTGTTTTGTGAAATGCCAAGTCAGAGAAGCATGGATGGATTGATGGAGAGATATAGACTTAAACCTAGCTATCTTTGCATAACGCTCAGTATATACTCATTTTCTTTTCTTGGCTTGGGTCTCCCTTTAAAAAATACTTCATCTACGTGAGTTTCCCCAAATCTCAAATCAGTTAACTTTGTGATAAGGAAATATATGTGTGTGTGAGTGTGTATGTGTATTAGCTATCTGGCTTAAGAAAATTAAAATAATGGTTGATTGAGTTGATCACTTTTCTTCTTCTTTGGTTGTTTAGTGGCAAGTGATATCATTAATCTTTTATTTTAGTTTTTTCATTCATTCATTTATTCCTCACTTTCCTACTGAGTGGCCATTATGTACCAGGAACTTACTTGGAGAGAAAGAAGATTCTAATCAGTGTCTGTATACACATTTTTATTCGCTATTTAGTGCCAAGTGCTATTCATACCATAAAAGTCAAGGCTTACTCCTAACCTCAAGTATCTTGATATATTCCTGTAAAACATACTCATGCAATTTGGAATTAGAGGGGGAAATCTTGCAAATTTGGAATTTTCTGTCTTTTGTAGAGAGATTTTCAGACATAAGAACCATCTTTTTTATGTTGTCATTTCCCTCATGGGTGTTTTAAATGTTGCTGGTACATTTATAAATTTTATGGTTTGACAAAAAAACTGTTTAATTTGTAAACATGCCCTGGAGCATCCTGAGAGCATCAAGTCTTTGAATATTTCTTTGTGAATTGATCCCATAATAATGAGCCAACAGCAGGTTCACTGGCACACAAGCTCCCACCTGAAATTAAACCTTTACTATTATGACCAAATGGACCCCACATGCGCAAGCAGCTGCCCCAGGTCACCGACACAGAGATACCCAAATCCTTCAAACAAGTGTCACCACGATGAATGTAGAAGTCCAAGAGAGTGCTTAAGTTGCATTTAGAGTTTTAAGATCAGCAGCCTTCAAATAAAGAGAAATCATCCTCAAAAGTCAATATAAACACTAATCACGGGCTGCAGAGCACAGTGATTGGAGTGGGGAACTCACTAGCAGAACTATGTGAACGAGGCAGCAGCAGCCAGACTCCAGCATCACAGGGAGGTGGAGCCTGGAACAGGGGCCAAGCCCGCCCACAGGGTGTGAAGACCTCAAAGTGGTACCACCCGTTGACCATCTTTGCTAAGTGACTTGAAGCCTAGCCATCGATGCTTCAATAGCATACTTTACCCTGCATTCATTCTCTAACTGCATTTCATCACAGTGTAGACACCTGGGGAATAGCGAGTCCTCTGTTCCCTCCTGGAACACCTTTGAGGACATTACACAAGTATTATCTTTATTGAAGAAGATACAGTCTTCAGCACAATTATCATTATTATTCTTTTTTTTACCCAAATAGAAGTTCCAGAGAAGTTTTAGGCCAAAGTCCAGACAGCCATATAAAAAGGGAGTATGAAAGAATTATTAAAAGCAAATTAATGTCAGATGAGTGTCAAAACAGAAAGCAAGGTTCTAACTGGCAGAGTCAGAGGGACAGGGCTTAGTTTTGTTGGGGGAAGGTGGCCTAGACAACCCAACCTATGTAGTCCTAAAGGAAGAGTGATATGTGGGGTTACAGACCCAGTGGAGAATTAATGGCTTGAAAGTCTCAGGAGACTTGTGAGGGAAGAGGGGAAATGCAAAGGATGAGGAATGAGTAGGAGGTAGTAGGTGTTCCAATGGCAAATCCGTAAGCCTTTGAGGGAAGGATCTTGTTTTATCCCCAGTGCCTGGCACATGGGAGGCAATTGATTAAGTGCTGGCAAATGATAGAAGACAAGAAATGTGAGACTGCACCTGGGGAAATCACAGATCTGACACATTCTATATAAGATTAGGAGGAGCAATGTGTTTGAAGAGCAAGGGGGGCATGGAAGATAAAGATGGAGAGAAACTGGGCCCAATGACCAGGCCCAGCCCCAGTAGCTGAGGAATGCCAGCACGGGCCTTGCAGAGGAGAGGCCAGTGGGAGATGGAGCAGGAGACACTGTGTAGGACCTTGAGAGGGAGGTCACCGTGGAGGGGACAGCCTCAGTGGACTGAGTCACTGTGAAAGCACAATGGGGGGGCGTGGGGTGGAGGACTCGTGAGGACACAGGAGAAGTCCTCTCTTTTAGAGGTGTCTTTCACGTAAGACATAGATAGCAGGAAATTGGGAAACGATAGGAACTTAGCCCCCAAACAACTTGAAATAATGAGTTATACTTTCATTACGAAGAAATGGCCTTTGCTTGAGTCTCATTAATTTGCCAACATAGCAAATCTATAAAATAAATCACTCATGGTCACAGATACCATAAGTTAATATTAAAATTAAACTTCACACTACTTTTCTAAATACAAAGAACTATTCATTAATTTGATTGGTACATTTCTCTAATTAACTTTCTATGTCCCATTGCTTACATAAAAATAAGACAAACCTAGACAATAGTTTTATGAAGCATCCATAAGGGCTATTTTATCCATGTTGTCCACAGAGCTAAACAAAAATAACAATTGGAGGTCCAGCATGGTAATGAATTAGATTAGACCATTTATATGCACATCCCTATTCTAAGTTATTTTTAAGTAAACATTTTAAACAGCACAGTTGCTTAAATAAGGGCTACATTAAAAAAGTAACGATTCAATGACAATTCAATTTTGGAGCCTCTTCAGGTGAAACAAAATTACCACCTCATAAGTCTCTTTACTATTCCAAAACTGGATAGGGAAAAACAAATAGCCTTTTAAAAAAAACAAAAGTCAAGAAATAATGTGAAAATAGAACACTTGAAATAAAATTACAATCATTAGGATACTACCTAACATCTATAGACTTAGTTGTTTTACAATTGATGTGAGAAAAAAATATCCAAGACTAGGTAGAAATGTGCTGCAGAATGTTCCCTGGGGAAAATAACAACAACGAAAAACCACAACTGAAGACAACACAAAAAGACAGAAAAATGATTCTAGCTTTTAGGTGCCTAACATAAGACTACTATGCAAAGTTTGGAGACAGAAATAAATGTTTCCCTCAAATCTTTTTTTTTTTTTTCCTCCCTTTTATTTAAAAGGTATGCATTAAAAAAAAAAAAAGATTGTTTATGAGCTACACATTGTAAACACCCGCATTATCAGGTGCCTGCATCTTTTTAAACCTATGCCTTACACAGCCACATTAGGAGCTCGATCTATACAAATTAAAATTTGCAACTTAATAACCTAGTCCATCTACAGACAAATATCTGTCTCCCTACCTCAACCCTTTCCCATAAAAGATGGGAAGGAAAGAAGTGAAATGCTGCACTTGGAAGCAGGAATTCAACAAACTCTTGTGAGACATGCTAGAGAGAGAAATGTAAGAAGTCTGGAACTTTCAGTTACATATTTGTGCCCCTTTTGAACTGATGACGTTTGCTGGGTAGGGTAAGAAGCAGTGCAAAACAACTGTGGGAGCTGCTGCATTAGCAAACTGGCCAAAGTACCCTGTCGTTTATACCTCCCCACTGCACAATCAGAATGGAAACATTTGCTCTATTGGAAGGCAGTGATAAGGATGGATTTTTAAAGTTTCCATTTTTAAGTGAAAATGAAAGAAAAATGCTCTTCTAGATGTGTTGTGCCTTTGAGCTCCATTTGAAAAAGAAAAAAAAAAAAAGGCAGAGAAAGCTGCTGTGAAGGTCACCGAGTGAAAGAACTTCCTCGGGGCACAGAATAAATTAAATCCCAAGGAAAAAATAAAATGTGATTTCCAGAGTGTGAGGCACAAACTCCAAATGACAATGATTGACAGCCAAACTATATCCGTGCAATATCCAAGACTGCACGTTCTCATTTACCTCAGTGTAGCCAGCAAGCGCCCATTAAACATCCGTCTGATGCCCAAATTAACCTTCTTGGCAAACTGAAAGAGGCACAAACTATCATAATCAACCTTTCATTATCACAGCAGCCTCTAGTTAAAGGGTCAGAATAATTGTGCCATCAGAGCCTTGATTGTTTTCAATCAACAGACGGCTGGAGTGACAGCTCGGTGATGGAGGAGTCTGATGAAACCGCACCAGGCCTAATCAGAGCAGATGAAAGGAAGGCATGATTGGTGCAAATGAACAGTCGTGCCTCTCCTTTTCATTTACAATCTGAAATTACTCTTAAATTTGTGGGTTTTTTTTTCCTCCCTTACGAGCACCACTGAAAGAATGTTTGACTTATTATGAGTTCTGACAGTGCAGAGTTATAAAACACAGGTAGGGTTATCAGCTGAGGCTTTAAGTGGGTATTCAGCATAATTCTAACAAATTCACTCTTGAACAGCACAAAATGACTAAAAAGGCTTCCAATGACCTAACCTCCCAGTGCTGTTTGATTAGCAGACCCATTTATTCCGGCTCACATTCTAAATGACGAGAGAAGATAAAACTGAGGGCAGAGATGCCATGCAAATGCTCGCTCTCAACTCCACTGTTTACTGCACTACTTGTCCCTCTGTCCCAAATCCTTCCTGTTCTTGAAGAACAACACATTAAGAGCTCAAAAGAGCTCATCCATCAGAGAGGCTGGATCAGAAGGAGTTGGTTTTGGTTAAGACCCTGACACTGCATGGGGAAGGAGGAAAGGGGCGGAAACCCACCAACCCTATCTTGACATCAAAAGAGGATATCTGGGGGAGAGGAACAATAACAACAAAATGCTGGGAGAGGCCAGGATAAATTTAGTACGAAAGAGAATTGGAGAAAACTGATATAATACGAAGCTTCAGTTACAAAGCAGCTATTATTAAACTATAGACATTAACAGCCTTAAGAAATTTAGTGGTGAACGGAGTATACGCTTGGAATGGCAAGAACAATCATCTAACTTCTATTTTCTTGTTTCATCTTGAGATCAACCAGCCAATCATGGGTCTCTGTAGAGTAGCATGCTGCAGGTCAAGATGCAAAACAAAGGAAAGCCTTTCAGCTGCAACGATTAATATGTACCTGTGAGCACATGCTCGTATATGAGTGTGCACGCACACACAAGTGTGTGTGTCTACATGCAGGTGTGGACGTGGCGTGACCCTGACCTGTATGTGCATAACAGATAGATGAAGTGGTGGCTGCTGGCCTAGGATTCAGGATAATTTTTAACCTCTTGGCTCAAAGTTTTTACATAAAACTCAGGTCATTTTATTTGCTAGACTGTAGTTTGAAATGATGAGACATGATACATAATTACCAAAGTAAAAGAAGAGTTTTTAAAAACAGCCTTGAATTTTCTATGTGATATTTAGCAAAACTTATTCCCTAATAGCTAGGTCTCATTTTATGGGTCAATCGCTCACCTAGAATGTAGAAAATACACGGAGTTCTACCTACATGTAAGATATACTCTAAGCAAATATTGCTACATCTGCCATATATCTTTCAGCAACATCTCCAAGTTTTTGGTTTTTTTTTTTTTTTTTAGGAGACAATTCTCAAAGGAGGATGTCTGGTGAATAGCTACAAAATGATTTTCCAAATCTGCCCTTACTTTCCCACCACTTTCTCAAGCACAGATATTCTCTAGCTGGTCACTTTGCTTCCTGGGGGCTCACAGGCAACTCCAGAAAGCTGATCAATGGCACATGCTCCATCCTCTCCCCAGGAGATAGCTCTTTTCCCAGTGTGATGTTGCCTTTTTTTTTTTTTTTTTAGGTACTGGGGTCAGGGATTGAACCCCGGACCTTGTATGTGGGAAGCAGGTGCTCAACCACTGAGCTACACCAGCTCCCCCGAGTTGGTTTTTTTCATTTATTTTGTTTAGGAGGTACCAGGAATCCAACCTGGGACACCTTGTATGTGGGAAGCAGATGCTCAACCACTTGAGCTACATCACTCCCATGACTTTTTAAGGCATGACTTCCTCCTGCCCAAAAGGCAGTCTGTGTATAGGTCAAATAGGAGTAGCTTCAAGATATTGTCTGCACATGGGGGTTTAAACCAGGTTTTCAGAGCTGGCTTACAGAGCATAAAGACAGGCCAATTTGGGCAAGTGCCTGTTCTAATCCCCAGCATCTGAGGTATGTGGAATTAATAAATCTAAAGCTCTGTCCAGTCCCTCTACATTCCCTAAACCTTACACAATATGAGAAGACAAACCTGATAAACCAACTCCTTTGTTTACTTTATCATTTACCCTTTATTGGATTTCTATGGGGGCTTCATGCCAAAGAGTACAGAGTCCCTGCAGTGGGCAGAATCACTTACAGCCTTCAGCAGGTCCAATGTCACTCTCAAAGCCAAACAGAGGCTTTGCCTATCAGCTCAGTGGTTTCCTTTCTGGAGGGAGAGGTTCAGTTCTACTTTCAGCTGTAAGTAATTTCCCATTGTGATTGGCTGACTTATAGTCAATTTAGTATAATTAATGCCAAATTACATTGTAATTCACACAGAATTACAAATTAAAAGCTATATTAAGAGCAAATGAATTAATCAAAATTAATGATATTATGCTCACTTGTTTTAAAGTGTTAATAAGATAGGTCCTCCTAAAACGTTTAAACTTTAGCATACCATCCATCACTCCTTTAATTACCTGATTTCCTCATGTGGCCAGAGGAGGTAGTGTGTGGGGCTCTCTTTAGCTTATATTCGTGAGGCATAAGTAATAATCTCTGGGCCACCTACCCCAAACTGACTTGTAATACTTCCTAAAAATAGAGGGCAATAACATAAAAAATCTTGGATATTTGTCTTTAGGACCAATCTAGGACTTTTTTTCCTAAAAGAATTTCTCCTCCTGGTTATGTTTTCTCTACCAGAATATTGAACTCCATCAGTGTTCTTTCAATGTGCCCTCCCAAGCAGCAAGGAGGAGGTGGTCAGGGTAAGGCAGAAAACTTCCCCTCAGAGAAGGCGCTGCTCTGGATTATGGACTTGGACAGGTTTAAGAAGTATCTTTAGCTCTGCATACTGTCCCAGGTGATTATCTTAGAACGGCCACTTCTCTCCTCTAGGTCTGTGGAGATGTTCTTTTTAAAAATTTGTGCTTGTAGCAAAAGTCCTGGAAGCAGGAGTGAGGAGAACTAGTGTAGAAGAGTGTTAGTATCCAACAATGACTGTGAAGGCTTCTTCATACAACTCTTTGGAATATAAATAATTCTAGAGCCTCTGGGCTACTCCACAGCTAAGTTTAGACCCTCTCCCTTAGAAGGCACGTGACAGGAAATCTCTATGGTCTGTCATGGCCAACTGGCATGAACACCATGGCCGAGGGCACTCATCTGGCCTGACAAGGATTCCCATAGAAACAACCTGATGGTGCAGGGTGTGGGTCCAGCAGTTCATTTCTACTGGAAAGAGACTAACATAATTCAATTCCAATAAATTAATATTTCCCCCTTTCTCCTAAGCCCCATATCTAGGCTATCACCTAACTGCAAATTTCAGCTGCAAAATTTTCTAAACTTATTCAGTATATTGGGCATAAGGTGAAGATGTAATGACTGATCATTTCTATGGCTTCTATCCAGTCTGGGATGGGTAGGACTCCCCACCACAGCCCCCTACCACCAATCTACATAGCCATTGCAAAAGTAATGGTACTCCAGATTCTCTTTCATACTGAGTTAAGTCTCTTGATCAGGTTTCAAAGTGATCTTCCCTTATCAGCCTTCTTTTCCTGCTTTATACTCCAACACCTCATACCCTGAAAGAGTGAAAGGCTGTTCCCTCCCTCTACCAGAATTCTCTCTCCATTCTTCCTCTGTAATCCATTTAGGGGCCCAATCTTCCAGACACTAATAAAGAACCACCCCTCAGTGACACTTTCCTCTACTACTTCTATTGGAATCATTTTTGCAACTTCTCACAAAGCTGCATGGCAGGTAAGAATGAAAACTAGTAATTTATTAGGAAATCTATACTGCTGGCTCACTCATTACAGTGTAATATATTTAAAAAAACCTCTGACTTACAAGCAGATGCATAAGGTGCTTTGAGGTTGTTTTCTTAGAGTGCGGGGGTATTTCAGCACTCTAAGAAAATACAGCGAGACCTACACTGAAACCTGTACTGGGAAGCAAGTCAATCACTCTGCCTTTGTGAGTTTCAGTTTCCTCGCTAATAAATATTTGGATAATATTTGCCTTGTAGACCTTACAAAGCTGATGAGTGATTCAAATGAGGTAATGTGGGTAAAAATGCTTTAAAAATAGAAAGCACTCTAGGAAGGTAAAGAATTATTGCTGTGGTTATGATTGATGGGCCATTGTGCCTAGCCTCGGGGTTTCCACCTCATACATAGCTTAGAGCGGTGTTTTATTTTTAAATCCCTGATAAGCCAGGTAGCAGCAATATTAAGGCTGCCCACCATTGCCTAAGTATTCTTCTCCAGTCATTGCTTTCCTTCTCACAGCAGCTACAACAAAAATATCACTCTGGAAACAACATGAATCACAATGAAAATTAGAAGCAGAGAACATAAATATGTCCTATCTCATAAATCACCTTGTTCTGTTGTGCTCATTCCTTAAAAAAAAAAAAAAAAAGAAAAACATACAAAAACCCTATTAGCTCATGGGAACAGCAGCACATGAATACAAGTTGGGTCTCCTGTAATTTCTGCTAATCACTGCCCCTCACAGCTACTTGACAACACACAGCGCTAGCGCTGAGGAGCAGCTGGAGCAAAGTCCCCCTGAAATGAATACATCGTGCATCTCGCAAAGGCATACTGCCCAGACAAACAATAAATAGCAAAGCCACAGAGTCAAGCTACTCGGGGCTGAATCCTCACAGAGGAATTAGCTACATGGAGATCAGAAAGAGTGACTATATGCGTACTCTGGGGGCTTCGAGCAGCAGCCTGCTCAGAATCCAGCTGGGAGGCCTAAGAGGACCAAACACCCTCAGGGCACAGCGCTGCTGGGGATGCAAAGACACTGCTTATTCTCTCACTAATATCTAATGAGAACCAGATGAAGCCGTTCTCATCAAATCTGTAGAAAAGTATGCAGTTGGGAGGAATGCAAGAAGCTTCAGGAAGAAAATTAAGAAGTGGTACAAATTGGATTAGTTTAAGGATTGGTGAGTAAAAGATAAAACGAGTTATCGTGATGATGCCCAGAAAGTGCCTATCTGAAGAAAAAAAAAAAGCTGTAATTACACATTCATATGTGAAAGAGAACTGAGGAAGGGCAGGAATAGGGTGAAAGATTATAAATGTCATTTGAGAATAGTTCTCAGGCTATGGTATTTTATTCCATTTTTAGTTACCAAGGTCTAAGTGTCAAAAATGTAAATGCTACTCAAGGCATTTTTTGATTAAACAGTCACCCAGTCTGATTTTTTTTTTTTTTTTTTTTTGAGTCTTGGACTGTTCCTTTCTAGGTGCTGATATCCACATGCAAAGCTGTTTAAAGGGTACATACAATGAATAAGAGTTAATGATGTCGGCACCGTGTCAGGGGGCCTTACTTTGGAATTTATGCTCTCCAATTTAACACACTCATTTATAATTTTTCTGCACATGGTTCTTCTGCCCCTTTTATTTGAACCTATAATTAGCACTATACTCATTAAATGTATGTCCCAGAGACTTATATCTTTGGTCTGTTCATATACCAGTTGAGCCCAGAACGTCAGCAGAGTCACAACAACTACTCTCCAGTTCATTGGACTCACCCAGGACATTAACAAAAGGATGATGATGGACAATGCCCATCCCCAAAAAACAGAGAGTATCTAAACTACAAGCAAGACAGTTCCAGCCATCTGCCCCATGGGATCTAAGTCCCCTCTCAATCAGAAACTGAGTGGGCATTACCATCCCCAAATCCTCAAGATTGTGGAATGAACAAACATAAGGGGAGAATGCAACTATGGACTAAAGTAGACTTATTATTATCCTAGCAATGGAAGAACTTGTACCATTGATATAAAAGCAATGGCCACCAGAGGTTCTGACGGGAGAGAGAGGAAAGAATAGGTGTAACATGATACATTTTTGGGACATTGGAATTGTCCTGCATGACACTGCAATGACAGGCCATTATACATTTTGTCAAAACCTAGAAAAGTGTGTGGTGCAAAGTGTAAACTATTATGTAAACTTTACAGACCATGGTTGGTAGCAATGCTTCAATATGTGTTCATCAATTATAACAAATGTACCACACTAATAAAAGATGTTGTTAATGGGGGAGAGTGTGGGAAGGGGAGGAGGTGTGGTATAAAGGAATCCCTATATTTCTGATGTAACATTTATGTAATCTAAAGCTTCTTTAGGGAACAGATGTACCTCAAGTGGTTGAGTGCCTGCTTCCCATATGAGGTCTCAGGTTTGATCCTAAAAATAAAACAAATAAACAAACAAAAAAAGCAACTCTCATTGGGGGGCGGGTGTAGCTCAGTGGTTGAGCTCCTGCTTCCCATGTATGAGGTCCTGGGTTTAATCCCCGGTACCTCCTTAAAAAATAAAAAAAAAAAAAAAAAAAAAAGCTTCTTTAAAAATAAAAAAAAAATAAAAAAGATTAAAAAAATAAACTATAAAAAAAAGTTAAAATGAACAAAGAACTGAAGGAAGGTGATGTTGAAAAGTACAAACAAAAGCACTTCATTTTCCAATGTACCCATACCATTTCAACATGTCCCAAATTAGCAAAGAGATCATTAAACTATTTAATACAGATGAGTGCCCACTGCGAGGGAAGGAACCAGGCATGATGGGAAAGAATGGCAAGCAGAAAGCTCCTTATCAGGCCTAAGAATCCTGTGAGATATAAATAAGGGGAACTGTAAGAGCCATGCAAGCAGGGCCACATAAGTCCTTCCCACTACTGACTGCTCAACACACACCAGATAGCAGGCAATAATGCTACTCAATATGGCACTGTCAGGTGGAACAGGTATTTAGTATTATTTGGAATGCCATGGAGCACTGAGCTAGAATTGGCAATGTGGAGGTGGGCAGAGTGGCCATCATCCTTTCAATCTGTGGGCACTACACCAGGCGACATGGTCAAGTTCCCCCTAATTATTTCTTAAAGTCACAGGAGTAATTTGATATGTTTCCGTGTTGACCACTTCCAAGTATGTTTAAGCCCCTACATACTGAGGCTGTGGACAAAAGTGGAAAAAGCCTGAGAAATGGAAGATACGAGTTTGATATCCAGGTTTGTTACCTCAGTTTCCACCCTTGTACCATAAGGAAAGCAAAGTCAGGATGAAGGCAGAAGCAATCTGGAAAATGTGATGTGATATTCAAATATGAAATATTATTGTTTGACATACAGTAGTTTGAAGTCTTTGCTTCTGACACAAGGTACATTTGGGTCAATTTTATCACCAAAGAGATAAAAGAGTAAAGATGAGTTCATGACTAGTATCCTCTACTTCCAACTATAGGGTGATGGTAGCTTTTTGTTTGGGTTCACCTTCTGGGACTCTTTTTGAAGAAAGATAATTAAATCAAGCTGTAATGTGGTAAAGATAAAAAACAAACAAACAACAACAACAAAAAACCCAGGTGGGACTTGTCAAAAACCACTGAATTTGAGGTTGGTGACTACTCTAAACAGTGTTTGACTTATGTCTCTAGAGAAATAAAGAGCATGTGTTATTAGCAGGATGGCTTATGGAAGCAAATTCCCATCTAAAATCTGGCAAGGAAAAACACCATCTCTAAAAAAGCCAAACTCGATTTGTATAACAATTTTCCTAGAAGAAATCCAGCCTTATGTTGGAATAGTAGGATACCTTATTATCCATTCAATACATTTTAATATGAAACTCTGTGTTATTGTTTTTATTATTTATAGAGTACAAGAGGACAACATGGCAGTGTAGAGTGCCAACAGTGCAGGCACAGCCGCTGCCTCCAGGAACATAAAATTGAAGACAAATGTAAGCAGGATCCTCCTCCCCACAAAACCAGGGGACATGGTCCTTTTCTGCCATACTAAGAGGGAACATACAATGCCCTCCTTCATCTAAATAAAGGAGGAGACTCTCCTTAAGGTCTGACCTAATTTGACATCAGTCACATGTCCACTGGATTGCTTGTTCTCATTAGCAGACTTAGGCTCAAAATACAAGTAGGAGATGCCCTCAATGCCAAGGCTAATTAAGGAAGAAAAGCATGGATATATGTACTGTCCTTATAAAATAATAAGGAAATATGATGATCTGAGGTAAATCTCCTTCAGTAAAGTAGGAAACTAGTTAATACATTAAGAAAAAAATAATGTTCTCCACTCTCAGCAATAAAGCTGAACTAAATCTGTCTTACCCAATAATTGCATAGTTTATAAATCCTTTTACCCCAGAATAACTGTGCCTAGCACATTACAGGTGCTCAAGATATATACTTTGAATAAATGGCCTTTACCCATTTTTAGCATCTTTTTTGTTTCTGCCACTTTAGAGGTGAAAAAACTCAAAATGGTGAATTCACGGTGTGGTGGTTTGAAGCTGTATGTACCCCCCAAAAACATGTTCTTAATTCCTGTGGGTGTGAACCCATTTTAAATAGGATCTTTTGATGAGGTTACTTCAGTTAAAATGTGGCCCACCTCAAATAGGATGGGTCTTAATACTAGTACTGGAGTTCTTTATAAGAGAATGAAATTCAAACAGAAAGAGAAAAAGCCACGTATGCAGGAAACTGAAGTCAACAAAACTTGGAAGAGAAGGGAGAGACTAGCGGATGCCACCACGTGCCTTGCCATGTGATAGAGGAGCCAAGGATTGCCAGCAGCTGGTTTTCCGGAAGAAACTATCACCTTGATGGGGCCTTGATTTGGATGTTTTCCCAGTCTCAAAACCGTGAGCAAATAAATCCCCATTGTTTAAGCCAAACCATTTCACAGTATTTTCTTTGAGCAGCCTAGGAAACTAAAACACAGGGTTTAAAATCAAAAGGATGGCTCTCATTTGGAGGGCAGCCTGGGAGAAGAGAATGGCATTAGCAAATCTGGACTCTGCCGTATTCGGCATGGTTCTGGGCATTTAGCAGATGCACAAGAAATACTGAAGAACATCTGCCAGTATAGGCCACATTTCGCCCTATACTGGCTGATCTAAGGGAATATGCATTAAGTTCAGGCATTTTCCACAAAGTGTACTCCACGGAAAGTAATGTCCTTATCATTTTGGTGAAAGAGAATCTGAGGGAGAAGAGGCAGAGGATGCACTTTCCTGGGAAGAAAACTGAGATTAGCAAACGCTTCCTGTGAAAATGAAAACAGACAGAATGCATGAAAGTGGTACAGAATTGTTTTGTTGTTTCACTCTAAATATTATGGCAGAAACCCAGCTCAGTAGTCTGAAATTATATGTTGACTCTAACAGGGGAAATTTAACAGGGCCCCACAGAAACAAAGTCCCAAGTTAGAGCTAAAACCCAAAGCAAAATAAAATCGGTGGAGAACTGCCAGGGCACAAATTCAAGTGACCTTTTGTCCCATGTTTCCTCTTCAGCTGATTTGCTCAGTTTTAGAATCTCCTTTCTCTGGCTCCAATAACCTCTTTGCTGTCTTCTATCCAGAACCTGAGAAATCACTGACCTCGAAACATAAGAGTAAACTGTTGAGCTGAATTGAACTGAATTAAAAAAGAACATTTCTTGAGGGCACATCTGAGTCCTTATAAATGTAAGGTGTGTATATGTTGCAAGTCCCCACATTACCTCTGAATATAAAGTTGACCAATGGACCAAGTAGTTTCTGGTTAGGGAAGGGAGAGAAAAATTGTCTGGGAGGGTCCACGAAGTCCTCCTTGACAGAAGAGATTTAAGACAAAGTTTAAAAAGGTCAGATGGAAGAAAAGAGCAGGTTTATGGCATAATCTTTGGGGATTTCACAGGTTCACAGATCTACAGAATAGTTATGGGGGCCAGCAGCACATTTTATCAAGAAAGAGACTGGATCAGAGACAGCAGAAAAAATAGAAAAGAGTTTGTTCAGTAAGGATAATTTGAAGGTTCATGTGATACGTTTGCAGAGCCAGACCTCGTGAAGTCTGGTGAACAATGAAAATTAGTCCTTTCACTTAAAAAAAAAAAAAAGGATTGTCCCAGACTTTATTATTGGTAGAGCCATGTGTGTAAATGCGCGTTTACTGGCTCTCACATAGGTTACCGGTTGCACATATTAATCAAATAGCATTATCCCTCCATCAGTTTTTCTATTACTTGTCCTACTTTGTGCCAATTTCCTTTCTCCTCCCCAACACCCCTTACTTCACTGTTCTTCTTTAAGACATGGGATGGGGATTTGTCAAAGTCAATGAGCACTTTATTACAGTGAGAACGTTCCGTAATGAACAATTCAGCAATTTAATGAGATTCTGTAGATCTGTCTCCAGCCTGTCCATCAAGTTTCACTTCTATAAAGCACCCTGACACTAATCCTCTGGCATACCCAATCTTCACCCTGGGCTGAATATTAGATTCTTCCATGGTATATTGCATTACTAGTATAACCTCAGCAAAGATGATGAACTTAACTATTCTTGAGGCAATATAGCTGGTCTGATTTGATTTTCTCTATTGGGTTGAGTATGAGGGAATTACTTATTTACTAAGATAAAGCAAAAACAGTTTCTTATTGCCTGCTGAATGCCTTTTTATTCTTTCTTGAGGACCAGGTATAAAAAATAAATATATTGCCTACAGCAGAAACCAGTTTTTAAAATTCTACATTATAATCTTAGTAACCTTTAGAGAGGCAATTATGGTAACTCTTAAGTGGACAGTATGGAATTTTTCTGATGCTCAAAAATCTGAACATTATGATGTCGTGTCTGGCAGTGCCTTCAACCGTACCACCAGGATGGTTAGCCTCAAATCGCAACTCAGTTAGAAATAATCACACGCAGAATCATTCCAAGTCTTCTTCCCTTTGGGAAGTGAAGAAAAGTTTCACTACTTCCCAATGTGAACCAAGCAGAGTAAATTCTGATGATTTTTGTTTGTAGGGGAAAGCCATGGATAATTAAAATTCACACCAAAAAACTAATTCTCACCAACATCTTCAACTTTTGCCTAAAAAACATTATCAGACATAACTAAGAAACAGTAAAGCATTTTTGCTTGTTTTCACCCCCCTTATATTTTCTTTGTTAAGGCACTGTGGACTAGTGGAGCAATGGGCAGGATATGCAGACCTGGGTTTGAAGCCCGGCTCACTCTGCTCTGCATTGCTGAGCATGGACCTGAAGCCTTGCTCTGCTCATCTGGAAAATGGGGGTGATAACAGCCATCCTGCAGGTCTGTTGTAAGGCAAAGGTGGCAAATCTGTAGAAAGCCTGGGACCCAGGAGACCCTCCCTTAATACTCTGCAGCTCTTAGGACCAACACTGGTGCAAACAATAGCGAAAAGTGAAGTGGCTGATTAACACAAGAGTAAGAATTAAGGGAGAAAGACAATATGATCATCTGTCAGTAGAGTCAGGTGTTGGATGATTAACATCTACCTGGGACTCTATTTTGGTCAGAATTAAAGTATTTTCTGAAAAACATTTGATACCAGGAATTTACTGCCTCCTCAGCTACTAAGACAATGTTTTCCTTTGTATTCCATATATAAATATAAATATTTTTCAAAAGGTTATGAAATCTTGAAGGTAGGACACTCTATAAGATGGCTAGCCAGTGCATCAGGGAGTAGACATGTAGTGTAAGAAGAGGAAAAGATGGGCTCTGTTTCCCAACGACACCATGTGGATTTTTCAAGGATAGTCACTGGGGATGACTATTCAAAGGATTTAAATTGAACAATCAACTTCAAAACACAAAACATTTTCCTGTCCCCTAGACAAAGGATCTGCAAAAAGAATGCTATGTCAGGAGAAAAGTCAGTGCTTAGGAAAACAGCAAGGCATGCAGAATGAGCTGAGGAGGAAGAGTATGTCACTACAGCGCAAGAAGAGCTTAATTTCATCAGAGGTCCAAGCTGCTCTCTATTCAATAAAGAAAGCTTTCTGAATTGACAAGTACAGAATTTATTGTTTCTACTGGTCTGAAATATGCATGAGTACCACCTCACAGACCACTGTTTTCATAGTCAGTTTAAGGAACAATTTCTATCAGAGGAAAACACCTTTGATGCTTTCTGATATAACCAAGTTAGAGTTCCAGAAGCCACATGGTTTTGAAATTGTGAGGGTCTGAGGAATCCCACCTGTGATTCCCTGAGGTAAACTGAGTCCACTGAGACCTCCAAGTCTCAAGGACTGGTGTTCTCTGATCACTTGCTAATCAAAGGAACACGACTTCTAAACCTTCAACTAGTACGAGAACCAGACCAGGTAAACCAGTTCCCAATGCTCCTCAATCCTTTAACTTTTAATGATTTCATGACTTCTCAACACCCAGAGGGACCCATGCAGAGCGCCCTTACCTGCCAGATCTGTTCTTCACTCAGAGACGTCAGGCGGTCGCTCTTCAGTACTTCCTGAAGCAGACAATAAGGAAGCGTTAGAACGTCTTCAGGGCGACTCTTCAGGAGTTCAGAGAGATGTTTCACTAAGAAATCGATCACTGCCTTCTCCAACAAAGTGAGGTTAAAGAGGTCAGCAAGTCTGTACAGATCCAAGTAATTAAAGCTATTTAATTCCTGGATGCCAAAAAATAAAAATGGGAAAAAAAAAAAGATCTCTTAGCAATCAATCCAAGAAAGAGCAGCAAAGAAATCCAGATTGACTCACTAAGGTTTGCAGGACAAGAATGGGAGAAATGAGACTGCACTCCATTGTTAATATTTTTTAAAAACTCTCAATTATAAGGTTCTGGGCAGAGAATTGCTATTCTAGAAGTCATAATTTTTCCTCACTTTGACCCTTTAAACCTATATACTTAATAAATCTTAAACGGATTGAAACGGGATTGGCCATGAGTACTGGGAAAAAGGTTTTTCTCCACTTGTTCTCCTGTCAAAGAGGTGAGTACAATATGAGCTTGAGACTGGGCTATGTAGCAGCAATCAAACGTTCTTTACTAAGCATCTTTACATATTTATATGGAGATATGCTAGATGTTGAAAAATTAACAAAAATCAGGTCTCTTTCAATTAGAAGCCGACAACTTAACAGCAGTCTAACACAGAACTACACACAACCAGAGAATTAATTTGTTTTAATGGGGCATTTAAAGATTGTGCTTCTTTGATGTTATGTGATAGTTTCTTTTGAAGGTAATTATTTAATACCTTCTTCCATGATCCTGAAATATTTTCATTTCATGAAGATGTAATTTTATATAAACCCTAAATCCAATCTAGCAAAGTATTTCAAGTTTACTAGTGGAGAACTAAGACGGCTAAATGGACAAGTGTCAATGGCTGATTGAACAGCAAAGGGGAACGAAAGTCACACATCCTCATGTACAAGAGAAACATCAGTTAAAAGTCTGTTCCTCATCTGTGCCTTTTCATTTTGTCCCTTTTCTGCTTAAAAATATAATTTCCCCACACCTCAAATGCTTTCTAGATGGCAGAGATTTCCATCCCCCTTGGAATGCATGGTTAGCACCTCAGTAGTTAAAAATGTAGAAAGTGAGGGGTTAAGGGAAAAAAGAAAATCCTCCTTCAAAGAGGTTATCCACACTAGGATACACACTCCTCGTCTTAGGAAGGATGGGCTTTGGAAGCTTTCAGCAAAATCATCACTTCTTATTCTTTTGGCTAAGGTCATGTGAAAACAAATTAACCATCAAATAATGCTGCTTTTAAGAATTTCCATTCTTGTGACTGGGAGGAGGGTGAGACGCAATGACTAAACTGCATTAAATACCCACTCTAATACTGTGGATTGAAAAAAATCATCTCTGTTTTGGAAACAGTGCCATTGTGTTTCTGATTATAAAAGTAATAAATGCTTGCAATAAATTTCATAAAATTCAGGAAATGTATAGTATGAAATGGAAAATAAAAATCACTCTTAATTCCACCATGCAGAGATAATCACTATTAATGTTTTTGTGTACAGACTTTTAGACTTTTTTTGAAAGAAGTCTTTTATATGTCTCAGAAAGAGAATGAATAATCACGTTCACGGATAGAACAAACCATCAACAGCCACCGTTACTTGGAGGCAGCCCAAGCTGGTAGAGAAGAACAGGTACCATGGAGGCAGGTAGACCTGGTTCAAATCCAGCTCTAAGACTCACTGTTGGCTGTGGCCCTGGGTCACTCACTGAACCACCCTTGTTTCCCATTTGCAAAATGGAGAAAGCAACCAGCTCATAGGATTGGCACGGAGATAACGCATGTAAAACAGTTACCACAGCAGCCTGGCACATGAAGTGTATCCTATATTCGGGGGGCAAGGAATAATAAGGTATATCTGAGCATTAGTCTTTGGCATCAATAAACCACAATTTAATCATTGACATAAGGACGTCAAAATGAAGAATGTGGTCTTTTTAGCTATCCAGGTCTTAAATAAGCTAAGTCATTAAGTCAGGGAAAGGGAAGACCACCTAAATCAAGACTGCAGAATTGAGTTATAAACTTATTATATGCTAATGCCTCCCATATCTATATTACCATCAAACCTCTCTCCTAAGTTCTTTTTCCAACTGTGGATAAGAAGAAATCTTCACTTGGATGGCTCACAGCCATATAGAATTCAACATGTCCAATTTGAACTTTTTTTATGTAAACCTGCCTCTCCTCCTATATTCTCTGTGTTATAGAATGGCACCATCCAGTCACCCACACCAAGAACCCAGAAGCTCATATCCAGTCAATCACCAAGTCCTGTCCGTTATTTTGTCTGTCATCACCTCCTGCTCAGACTCCGAGTGGCCTAAATAATTCTTTCTGCCTTCAGCATCAAACTTCCAATCCCCTCTCTTTATGAGAATCTGAGTATACTGATTACCTGTATAAAGCCCAATAGTTTCCCATTTATGTACAGGAAAAAAGTCCAAAGACAGTAGCATTGGACAGGCTCGCAGACCTTCTCATCCTACAGCAACAATCCCATCTGGCTAGGCTTCAGCTGTGACAACTGCTTACACATTCACATCATGTAGTTGGCACCACAATAGAGAGCAAAAATAGGCAAGCTCCAGTCCTCATGGAGTGTACAGTCCAGTGGAAGGGACAGTCATTAATCAAGAAGTCTCACAAATAAATGGAAAATTAAGACTGTGGCCAAGAATACCTGGAGTGGAAAGTTAGGAAAGGCTTCTCTGGGAAACCACAATGAAGCTGATAGCTGCTGGAAGAGTGGATGTTAACTGAGTAAAAGGGTGGGGTGGAGATGGAGGAAGGATAGAAGGGAGAATGTTCTAAAAAGAAGTAGTAGTATGTGCAAAATTCTTATGGATAAGCAATCCCATTTCCATTGTTCTGACCATCCTATCACACACCCTACTTCCTCCCCATGTCATCCTCAATCACATTACTCCATTTTAGCACTTACCACTATCTGCAATTATCATCTGCATTTATGTGCCTACTTGTTTATAATATACTGACACCCCAACCCCAATCCCCAATCCCCAATAAGTAGTTTCTGTGGAAGGAAGATCTTATTTGTTTCGGTTATTGCTGTATCCCTGGTGCCTAAAACAGTGCTAGGCAGATGACATGGGCTCAATCCAAACTTGCTGTCCATCCAACCCATTTCTCCTTTTCAACGTCCCTTGATTCAGGTTGAATTGACTACTTCTTCCTTTGTGCCTCCAACCTGCCCTCTGCAGATTTCTAGCACAGCACTTGCTCATTTAATTGTCCTTTGATTACAGATTTGTTTTCCTCTACTAAACTCTACACTCCCTGGGGACAGACCTGTATTTTATGGTTTTTTGCATCCCTGGTATCTAGCTTAGAGGAGATACTTGATACTTGTATGTTTAATGAAAGAATGTTCACATGTTTTTTCCTGTTTATGTCCCGAGTATGGTGAGGAGCTGTGTAAAATGACAGCTTCCTGCCAAACTGACAGGGATAGTCAGACCAAAGAATGACTCAGACAAGTTCAGCTTGGTGAGTAATGAGCATTTATTTAGGGGGTTTATGTGGGGTCCTCATCCTCAGCAGTGGGAGGAGAGACAGCATTTTCTGAGCTTGATTGTCCACGCGCTTGCCACAAAACAAGGGGGTTCTTTTATAATGCATGTCAGCGTACAGATGGGGAAGGTATGGGGGGGGGCAGCAGAACTTCAAAAGAATGCAGAGTTGCAAGATTTACTGACCATTCACCAGTTCACAACCAGTTACCAAGGCTTGCCTTTTAACTACTTAGGAATGGAATGTTGCTGTGACTGAGGGGGAAAGAACAGCAAGGATTGGGGAAGAAAATGCACAGTCATATATGCCACAGTTTACTTATAATTAAGCAAAAACAGAATAGGCCACATTTTTCTAATACGTCTATCCAATTCTGATCATTACCCTAATCAGATCATTTTTCATGCCTTATTAGCCTCCCTCATCTTTTCCCTTTCTCTCTCTGGCCCTCACACATATACCCTAAGAAAACAGTGGTTATTCAGTTTTCCCAAAGGGAAAATCGGTAATAATGACCAGAGTTGAAAGTGCTAACAGACAAGTACAATATAATGGTTCTACAGTAAGAAAAGAATTATTACCATCCACCTGGAGTTTCTTTTTCACAGTCCAAGAGAGAATTATTCCCTCTATCAATTGACTACTCAGATCAAAGTATTTTAATACCATTTCAAAGAGTATTTTGGCTTAATTATGAGATTGTCTCAGTTCTTATACATTCTGTGACTTAAAACTCTAAATACCCAGGTAGACATAGTGGTTTGGAATGAAAATTACAGCTCAGCAACAAGAAACTCTCTTGAGTAAAAGGGAGAAAAAATTTTTTTTTCTAAAAAGGTTTCATTTCTGTCACACTGCTTCTCAGTTAAAATTTAGTTTCTATTCAGCATCATGGTGCATACATTGTTTATCTTTGGGGAATATTTTTAAATAGTATTTATTTGCCTTTGGCTTAGAGCTATTTGAAATCTCTTTTCCCTTCTATTTGTTTCTTATATTGTGAATGACAAGTTAAATAATAGACGAAGAGACATAAAGTCTGTCCCCAGCACTGCACTAGCTGTGGAATAAATGCCAGTTTTTCAAGTTCAAGAATTCTTTTTGTTTTGTTTTGTTTTGTTTTGTTTTTTGTTTTTTTTTTTTACCGGGAGGTCCCGGGGATCGAACCCGGGTCCCTCCATATGGGAGACGGACGCCCAACTAGTTGAGCCACATCCGACCCCAAGAATTCTTAAACCCTATATATCTTCTCCAAATTCAGTTTTGCTGTGTGGCCTATTCCCTTAATAGGTCATTAAAATGGGCATTCCTCAGATGAATACTGAATATGTTAGGAAAAAGAAAGCATGAAGAAAGCAAACACTGTCTTAATTTGGCTTATATTCCATTGTAATTACATTTGTAAGGCAAATGATCAAGCCATTAGGTTATGAGTGGTAGGAAGCAGGACAGTTGGGGACTGTTGGGAAACCCAAAGCAGTGGAGGTAGCAAAAAAATGATGAGTCTTGGTCTTTATGAGGGGTACTGGTGGTACCATAGCAGTGGTATTGGCTGTCAACTATGAAGTGTATCTCAATAAAGTAGGTAACTAATAATAAAGGACCAAAGTTCACCTCCGCCGTACTTTAGCTTATAATTTAGAGCACATTTAAACCTATCCCTGAGATAAAGCCACCCTGACTCACCTGCATTTTAATACTCTTTCAAGTGGGAGAAAACATGTACAGCTAGGGCCTGCGTATTCACTGCACACAACCCTGCAGCCTGGCTTTTGTGTGCCCCCACCAAGGACACATCATGACATGTGCAAATAGCAATACAAACTGTTAATCAATGATCTATGCATCTAATCTATAGCCTGTCTTTTTTTCAGCCACACCTATGTGTTTCCTGCCTGACTCTGTCGGTAACCCCTCACCCACCCAGGGCTGCAGTTTAATGGTGACTCTGGCACAGGAATTATACATAACAGAAAATATTTGCCATCTTGTGATTGAATCGTCTGTAGACTATCTCCCATAATCTGCCCCACAACTATCCTGGCTCAAATCTAAAAGTTGTTGTTAAACTGATAAGATTCAGAACTCTGATGGAGATGCTTTGATCGATACTAAGGAAAACAGTGCAAAATATGACCTTAACATAGCTTGTTTCTCTCATTGGCTCATCTAGTTCTGACTTGTGAAACAATAATAAGCACCAACCTGTACTATAGGTATTGGAAATTATAACTTGGGTTCAAGAGAGCAATAAACGTCTCTGAGAATTAAAACAAGAGTAATACCACATTTCCTGAAACTTCTTCCCCCCTTAATGACAATTTACCAAATTAAACAGGATTCCAGATTTTCCTGGGTAATTACACTCAATAGATGTAACTATTTTAATAATGCTGCATTTCACCTTTATAATTATGATCTTTCATTTACAAGTACTGGTGCCTCTTGGGGCCTGGATCATGTCCCCCACAAAAGACATGTTTGGGTCCCAAGCCCTGGCCCTGTGGGTGTGAATCCATTTGTAAAGAGGACCTTTGAAGATATTATTAGTTAAGGTGTGCCCAAATTGAATGAAGGTGGACCTTAATCCAATGCTGAAGTCCTCATAAGCAAATGAAATTGGACCTCGAAAAAGAGAGAAGCTATGGGGAACAACCAGAAGCTGGAAGTCAATGGAACCCAGAAGAGAAAGGAGAAAATGCTGTTATGTGTATTACCAAGTAACAGAAAAGCCAAGGAACCCCAAAGATTGCTGCCAACCAGAAGACCCCACTCCAAGAGGAAGCAAGCCTTCTATAGCCTCTGAAACTGTGAGCCAATAAATTCCTGTTGTTAATCCAATGCATTGTATGGTATTTATTTTAGCAGCAGGGAAACTAATACAATGCCCTTCACTTAGACCCCCCCTTCAAATATTATTCCAATTACATGTCATGGTTTTTTTGTTTGTTTGTTTGTTTTTAAGGATTTTAAGGCTCTGCTTGACTGGCAGACTTTAAAAGCTTGTAAGAAAAGGGAAGTTCTGTATTCTAAATGCTCTTCCCCTCCTGGGGGAAAGCAGGTCAGATCCCACCTCCTCGTGAAACCAGGCCTATCTGCTCTAGCTGTTCCCCTCTTCAGACTTCTAATTGCATTGATCATTTGAATCATTTGTTTAACCTTTTGTCAGTGGTTGCATACTTTTCTCACCAGCTACCCATAAAAGTATGGACTGTATTTTCACTTCTTGGATCTGTCTCTCTGTCTTCAAATAGTGGCTACTTAGTAAAGTTTTGATTGATGGATAGTGGGTAGGCAAGGGAAAATATCAGAGTTGTAACAACTCAGCTTTCATTGTTTTTGTTTCTTGTTTCCAGTATAAAGAGATTCTCCTGCTCCTCTAAAAATATTTAAGGAAAGAACATATCTAGAATGTTAGTCACTAGAGACAAATATGGTAGCCCAAGGACAGGGAAAAAGGGCTGTTGACTGAATATTTCACAACTGTATGCCATGTTTAAGCTACCATGCAATATCAGGTACATTACCATCTTATTCTCTGACTCAGAAAAATCACAAGTTCAACTGACTGTGCATATTTGGGTTTACAATTTTATATTTCTCCTTGTTTCCTCCACAGATCATAAGTTGTGGCACTGGTTGCATCTTTAGCTTGGAATTATAGGAAAAGCACACTATATGAAGCTGACCAATCAGAAAGTCTCAGCAAGGGTTAATCTGAGTCTAATTTTCTCATCCAAAACTGAGAAAAGCAACATCTACCTTCTTGACCTCTGGTAGAGATTCCCAATAATAAATGTAAAGAGCTTCCACATAGCAGGTGCTCAAGACACAGTAGCTGTCGTCATTATTGTTCTCTTTTATGCTTTCAAAACTGCTTAAACTATAGTTTTGTATATTCCATAAATTTTATTCACTGATTGGTTCAAGAGAATAGAATACTTAATATCTAATAATGACTTTGCTACAGAAATCACAATTGTTAGGTAAAAGCATTTATTTCCTTTGCACTTAAAAAAAAAGAAAAAAAAGAAAAAAAGACATCACTAGAGATAAGCCAAGAGGACAGACTGAGACACTGTAAAAGATAACAATGTATTACTATCTATAGTATACTCTGATTCCCATGCTCTATATTACAAATAGCAGAAAAGGTACACGGAGAAATCTAAGGATGGGGGAGCTGCCTTTCTTTATGACCTTATTTGAAAGATAAACTCCTTGGGGATATATAATTTATTCAGATTATCAAGACCCTGCTGTGCAAATCTACAGTCTGGGAGCACACTATGGAGATCAAAAAATATTTACTTTATTCTGTTCAGTATAAAAGCTTTTAATGAATGTATAATTAAGACAAAAAATGTATACGGCTTTAGAAATTCCACTGTTGAGCCAAGCCATTAATATCCAAGGCACCATACCCAGTTGTGATTCCACCTGTTTCTATTTGCATTATAACCTAGTTGTAAATCAAGGTATTACATGACTATACAACCTGGTGCTACAGAAAAGGATTACATGACAAGACTCGAGGAAGCAACGTACAGGGCATCAGTCTGCATGTGTGCTGAGGGGCTTTGAAATAAACAAAAATCCAAAACATTTAATAGCCTTGGGCTGAATCATGTAGAAAAAGAAATTATGTATATCAAATATGTAAAGAGATCTGTGAATTTTCACCATAATATCAACTTTACATTTAAGTTGATAGGTGTGACAGTTTATTTTATGAATCCCAAAAAGAGAAAGATTATGTTTGTAAACGAATTTATTCCTCTGGGTGTGATACCCTTTGATTGCATTAAATTCAGTTGAGGAGTCTTTGATTAGATTACCTGTTAAGACTGATTTAGGGCTTTTGATTCAACTACATCAGTGGGCATGACTCAGGATGAGTTCCCACCCCCTTGCTGAGTCAGATATAAATGGACACTCACACAGCCACAGAAAGAGAGGGCTCTGTCATTTCTGATCCTACCATGTGACAGAAAGGAGAAGGCTCCAACAGCTGAGGCCCTGGGGAAGGGGGGGAGCCATTTGCCTGATAGCTTGCAGCTGAGATTGGAAAGACAGCCGAGACTGATACAGGAAGCCCTAAGAGACAAGCCCTCTGCCAGCTTGCAGCTGAAGTCGGGAAGAAAGCAGAGCTTTCCAATTCTTTCTTGAATTCTGTATATGAAGATGGGGTGAGGTGTTTATTTACAGGAATGGTAGGGGAAACAATAAAACAAACATCCCAGCTATAAAACATCAATACCATTTACTGTGTTATTTTGACAAGACTTGGTTTTACTCTATAATAAAGTACAATTTCAGTATGATATTTGCCCATTTCAGAGGCAAGGAGAAAGTGAAGGCTCCCTTCTTTATAGCCTTTTTAAAAACAATATATGCATTTCTACAAAATCAAGGAGAAGTGACTGTAGAAAAAAAACGTATTTTCCAGAATGGTGATCATTTACAAAATCTTCAGGAACAGACTTGTACAATATGTTGTTGATTGGGAAGACAGGGGGGCAGCTTAGGAAGGCAACTTGGAATTAACAGAGGAATTCACAAGTGAAGAATTCCATCATATTGGCCCTGGATTCCAGGGTACCTACTGTATACAGGATACTATGTTGAGAGCTTTGCAAGCAGTATCTCATCTAATCCTTCAACACCCCTGAGAGGTAGATTGTACATAAGATACCATAACTGCAGAAGAGTAGTGAAGGGCAAAGATATTAAGTTACTTGCCTAAGGTCACACAGCTAATAATCACCAAGTTCTGGTACATGAACTTATGTATGTCTGGCTCCAAAGACAAACCTGTCAGATGAAACCTGGGTGAAAGTGAAAGTGAGACACTGCTTATCATTTCTGCACTTCTGGGTACAAGAGTTTTTAAAAATACATTTTTAAACCAACATCTTCCTCACTTCCTTAAGTTAATGCACAACTGAGAGCCTTAATTCCCTCTCTCTAGTCTTCTTTTTTTTTTTTTTTACCGGGAGGTCCCGGGGATCGAACCCGGGTCCCTCCATATGGGAGATGGACACCCAACCAGTTGAGCCACATCCGACCCCACTCTCTCTAGTCTTCTGACCATAAGATGTGCCATCAGGGAGAAATAAAGTATTTCTATTATATATCACCTCATCTTCCCAGGCCAGAAGTGAAAAACTAAAGGGTTGACATTAATACTGGTTCTTGAAAGGAGTTACCCAAGCACCAAAGAGAGTGTTTTTCAGGTAGAGGGAATAGTATATACTGAAGGGGGTATACGTTCATTCTGCAAAAGGGTCCACAGATACATACTGAGGCTTTATGTATAGGAAATAAACCAATAGTTGTTAATTAACACTAACAATAGGGTATGATCAGAGCTCCGAAGGACTGCTTATAATGAAAGGAGAGGAGGAAAATCTAACTCCAGCTGGGCAAATTGATCTGGCAACTTTAGCAGCGTGAGCCAAGTACTTGAAGGTAAGTAGGAACTGATAAGTGAGAAAGCATGAAGAAAAAAATCAGAAGGTGGCATCAGACAAAGAGGTGTAGGTACATGGAAATGCACAAAGTTCACAATGACTGTGGCATAAATTATTTCAGTGAATTATTTAAAAATAAGACTAAAGAGATAGGCAGTTTCATGATAAAGATGGGCCTTGTGTGCCAAATTAAACAGAATGAACTTTATCCTGAAGGCTAGGGTAAACCACTGAATAATTTTAAGAACATGACAAGATTGGATTGTTATTTTAGACAAACAGAAATTTTCATGGATTAAAAAAGAATTTTTAAAAATCAGAGTTTTGGAGAAGGTACTAGAGTGGGCCAAGAGTTAGAAAGGTTCATCAGTTAGCAGCAAGTTTCTCTAGTGCAGAAAATAAGTAATGAGGATCTGAATTAAGTCAGTGGTAATGAAAATAAAGACAGACTTTAAATATTGAGAGGCAAGTTTAAAGATCTTGGTTACAGAGTATAGGTTGGGCACAGGAGATGGAAGATTATAGGATGACTTTTGGCTTTGGTTTACACTCAGAAAGGACATGTGATCATTTGGTGCCTGTGGGATATCCAAGAGGAAAGACTAGGCAGTTGGCCTAGAGTTGATGAAACACGATATCCTTGGGGTAAAGTAAGACTAGGGTACGTTAGGGAAACAGGAAAGAGTAAGGACAAGGTCAGAAAACTAGGTTATAATCAGGATGTGGAGAGCCAGGTTGAAATTTAGAGAAAGAAATTGTTTTGTGCATCAGAAAAGTAACAGTAAAGTATTGATTAGCATGGGGAGAAACTCCAGGCAGGGAAAAAAATTAAGCTATTGCAGGAAAGTCCAGGAGAAACAATTCAGACTTGAATGATGTCACTGACAATGGGGATAAAGGGAAGAATGCATATTTGGGAGATCTTTAAGAGGTCAAATCAACAAAACTTAATGGGATTCATGAGGTCGTGAAGGAGTCTATTACAGCAAGGTTTCTGGCTTGGGTGACTAAACAGGTACTGGAACCTTAAGGAAATGGGGTGGTGGAGCAGGTAAGTGAGATTGGATCCAAGATGGATGTGGACTATCAAGTGGAAATGTTGACTGACTTTGCAGGCCTGGGCTCAGGAGAGGGGAATGGGATGAAATAATCCTCTGTATACAGAGGGGAGATGAAGCCTGGGGGTGACCATGAGCAGAAGAGAAGAGCACCACTAACAAGGAGCTCTAAGGGACATTTGAGGAGCTCATGGAAGAAGAAGAGCATGTAAAGGGACTGAAAGAAGTATAGAGAGAACTAGAGAGAGAGGGTCCTAAGAAAGGAGAGGTGCAGCAAGAGCAGAGCTGCCAGTGTCAAAATACTGTACAATTGTCACATTAAGTTACCACAAAAGGCCTACTGCTTTGGATATTAGGAGGCTTTGGTGGCCTTTGTTGGAGTTTTGAGGACTGGGGAAGGCAGAACACTGAGTTTAGTAGGTTAAGAATGAATAGAAGGTAAGGAAGACATTGACCACAGTTGTGAAGGGAAGGGAAAGAAAGGGTTAGGGTAATGAGATCTTTCTTGATCCTATTTATAAACTGAAAGGAAGGTGCCAGTGGAGAAGGAGAGATTGGAACCACAGAAAACATAGGAGGTAACCAATGGAGTAAGGAGCCAAAAGGTGCTTTAACCTTAGAGAAGAAAGCAGACATTTAACTCTGAGTAGAAATATTTATAGGTGGAAGGTGGGTGGAGGATGAATATTTTAAATGAAACAAAGGTTTTCTTTTAGACCCCATAATTTCTAAGTATTAATAATGGAATCAAGTAGGATTGATATATTGATATTTACTTGCTTTGTTTCTTGATTCCAATCTCTAATATTAATAAAATATTTTATCTTTGAAAAAATATAAATATGCTGAAAGTTATTTTAATGCTTAATGTCCATAGAAGCCACACATAACAGCTTAGAATAAAAATTACTAATTATTAAAATTACTAATATTAGAAAATCCTTCAATATAATCTTTGCCCTCTTTAAAATCTCACAAACAAGAAAGATGCAAACCATCCTAGATTATCCACATTACAAATTAAAATCCCCAAATGGCTTCTTGGCCAGCAAGCATGCCTCTGGGCTATCATTTACTGTCATCATTTGGTGTGGTTTTAGGGAATAAAAGCCAACATAATAGCATATGAACATATAAATTGGGATCCTAAAATGGCTCTTAAAAGATCTTATGATGCATTTTAGAGCCAAATATTAATGACATTTGGCAAATGTTATTCTAGATTACCCATGCCAGACAGCAAATACTCTTGATTACAACAAATAATTAGTAGTTGGCTATGATTTAATAGGTCTGATACATTTCCACCCTTTCTGATTATTTTCACCAATTAAAATATATATCCAAATGAGTAAGCCATTTATAATATATTTTCTAAATGTTTTAACTTTCTCCAAACACAAGAATATCAGGTCTAGTGAACTATGGAATGGCACATGATGTATTTGATTATGGGCATATTAAATATATATGTTGGTACAATCATTTTTCTTCTCTACTGTGGGGAAAAAATAGCTCAGTGTTGGAGAAAAATGGCCATGAGTTATAACTTGTTCTCACCCTTGAGTATAAATTATTCTATTCAGAACACCCGCCATATATTATGTATTCAGGAAATACTGTTAACTTAATAATTAAAATTATGAAAATACATTGTTTAGAAATGATAACCTCCTATAAGTCACTGTAGTGTTACTCAGTAAAAATGATGATCTATTATAAAATAACCAAGATCCTCAGCACCAAATGCAATCATCATAGAAAATATTTTTAACTTAAAGAAATTATTCAATGGGCAGAACAAATGGAAAATGGATTTCATATATTTTTCTTGACATAACAAAATTTTGAGATCTGAAAAGAAGTGATAATTACTAACAGATGCATCATTCATTCCCTCAGTTCATACTGAGTTCCTGCAGTGTCGAGGGAGGGAGCCGGTGAGACATGGTACCATCTCTGTTTGAAAGTGAAACTGGGGTAAGAAAAACATTTTTCCAGTCACATGAAACTGTGCCAAAAATAGTGCAAAAGCAGCACTCCGTTACTTTCCATCTTCTATAAAACTATTTCAAGGATCTATCGCGTCGCAAAGTTGAAAGTGGAAAAAAGATTTTCTTGGTAAAAGAACAGTCAAAGCACCATTTAAAAAAGGAGGGGAGGAACAAAATTACCCAGAATTCTCCCTAACACCCTCATGAGACAATAACATTCCTTAAACCTTTGTAACTTCACTGAAGAGAGAAAAATGACTAATTCTCACTGTAACCCATTTAGAGTAAGACTAAATGAAGACAAGGGATGACTAATAAGCATCAGTTACAGAGGGAGATGAGGGCAGGAAACTGCCTCCACCCTCCTGTTCCCTTTACGTCTTCAGCTTCTGAATGATTAATAGTAAGAATCTGGGCTTTGCTTTACTAGATGATGCAAATGTGCACACGGTAAACAGAACACACACCTTCAATACAGAGAAATGATGTTTCTGTAAAAATAGAAAACAAATGAACAGAAAAATCAAACCAAACCACCTCTATTTCCTTACGATGATAAAGTGCTCTACCTATAGCACTTGTGTCCCTTCCTCTCGCAGCACAGCAGTACGCCTCCTTTTTCAGGTCACGTCTTTCACATAAAAGTGCTAAACTAATGCCGCTTAATGACAAATTAATGTCCATGAATAAAAAATACACCTCTAATAGCATAGAGTAATTTGCCATTACAATATCATCATTGGACATGCCCCTGGTTTAATACGATGTATTTAATTCATAACCTAATGAGTGATATATAAAAAGAGGGAGATGAACCCTGCAATTACATTTATGTGAGTCTGTCACCTTATTTGTAAAACCTTAGAGTCATTTACATTCAAATTAGAACAAATGAGTGATTTCACAAAGTGTGGTGATAAATGACCACAGCAGCCCAAGACAAAACTGTATTTCCTGTGAACACATTAACAGTTTCCTATTATTTGTTAAAAATTACAATGCATATTGCCCGGTGTGGTGTGAATAATGACTTTTACTGATTAGGTCAGAAGACTAATATGTAGCAAAATAAATAATTTTTCTATTCATTTTTTTTTTAAATTTTTGCTTTTAAATTAACTACTGAATTCTGGTGGATTCACACTGCCACCTGCTGCCTAGGAATAGACACTGGAAGTATATTTCTACCAAAGAAAGTTTATTTATTCACCACTTTAGTGGTTTTGTTCTAAAAGCCTAAGCGATGTTCTTTCTTATCAGTGCATTTAAATTGCATATCATAATAAAGAGTGTGATACTTGGACAATGGAAAGAAAACCTATTACTCGAACATTAGGATATATAATTTGAGGGAGGTGGTATAAAATGACACAAATTTGTTTTTGTTTTTTTTTTATTTTGAAAACTAACTACAAATAGACATTGTCAGCAATTCTTGTACCTCCTAATGCATCAATTTCAGGGAATCTGATGGAAAGTCCAGTGTGCAGAACCCCTGACCTTAGGACAAAGGAGAGGGTGTATATATGTGCGCACTCACATGTGCGTGCATGTCACGTTTCCCCACTCCGCCCCATGGCAGACTGAAGGGGACAGAAAAGCTCTGCCTGCTACCCAAGATCTCCATCACCTGGTTTTTGCCATCTATTACCAGGTTCCAATGTGAAAGGTGTGCCTCGGACAGGAACAAAGCGGGGCTGGGAGCTGGGAAAGGCACTACATCCGGTGGGACCAGGGAGGCACAGGCCTGGCCTTGGAGATGAGGCTACGGATTTTTAAAGGTCAAGTAAGTCATCTGAATGGTGGAGGTTTCCAAACCTCATCAGCACCCAAGTTCTGGTTTGTTTCCCACTGGTAAAAGGAAAACAAGAGCCCACTGACATATGGAGTTACTTGGCAGAGGGGAAGTGAGAGTCCTTGTGTAAGACACTCAGCACTGACAGGCCCTCAGTAAATGTTGCTTCCCTTTCTTGGGAAAGATAATGATACCTCTGGGGAGTATGGTTTGGCAAGGGCAGAAGCTAGAAACAAGACAGCCCCTTCGGAGGCCAAGGATGTTATGAACTAAGCATGACCTGTAACCAAGGATGGTGAGCACCTAAAGAAAGGTAGGGACATTAACGGTGGAGAAGGATCAGGTGTGAGGAGGGAATCCCAGACCACGTCCACATTTCTGGACAACCTGTGGCTCAATCAGGTTCCTCAACCTGAGGAAAGGTTTTCATAGGTTGGGTTTGAATTGCCTTTGTTGATACTTAGGTGGAGATGCTCAGCTACAAATGGAAAATAGACGAGGAAAATAAGAGTTTTGTAAACCATAACTGGATTCAAAAAGATTTCAATATCCATATGAGGGACTCAGTAAATCAGTGGACACATCGGAACCTCTACGTCCACAGCCCATCACTTGTGAGGGCAGTGAACAAGGGTTTCCTTGACGAAATTTAAAACAGTGAATGAAATGTATGTAACCAAATAAACTGTCTGCAAAAAAAAAGAGAGAGAGAAAAGAAATGTATGTAAACATGCATACCTAGAAAAGTAAGCTAATTCATGCATCTTATTGGACCCATTATAAAGATAATATTTGCTGCATCTTTCTGATGCCTTCTTTTTTAAAGAACACGATGGATGAAAAGGCAGAAAAGCAGGAGGGAGAAAAGAGAAAATAAGCATTGACATGTTATTTGGGACTGAGCCTAGACTGTGGATCTCAGCTAGCAGGTAAAAACCTGCCAGGTTATGCATATTAATAATATACTAACACGGCAGGCTGCATGGCAGAGACACTATGTAATTTTACTGCAAAGCAGATGAGAAAGGATGCAAATCTGAGGAGCTCTTTGCAAACCCCTTCCTCTGGGGGTCATGAGATGGGGAGCAATAATCCAGTGACCCCGGCCCAGCTGGTGGAGGCCAGCCTGGAAAGGGTGGAGGGGACACCAGTTCTGTTCAAGCCCATCATATCCCCGGCAGGGACCGGGAACGCCAGATGCAAGGCTGCCTGCCTCTGTCAAGTTTTCTGTGAAAGAGGAGATTCCCTCTCCGTAAACTCCTCCAGGCCTCTGGGAGAAGTCTGACCTTCTGAAAACTTTTGTGGGTGTCGTTAAAATAGAGTAACAAGGTGGCACCATCTAAGGCTGAAGTCCCATGCCACTGGAGCTCAAAAACCTCACTGCGTTTAGGCTGCTGCCACAGGAAGTGGAGTCATAGGGCCTTGCACCCTTGTGATTCCAGAGCCTCTGTCAAACATGTCGGGTGATGTCCATCTTTGTCCAAGCTTTGGGCAGCAGGGAAGGGCTCTGAGGAACTTCCTCTTGAAGAGGGAAAGTGGTTTATTGGACTTTTCTGGACCCAGCACTCCGCATGACAGGAGAGGTGGAAGTGACCTAGTGAGGGAGGTAAACCACAGTGGCTCTGACTAGTTGGTACACTCAGAGTTTCTATATGCCAGGGGCCTCCAAGAGGCCTTGCTACACTAGTCCCCCGAACCAGAATCAATTAGCGCCATTTTCATTGTTCAACTGCCCCTTTTATTCTACAGATATGCACATAGAACCCTGTGAGAAGCCTGGGGGCTCCAAGTGTATAAGGTAAAGGTGTCACAGCATAGGGGTGAAAACAATGCCTGTCCTGGCTGTCACAGAAGGGCACTACTTACCTCTTAAAATATATTTATATATATATATATATATAAATAACATTTTTGTAAGCAAATGCACATATATGCATATATATTTATATATCATTTTACAAATAGTGGTATGTACCGTGAAAATTTTGATTTTTACCCACAATAAAAAATAAATTAATTAAAAAAAAAAAAAAAAAAAAAGAAGGGCACTACTGCTGCACCAGTGACAGGTTGGGCTCCTGCCTTTCAGCAGCCTGCCCAGGCAGCAGCCTCAGGGTGTCCTTCCCTGCTCTGGGACACTGTGGAGCTTCAGACCAAGGCAATAGTTGATGGCCAGGGAGGCTTGGGCGTGTCTCCCAAGAAATTACAACATGGTCTACCCTGCATACCTCTGACAGACAAACCAAAGGAAAAATGGAAATTTGAGGACAAGGCAATACCAGACATCTTCGTGAGGGGAATGGTTTCACAACTCCTAGATGGACAAAGTACCAAATAAGGATGGAAAAGATATTAGTCTTGGTTGCTGGGGCACAATTTCTAGGTACATTTTAAGCACCAGAGATTTTTCATTTCAATAAAAAATTTATTTTATATGCCAAATAAAGTGGTCCCATATAATATTAGAAATCTGCTGAGCAATAATAAAAAATATAATATACATGTATAGCTACAAGACTGTGTTAAGGTTTAAAAGCAGACTGACCCAGTATGGTGCTTTTAATATCCTGAGACAGGGGTTCTTAACCTTTTTTGTTCCACGGGCCCCTTCGTCAGTCAGGTGAAAACACAGACCCCTTACTAAGTCCACACTATACTGTGTTTTATTTAATAAATACATCACACTTGCATCAACATGTCCCCACAAGAATAATGTTTTGTTTTTTTTTAATTTCAATTCAAGCTCACGGACCCCTTGTGTTAAGAACTTCTGTCCTAGGGAAGGCAGGGATTATATTTTCAAAAGAGTGAAGTAATGAAGACTTCATATATACATGGTTTTGGTTCTATAGCAAAGTTTCCTTCCACAAGTTGGACATCTTGCACCAATTACAAATATTAAGGAAAAGTTACATGAGAGAATTAAATGAAAATATATAGGTTAAAAGAAAGTCAAAGTTTCAATGACTACTACAAAACAAATTTATACATAAGCTACAGTTTTGCCTCATTAAAATAATGAGCTACTTTATCTGATGGGGTGGGGGAAATATTCATAATTGTCATCTAGAATTCTCATTTACAGAAAAATTATAAGTATAGGTATACATGCACACGTATATACACTCCACTTATTATATGCATAACACTATGACCAAACTTTTATCCACATAGATCACTGATTATTACCTGCCAAGGAAAAAGTGAATCGGGCGATGATGCTTAAAGCTCAAGTTGTAATATTTGAGGTGGAAATGTCAAATAAAAGTAATTTCAATTTCACAAGTCAAACACACACCTCTGAAATCTTGTAACCTTTCTATGTTACTCCCATCTGCTGCCTGCAGAAGGCGATTAAAAGCAGCTTTCCCATACCACCCAACAATTTTGAAGGGAAAAGAACAGAAAATAAGTTAAATAGTTAAACATTTACTGTTAGATTAAATGTGCTGAGTTAATGGTAAAAATTGTTCACATATTGTGTGTGAATTGCTGCTGAGGTGAGCATGGCTGGCATTCTTGGCCTTGCCTCTCTGGAAGTCACTGGATTCCTATTTCCCAGGGTGGCTGGGAAGATTAAATAAGGTGGTGTACATGAAACAGCTTTGCACACTATAAAACGCTATTCAAGCAGGAATGGTGTAGCAGAAATCAATGATAAAGGGCATATTTAGAATGAGAGAGAATGATAAGGAAGGAGAGAAGGCAATTGGGCCAGAAAATAAATGAGATTTCCTACTCCCTAATATCATGTCTCATGCACAGGGATAGAATTAAATTGGGTGAATTTATTATTTTTTAAAAAATGTATTTTCACTGCTGTTATATTGCTAAAACAAAGACAAGTTATACCAGTGGGGGATAGGGGAGGATCCTAAAATAGTTCATTAGTACTTTTTTTTTTTTTTTTTTTTTTAAATAAAAGAGCCCAGCTGTGCCGTCTGCCTGAAGTGTCCCACGTCTTCCTACCTAACCAAATAGTTTTCACTCAAGAACAATGGTCTTAGGCTTCCAAAAGGCCTGCCACTCACCAGCTGCATCACCTTGGGAAAGCTGGATAACTTTCAAGCCTCTGATTTTTCAGCTAAAAAAATGTGCAGTGTTGCGAGGACTGAATGCAGATGGGAGTTTTGTCTCCCTTCCTCTCACAAGCCTTTCCTGACCATTCTGGCAAATCAGAATGCAAGGATCACTCATGCTGTCTCCAGCATTTACTGCCTGGGAAACTCCCATGATAATTAATTTTGGTGACTTCGCAATATATTAGCTACTGTTACTTGCAGTCTTATACACGACTATCCAACTTGTCATGCAGCTGTGGTTATTCCCGCAACCAGAAAACATGCTGCAGACCAGGGCCCTTCCCAGCATCATTTCCCGGGAACCTGACAGTGTATCTGTGCGTGATTGTTGCATTAATTTCCGGCAGAAGCACACTGTGGAGTCATGGTGGGGGGCAGGGGAGGTAGGGGAAAACGCCCACTCCTGTGACAGGACATGAGAGCTGCAGTCACTCTCCTGCCTTTAAGTTTATGTCCTGGAGAAATTCTATCCCCACAGGCCACGTCCCTCCAGACAGGCCAGGATGGTACTCCACCTGGCCGCGGTGGCAGGTGGAAGGAACGTGATGGCCATATTAGCCAGACATAGTTCACATACCTGGATGAGATAATGGGAACACAAATTGAGAAGCTCCAACAACTGCAAGTGACTGCCAGCTGCTAACACATCTTGGATCACGCCTGGCTCCAACAAAATCTGTTTTGTTAAAAAAAAAAAAAGATTGGTTACATTAAAAGTTTTAAGGTACTACTGTTTAATATGCAAATCAACTATACTATATTTAAATCTCTGCTTAACATACCATATTTGAATGAGTCCTGCTCCTTAATATAGAGGAGCAGGATTCATTCAAGAATTTCTTTCTGTTCCGATTAATGAGCTGAGGAGTTCTCCAACAGGTGAGTTCTCTCCTCACTGCATTGGCCCATTCTCATCTCCTGTGTGTAAAACTCTGCACTTAACTGCTTACTTTTTGTGGGAGGATATGAACAGTCTTATAGTATTATTTTAGTCTTAAAATTCAATATATTTTTGTAACCTGTTTGTGATAGTTTATAAAATATAAAAGTGACTAAGTTTTTCAAAGTGTATTTCAGAATTTTGCTCTTACTCAATCACAGAAACAGTACAGTTAACAGGTATTTTAGGGAAAGGGGACTTAGGTTTCTCCTTGCAGTGTGAGACCAGAGACGGATATTACTCCTTACTGCATGTTCCATAATGGTAAATTTTTACACAAATTTTCAATTTTCTTTCTCAATCTCAAATTCTCTAACCCTTCTATTTAAAATAAAGGATGTATAAATAATATTTTCAGACTACCAAAAAAAAAAAAAAAGAAAGAAAGAAAAGCAAAATCTCCCAAGTGTCCGGGGGCTATTAAGTCCTCGTTTACTCTGGTTAAGTCCAACTATCTACCTATTGTCTCAGCTTTTGAGCTTCTGAACAGGGCTGGAGAAACACACAACTACACTGACAAAATTCCATTCAAATGTGTGACCACCAGGACAAGTGGGTCTCTAGTGCTTCCCCAGTCATTTATCCCACTTCCCCAGTCCAGTGGCTCCCAAAGCATGGTTTCTGGATCAGCAGCATCGCCATTCTCTGGGAATTTACAAAAACCACCAGTTCTTAGGCCCCTTCCAGACCTACTGTATCAGAACCTCTCAGGTGAGGCCCAGCCACTGGTGCTACAACGAGCCCTGCAGGTGTTTCTGCTGTAAGGGGAAGAAACACTCTCAGTCGGTTCTCTCTCCTCAAACTTCCCACCCCTCTCTCCTCTTTCACCTCACAATCTTCCCAAAGCACGTCTTGTTTTCCCACATGTGCACTAGATCCAAACTCTTTCTGCTTGCAATGGCCCCTTCTCACTCCAGCCTCAGTTTTTCTCTTTCCACTTCCCAGTGTACAAATATGCTGTTATACCTTCCCTTGACCCCCACAGACTCAGCCAGTTCCTTCCATGCCCCCTTTCACAGCAAAGCTCAGAAAAGTCCATACACACCGCTCGTTTGCTCTACTCTGTTTTCTTAAATTCACTCCTGCTGTGCTTTGTTCCACTAAATGACCCGTCAAGGTCACCAATGACCTCTATGTTTCCTAATCCACTGGCCATTTCTCAATATTTGATATTACTCGAGGCAGTAGCTGTTGGCAAAGTGGATTGCTGCTTTCATTCTTGGAGTAATTTCCTTCTTTGCCTCTGGGACAATCCTCCCATTTCTGGTTTTCTTTCTACTTCACTAGCCACTTCCTCTCTGTCTCCTTCCTAAACTCTAAGAGCTTTGGAGGTACCCAGACCTCAGTCCTCTTCTCTCCTCTCTCCACACACACTCCATGGAGAACCTCAAGAAATCCCATGACTTTAAAACCAAATATATGCTGATGACACACAAACTGGTTTCTCCAGCTCCAACCTCACTCCTTGAACTTATATCCAATTGCCTACTCAGTATCATCGCTTGGAAGTCTAATGGGCATCTCAAACTGAACATGCCCCAACCTGAAATCTTCTTGATCTTCTCCGCCAACCATCAAAATTACTTCTATCCTAATCCTACTATTTCAGTAAACAGCAAATCTAGCCTACCAGTTATTTAGGCTAAAGCCTCAAAGTCATTCTTAACTCCTCTTGGTTTCCTCACACCCTCTATCCAGTCCATCAGCCCGTTCTGTCAGCTCTATCTTCAAAAGAGTTCCAGAATCTAATCACTGCTCACCACTTCATCCCTATCACTCTAGACAAATCCACTTTCTCTTTTGTCCTTTGCACTGTTCTCAACAATAGCAGCCAAATTGGTCCTTTATAACCATTAATAAAAATCACATCACACTGCAAATAAAAGTCAAAGTCTTGACTATAACAAAAGGAACCACATACACTGAACCCCCTCAACCCTCTGAGCAACATAGTGGGCTTTCTTGCCATTGCTTCCTATACCAAGCACCTCAGTCTTTAAGACTAGTTGTTTTCTCTGCCTGATGGCTTTCTCTCAAGATATCAGCTTGGCTCAGGCTGTGCCTTTCAGACCTCTGCCCAAATACTATCCGAGCTGAGAAGCCTTTCCTGGCCATCCATGTAAAATAGTACCTCACTTTCCATCACCCCTCATTCCCTATCTCTTTACTCTACTCTTCTTCATAGCCCTTATGGCCTCTTCACATATTACATATTTGTTTATTTTCTGTTTCTCCACTCACTGTGAAGAACAGGGACTTGGTCTAGTCTATATCCCCAGCACTTAGAACAATGCCTTCTCAATATTGATGGATCTATTTTGAAATAATATATTATTGATGAATTAATTTATCTCCACATGTATTTTTGTAATTCATAATTTTATTAACTATATGGGGAAAGAGGAAAAAGGATTATATCTTTCTGAACCAGAGGAGTGAAGAAGTGAAAAAGTTAAGCAAATGTGGCAAGAATACCAATGCTCACTCTTATTCTAAATATTCTTTACAGTTCCTTTTCCATCTAGTCAGAAGGAGAAATCTGAATTTCCCCAACTCCTCAAGGAGGAAGGCTTTGACTGACGTTCAGGAAATTAGTGCAGCTCCCTCACGGGAGCAAAGGTGTAGTATATTCTTGAAGAAGAGGCATGGCCTAAGGCAGAGAATGGGGAATAGATGGATTAGAAAGGTTAGTCTTAGCCTTTAAATCCTGTCAGTTGCGCTTATTTCACACAACTGGCATTCATGATAACCTCCAAGGCTCGGTAATGCCAAACACAAAGACAGATATCACAGGGAGACAAGATGAATGTTCCACAGCACGTGTAACACCCCTGGCAGGCTCACTTTGAGAAGTGTTCATCTGAGAAACCATACCAGGATTTTGTTTTTTGCCTGGTGTTCTGCAGGGGTTGTTTTGTTTGTTTTTTGTTAGTTCTCACATCATAACCTAAGCTTTTGTAAAGGATATCTTAGCACAGAAAATCACAGAGTCCTCTTAATGGGAGCGGTTCTCACTCCTGGAAACTGGACCAGTGTTTGCAGCCCTCACATTATATCGGAAGAGCACACGTCTTTTTTTTTTTAAAAATTTAATTTATTTATTCATTTATCCCCCCCCCCCTTGCTGCTTGCGCTCGCCGGGTCAGCTAACCACACCGTGTGGGCTGGCTTGCCTTCACCAGGAGGCCCCGGGAACCGAACCCGGGGCTCCCATATGGTAAACGGGAGCCCTACTGATTGAGCCACAGCCGCTTCCCTGCACTTAAGTCTTTTAAACTCAGCTCTGTTGGATGTTTGGTGGCTGGTTGTTCTATTTTCCAGAGAATTGATGCCTGGGTAGGAATACAAAGAGGGGTTTAATCGCCTCACAATTTAGAGTGTGGCAATTTATCTATCACCTAACTGGAGAACAGGCCAAAAGTACAGCTTTGTGTAGAAGGAAGGGATCTCAAACAACCTCGTTTATGTGGGACAAGGCAGACGTGCAGATGTAAGTGCTGCAAAGCATTTATTGGCTATGCTTACACCTTTAAAAAAAACTCATGACCATCCAGGTATAGTTCACAGTATGAGAGCCTGGCCCTCAGAGCAGGACGGGTAGGAGGGAGGTACTCAACCCCTACAGGGAGGGTGTCCCCCCAAGGCCAGGCTCAGAGAGGTGAGCTGGGAGTGAATGCTACCGGCTTGATGCATCCAATCACTCATCAAAACTGCTGAATTCAGAGCATACCTGCATGGGCTCTGGGAGTGGGAAGCTAGGACTGACAGGGTGGGAGCAGGGACACACAGACCCCAAGGCCTCCCTGACTTTCCTTCTTCAGCTCATCCTTACACATTGCCAAGCATCAACTCTCAAAATTCCATTTTTTTTTTTCTCTTTATCTTCCTTCTAACTTTTATGTCACTTCTTAGATTTGTTGCCAGTAGGGACTGCCATGGTAAGTCTCAGTGGCATTTTCAGATATTTTTATCTTCAGTTCTTGAAGACAATCTTCCTTATTTCTTGCTTTAGGAGACTTAAGTTAGTTACTTCTGGGTGTGGTTGGATGGAGTAGGTTGAAGGAGTTGAGCATGTTAAAGGCAGACAACTAAGGTTTTTACTGAATATACATACAAGCACATGCATAACACTCATGCAACTGTAAATTAAATGTAGCCTAATATCATTTGTAAAAATATTTTAATGAGTTCATTTTCCTTCTTTATACTTTGTTTCTTTGAATTTTTTTCTGTAGTATATAGCAAAATGGCAATTTTTCACAATTTAGAACTTATAAACTGTAGCAGAAATAACTGTATAATGATCAGATCTTCAAAATACATAAAAACCTTCTACATAAAGTTCTTCTTGAGAAGAACTTCTTATTGACATTAAGAACATTAGGCATAAGATCTAACTATAAGAAATTGCCTTTAATTTAGATTCTGTTTTAAAATGACACTAAAGGTTTTTATCCACAAGGTGGCGCCATGTTTAAAGCAAAGAGACTTTCTAAATTACTCCGGTACCTGTATAACTGCTGCCTTATATTAAAAAAAAAAAAAAAAAAAAAAAAAAGAATTCATTTAAGGGCAATAAAATATACAAATTCTACTTCCTGATAAGCTTAATCTGAGCAATAATAACTAGAATTCAGCAGTTTTCAATAAATCCAGGTCCAAATTTACAACTGCAGTTCACAGTTTTTAGCCTTGTATTCAGAAACCCTCATGATGTGCCCCCAACCTACTTTTTACAACTTATTACCAATTCTGCAATATTATGGTCCCTTTGTGGAAGCCAATAGCCCACTGTTCTCCATATTCAAGTGATACTTCTCCCCCACCACCACTTTGAATGCCCTTCTCCTTACTTCCTCAGTCTCCACATGTCAAAATCTTGACCATTCTTTACGAGACAACTCAAGTCCACTTCCTAAACAAAGCTTTGCAAGATCTTTCCCCACCCCATCTCCTGGTGGAAACTAATCTCTCAGGCCTCCAAACTGCCACAGATGTCTGATTAATTAAACCCAAGGGCTTTGAAGTCACACTGGTTTAGTTTAAATCCTGGCTCCTATACTCAATAGAAGAATGAACTTGGGAGACCTATTCAATTCTGTTTGCTTCCGTGTTTCATTTGTACAATGAAAACAACAATACCTACCTCATAACACTGTTTTAAGGATAAATGTGAATATGCATGTGTATCATTACAACTGTGCATGATTACATGTAACAAAATGGCTTAGACAAGTATGAGGTTTACTTTCTGCACAAAACTGAATTAGGGGTAAATGGATGTAGTTCAAGCGATTGGGCTCCTGTCTACCATATAGGAGGTCCAGGGTTCGCTTCCCGGAGCCTCCTGGTGAAAGGCAAGCTGGCCCATGCAGGAGTGTTGGCCTGCATGGAGAGCTGGCACAGCACGGTGATTCAACAAAGAGAGACACAGAGGAGAGACAATAAGAGACGCAGCAGACCAGGGAGCTGAGGTGGCACAAGAGATTGAGCGCCTCTCTCAACTCCAGAAGGGGACAGGATCAGTTCCCGGTACTGCCTAAAGAGAAGACAAGCAGACACAGAAGAACACACAGAGAGCAGACAGCAAGTGCAAAACAACAAGGGGTATAAATAAATAAATAAATAAATAAATAAATAAATAAATAAATAAATAAATAAATAAATAAATCTTTAAAAAAAAAAAAAAAGCCAAACTGAATTAGGAAGCTTGGGGTGCCAAGCAACCAAGTGCCTTATGTTTTCCTGTGTGGCCAATCTTAAGCTTGTTGTTTCATGGTCACAAAATGGCCACCATATTGCCAGACATTGAACTTAATTCCAAAGCAAAAGAAAAGATAGGGCAAAAAAACAAATTTTGTGCCAGTTGAGTTTGTCATTATTCATCAGAAAACAGTAGGTTTCCTGCAAATACTGCCACAGACTGTCTACATCTCATTGGCACAGTGCACACCTGTGTCTTCCCTACTACCCATAGCTGTCAAAGAGCACGGGAAATTGGCTTTTTATGGCTAGACGCACTATTGTGCCAAATTAAATTGGAGCTCTCTATAAAGAAAAAAGGGGAAATGGATATTAGTTTGGCAGTCAGAGTGTAGCCACGGTACTTAGCACAGTGTCTGTTTATTTTCTACCATCATTAAAGTTAGTTGCATGAAACAGAAACAGTTAACATGAAGTGTTTTTGCCCTGATGAAATATGTGTATCTTATCTCATGCTGTACCTATGAGATCTTGATGGCAGGGTCCATCCTACCCATTTCATTTTCATTGCTGATGAGCATCCTAGAATTCCACTTTTAAATGCAGGAGTTCTAGAATTATTTACAAAATAAATTGATAGGCTTGAAAGATACAGTTCCCAGGAAATATATTAGAAAAAGTCAAAAGCCTCCTTGGGAAGCCTGGTCAAAAGCTAATCCTCATTAGGGCTTACCTAATTGAAGGAGTTGAATAAAAGGACACAACAGACATTACAACTAATAGCTCCAATAATGTGTCTAAATAAAGGTTACCTTTGGGTTGGGTGTTGTATACACTTAATTTGTGACTTGATTAGTGATTCCTTAAATTATGAATTTTCAGGTGGCTTTCCTCCAAATGTAATACACTTGTCCAGATCTCTAAAAGATTCCATTTACAAATGTTAAAAAATGCTAATTTATTTTTAGTTTAGGAAAAAGCAATCAACTTTTCCATCCACTAGAATATGAAAAAAAGGAAATCAGATTTGATTTGCAGGTATTTTAAAGGTAAAATAATAATAAAAATCCTAGTAAAAAAAAAGGTATGGGACTCACTTTGAGATTCTATTATTTTCCTCTACAAGCTTATACTTTCTCATTTGGTTAATTTGACATCTCTAAAACTACAGGCAGGATGTAGGATAGTCACCTCCAGGATGCTAAGAAGAAACCTTAGATTAGAAAAGGACACAAATGTTATATTACCAGAAAAAATACATGGTATCCTATAGCAATTTCTTTTATTACCTTTATTGCAATTTAGAGAAGGGTTTTCCATCTACAGTTGTTGCTACTGAAACTTTTCCTAATATAAGACCTGTGAAACGATGATATTTAGTTAACTCGATCCTTTCCTATTGTATGAGCTAACTCCCTTCTCTTTTGTCCCCTTCTGCAAAGCATGACTCTGACATTTCAAAGGTCTGAGATTGTTTTCCCAGCTAGTCGTTTCCAACATAGTTTTCTTCATTTATGCTTAAATTAATAAAATCCATTAGTTAGCAGAATGTAAAGAAATTATATATACTTACATTGCTTAAAAAAAAATAAGGCCTAATTATTTGGAAAAAGCAGAACAAACATCTGATGGTTTCTAACCCTAAGGGAAAGAGCAATTCCAGCAATTGAAATATAATGAAACATGAAGGTGATTACAGGGTATGAGAAAAGCTAAATTAATTATTAATTTTTACTTTTATGATCAGTACTCTTACAAATGTGATGGAGATGGGGAACTATCATCCCACAGACCTTCATTAATGAAGCTGGACTTCTCCAGAACGAAGCTAGTTTCCTACAATGCTAGAATGAGCAAAGAGGAAACATTACTTGAAAATACTGATGTCCAAAGAAAGAAGGCCTCTCAAAAAATGAATAGAGCACCAACGTTCATTTATAGGTGGCTACTGCGAGATGTCTGAGTAGAGAGGAGAAAGAAGCAAAATGGAATTATTACCTTAGGATGTAATTAGCATTAAGGTAGTAGCAGGCGCAGGGTTGGAGGCACACTTGGCTGGTGATACCCAATTTCATTGAAAGAAGCTACAAAATAATTCTTTGGATGAAAAAATATATCATTAATATCCAATTCTGTGTTCACTTGGAGAATGAATTCATGACATTTGCTTTATAAGAAAAAGAGGGAAAAGCATGGCTGTATAGTCCACTGTAGGACCTTGGTCACACTGACATTTGTTTACAACGTCGTCTTATAGCAAATGGGAGATGACTACTACCTACCCTCATAGGGCTGTGTTAGCGTAAAATGAGAAAATCTATGCAAAACACTTAGAACAAAAAAAGTAACTATTATTGCTACTGTTGCTAAAAAATAAATCTACTTCACAAATAGCCACCCCTCCTGCTGGTATCTACTGTCTTCAATGTCTCAGGTACCTTGCTGGGTATTTCATTTATGTTCTCTCTCCTTCTTATACTCTTCTTATATCTTACATGATATGACAGATGAGGAAATTGAAGGCAGAAAATTTCACCCACTCAATTAGCAAATCTTTGCTGAGTGCCTACAGTGTGCCAGGGACCTTACTAGGCACTGTGGAGATGGCCTTCGAGACAAAACAAGACAGACAAGCATCCTCTGTCACCTTGGTACTTACAGTCTAGGTTTCGACCAAGTGGTAGATTATGGTACTGTCAACTGACAAAAGTAAAACAAAAATAAAACAAAAGAAGACAGAGTTTGGAGGAAGGTTAAGGGTTACATTCTGGGGATATATGTTATGTTTGTGCTGCCTATTAGTAGTCCAAATAATGCTATCAAGTAGACAGATAAATATATGAGTCTGGTTGGCAAGCCATAGCTTACAGGCCAAATCTGCCCACCACTTGTTTTTTTATGTCCCATGAGCTAAGAATGGTCTTAACATTTTTAAATAGTTGGGGGGAAAAAAAGCAAAAGAAGAATATGTTGTGACACATGAAAATTAAATGAAATTCAAATTTCAGTGTCCATAAAGTTTTTTTGGATCACAGCCATGCGCTGTGCCTGGCTGTTCTCATGCTACAACAGCAGAGATGAGTAGTTGTAACAGAGACTTTAGGTGGACTGCAAAATCTAAAATATTTACTATCTGGCCCCTCACAGAAAAAGTTTGCCGATTCCTGGTCTAGAGTATAGGTGGGCACTGGGAGCTAACAGCATAAGTCATACCAAAACTGGTCTGAATATCACCTTAGAGGGAGGAGAAACAAAGAGAGACAACTGGAAAAGAATGGTGGGGGGTGGGAGTGAGAGTCTGGTGTCATGAAAGCCAGGAGAGAAAAGGCTTCAACGAAGAGGCAGGTCCACGTGTTGAATGGAGCTGAGAGGTCAAGTATGACAAGAAGTATTCGCTGGATTTGGCAATATTTGTGACTATCAGGAACGGTTGCAGTGAAATCTGGGGATGGTAATCTCCAGATTTGGTGAGTGGAAGAGACAGAAATGAGGAAACAAAAGCAGAAAGTTGATACAACTCTTTTCTTAAGTTCTACTGTGAACTAATGGTATCTGAAGGGGAATATAAGAACAAGAAAGATTTTTAAAGACGAGAAAGAGAGAGCATATTTATATGCTGCTAGGAATGATCCAGTAAAGGAGAAACCAATACTAAACAAGAAAGAGGGGAGAATTATAGAAGTAGTGTCTGAAAGGGTCAGAAAAAATAGAATCCAGAGCTCAACTGGAGAGTTTAACCTTTGACAGTGCAGAGTTACCTTTTCCACTGTGGAAGACGGGAATGCAAAGAATAAGTATAAAGAAGCAGGGGTACTGCGGACCATGATGCTGGGAAGATGCAGATCTGCTTCTATTTTCTCAGTGGAATATAAGGCGAGTCTTTCCTGTGATGTGTGTATTGGAGGTGAGGTAATGGGTGACGCAGTATTTGAGAAGACAGAATGAGAAACATCTCAGAGAGGAGAAAAGCAAACTCACTAGAGAAACAGATTAACATTGCCTAGCAAGGATGAGGGCCCATCTGAGATTTGTGGGCAAGGTTTTGAAGTGAAAACAATGACTTTTTCCAGCAACATTCAGCTGAGTTGATTCTTACAGATGGATTCAACTAATAATCATCCAAAGATGCCACAGGCTGGACTCAAACTTGGTACCTTCTGAGGTCAGTCGCCGTGTTGAAAGTGAGTATGATAAAACTCTTTCTACCCTGACAGACACATCTCAATATAGGGATTTACAGTTATGGCCAGTTTTTCATGATTTCTATCTTTTCAATTACTACAGAACAAATGGATATCTTTTCTCCCTAAAAAAGTAAAAATTAACATTTTTTCAGGCAGTGCTCTATGTAGTACTGAGGCTCACATTATTCACACTTCTATCTAATCTAGCATGATAATTTTGGAGCACAGACCATCTTTAGATACTTCACTATGCCACAAACACCTCCGTATGCAAATAATTTCTGATAAATGTGACTGTTAATCTGGCATTTCCAATCACAGTTCAACCCACTCTAGAAGATAGTCACTAAATTTGTTGAATTAATGAATCCAAATTTGAGAATATAAATGGATGATTTTTATGAAATGCATGCAAAAAATAAAATATCCCTGAATTAGCACAATCAATGCATTTTCAAGTTATTCTTTCATTTGAATGACTTCATTTTTATTCTCCTCAGAACAAAAATCTTGCAATAAAAATCTTCTCAAAGGCTGTTTGATCATTTATGTTTTTATATTGACATTAACCACAAAGATTATATATTTTTGCTATCAGATGCTTCCTTTTTTAAAAACCTTAACTTTAGAATAGTAAATCTCCCATACACTTTGTTATTTTATACAAATATTAAATGCTTCCAGCAGAGGGCTCAAGAATTCTATTTTAAGCTAAAAAGGAAAAAAAAAAAAGGTCATGGTCCAACAGTAGCTATTGTAAAAGCTCTTTCAGAAGGCAAGTTCCATTAAAAATATATGTTCTAAAGAAAATAAAAAAACAAAAAAGTAAAAAAAAAAAAAAAATATATATATATATACACACACACACACACACACAGACACACACACACATACCTTTCTCTCCATCAAGTAATTCCAGGTCTGTGAAATTACTTAAAAATAATCCAGGAGAAGGAATAAACTAGATGTACAATAAGGTGATACATTTATATTCTATGTACTTGTGAATAATGTATTTATATCTTATCTAATATCAAAAGAAATTGAAGTAAATTATAATTACAAAAAATCTATATAAAAGTATTTAAGCACATGGGCAAAGACTAGAAGGAAACATAATTATATGCAATGTGTAAGTAAGCGGGAAGTGGTGTGAATACTGTTTTTTTTAACTTTTATTATTTAGGTTTGCACAATATTTTGGTGATTTTTTTCATGGAAAAATATTTATAGAATTTACATGTCCCTTACCCTTTTGATGATTTATGTGTGGAACAGCTTGAAACTTTGGAGACACTTCATTTTCATAGGTATAACTAAGGGGGAATATATAGTACCACTTTATTGGTGCCTACAAATAACATTAAGGTCCCTCTAGACTTTAAAAACTTTCAGACAGAGGTCCTAAATCTTTCTATTCACTTTTTATTTACTTATAGTCTACTTCATTTCAGAAAAGAATCTGAGACATTAATACAAGCATTTAAAAATTAGCAACATAAATAACTCAAGGTAAGGAAAAATAGGAAACAAAAAGTAAAATGAAGTCAGGAGAGAATGTGTGTGTAGATTAGATACAAAGGTAGCTAGATATATATATGTACAGATATAGATACATAATACATATACAGATCAGAATCTATGTGTGGGGCGGGGAGAGAGAGAGATCTAATTATATCTCCTTTTAACTATTAAAAGTAGGTGGCTTTTGTAGTAGGTGGTGGTTTCTTGGACCTTACACCCAAAGCACATGCAACAAAAGAAAAAATAGATAAATGGGACTTCCTCAAAATTAAACACTTTTGCACCTCACAGGACTTTGTCAGAAGGGTGAAAAGGCAACCAACTCAATGGGAAAAAATATTTGGAAATCACATATCTGATAAGGGTTTAATATCTAGGATATATAAAGAGATGTTACAACTCAACAATAAAAATACAAACGACCCAATTAAAAAATGGGCGAAAGACTTGAATAGACATTTCTCCAAAGAAGAAATACAAATGGCAAAAAAAACACATGAAGAAATGCTCAGCATCACTCATGATTAAGGAAATGCAACTCAAAACTACAATGAGATATCATTTCACACCTATCAGAATGGCCACTATTAAAAAGACAGAACTACAAGTGCTGGAGAGGATGTGGAGAGGTAGGAACACTTCTTCACTGTTGGTAGGAATGCAGAATGGTACAACCACTATGGAGGACTGTTTGGCAGTTCCTAAAGAAGTTGAATATAGGCTTGGCACGTGACCCTTCAATACCACTACTGGGTATATCCCCAGAAGAACTGAGAGCAGTGACAAGAACAGACATCTGCACACCGATGTTCACAGCAACATTATTCACCATTGCCAAAAGACGGAAACAACCCAGGTGTCCACCAACAGACAAATGGATAGACAAACTGTGGTCTATTCACAGGATGGAATATTATGCGGCTGTAAGAAGAAATGAAGTTGTAAAGCATATGACAACATGGATGAACCTGGAGGACATTATGTTGAGTGAAGCGAGTCAGACACAAAAGGACAAATACTGTATGAATGCATTACTATGAACCAAATATATTGTGTAACATATTGATTCAAAAAAAAAAGTTTATATGTATCCATTACATTTAATTGAGAAATGTACATACTTATTCATCTGCGTTTACTTTTTAGTTTTTAATTGTTTATATTTTCAATTATTAAATGTACGAAATAAAGTAAAAAAATAATTAGAATATAGGTCACTAGAAAATAGAATGAGGGTAGAGAATGGAAAGCTGAGGGTAAATCTGTGCAGAATTGTTAAAGGTTGTAAATCTTTGGAAATGAATGGAAGTGGTGAGAGTACATCAAGGTGTTTGTGACTTGCAGAGCTATTATATGGGTATGATAGTGCTTGAAAAGGAAAGTCTAAGGACATATATATTATTAGAAGGAAAGCTAAAAAATGTAACATGGGACAGTATAACAGTGAAACGTCATGTGAAATACGAATATGTATAATACTGCATTTATAAGACTGCTTTTACAAAATATAGACACACAAACTAGAGAGACTGAAATTGAATAGAAGCTATGTATGGTGGGGGAAGCATAAAGAGATTGAGAGGTGGTGAGTTTATTTGTCTGTTTTTTATTGTTGTTGTTGGAATAATGAAACTCCTCTAATATTGATTGAAGTGACAAATGAACAACTATGTGATTATACCAAATACCACTGATTGTACACTTTGGATGGATTTATGCTTTATTAATATGCATCAATAAGTTGATTTGTTAAAAAAAAAAAAAAAAAAAAAAAGTAGGTGGCTTTAAACTTCCAAATGTGGCTTTAAACTTTTGACCATCAAAACTAAAAATGAAATATGGCTAACAAGATTAAAATGTACAAATACTGAAAAGAATCTTAGATTCTCCAGGCCCTGAGATCTAACAGGAATTTTCCTGTAGACAATAGGAAAATTTTTGAAAGATCTGGTTACACTTTCAACAATAGCAAAGTTTATTTTATAGAGCACTACATAAATAGTAAAATTTAATAATGAGATATTCCTTAAAATCCAGATATTAAATTTTCTGATTTTTCTCCCTGTCCTGGTTTGAGTCTTTTGTGGACCCCAGAAAATTATGTTCTTAAGCTAACCCATTCCTTTGTGTGTGAAGCTACTGCATGCAGGACCTTTTCATTAGATTCAGTCAAGGGATCTTTGGTTAGAGCAGTTTTGATTAGACCCTTGATTAGACTACGGGACCCAGAGTGGGTCCTAATGCTTTTACTGGAGCCTTATATAAACGGAATACAGAGGCAGAGAGCTGCCATTTTACCCTACTATGCAAGAGGATTCCAGGATCGCCTACAACTGCAGAAACCCCAAGAGAGAGTCTGGAGGCTAGAATCAATGGAGCAGCCGAAGCTGAAGCAAGGAGGCCCCCAAGAGGCTAGGCACATGGAGGAGCTCGAAACTGAAAGAGGAGAAGGGAGAAAGGAGCGAGCCACCATTATGTCCTGCCATGTGGGCCTGATCTCCCTCAGCTGCAATTCAGTGAGACAGCATCTCTGATGATGCCTTGATTTGGATATTTACAGCCTTGGAACTGTCAGCTTTTACCCTAATAAATTCCTATTATGAAAACCAACCCATTTATGGTATATTACATTGGCAGCCTTTAGCAAACTAAAACACGGCCTCATTCCAAGTATAAAATTTCAAATATCCTCATCAGTGGTTCTCAATGCAGGCAGTACCACCTTCTATGAGGCAATTTGGAAATTCCTGTGGGCATTTTTGGTTGTCCCAGGGAGAGGGACACTATTGGCACTTACTGGGCAACGGCCAGTCACCAAAGACAAAGAGTTGCCTGTATCTTGCCAACATTTGAATGTACTGCTGGATATGCACAGAGGAGGAAAACTTGTTTGTAAAGTCTATGCCCAGAAATTACTCAGTAGTTGTTGTTCAGAGTCGATTTGCCCTGAATTTTCCAGCAATATTGCCACCATAAAGACCAAGAGAGGCCTGCTGCTTTGTTTTGTTTGAAATTTTACTGAGAGTTGTTCATGATTTAGAAATATCATGTTGTACCATAAGCACAACAGACCTGTATCTACAGGGAAGTGTAGACATGTGACTGCTTCATTATGTCTGCTGGAAGAGTTGCACCCCAGAACATACATACCGAAATGCATAATATTTTTACTATGTCTTTCCTTTAGTTTGTCCTTTAGATTATGGGTATTCTATTGTTTTAAGAGCAATTTGTGTAGGTAATTTATATTATCTAAGAATTTCCTTTCAGGGTAGTAAAGACGGCCTTTTTATAGATGTGATGAGGTTCAGCACCCTCAAACCAGATGGATGGATGAATTGCTTATTTTCTAGGGAATCCTTTATGTGTATAATTGCTCCCAAATGAACTTCTATTAAGAGCTGTTCAGCTGTTGAGGCTGGAGTGCCAGTGATTTTGTTGAGTAGAGGAAAAGATCCATGCACTTTACAAATATATCAATAGGCTGACTTCTTATGAAAATTAAGGGGCCAAACAAGAGTCTCCACTAAATAAAGGGTTAAACTCCCTCCATTCAGAGGTGATTTGAAGGAGCACCTAAAGCAAGGGTCAAAATCTCCTCAGAAAATGGCACTGAATGCAGTCAACATTCAGATATTCCACTGATCAAGATAGAACGTAGTTGTAATGATTTCCACTTAGAAATGTTTCAAAACAGGAGTCACTCCTCACCCACCACGGCAAAGGGAAAATCTCAGCAGTACACCAGAATTTATAAACTGTTTGACAACACAACTTCCCACTGAAGTATCCAAGGAAAACAAGTGCACAGAAATGCAGACCCGACCCTGAGGTAACTATGGTGGTTGATGACCAACTGTTTCAAGTTGCTAGATTTTAAGTCATTTCCACTTTGGAGGAAGTCTGCCAGAGCAGGCGCCTTTGTTTACTGCTCCACTTATGAGAATAAAACCATCATCAAGAGCCTGAAGGAAATACTTCTCTATTCCCTATCCTGGCCATGGGGTGGGGATGGGAGGTAGAGAGAGTAGGTAGGAGAGTGGCGGAAAGAAGGGCAACAAATCTAGCTCATGTGAATGAAATTTTATGTAATGAAAATAAGGCTAAAACACAGCGGGCCACACTCCTCGTCATCTAATATTATCTGAGACCCTCGTAACATCAGTCGTGTGCACACTCTGTACTTAGGAACACAAACAGCTGACCCACACGGGGTCCCTCAGCACAGAATCCGCGCCAAAAGAGACTTCTAGATGCTGCAGGCATATTGTTCAAAACACACTTTGTTTTCATTAGGGACTGAGTTTAGCAATGGCCCAAAGAGAAATACATGTGCCTAAAAGGCAATTATTCCTCAAGTAAAATACTAGACAAATGAATGTAATCGAGTCTGACTCCATCTTCCATGTTTGACTGCTGACAGCTTTCAAACCTCACCACTCCCTCCTCCTCTCTTGCCTCAGATCTGGGAAAACCTACAAAAAAGCCCAAACACTCCTTCCTCTGGTGCTAATGGGAAGCTTAAACCATGCAAGCTCCTGCCTAAAATGAGAGAACCCTCACTCCAGCCACAATCCTTAACCACAATTAAGGCCAAAGCCAGCCACCCTTCCTTGCTCTCTCAAGCCATTTTTGGACCTACCTGAGAACTGCTCTGTTCTCCCCCGAGAGCCTCATTATATAAGGAATAAGCCTTTCCATAACCTCTGGTTACGCGTGTGTGTGGCATCATCAGTCCCAAGACCCAAATCAATTTTTTTTTATGTGGGGTGTGGGGTTCACCCCGTTTCTGCAAGGGGACTACAAGACAACTAGGAAAACCCAAGACATGCAAATTGTTAGGGAAAAAACAGGATGCATTTTAAAAATCAAAATACTGTTTTATTGCCAAGCCAAGCTCAGAAGCGTGGCCAAGAGGACACTTCCTCAATAGCAATGTTTTGATGCTGATCTGCCTGAACAAATGGCTTTACAATTCTTGGAGTAGAGCCTGAGTACATTCTGACCAGACAGCACAAGCAGATTTAATAAGGGAGAACAGGCCGGCACAGTGCAGAGACAGTCAGAACTGGCCCTGCTCTTGGGGAAGGAGGCCCTCCGGCACGAGCACACTTCATCCGAAGCAGCTATTCTCCACGAGTAGCAGATGGGCCCTGGGCTCTGGGCCCAGTGAAGTTTTTCTTAAGTCCTCAGCTGAGAAAAGCAAGCTTCTGGGAATCAGGCAAGGCTTGGCTTTCTAAAAGCTCATTTCTCACTTTTTCACTATAACCAAGTCCCAACCTGTCCTCCTCACTTTTTCTGACCATCAAACCATGTCAAGGATTTATTATATTACTTGACACTGTGGGAAGTCACAAAAGTTCCACTTGGCATGTGGCCTCTAATACCACAGGCAAGGGTCTCGTCTGCTCAGTGGGCTGACGTTGTCTACCAGACCGTGACGTCTTCATCCCCAAACAGGATGCAGACAAACTGGACTGTTTGTTTCTTTTAATAATCCACTGATAAAAAATGAAATCTCTGAAAAGGCAAAAAACAGTTTCAAAACATCCAAGAAAGCAAAAAGTCACTGATAAAATTCAAAAGTTTCTCCCTTTGTTTCACTCTGCTCAGGCTTTCTATGTAAACAATCCAGTGATGAGCTCTGGGACAGCTCTGACAAGCAAAGGTACTAAGAAAATGAACACTTTCTGCAGAATTCAAAACATTCTTCCTGGGAATGTGTATTTCAGACTCTGTTCTCCAGAGCCTAGGGCACAGTGGAGGTGCCTTGGGGGCCTTTATTTGCTGGGTTTCTGTAGATGCTGCCAGAGAAAGAAAGGATTCTGCAGCTAAAAATTTAAACCGCTGAATAAGTCTTAACACTACTCCCAAGAGAAGAATTTAAGAAAAACTTCTCTCAGATTTGTTCCATGTGCTAACATTTAGCTCAGCCAGGTTATGTTTCTAAGTAAATCTGATGGGGTCTTTTCCCATATAAAGTGACACATCTATCCCCGAAGGGATGGTCCACAGGAAAGCAACTCCAATTAAGCCTCCTGTCACTCTGCAGCCAGGCCTGATGCTCAGGTGTCCAGAGAAAGGTACACTGCTGTGGAGAGCAAATACAGTTTCAACGATCATCAAAATGTAAGGTTACAGTGTATGCCTTATCAGGGCAATAGAGAAACAATGAATTTATTAGAGAACCAAATGAGAATCAGGAAGAAAAACTTTGCTATGTAAAAGCATGGAAATTAAGAAGCAGTTTCCTTTAATTTTCAATTCCTTGATTGCATAAATATTTTTACATGATTACAATTATAGCTATATATGTGTGTAAATATACATTCCACTTCACAGAGTATTGTACTTTTCTAAATTTCTAATAGGCTTCAAAATATTTCTTAGTAATTACACAATATTTCCTTGTGAATATTACAATAAAGAATCCACTGGGTTGGAGATAGGTAATTAAGATGGGTGTCCCCAAAGAGACGAGCTCTTTTACTGATGAGGTGGGGCCAAGGGCTACGGTTGTTGGATCATCAGAAGTAGAGCCCCATAAATACCAAGGACTCCTTCCTCTTCCAGATGTAACAGAGATGCATGCCCAAGGGATGGCTCAGATGGCTCATGGCAGGCAAAAGCGACTATATTAGTCAAGGTTCATCTAAACAGGATATATGCATGTATGTGTACGTCTGCATGCACATACTTGTATATATAATGTATGCATTATGAGATTTATTATAGGAATTGGCTCACAAGATTGTGGGGATGGGCAAGTCCAAATTTCATAGTGCAGGATGCAAGCTGGGAACGTCAACAAAGGTTTTCTATGAATTCCCCAGGAGAAGCTGGCTGGCTGAAGTAGAGACAGAACTTCTTTCTTCTGACTGCTGAAATCATCATATCTCCTTTTAAAGCCTTCAACTGATTGGATGAGACTTCTCTCAATGTTGAAGGCTATCTCCTTAGTTAATTGTAAATGTAATCATCCACAGATGCAATGAACCTACTTGTGATTTAAATCTACAAGAAAGTCTCACAGTAACAATCAGGCCAATGCTTGCCTGACCAGAGACTGGACACATAACCTAGCCAAGCTGGCACATGAACTTAACCAGCAGAGTGCCAGTATCTGGAATGAAGAAATTTTAAAGGGGCTGCAAATGTCACCATCATACAGTGCATAGTTTCTATCTTTTCTGGGTTTCTAGGATCTCTCCATCAGGCTACCAGGGACAGAAAAGGAGGAGGAGAGTTCTCTGGAAAACAGAAGAAGCTACATAGGTTTAACCCTTGCTCCACAATACAGAAGGCTTTTAGCACAGGGCTCAGCATATAGTCTACCTTCCTTGACATCATCCCAGCTAAAGAACTAGCAACATAAATTTATTGTGGTTCTCAATCTTATTTGCTTCCACTTTGGTCCTAACTTATTTGAATTCTTACAGGCTTATTTCAAGGCCTTTGGGGAGGAAAAGTCCTTCCACCATCAGAGTTGAAATCTTCTCTTCATAAAGAATCTCAATGTCACCTGCTCCTTACTGTCTGGCTGGGTTTTCCTAGCAATAATTGCTTGCTCCTGGATAGCTGCCCTCTTGTCTCATTTGGACAGGGATTCCTACTCCCAGGTACCAGAATCCCTTTTTCCCCTTCTTGCTCATCATCTCTTCTATTCAGGACTGGTCTGAAACATGAATGAACTCCTAGCCAGAGCTGGAAAGTGAAGAGACAGAGGGGAGGGCCAGGTACCAAGATAGGTCCTTGTGCCTACCAGAAGTGGGAGTGTGTGTTTTCTTAGGCCCACTTTGTCCTTTTCTCCCTAAGGCAGATCTGCCCAGTGGCAGCTCATGTCACCCCACTTGTGTCCAACCTAGCTCCCAGCTCCAGCACAAAACAGGGCTTGCCTTGCAACAGGCTCTTTTTTCCTCCCCACAGGCTCTGCTGCCATCACAGCTGTGGTGTGGCCGTTCAAGGACACTGCACAAGGACAGTGATGCTTTCCAAGCTCTGCTCAAGCCATGCCCAGTGCAAGGTGTGCCCAGAGGAAGGTATCTCATCAGTACCAAGGTGAAGTGTGTGCTTGAGCAGCCCTGGGTCTGCTTCTTCATAAGGAAGTCCATGCATTTTAGGGAGGATGTACCATTTTAGTGGAAAAGTTTGCTTTTTCTTTAAAATTTCCTGGATTAAATCTGTGGACCAATTTTAAGAAGGCTAAGCCTTAGAGCAGTGTGTAGGAAGAACACTCACACATCTTGTTACCCTCAGCAGAATTCATTCATCACTCCCACTCCATACTTCCAATTTCTCTCCCAAGACAGCAACAATTTTCAGACACTTAAAGTACTTACATTTTATACTCTGCTTACTACAATTGACTAAACGTATAATCAACTGTCAGCTGAAACAGCTATAGCAACGTACATTTACCATTAACCCTGAGTTTTTACAAATCTATATACGTATCACGGCTGGAGAATATATAGCAGTGAATGTCCACAGTAGTAAAGAGCAATTAAGAAACTGAAGAATTATGCTTTTCTCCACATTTCCATGCTCCAAACTCTTTGCTTCATGTTGATTTCAATTTGTAGTAAAATAAAGCAGCTTTTTGGATTTCCCAAGTATACTGGAATTTCACTTTTATGTCATTTTCTGTGTCCATGTCTCAAAGGAGAAATAGATTTATCATAAAGTGATTTTAGTACTTCAGAAACCAAACTGCCTTGGATGTGTATCCAAGAAAGACTATCAACCTCTACTCTGCAGCAAAAAGTAAGTCTAGAATACAAGTACAGCAGAAGTTGGAACTCTCAGGGACCAAGGTTTAGAAAGGCAGTTTCCAGACGGAGAGAACCATCAAAATAATTCTCTCTCTAAAATGCTAAAACACTTCTCTGCCTCTTTCAACAAAGTAGAACAAATATGATTTATTCTCTTCTTAACAACACAGGGCATTAAGAAGGAACATAGATTTGAAAATTAGAAGAACTGGGCTTGACTAATTGGGTCAAAATGTACCAGGAGAGTGACTTTCATCAATTCACTATTTATGAAACCTCCCTTGGGGGCTTGCTCAACTTTACAATGGGACCACCACGTTCCTCAGAGCTGTTTGGAAGATGAGGTTAAGTAACACCTGAAAAGTGCTAGCAAGAAACCCGGGCTGTTGAAGGTGCTCCATGAAAAAAGGACCCTTCCTGGCCCCTCAGGAGGTCAGCTGGTGCTACGGTGCTGCAGGCTGCAGCCCATCTGCATGCATATCTCAAGGAGGGGTCTCTGAGCAGAATAAATGCAACACCAGTTATTTTCTCTTTTTGTCTATCTTTCTGTCTGCCTTCCTTTCTTAAATAAGGCATTTACAATAGCTACCTACATATTTTTTTGCTCAGTCGGCTTTCTTTTTCTCATATAAGTGGATTTTGAGCATGTGAAGCGTGTGACTCCTAGGTAATGGGATATGACTGCCCTTCTGCAAACTTCCTCCCTCTCCTTAAATAGTTTTCTTACCCTCAAAAACTTGGCTCCCCTTCTGCTACCTTCAATTCCCATTTCATAGATAGACCCCTTGTGCTGCAGGCATAGCATGTATATAGGCATATAGATATAAGCTTAGCCATTCTGAAGAAACTAAGAATAAATCTCCACGAAGCAATTAAGCCAAACTATAGGGCAGACTTTTATATTTATATTTGTGTTTTACCTAGGCCTTCAAGGCAATTTTTGTGCTCTTTTGTTTACTAATGATATAAACATGCTTTAGAGCCTATAGCTGCTAAGCTTACATCATTTAGTTATTAATGAATTTGAGCATAAAACCCACTTACTTGAGTAGTTTTATCTAAACACCAATATTTACAATTTCATTCCCATTGTACACCAGTGAAACATGGGCTATGGATTATCAATCTTACTTTAGAAATGGGCAAATGTAGGAGCAATTGTAATTCAGGTATAAAGAGAGAAATACACACAACACACTTTGGAGCTGGTATCTTTATACTGTAAACCATGAGCATGTAACACATGATTTACCCATGTCACTAGGAAAATGTTTGGCAACCCTGTGACCAATAGTTGTCTGCCTTAACTACATAAAGAAAAAAAATTGGCTGGGCTGATCCTGAATTTGTGGTCTAGCATCTCTCTGTTCCCTTTGTATTTCCTACTAGTTGGATGGTTTTACCCTTTCTACCTACTATCATTCCAGCTCCCAAAGTTGCTTCAGTTATTCTTTGACACATATCCTGAACTCTACTAAAGCCAGGAAAAGGGGTAGACAATATCATATAATTTAATAAACCTTGAGAGAAATTTTAGTAGAAAGGTGCACTCCTACACATCCTTTAAGACCCAAAGGCCTCTTTCTCTGTGAAGTCTGGCATTGGCTGTCCAAGGTGATCACCATCTCCTTTGTGCCTCTGCTGTGTCATGTCTCCGGCTTCTATGCTAACTCCCATCACAGTGAGGATGTGCAGTTATGTATGAGCCTCTCTCTCGCACCACGATGACAGCCTGCCAAGAGCAGAGGCCCTAACTTCTGCCTCATTTTAGCACAGAAGACACTGAATCCAATTTGGATGAAATGGAATGAAAATTTTATAAAAGAGGATAAGATCCATTCTGTATCTGGGTCGATTTAGTTGCGTTCTCAAATGTACACAGAGGGACGTGGATTTGGCTCAGGGAGCTGAATTCCCGCCTACCACATGGGATGCCCAGTTGGGTTCCCGGTGCCTCCTGGAGAAGTTGCGCAAGACAGCGAGCTCATGCAGCGAGCTGATGCGACAAGATGACTCAGTGAGACGATGCGACCAAGAGACAGTGAAGAAACACAATGAGAGATGCAACAAAGCAGGGAGCAGAGGTGGCTCAGGCAATTTGCTTCCATCCCACACAGAAGGTCCCCGGTTCAGTCCGGGTGCCTCTAGAAAGAGATCAGTCCACAACAAACAGACACAGCAAATGCAAACAATGAGTCGGCGGGGAGAAGTAAATAAATAAAATAAATCTTAAAAAAAAAAAAAAATACATGGATGCCTTCTAGAGATTCCTGTAAGACCTACAACAATTTTAGTGGCGAACAAATTAGGATTTCAAATGATCAAATTCTGATCTCAAGGCCTGAAACCCTGATGCTGAAATGTGTGTGGAGGAAAGGGTATCAAGATGTGGGACATGACCATTGGGGACTTCAAAGTTTTTGTCTTGTTTTTAAGCCAATAAAGCTATGATTAAATCATTGAGCTTTGTTTATTACATTGAGAATTCAAGTTATCTTGCAAACCCTTTCCTGCATGTCAGTCCTTTAGGGTATTTTTAATTGCAGCAAAAAGCCGCTAAGTTAAGATTAAAATACTATGTTCATTGAATCATATTAAAAATCAAATTGCTTTACTTACCTTTCCATCCCTGTAGTTATAAAGTTAGGTAGATGTGGATTTTTTTTTTAACATTCAAATGAATAGCAATAACTAAATCTCATACCTCAAAGATAATGTACTCCTGCTGGGTGCAGTTAAAATTCTAAGCCTCTCAGTTCATATTTGGTACCATACCTGTCCTGTGTATGCAAACTCCAGAGCCTGCTTTAAGCCAAGGCTGGTCACCCCATGTAAATTCACCTCATCAGCTCCACTTTCCACCATACAAAGACTGAACATTGCCTGAGGTGGGGAAAAAACACAGAGAGAAAGTGAGAAGACCGTAAAAGCAAAGGATCAAGACAAAGTCCTGGATAGACAAGGAAAGAAAAAAGGTTTAGAGGTTATGGTGGACTGAATTATGTATCCCAGTCTGGACATGTTCTTGGTCTTGGTTCACATTCTGGTGGGTATGGACCCACTGTAAATAGGATCTCTTCAGTTAAAATGTGGCCCAAGTGAATCAGGTTGGGCTTTAATCTGGATTAATGGAGTCCTTTATAAGCAGATGAAATTCAGACATAGGGGAAGCCACAGGAAGACGCCAGAAGCCAATGGAATCTGGAGGAGAAAGGGAAGATATTGCCATGTGACATGAAAGCCAAGGACTGAGGATCACCAGCAGCTAGCCCGAGAATACCACAGTCTTCAAGGACAAGGCATCACCTTACTGATGCCTAGATTTTGGACTTCTAGCCTCAAAACAGTGAGCTAATAAATTCCCACTGTTTAAGCCAATCCATTGTATGGTATTTGTTTTAGCAGCCAGGACACTAAAACACAAGTTAAAGGTTGATTTGGTTTTTAAAATGCTTCAGAGAGACTCCTCATACAGAAAATCACCTTGCTGGCTAGACAGCCACAGTAACGTGCACACATCACTGCGTAGCTCATGCACAAAATCTCATTTAATCCTCATGACGGGTCCCTGATTGTGTTTATGTCCACTGAACTCATTCTCTGCATCCTGGGCTTTCACCGCTACCATGCAATATACAGCAGTCCCAAATATTCTTGCTAACAGCACATGGAAAGTGGCTTCTCCCCACTTAATCTTGCTTTTTCTTGCCTCCTCCCAATGATACCTCTTGTTCCTGTGCCCTGCCACCTCTACATGAAGCACTCTATTCCAGTGCTCCTTAAAGTGTGGTTCCGGACCACGAGCATCAGCACACCTGAGAACAGAATGCAGATTTTGGGGGTACTACCCCAGACCTACTGAATCAGAAACTGAGAGCAGGACCCAAATGCAGGGTAAGTTTTAGGATTTTGTTAAGGTTATTTTAAGGTTAATTCAATCCTGCATTTGTAGAAGATCATCTGATATTTCATAATTAAAAAGCACAGATCACAATAAAAACCTTTCCATTTGTGTACTTCTGAATTTGCTTCTAGACTTCTTGTAAACATTTTAATACTGTGGATATATTTAACGCATGCTCCAGGTGACTCTGATGCTTGCTCAAATTTGAGAACCAGTGCTCTTGGTTATTTAGTGAAAAATGAATGTGCCCGCAAACCAATTCTACAAATGGCCAGCTTATCGAAAATCAGTTCGTACACTAATTGATTAGTATGTCAAATGAAAACTGGCCAAATTTAACAAATGCACAAATTTACAAAGCAACAAGAACACTAATTTTTACAGGTACAAAGAGAACCTTCAATTTTGGTTATTGATGATGAATACACTATTTTTTAAAATATAGAGAAACAAAAAAACCCTGTTTTATATTGTAATATTCTAGTTCACATCAATTTTTTAAATTAAAAATGAGACTTTTGCTGATATATTAATATTCATCTTTTAGCAATTTTTAATTTTAAAAAATTATTTGACCCTTTACATGTCTATACATTTTCAGTTAGTGTGTATAGAATGGGAGGCATAAATCACATGATCTGTGATTCCTTCTAGAGATCCTCATTTCCATTTCACTATACTAAACAGTTTTTAACTTTTCATAATGAATTATATTTTCTTTGGTTGTTTATAGTTTATTGCCCTCTTGTCAATTCAGAAATTTTCGAAAGAATGCTTTAAGTGCTTAAATTTGAGAAAATAAAATACTCAAGACATATTGGAGGCATGAGAAGTATTTAACATGTCATTATGTAATTATATTTAACTTGATAAATAGCAAACATTCAGAATACATTTTATTCTCAGAAATTTGCTTTTCCATGAAACACCAAAATCAAACATTCCTTTGGAAGCTGTAAAAACTGAAATCGAGTCAACCTGGCAACTTTGGTGAGTTCGTGAGCTGATGACCTGGAGAACTGCCTGCTCCCCCCGATGCCAGCAGCAGGTAAAGGTAATACGTGGGAAGAACACAGGATTTGGGGAACACGGTGAGTAAGGGCAAAAATGGAGACAAACAGTTCTGGGTTTAAACACTGGCAAGTGGCTCTGGGCAAGCACTTAATTTCCTTTCTGAAAAAACGGGGCTAAAAATTGTACCCACCTCAAACTTGTTTTGAGGATAATAGTGCATACAAAGCATTCAGTACAGTGCCTGGCATATAGCAAGCTCTTACTGACATTTACATTTTGTTACACCAATGAAAAGTAATGAAGCTTGTACATCCCCTGGGACAAAGCCTCCTTTGGTAGCAGTGGAGGCAATGAGACCAAGGGTGCTATCTTTTAGCATCAGACTTCTAGAAAAGGCAACAGTAAGCTCCATGAAGGCAGGCACGTCTTCCTTCTAACTGTGACGTTCGTGGTCCCTAGCATTGCATGCATGCAATAAATACAGGCAAACAAGAGAATGAACCAGCCTGCTCTTAAACAATGCATTTGCGGATGATGCCCAGCTATACTCCATTATTATAAACAGAAAAAGCTAGAAATAAGAAAGAATTTACTGGACACAAGGTGTAGAAATCATAGGTAAAGTTAAAGAGGAAGAGTATCTAATCATAACCTAAACACTGCAGAAACGCAAGGGAGTTTAGAGCTAGACATTTAGAAAGAAGTTAAAACATATGGCACTGTCCTCTATCAAGCCACGGCACTGTGCCAAAGCATGGAATGGGGTTCTGCTTAGAAATATGAAGGTGTTGCACAGATTCTTGCTTGAGTTGCCTGGTTTTATCTTGGGGAGACCCTTGGCCGGGCTGAGATTCAGTTTTTACTTCCCACTCTTGGCTGATAATGTACTGCTACCACCACAAATCTTCCTAATTGAAAACCCAGTTTGTAAAATTCACTTTAAGTGCCTACCAGAGAGAGAGTTGTGGGTTTATAGTGTATTGTTCCTCTTTTATTTTACAGAAATGACACAAACTGAGTCCTAAAATCATAGCATGTAAATTACTCAGGTCATGTTGTTATGCAGTCACAGTATGAGCTACCACCATTTTAGGTCGCTCCATTATACAGCAAAACCGATCAATGGAGATTCTACTGCAGCTAAAAAGACAAGTAGATTAGCAGAGAGACTTTATTAAGCACTCAAGTTTGGTAAAATATGATCTTTTTACTTGGTAAACTGCGTATAGCTTTTAGTTACATCAGACATGGACAAGATGTACTGGGAACTCCCATTTTACCAGGAATCCAAATGGTCTTCTTAAAGGACAAATAACTGGATTGTTTGGAGACACATTTAATGCTTACTTTTTTTTTTACTTTTTACTTTTATTGAAGTATATCATTCATATATGAACATACATACACAATAAGTGTATAGTAAAAGTTGTGAACTTAGAAAATAAACATGCATAACATACAGGGGTCCCATACCTCACCCCTCCAATACCTTGCATTGTTGAAAAACATTTGTTACAAACTATGCAAGAGCATTGTCAAAATATTACTATTAACTATAGTTCATATCTTACATTTGGTGTATTTTTCCCCCAACCCACCCTATCATTTTTTTAAATTTATTTTTTAATATATTAACACTTACCTTTTATGAGAATTAAGTTGTAATCGAGATTTAAGAATGAACTGATTATGATTTCTGAAATACTAGATGCCTTTTAACTATTATATTTGAAATTACTTAAACGCATTGAATTAGAATCCAGATGCCTTGATCTCTGATAATGATTATAAAACTAGATTAATCTTTAAGAAAAAAAGATAAAGGGTATTTATTTATTCCACGCCCCCACCTCGTTGTTTTGTGCTGTCTGCTCTCTGTGTCCATTCACTGTGTGTTCTTCTGTGTCTGCTTGTCTTCTCTTTAGGCAACACCGGGAACCCATCCTGGGGCCTTCCAGAGTGCGAAAGAGGCGCTCAATCTCTTGCGCCACCTCAGCTCCTTGGTCTGCTGCGTTTCTTATTGTCTCTTCTGTGTCTCTTTTCATTTCGTCATCCTGCTGTGCCTGCTCTCCGTGCGGGCCAGCACACCTGCGCAGGCCAGCTCGCCTTCACCAGGAGGCCCCAGGATGCAAACCCTGGACCTTCTATATGGTGGACGGGAGCCCAAACACTTGAGCAACATCCACTTCCCAGATAACCTTTATCTTGTGATTGTAAAAACCTTGGGACTCACACTGATTTTGTACCCACCCCCCTGTCCTGTTTTACAACTTTGAAGTCTTGCAATCACTAGACAGCACCTTAATGTTTATTAATGAAGGAACCTGAGCCAGCCCCACCCCAATTACTCATTAGCACAAATCTGCTTGTCTTTTGGATACTATAAAACTATCAGAATTACTGTAGTTCGGGGAGACAGATTTTAGGCCATTAGACCATCTGAGCTCCTTGAAACTCCGACGTCTCAGAAATTGGTCATTAATGGAGCACATTGAGCAACAAACCCCACTTTTAGTTAGTATCATAGTGAGGTAAATGAAAGTAAACAGACATGTATAAGGAAGTCATGGAAAAGAGCCCCTTGCAATGATTACAGAAGATTCAGCCTGACTCCTTATATATTCTGTTTGGGATTCTGTTGAGGATTATATAATTAGCAAGGTTTACAATGCCCATGAGGCATTATAGAGATTTGCGCTAATGTCTGAATCAACAAAGATTACATTTTGCTCAATTCAGTGTTAATGGTGATTATCCTTTATTGCATTTTGTTCATAACTCACATATAGTATTGGTAGTAAATCTCAGTTAATGAGACTGTTCAATTAACCACAGTAGCCCATTTCCCTTCCATTAAGGGGAGACAGGTCCCGACCACAGATGAAACGGACTATTTACCTCTTTTATCTCACAAATGCAAAAGCAACCCAATCCATTTGAGGACCTTAATGACCTGAAAGAGTAAGGAAGGCAGGTTGGTGGGGTTACCCCCATCTATTTATAGCTGTTTTCTTTCTTTCTCAAACAGATTTGTAAGACTCAGAGAGTAAAATATTATAGGACAAAACAAACTAAAATCGCATTATCACAAATATAGTTAGGCAGCAAAAATTAATATTAATACCAATTTCTTCTCACCTTAACCACATACACTAAAGAAAATCTACCTTATATGCTAAAAACTGTGCTACAAGTTGGTTTTCCAGCATCTTCAAATACGTAGCTTGTTTATTCAAAGGATCTAGCTGCATTTCACAGCTTTTGGCACAGTCGCTTCCTAAATTAATACTTGGTGATAATGAGCCCTTCAAACTGAGCATCATTATGGTTAATCCTCTTTCTGTTTAGAATTCTCCTCCTCTAGGACGTGGCTGTGTTTCAACTTACCTAGGTCTTCTGGGCAGGAGATGGAAAGGAATGGAAAAACGACACATCAACTTGTTTTTTCTTACCTAAAGATTTAATAAATGTGAAGGCCGGAAACTGCTGCCTGCCATGAAGTCTGGTTATTGACGAGTGTCATTTCATGATATTTAGCCCTGTTGGTTACGTTATGTTCGCAGGAAAAACGGGGTTCACCAATTTGGCACCAATTTGACCCATTAGGCTTGGGTCACCCCCATGGATCCCTTGGCTTCTGTTCATTCCTCTGGGACCTACATTACCTTCTAGTCTACGGCTATATCACTGGGGTATGGAATCGCAATACTTAACTACCTGACATGTAAAAAAGTCCATATTTTATCTGCAACAAGGTTACCTCTTTCAGATATGAAGAGATGGCACAATATTCCTTACTGACTATATTTGATAAGCAATTACTGAAGGAAAGGGTCTTTCCTGTGTAGAGAGGTTTGGGTTGTCCTCATATGGCAGCCACTGACACAATCCTGCCTTTCACAAACCTCCAAGGGCACACCAATTTAGACAAAGCCTGCGTTTTATGCATTTTGACAGATTTCCTAAGAAAGATTGGTATCCGCATGAAGGAGTGACTCAGCAGACATGACACAGAGTCTGGATGAATCAGGGGAAGTAGTTATGAGGAAAGGAAAATTTTTAGAAGCCAGTGATGTTAGAAATGGTTGAAAACCTGGAGAGAAAAAGAAAAGGTAAAGGACCTCAGGAAGCAGAGTTGGGGGAGTCCATGCCAAAGAAGATATGACAGGAGTGCAGAGAGAATTCTGTCAGTAGGACAGAGAGGCTCCTTCACAGCTGACCAAAACTGCACTAGCCGTGCTTAAGTAGCATGACTGGAGGCCCCAGGCACTTTACTGAAGGTGTGGTCCCTGGATGCTTGTTAGAAATGCAGACTCTCAGGGCCACCCAGGCCTGCTGCAGGTTTCCAAAAGCCCAGGTGAAATGCAGCATGCACATCCACATCTGAAAGTCTCCCCTGCAGCCAGTCCTCCACCCTACAGGGCTCCTTGCACCTCTGTGAATAGCTGAAGTGACGAGACTCTCAGTACTTCACGGACAGGTTGTCCCTTGCTGCAGAACCCAAAGTATTAGTAACATCTTTGAAATATTGAGTCATAACTGCTCTCCTGATTACTTTCTCCCTTTGGTCTAGTAGAAGGTCAATAATTTCACTCTCTTTCCTGCTTAACAACCTTTCAGATATCTGCTAATAACTCTTACTTCTCCTGTCGGAGGAAATCTTTGAGTCATAAAATGTTATCCCTTGAAGGCAATGCTAGAAATCCTGTAGTCTGGGCTGAAGGCCTGAGTCTGAATTCCAGTTCTGCTGGATAATAGCTGTATAACTCTAGTCTTGAACTCCCTTTCTGTAAAATGGGAATAATCATCTGCTCTGCCTATCTCACAGGGGTTTGTAGAGAATCAGATGAATTAACACATATAAAGGTATTTTATACTGTGTAGATCACTGTATAAATGTAAGGCACTATTTCAAACATCTCCAATTTCTTCAACCAATTACACTCGAAATTTCTTCAAATTAGTTTTATATTTGTGTAAATGGATATTTGGTTTTTTTAAAAAGTTAAGAACAAGGACTCTAAAGCCAGAAACCCTAAAATTAAATCTTGACTCCACCATTAACTGTGTAACCTTTAGCAAAAAAAAAAAAATCAAATTTCTCTGTGCCAGTTTCCTCATCTGTAAACTGTGGATACTAAGAGTACCTACATTAGAGGGCTGCTGTGAGGCTTATTGTTTTAGTTTCCTAGGCTACATAAGCAAACACCATGAAATGGTTGGGCTTAAACAATAGGGATTTATTGGCTCACAGTTTTGAGGCTGGGAAAATGCCCAAATCAAAGCATTATCAAAGCGATGCTTTCTTCCCAAAGACCTGCTGCCAGCGATCCTTGGCTCCTCTGTCACATGGCAAGGCACGTGGCAGCATCTCCCTTCTCTTCCGGGTTCCGTTGATTTCATCTTCTTGCTTCCATGGCTCGTTCTCTCTTTATCTATTCATTATGTTTATAAAGGACTCCAGAAATAGGATTAAGACCCATCCTGAATGAGGTGGGTCATTCCTTACCTGAAGTAGCCTTTCCAAGAGTTCCGTTTACAATGGGTTCACATCCACAGCAATCAATTAACTTTCAGAACATGTTTTCTGGGGTACAGTTTCAAACCACCACAGAGCTCGTTGTTAGAATGTCTGGCACATAATAATGCTATTAAGCATTTAATAATTAATATTCTTTTCTGGCCACCTATCTTTAGCCTCAAAAACGGCAGAGAGGGTGAGGAAACATCCCTGACAGTTAGTGGAGGACTTTTTGAAAAATCTATTATGATACTACAAGTCACAGTTCTGCCTCAAGGGAGAAGCAGAAGGTACTTCTCACTTTATCCCAAGTCAAAAGAGAGGGACGTTGAGGAGACCATTTGAAATGATGCATCTACAAGCCAATGAACCTCAAATTACCAGCAAATGCCAGAAGCTAGAAGAGGCAAGGAAGGATTTTCTCCCCCTACATATTTCAGAGGGTGCATGGCCCTGCCAACACCTTGACTTCAGACTTCTGGCTTCCAGAACTAAGACAAACTTCTTCAGTTTCAGCACATAGTTTGTGGGGCTATTGTTTGCTGGCAACCCTTGGCTTGTAGATGCATCATTCCAGTTTCTGCCTCTGTATTCACATGGCTTCTTCCCTCCCTATAAGCACATCAGTCATATTGGATTAAGGGCCCACACTATACCAGTATGACCTCAGCTTAACTAATTCTATCTGCAACAATCCTATTTCCAAATGAGGTCACATTCTGATGCCTGGGGGTTAGCACTTCAACCTATTTCTGGGATATATTGCCTCCCTGTTCCCCACTTGCAGAGCACAGCACATGCCTTCTACAGGTTGGGAATACTGTGGTCAGGTGTCTGTCTCACACCTCAGAAATGTGAAGAGCGAGTCACTGTCTGGCCATGTCCTCCAACAGCAGAGCCAGGAATGGGAGCTGCAGTAAGGGGACTGCTGGAATTCTCAGAGCTCTGCAAGGGGTTGAGGGATGTGGGAGTATTCCCTGGAAGCAGATGTAGGTCACATGGGAAGAAGAGATGGCCCAAGAGGCCACCACCAGGGCTGATGGGCCCCAGTAAAGAAAGAACCTAAGTGGAAGTAGTCAAGGTAAAGATGTAAGTAAACAGCTACAGGACTGTGCCCCAGATGGCAGAGGGGTTACAGCTTCAGTTTAAAAAGAAAGACCTGTGGTTTCAAGGTCATGGTCTTTGAAAGAGTAAATCATCCTATTTTCTTGGATGGTGGTAGTGATAGGAACCTTTAGGCAAGTCCCTCACAGCACTCCCCACCCTTTCCCCAATTGTGTTAGACTTTCTGTGGCCCATCTCCCTCTTATACTTTCCTGAAGAGGCATTTCATGTGGCTACTCCAGAGCTGCTATTGACACAAGGCACTCAGACCTATTCCTATGAAATGCAGAAGAGCAGCTTTTAAGGAATTGCAATTTGCCATAAGGAACGGCAAAGGCGTTTCTTGCCTGCTCCATCTGATACTGGTAGTGGCTTCCTGGAGCCTCATAGGTTGAGGGCTGTGAGGCCAGATGCAGGCTCAAGTGAGAGTAATCAGGATCTACTCATAGTGTCTGTCATGGGTATAGGACAAGGAAGGAGAAGCAGGTATGCTGGACATCTGCCCACCCTGCACCAGAGGTATGCAGATGTGCTAATAAAAATACTCTTTCTGCCTAGGATTTCATGATGTCATCAAAATAATAAATTATCACTTTTCTATAGAGAGCTTTTTGGAATACTATTGAGTAGCGTAGCATCTCCCCAATGATCACTTATTCTACTCTTTAAAACCCTATGTAAGTGGGAAGCGGATGTGGCTCAATTGGTTGGGCTCCCGTTTACCATATGGGAGGCTCTGAGTTCGATTCCCGGGGCCTCCTGGTGAAGGCAAGCAGACCTATGCGGTACGGTGAGCTGATGGCCTGTGCAGCATGGTGAGCTGATGGCCCATGTGGTGTGGTGAGCTGGCACAGCAAGATGACCCAACAAAAGGGAGACAAGCAGACACAGAAAAACGCAAAGCAAAAAAAAGACACAGCGAGCACAAGCAACAAGGGGGGCATAAATAAATAAAATAAAAATAAATCTTAAAAAAAAAAAAAAAAAAAACCCTATGTAAGTTAATCACTCTTAAAATGTTAACCAAAATTTTAACAGATCCTCTCTTATTTTTAATGTCTTCTCAATTTCTTTTTCTAACATTCTAACATAAAATAAGATATATAAGACTATACATATAGGCATCTAGTCCAGCTGCAGAATCTCTCTTCAATCCTTCATTGTATTCATCACTTTGGTTTGACAGCTGCAAGTCAGACAATGCACACTGGAGCCACTCTCTCATTATTAGGCATATACTCAGATGAGGGTTAGAGGCCCAGCTAACAGACTGTTTCATCTTACTCCATTAGTTGCTAAGCAACCATTTCACGGGAACCTTCCTAATCTAAGGCAGAAGAGACTAGCGCAACGAATATGATGTGTTCAGGTTGTCCCATATGCTCAAGTTCACTTCTTCTGCAAACACATTTGATGCTTTTTCTATGCAGGCTACATGCAAAGTCTCCACACCTTATAAACTCTTATAGGAAAAAAGAGTTTAAGAATAATTAACAAGAGTTCAAATACCTTTCAGAAGTCATTAAATGAAAACCTTTTAACCCTAGGAAGGTTTACACACACACACACACACCACACATACATATCATCCATCCTATACTTCATTCTCTTTTGGGTGAAGTGAGTTTTGCTCACTAGTTAGGAAAACTAAATAACTTATCCTTCTAGGGCCTCCCTAGATTTGTGGTTTGGTAGCAATGACAATAGCATCTAGTGTTTATCCAGCCTTTATACCTTGCTAGGGTAAATTCCATTTTTATCTTCACAATAACTCTGAAGTAGGTACTATTACCCCATTTTAACCATGAGGAAACTGAATTCCAAAGAAATTAAACAAGTGGTCCAGGGTCATGAGGCTGGTAAGTGGGAGAGTAGGGACGAGCCCCACACTTTGCCCCTACTCTTCAGAGCCTACTCACTTTCCTTCCTCTCAAGAACAGTTGGATAAACTGTGAAACTAGGAGGACCTTCAATCCAAAGGAAAACTCAGTAATAGATATCCTCTCCTCTACTTCTTCCAAGCTCAGTTAATCTCACAGAGATGAACACTTATTGCCTACCTGGAAATATCTGCATTATTACCTATTACTAGAATCTCAGATGAAGTTGACTAATTCCTATGGGTTGCAGCAGGGTAAGAAAGCAAACACATGTGTTGTGATTATAAAATGATATGAATGTTTGATATGAAAATCTCATCACTTTAGAATCACATCTCTCTAAATGAGAAGAATACTGGTAATTAAATCATTCAGGAAGCCAGGCATGCAGGCCCAAAAGCCAATCAACATCAGATGGGCTAATTAAAAGCAATTGAGTCAACAAGCAGCTGGATCATCCCCACAGTGTGGACAATTCATTCTGAATCAGTTTTTATATAAATATAATATACAGAACCGTGGCATATCTACAGATTCCAATAATTCCTTACACCATTTCAACAGATTCACATGATCAGCTATCTTGCCCCTCTTTTATAAAACATCTGCCTTCACTCAACAGTCAATTTTAGAGGATGAAAGTTTTCAGCAGCTTTTTCATCCTTCAAACACGTGTTCTTGTTCTTTCAGATGGAGCTTAGGTTGACTGCATAACTGCAATTAAGTAAGCATGAGTGAATAAAACTTAGCCCCTCATAAAAAGCACAAAACTTATAATTTAAAGAAACATAAAAAGATATGGCAGAAAAAAAGTGGAATAATCTTTCAACACATACTTGAAAAAAAATACATATAAAGGGCTTAGCACAATGACTGGCATAGCATAAGTGATGAAAAAATGTTAGCTACTATTACTTTACAAATATTTTTCTAGCTTCATAGTATTTGTATTCAGTAGAAGTGAATCAGTTTAAATAAAGGACTAAAATGCAAACCAGAGTTCATCGTTCTCCATTCACTATAATGAACACAGTGCACTGAAAGCACAATAATGAAAATGATAGTCATCCGACTCTGAAATTTTAAATGATTTCTCTGATATTGATGCAAATAATTTTTAAAAGGAATGTGATGATGGCTTTTTAGAGGCCCTTGGCTTTCTATTTAAAAAGGAAATCATATTTGACCACTGTCACTATTAACTGGCACTTTACCTGGCATTCATAAAAGGAATTCTATCCTTAATGAATGTGCTCATTAAATTTAATTTAATGAAGTTTTTAAAAGGAAAATTATGAAACTATTTTAATTAAACACACACATAAGTGGCCACAACATCTAAAATCATCCTTCTCCCAGTTATTCCACCATGTACAGCTTCTATAACAGACAGATGTGTAGCTGTTCATTGTCAGCCAGGCAATTAATGCTTATCAAATGTCCACCGGGTGTGAGGCTCTGTAACAGGCTGTCTATAAAATGTCAGATTGACTGCTTAATTTGTCTTTGCTGAATGTCAAGGCCATCATTAATGGTGCTATCTTTTTGGCTAAATTTAAAAGCTGTTTCTTGAGGCCTCTTGTTGGTGGATAATAACTAAATGACTAATCATAGGATACAAGTGGCAAAATGCCAAGTTCTACTCATGGACTGTTAAGACTTAGCTGAGAAAGTGAGCACATTTTCAACTCTGGGTGATCTTGATCAATTTCTACAGCTCCTTGGAACTATGTGTTTGTAGTTTTTTTGTTTTTTTTTTTTAAGATTACAAGTGTATATTGCAACATTTCAGTTCCCTTTTATGAACTAGATTCTGGTATATCCAGAGAAGAGAGAATTAAAAGTTGAAGAAAAGAGACCACAGGATGTCACATTAGGTCTCTAATCAGCCAATGACTCAAACTTATTTGTAAAAAGGTGGCCAGTTTTCCCTGGCCTCACATTCCCTAAATGACTTCCAGTGATATTGTCCACCTAAACCTGGATCTGAGAAAACAGCAAAATGTCTGCTGGGTCACAAGTCTTTCAGCACATAAATCTCCTTTCCAGCAGTAGATAACTTAAAAGCTATATGTTGGAGAGTGGGTACAATCATCACTCTCCTGTTTTTTTGTTTTGTTTTGTTTTTGTTTTTGTTTTTTTGAGTGTCTACTATGCTCCAAGCAACATGTTAGGTTTTATTTAACTTATATATAAATATATAAGTATATATAAATATATATTTTAAAGATACTTAGATTACACAAATGTCACACAAAAAAATATAGGGGGATTCCTATATGCCATGCTCCCTACACCTTCCACATTTTTCCACATTAACAACATCCCTCATTAGTGAGGTACTTTCATTGCAATTGATGAACACATTTTGGAGCATTGCCACTAAGCATGGATTAAAGTTTACATTGTAGTTTACACTCTCTCCCACCCAATTCTGTAGGTTATGGCAAGACATATAATGGCCTTCATCTGTCGTTGAAATATCATTCAGGACAATTCTCAAGTCCTGAAAATGCCCCCATATAACACCTGTTTTTCCTTCTCCCTGCCCCCAGAACCTCCAGTGGCCACTGCCTCCACATCAATGATATATTTTCTTCCATTGCTAAAATCACAATAAGTCTATAGCAGAATACCAGTAAGTCTACTTTAGTCCATATTTCACTCCCCAATCCTGAGGATTATGGGATGGTGATGTCCACTCCACCTCTAATTCAGAGGGGGCTATGATCCCATGAGGCCAATGCTTGCAGTTGTAGACTCTCTCGGTTCCTTGGTATGGTAGTTGTCCATCATCACCTCCATTAGTTGTCCTGGGTGAGACCAATGAACTGGAGAGTAGGTATTGCAACTGCACTGAGATTCAGGGCCCAGCTGGAACACGGACAGCCCAAAGATTTAAGTCTCTTGGATTTTAACTCAGTCTCAGATCCAGCAATGCCATATTCTCCTACATGGAAAGAGTCAGTTCCCTGATGTGCCTAAACCATCACCCTGCTCCCCACCCCTACACCATACAGAGAGATCTATATGGATAAAGACAAAAATTTAGTTTTGGTAAATCAGTTTTACTTTTGAAAGTTGAAACAGATGACACTGATCAGTTTTATATGTACAACTGAATCTATGGATTAAATGTAATCTGAAATCCAAGATGGGAAAGATGTTTTGTTGACCAGGCCTATGCCTTCAAGATGTTTTTTAAAAAATTAAGGGGTGTGGCTGTAGCTCAAGTGGTTGAATGCTTGCTTCCCATGTACAAGGTCCTGGGTTCAATCTCTAGTACCTCCTTAAAAAAAAATAAATAAGTTAAGTGATGGCTTTTTGTCTTTTCTAATTTTTAATTACACATGTAAAATACTAAGTCTTCTTTGGGGCCACAATCTTGATAGAGACCAATGGAGCAAGGATCAAAGTAGAAACATATGTCAGGAGAATGCTGCAAAACTCCAGGTAAAAGATGATGGTGACTTGGACCAGGGAAGTAAGAGAAGTGGTTGAACTCAGTATATTTTGAAGGTAGAGCCATGAGACCTGCTGACAGCATAGACATGAGAGAAAGGTCTCAAGGATGACTCAGATTTGGGGCCTGCGTTAAGGGAGTCTAATTTTGGACACACAAGATCAGTGATGCCTAAAACATCAGTAGAGATGATGAGCACACTGGTATATATCCAAGTTCTGAACTTTAGAGGAGGAACCAGTCTTAAGATAGAAATTTAGGAGTCATCAGCATCTCGGACTATGTAGAGATTGTATTTAAAGCCATGAGACAGCATGAAGTCACTATGGAAACTGGTGAAGAAAGAGAAAAGTCCTAAGACTGAGCCTGGGTACTTGAATTTTAAGAGGTTGGGAAGATGAGGCAAAACCAGCTAAGATCGAGGAGAAGCACAGTTCAGCAAGGTGGGAGGAAAACTTGGAGAAGATGGAGTCTCAAAAGGCAAGTGAAGAAAGTGTTTCAAGGAATAGGAAGTTATCAACTAAGTCAGATGCTGATGAGTCAAGAAAAATGCGGACTGGAATTGATTATTGGATTTGGCTATTTTATTCACTATTTCTATATCATAAGTAAGCTATGGTTTTAATTTATGTTGCTACCCTGGTTGTGTTTTGGTAATATAATTATGCTAGCCTTATATAAATGTGTAGCTTTCAATCTTCTAAACTTTAGAAGGTTTTATATAAGAAATAGCTGTTCAGTAAAAGTTTGGTAATACCAGCAGGTGAAAATACCTGGGCCAGTTGCCTTTCTGAGAAAGGCTGCTCTGACTACTGTCCCAATTCCTTATATTTCTCTTTTCTTCTGGGCCAATTTTGGTAATTTATATTTTCCTAGAAACTCATTCACCAAGGTTTAGATGTTTATTGGTATAAAGTTCCTAGAGTATCTCTGATCTTTTCTCTATTTCTAAACATCACCTTTTTCATTTATTATGTTGTATAGCCTAATTTTGTTCTTAAATACATTTGATCAAAGTTATATAAATAATTCACATTGCTTTTTAAAAAGTTTAAACAGTTTTGTTATTTCACAAATCCTGCCTTTATCCTTATTTCCTTCCTATTTTATTATTTTATAATTACAACTTTTGGAATGGAAAAGTTAGTTCACTATTCCAGATCTTTCCTGTTTTTTAAAAAAATAAATACACCAAGGCTTGAAGAAGCCACCGATGTATCACTCAGGTCCCTCTTCAATGAGGCAAATTGTGGCCCCAGCTGCTGGGAGGGCTGTTGGCAGTGGAGCTGGCTAAGGTTTCTATTGTGCCTTCATCGTGGCTAAAGTTCTTCCTCTGCAGAGTCTTGCCTTCTTCACCTCCCTTCTGTGAGGGGTGACTGCAAGGGCACTCCTTAATGAACACTCTTCACACCAGCTGGTGTCTCGGAGTCTGCTCCCCAGGGAGCCCAAACTGCAAAAGAGCTACAACCCCCGTTCTTCAAATCCATATTAATAAGCTGTGCCTTCATTAGTATTCAGTTTTAAATATTTTATAATTTCTACATTGATTTCCCTTTTAACCCATGAGTTATTAAAGTGCCTTTGTAAAAGTTTGCAAATGTATGGGAGAGAGGACTTAACTCTGTTACTAATTTCTGGTTTTAATGAGTCCTTTCGGTCTACTTACTACAGCTTTTACAAGTTTCCTGTGTACTGAGAACGTGTGCTATCCAGATCCTCTACCTACATTTTCTTTTCTTAAATCTACTTGATCTGTCAGTTTCAAAGAAAAGAGTGTTAAATCTCCCAGCATGATCAAGGATTTCTTGATTTCTTTTTTATAATCCTATCATTTTCCTAATATATATTTTGAAGCTTTCTTAAGTGGATATAGGTTCAGAACTTGATGATTTTTACTTTGGTCAACATGCACTACCACTCTTTGTCCCTTTTAATTCTGTTTATTTTGAATACTAGCTGATCTCATTAATAGTGTTATACCTACTTTTTCTTAATATTTGTCTCATAATTTTGAGGCAGGTTTAAAATGGTATATACTAGATTTACATTTTTAATTAGAGTTTGTACCTTTTAATGGATGCTTTTGACCAATTCACAAACATTACAATTACAGAAATATTTGGTCTAATTTCAGCTATTTATGTTGTGTTATTATTTGCCATATATTCTGCTTTTCCCCCTTGCTAGCTGTAGCACTGAACAAAGGTTTCCTCATTTAATATTAATTATATTCACTGTAAAATCCCTTTGTGATTGCATTAAGTAACCATTTTTCTGCAGTCATAATTTCATCCATTGCTGAGTGTTGATAATTCTCTGTCAGTTAAGGTAACATGACCTTAAAACCTTAGATAGTTTTATAACAGATAAAACCCAAATTCCCAGCGGCTGTGCTCACTCATGGCACAGCCAAGTGTGGGTATGCCCAGGCCAGTGGCAGTCCACATGGTCACTGGGGGCTGAGGCACCTTCCATCTTGGGGCTCTACCCTCTTCCAGGACCTCTGAGTCCTCTGCATTTGGCCTGTAGATGGGGAGAGACTGTAGTAGGCATACCTGCTTCACCACTCTGTCCTGCATGTAACTCATCTGTTGTTCATATTTTCCTGCAAGAAAAATTCACATGTCCCCACTCAGATGGAAGGGGAACTGGGAAATAAAGTCCCCAGCTGCAACTCAAGAGGGGGAGCTTAAATCTTTGGGGATTAGCTGGCCATTTCTACTATTCTTGTTTCTACTCCTTCCTGAATTTGGTTTGTCAGTAACAACCTTCAAGATTAGAAGACTCTAGCCCCTTTGCCTAACACAATTCGGTTCCCACACTCTAGGTTCCTTTCCACTTAATCCTTACCTGGGTCCCAGCCTTCTCTTCTGTGTTTGTCATGATCTGTTCCATCAGAATGCTATTGGCCAACTTTTACCTACATCTGGAACAAACTAGCTAACTCTCCCAGTGATGAAGGGATTTCCTCCTGGTGGCCTAAAACTTGGATGCGAACACTGGGTATCCAAAAACACCTCTAGTTGGAATTAGCTTTGCCATCTGGCTCTGTGATCAAGTGTGATCTTTTAGATACAACCAGTTTGACTCTGCTTCTTAATTCCTTAAGACCTAAGCATTCAGCATCTTGCATGGGATAACACATCAGGACAGGATTTTCTTCTTTTGAAAACATGTGTAAAATGTCATATTAATTTGCTCCCCCATATCCAGGTATATCCACTTCAAGTACAACTAACAGTGCCTACATTTGCTCTGCTACTGAAGCATTCAGCAGAATAGGAGGCAGGAGTGCATGGGGTTGAGAGCTTGGGCTTTAGAGTCTAACAGATAAAGTTTGAGCCTTAGCTGCATGTCTTAGCTATGTGACAATGGCCAGGTTACTTTACCATCCCTAAGCCTCAGTTTCCATGAGCGCAAAATGAAGGTACCTACTGAAAGAAAGTTTTACTGCTAAGATCAGGAACAAGACAAGGATGCTCACTGTCACACCACTGTTATTCAACATTGTACTGGAAGGTCTCATCAGAGCAAGTTGGCAAGAAAAAGAAATAAAATCCATCTAACCTGGAAAAAAGAAGTAAAACAGTGCCTATTTTCAGATGACATGCTCTTATATGTAGAAAATCCTGAAAAATCCACAACAAAACTACTAGAGCTAATAAATTAATTCAGCAAAATGGCAGGGTACAAGATCAACACACAAAAAACAGTGGTGTTTCTATACACAACTACTGAGGAAATTAAGAGAAAAAATTCCATTTATAATAGCAACTAAAAATATCTGGGAATAAATTTAATCAAAGATGTAAGGAAAATTAAAGAGGACATAAATAAATGGAAGACTATTCTGTGTTCATTGATCAGAAAACTAAGTATTGTTAAGATGTCAATTTTACCCAAATCAATTTACAGAACACAATTCCAAAATTCCAATAGCCTTCTTTACAGAAATGGAAAAGCCAATCATCAAATTCATGTGGAAGAATAAGAAAAATAGCCACACACACACAAAAAAAAAATCTTGTTAAAAAAAAAAAAAAAAAAATGAAATTGGAAGACTCACACTTCCCTATTTTAAAGCTTATTACAAAGCTACAGTAATCAAAATAGCAGGGAACTGGCACAAGGACAGACATATAGACCAACAGTATCTAACTGAGAATTCAGAAATGAACCCTCACATCTTTGACCAAGTTATTTTGTGGTGCCAAGTCCACTCAGTAGGGAAAGAATACTCTCTTCAGCAAATGGTGCTGGGAGAACTGGATAGTTATATGCAAAAGAATGAAATTGGACCCTTACCTCCCACCATATATAAAAACTAACCCAAAATGTAACAAAGAACTAAATATGAGAACTAAACCTATAAAACTCATAGAAGAAAACATAAGAAAGCATCTTCAGAACCCTGTGTTAGGCAATGGTTTTAGATTTTGCTCCTAAGGCACAAGCAATAGAAGAAAAATTAGATAAATGGGACCTCATCAAAATAAAAAGACTTTTGTGCAAAGGACGGTTAGAATGGATAAAAAGTAAATTAAAAAAAATTCCCACAATTAAAAAATGGGCAGAAGACTTGACTAGGCTTTTCTCCAAAGAAGATATATGAATTGCCAATAAAGATATGAAAGGATGCTCAACATTATTAGCCATCAAGGAAATGCAAATCAAAATAACAATGAGATATCATTTCATAACCCACTGGAATGGTTAATATTTTAAAAATGGAAAATAAGAGGATGTGGAAAAATAGAAACTGTCATATATTGTTGGTAGGAATGTAAAATGAAAACAGTTTGGTGATTCTTCACAAAGTATAGAATTACCATATGATCTGGCAATCCCACTTCTAGGTATATACCCAAAATAATTGAAAGCAAGGATCATTTGCACATTGATGTTCATAGTAGCACTATTCACAGTTGCCAAAAGGTGTAAGCAAACCAAGCATTCACCTACAGATGAATGGACAAACAAAATAGAGTATATACATACAATGGAATAGTATTTAACCATAAAAAATGAAGTTCTGATGCATGCAACAACATGGATGAACCTTGAAAACATGTTGAGTGAAATAAGCCAAACACAAGATAAGAAATATCATATGATCTCACATGAAATAAGCAGAATATGCAAATTCATAAAGTCAGAAACGAGAATACAGGATATAAGGGGCCAGGTAGAGGTGGGACAGGGAGTTAATATTTAATTGGTACGGAGTTTCTCTGAGGTAATAGAAAAGTTTTGGCAATGGGTCAAGGTGATGGAGGCATAACTTTGTGACTGTAATGACCATCACTGAATCATATATCTAAAAGCAGATAAAATGGGAAATTTTAGTTGTATATAAGTTACTAGAAAATAAAACCTATAGAACTGTACAATGCAGGGTGAACTGTACAACACTGGGTGAACCCTAATGTAAATTATGGGTTATATTTAATGGTATAATTACAACACAGGCATAACTCACAGATAGTGGTTTGATTGCAGACTATTGCCATAAAGCAAATATCACAAAAATGCGAGTCATGCAAGTTTTTTGGTTTCCTGGTGCATATAAAAGTTATGTTTACACTATCCTGTAGTCTTTAAGCATACAATAGCATTATGTCTAGAAAACAATGTAGACACCTTGATTAAAATGTGACACAGAGACACAAAGTGAGTACAAGCTGTTGGAAAATTGGGGCCAATAAACTTGCTCAAAGCAGGGTTGAACAAACATTCAATTTGTAAAAAAAAAAAAAAAAAAAAAAACAAAGCAACACAATATCTGCAAAGTGCAATAACATGAAGCACAAAAATGAGGTATGCCTGGAGTAGTGTTTCATCAACTGTAACAAAGATACCACACTAATGCAAAATTAATAGGGAAAACTGAGTGTGTGAGGGGATATATGTTAACTGTACTTTCTGCAGGATTTTTCTGTAAATCTACAACTGCTCTAATTTAAAAAAAAAATTTTGTTATTAGAGAATTCAGAAATACCTGCCTTAGAATTATGCAGATTAAATTATAAAATACAGATTGCTTGGCTCATAAATGCTACTCAACTGGCATTTTCAAATGGGTCAATGAATTCTGTTCCTCCAAACCTCAGTTGCGCCCATGAAGTCCTATTTAAAATTCTAGATAAAATTTTATAAGTAATTTTCTCCTAACAATGATCTATTAGTACCGGAGTAAATAAACATTACTCCTTCCCTTCTTCCCTGTTTTCTTCTCTTAAAGACAGGGCTTATAATTTTACTTACTTCCTGCCAACTATTTACCAGAGTTTCTATCGGTATTTAGTTTTATTTCACTGTATTTTTCCATTGCCCTTAGGTTTCATTTTAGATCCTTCTTGAGAGACCATGCTTATAACAATATACATATTTTCACCATAAAAGTAAATTCCTACTTATCTAGAATCCACACACTAGAAAGCTTGCATTTACTTTTTCCATGGCAACATACATGAGAATTGAAACACATATGAATAACCTCAGGCAGGGAGAAATACAAACAGGTTTTGAATCTCAAGGAAAGATTAACTTTCATCAGAATAGTTTTAGTAATTATATATGATTAGCCATAGGTCTATGTTTTATCAGATCATTAACTCATGCTTTATTAAAGGTCAATGTTATATTATCTGTATTATATGTATACAATAATCTAAATAATCTAAACACAATGATCTAAAAGGATACAGCTCTGAATTCAAATTTTAAGTAGCTGATAAACTATTCCCCAGTCACTGAAGAGTTGTAATATTTAAATGAACTATACTAAAAATATCAAGATGAAAATATGAATCTAAGTATTTTCATGGGAATTAAGTATAGGCAATGTTTCATCAACATTGTGGTTGTTGGTAGGGCAAAGGTAAAGAGAGTTTTCTCATTAAAAAATATGAAAAAAATAAAAGCCATCCTAAAGCCCACAAAAACAAAAGTTCATTTAATATCATGGTGTTTTGTCTGAGAAAAAGTTTTAAGAAGTATTCCGTTTGTCCACTTTATAAATTAACAGATGTTTCAAAGTCTATTCAATATAAAGTAAGATTATTTACAAATTACTTAGAGACCTTTTAAGGGGGATATCAGAGAAAAAAGGGTAATAGAAAAATGAAGAAAGGAAGAAATGAATGGTATTGGGAAAAACCAAAATATATGTAAGAGACCCAGAAATAGCCACACAGCAAATCAGAAAAATATACGTGGCAAGGCAGAAAGTACCATGGACAGAGAAATGCCCTCATTACTTATGGAATAATCATGCAAAGAACAACAACAAAAGAAACAGATTGAGAGGTGAGGAATTTTCTTGTCTGTTTATTATTATTATTGCAATAATGAAAATGCTGTAATAATGATTGAAGTGAACACACAACTATGTGATTACACCAAATACCATTGATTGTACACTTTGGATGAACTGTATGCTTTATTAATATTTATCAATAAAATTGACTTGTTTAAAAAAAGAAAAAATAGTAAAACATTCATGTAATCAACACTATCTTGAACTCTTAAACTACTATGGATTTTCTGCACCTATAAGCGGAATGGCATTTGCTTCTTGATATAGGATACCAGAAAATTCTTATGTTCACTCAATCAACTATTTGTTCAGTGCCTACTACATGACAGGCTCTGTTAAAGGTGCTGCAAAGTCAGCAGCGAATAAAACAGACAAAAAAAAAAATAACAACAACCCTGCTCTGATAATGCTTGTTTGCAAGTGAAATTGAATTGTTAGTTGTCTAAGGAATGGAGTTTTTTCCCCCCTTCTACTCTAGAGTAACTCTCCAATTTGATTGCTAACTCTAACTTTGGTTTTTAGTTTTGGGCAATGTTAAAAAAAAAAGCTGCAACCAAAAGCACCGTTTCTTACTAGAGTCCTAATTAAATGTGCACACACAAAAGCTAGAGTTTTCAAGATTACATTCGGCCTCCTGTTTCACTACTGTAGGGCTCATTTTTGGGTTGTGCTAACATCATCGACACATTTTTTAACAATAATCTACTACTGATATAAGTTATGTAGATGTGTTATATACTAATTTGTTGTGTACATTATAAAACAATCCCAAAACAAATAAAATTGACACTTTTTCTCCCAAATTCCCAGAGCTTATCTGTACCCTCTGGAGTGCACAACTCCTACTTGAAAGATCACTGCCCTTATGTTAATTTTTTGCATTTTCAAACTTTATGATAAGTTTATAAAAAAGCCCTTCATCCACTTTGACAAACGCCATTTGTAACAAAAGGGAAATAATCTAATTCAGTATGTCAAAGCAAGCTGCAAAGTTGGCTACGTTTCCATAGTATGTTGTTTTCTTCTTTTGCCTAAGTGATTAACATTTCCACTCATACAAAATTCTGATTGGAGGCATTTGCAGAACTTATATTAAGAGATTTAATAACTTCCTAATAAACTCTTAGACTGTTTACTAAATGTTACTTTATCCCTTCTATGGAATCAAAAGACTTCCCTGGGCCTCTCACTGTTTGAACTGATGCCCCTGTGTGGGCAGGGGTTTGGAGGGACTTTCTTATTGATAACCAAAACACTACCCAGCATAGTGTAACTATTCTTTTCTAAGCCATGCCACTTATATCATCTTGGTGCATTTTTTAAAGTAAGATAACATAACAGGCACTAATATCTCTGCTTCAAATAAACAAACCATGGTACAAAAATTGAAGTGAAATTTCTAAGATCATGTAGTAAGTTAACAGAAGATTCTAATAAAAGATCACCTAAAATGTGGTATATCCATACAATGAAAGATTATTCAGCTGTAAAATGGAATTAAGTGCTGATAAATGCACATTACGGATGAACATGCTACATTACGGATGAACTTTGAAGACATGTTGAGTAAAATAAGCCAAACACAAAAGGACAAATAGTGTATGATCTCACTATATGAAATAATTAGAATAAGTAAATTCATAGAGAAAGTATGTTAGAGGTTATCAGGGACTGGGTAGGGATGAATTTATTGGCTCAGTTTCAGAGGGTGGGAAGGCTTGCTTCCTCCCCGGGTAGGTATCTTCTGGCCACTAGCAATCTTTGGGGTTTCTTGGCTTTTCTGTCACATGGCAATGCACATCAGGGTCTTCTTTCCCTTCTGGGTTGCATTGACCTCCAGTTCAACTTCTGGGTGCTCCCCGTGGCTTCTCATTCCATGTCCAATTTCCTTTGCTTATTAGGATTTCAGCCATATTGATTAAGGCCCACCCTCATTCAGTTTAGGCACACCTTAGCTAATAACATCTTTAAAGGTCCTGTTTACAAATAAGTTCTTACCTTCAGGACAGGGGCTGGGACCTGAGTACGCCTGTAGTGAAGGACATGATTCAGTCCCCAACAATGGGTATGGAGTTTCTGTTTGGGATGATAATGTTTTGATAATGGATCACTGAATATAATTAGTGTCAATGAATTGAAGATGTGAAAGTGGTCAAAATGGGAAGTTGTGTTGTATATAAGTTACCACAAAGAAAACTTTACAAATTAAACAAAAAGCCTCACCTAACTAGCTCCTCAGTGTTTTTCTGACACCAAACTGCCACAAATACACTGGATATTGATAGCTATGTCTTCTTCTATAATGCACAACTTTACAGATCTCTTCCTTATGAAAATTCCAAATACCAGGAATGTAAAGCCCTACAAGAAAATTACAAAGTTTAAGATTATTTCATTTATTTAAAGGCTAGGATGCACAAGTATCCTTTTCTCACAAAATTACTTGTCGTGGGATTTTCACTCTTTAAAGTTACAGAATTCTGACCAAGCACAATTCTGGGGCACAGTGATAGCTGATATTCTCAAAGAAATATTGTAACAATTAAAAAGGGGCTCCTTTTAAATCATAGTCTTAAAGAGGGAACAATGAGACAATAATAGTAACCATAACCATAAAGTTTCTATTCTCTTCTGTCATTTTTTTTTAAATCCATTCTGTCAGCCTATATCTTTTGATTGGGGAGTTTAATACATTCATATTCAATGATATTGCTGCAAATGCATTATTGACTTCCACCATTTTATTCTTTGGCTTTCATTTGTCATATCTTGTTTTTGTCTGTCTTTTTACTCTTTTGGTTATCCCTTCTGCTATTCTTCCTTTCTACACTCTCCAAGCCTCTCTCCTGCCTTTTTTTTTTTTTTTCCGGGCTGCAGGACACCCTTTAATATTTCCATTAAAGGCAGATTCTTTTTTTTTTTTTTTTTAACAAACTCTTTGTTTCTGTTTGTGAATATTTTAAATACACCTTCATATCTGAGGGACAATTTTGCCAGATAAAGAATTCTCAGCTGGTAATTTTTTTTTCTTTCACTATCCTAATTATATCATACCACTGTCTTCTTGCCTTCATGGTTTCTGATGAGAAATCAGCACTAAGTCTTAATGGGTATCCTTTGTATGTGATGGTTTGCTTCTCTTGCTGATCTCAGAATTTTCTCTTTATCTTTGACATTTGACATTCTGAGTAATGTGTGCTTTGGAGCAGGTCTATTAAGATTTATTCTGAACGGAGTATGCTGCACTTCTTCAACATGTAAATTCATTTCTTTCATGAGAACTAGGACATTTTCAGCCATTATTTCCTCAAATACTCTTTCTGCCCCTTTTCTCTTCTCTTCTTCTGGAACCCCCACGACACATATGTTGTTGCATTTCACATTATCATTCAACCCCTTGAGCCCCTGCTCAATTTTTTTCCATTCTTTTCTTTCTGTTCTTCCCTCTCTTCAATTTCAGCTATTCTGTCTTCTGTATCACTTATTCTTTCTTCTATAATTTCAAGTCTGCTGTTGTCTGCCTCGTGTGTGTGTGTGTGTGTGTGTGTGTGTGTTTTAAAGACATTTATTCAGCATCATGGTCAGACTTTTACATTTAGCAATCAACAGCATGGATGTAAAAAAAAAAACAAAAACAAAAACAAAAAAAAACACCTACATTAAAACCCTTACCCTTTGTTGGAATGCTTTACACTTTCCACAGAACAGAAACTAAAATAATCTGTTATATAGTTAGTCACAAAAACAGTCCTCATGGGTTTTTTTGCCCATCCACATGAGTATCATCTAAAAGATATCTTCTTTGCAGCAGCTAGGCCCTACCACCACTCTGCTTGGCTGATTTCACAATTCTGTTGTAACCTGTAGCTTCCCTGTCACGTCTCTTGCTTTCCTCTGCTAAGCTTTGTTTCCTTGCATTAATTTAACCTTCTGCCACTGCCATAGCTACTGCTGCTGCTGGAACCTCCATGGCCACCTTGGTTTTGTGGTTTGGTAAAGTATTGGCTTCTGCCTCCAAAGTTTCCTCCCTTCGTGGGTCCAAAATTTGAAGACTGGTTGTTGTAATCACCAAATTCATTGTAGCTTCTGCCACTTCCAAAATTGCTTCCATAATTACCAAAGCCATTATAGCCATCCCCACTGCCACCATATCCACTACCACCTCAGCTGCCACCAAAGCCACCTCGGCCACTGAAGTTTCCTCCAAAGTTGTCATTCACACTAAAGCCACCTCCATGACCACCACCAAAATTCCCTGAACCACTTTGACCTCTCTGGCTGGATGAAGCACTGGCCATCTCTTGCTTAGACAGGACTTTCCTAACTTCACATTTGTGGCAATTCACAATATGGTATTTCTGAATGACAATCTTATCCACAGAGTCATGGTCATCAAAGGTTACAAAAGCAAAGCCTCTTCTTGCCACTGCCTTGGTCAGTCATGATTTCAATTACTTCAATTTTCTGATACTGCTCAAAATAATCTTAGGTGATACTCTTCAGTGTCTTCTTTAATACCACTACCAAAGATCTTTTTCACAGTTAAGTGGGTACCTGGTCTTTGGGAGTCTTCTCTTGAGACAGCCCTCTTTGGTTCCACAACACTTCCATCTACCTTGCATAGCCTTGCATTCATGTCTACACCCACTTCCTCCACTGTGACATATGTGACAAACCCACAGCCTCTGGAGCGCTTGGTGTTTGGATCCCTCGTTACCACACAGTTCGTGAGTGTTCCCCATTGCTCAGAATAGCTCATTAGACTCCATCGGTTGTTTCAAAGCTTAATCCTCCAATGAAGAGCTTCTGCAGCTGTTCAGGCTCTTTAGGAGACTCTGACTTAGACACGATGGCAGCGGGAGGAAAGATTTTAATGATGCCTCCTCAGTGGTGTCCACGAGAGAAAGGAGTACGCTAACAATCTTCTCTCTCTAACCTCTCTAATGTGTTTTTTATCTCATCTATCATGTCTTTCATTCCCATGAGCTCTCATTTTTCTATTCAGGTTTTCAAATTCTTCTTTGTGCTTGTTCAGTGTCTTCTTGGTGTCCTTTATCTCACTAGCCATGTTGTCTTTCAACTCATTAATTTCATTTTGGAAATTTATATGAACCTTGTTGATTAATTGTCTCAAATCCTGTGTCTCATCTGAGGCTTTGATATATTCCTTTGCTTGGGCCATTTCTTCCATTCTCTTAGTATGGTTTGTAACTTTTTGCTGATGTCTAACATCTGACTATGATGGTGAATTTACTGATGTTGAATTTCTCTCTTTCATAGGGATTCAGTGGTGGGAGGCTGTGTGTTACTGTCATTCTGTTTCTTGGTTCAACCTGTTTTAGGTCTTTAGGACTGTCCCTGTTATTTGCTCAAATCATGGACCCAGTAATGGATTCCAGACCCTCTTTCAAGGGCCTTGGGGAGGGAGGCTGTAAAGGCCTGAAAAAGCTTTACATATTTACTTTTAATTTCCTCACATGCACCTCCTTGGTCCGCCAGCAGACAGCGCTCTTCAGCAGCCATCTCAGATCAAACCCTGGTCAGTGTGTTCACTGCAACACAGACCACAACAATGTCTGTCTGGAGGCTATTCAGAGCCTAGCGATCAAACTTTCTCAGAGGCTCTTTTCCAACCTTTGCTGGCAGCCCCCTCCTGTTTCTCAGGTAGGAAATAATTCCACTCCTCTCTGTGTCCTCTACAACTAGTCCCAGTCAGTAAAAAGGGTGATAGAGTGGGTCAGATCTCTTCAGTCCTCGCAGGGCCCCAGGGTAAACAATGACATGGCTCCTCCCGGCCTGTTAAGGGCTCATGGGAAACAGAAGACCAAATCTGTTGGCCAAAAGCTGAATCAGCCTCAGGCTGCGTCCATTTCTCTCCCGTTTCCTGGCGAGGTGGATCCCTGTGGCCCCCTCTGTCTGTAGTCACCAGTCAGAGGCCAGAGAAGTCAAAATTGTCTGTTTTTGGGTGGAGGAAGGACACTAGCAGCTGCAACTTCTACTCACTGTCTTTGCATTGAGATCTTTTTCCTGTTTCCCTCCCTCTTCTGGGTGGTGTCCAGCCTTCTCCCAGTGTCTTAAATCCTAGAACATTTTTTTTTCCAGGCTGATTCTGCCTGTCCTCTAGCTATTTTTCTGGGACAGAAGAGAGTCCAGTGTCTTTCTCATCTGAGATCTTCCTGGAAGTCCTGTCATTTTGCTTTGAGATAAAGGAATCCAATTACATCTTAGACAATGGCCCTTATAGTTTGATTGCCTTCAAATATGCACAATTACAATTATGCCATTTCTCAAAAGTTTCAGATGGCACCTATGAGGCCAGGGCTACAGAACCATAGTAGGAGAAGTCACATCTGAAAACTCAAAAAATAAATAAAATAAATAAATAAATAAAAATCAAGGAAGAGTTCACTTCAGCTGGCCATTGTTAAGATGCTTCTATTGGTTTCCTGTTGCTGCTATAACTACTACAAACTTGGTGACTTAGGCAATGCAAGTTTGTTATCTTACAGGTAAAAGGTCAATTCTGCCATGGGTTTCAGTGGGCTAAAGTCAAGGTGTTAGTAAGGTTGTGTTCCTTCTGAATGATCTAAGGAAGAATCACTTTCTTGCCTTGTCCAGCTTCTACAGGCCTCCTGCATTCCTTGCTTGTAGGTCCCTTCCTGAAAGCCAATAACTGCATCACTCTGTCTCTGCTTCCATCATCACACTTTTTTATCTGAATTTCCTGCCTGCCTCTCTCTTCCATCCTTTAAGGACCCTTGTGATTACATTGGGCCCAACAGGATACTCCAGGAAAACCTCCCCATCACAAGCTAATCATCTCTGCTCAATCCAAGTTAATTCACAGGTTCCAGGGATTAGAACATGGACATCTTTGGGGTAGAAGGGCATGAGTTTGCTACCACCATGCTCAATAGCTGATGGCAACCTTACACAGGAAGTCCATTGGGTTCACTTGGGTGTAATGAAAATTTTAGAGGGGGTTGGAGGCACATAGACCTGGGCTCCAGCATTGAGCAGTTGTAACCTTAAACTATTCAACATTTAGCATGCTGTTTCCTGATCAGTAAAGTTGTAATATCTCCTTCTAAGGGTTGTTGGAGGATTAGTGAAGGACTGAATACACCTGGCACTAGAGTTAGCAAAGAAAGATGCTTCATAAATGGCAATTTACCTCCCCCTCAATGTTTAGGCTTTGCAACAGGAATACCAGTACTTCTTCTTAAGGGACATACTCATTTTCTGGTCTATCCTTGCACCACTGACATCCTTTTCCATTAAGAAGTTTCAAATAATTTTATTTTAATATTTATATAAGTAAGACTAGTTTTAAATGGCCCTGATACTTAAATTTAATTCAAGAAAAACATCACTCTGCATACATATCTATTTTGCACATTTCAGTGAGGTAGGGTTTTAAAAGATTTATAGTTTTTAAAGTTCATGGCAAAGACATGCAAAATTCTTACTTTTAAGAGTTGTCTTCACTCCTTTAAAGTGAGATTTCTGTTTGATTCATTATACATAAAGACAGAAATTTCTTATTATAGTTTTGAGATTTGTTCCCCCTACAGATATTTTGTGATGAGTAACAATTGTCATCACTATTAGAATTACAATACGGCGACTAGAAAGCTTGGCTAGTTCCAACCATTAGGACAAAATTCATTGGTTTTCCTAGCTGAGTTATCACAAAGCTCTTGAAAATGTCTTTTGCCTTGAATAGGAATATAAAGGTCCTATTATTTTCAGCAACCACCTCTGTAACATTCAAGGAAGAGCATGTCTCCCATTCTAAAAAAAAAAAGTTTTATAATTTAAAAAGCAATTTTATTATATGACCTCAAGAGCTGGCGTAATGGAGTTTAGCTAGCCTAATGGCTAGGCAAAGAGATGAATGACCTAGCAATGAAATAATGGCATATGATAAACATGTGTCCCAATGCTTACCCCCCTCCATGCTGCAATGCACCACTGGAATCCCTTATTTACCAACTAAGAATGAGCATTTTGTTATGAGCAGCCTGCAGCATACACCCGGTAAAAAGTTAAGACCCAGAAAATACTTCCATGTATCCCCAAATATGTGGTTTGCCTTGCCAAAAAATCCCCAATAAAGAATAGTATAATCTTGCTATTCCAAGCTTCTAATAGGTTGTCCAAAGACTCAGTAAAACTAGTGATTGTCTTGCTGACTAGAAGGAAAAAAAGCCTAATAAGGAGTTAGAGGAATGTGGTGTTTTTCTGTTTTTATTAGGTCCAAAATATAATTGCTATTTCCTTCCCAAGGTGGCAAGATGTGAGGTCTTCTGGATGTTTGTTTTTTCAACATTAGAACCAAAATATAATACACAGAAGAATATCAACATGTATTTTTTTCTTTAAACCCTTCTGTAGTTCTTTCTTCACTCATGTACACGCAAAACAGAAGAAGATGACGGATAAATTCTTTGTCGAAGGTAACAGGACATAGCAAAAATAATGAAGAAAATGTTATAGGACTCAATTTAGAAAATATTTTGTAATGATTTGACTGATGTTCATTAAGGTTTCTAAAAAAAAATCTGCTGCACCTACTATGTACAAAACCCACAGCTGGGTATTCAGCAAGGGTGAGGGGGACAAGGGAGCAGGGGCAGCACATGTAAGATAGGTCCTGACTTTCTAATACCCTCACCCCTGCCCCACCAGCCCTACCAGAACCAAACTCCATTGCTTCTGCAACCATTGCCACCATGACCTTGGTATCTAGAGCTGCCACTACCGTTGCTTCCACTAGGTTTGATTTATCGATAACCTTCAGTGAGCCAGGAGCAGAGCATAGAGTGCCCTAGAAATGTTTTCCTGTGCTCTCACCTTTTTTTTATTTTGAGGTACCAGGGATTAAACCCAGGACATTGCACATGGGAAGCAGGCACTCAACCACTGAGCTACATCCGCTCCCCAATGAAAGGGGGTTTTCTCATTTGTTTGTTTTTAGGAGGTATCAGGGATTGAACCCAAGACCTTGTACATGGGAAACAGGCATTCAACCATTTGAGCTACATCTGCTTCCATTTTATTTTTTTAAACCACTGTCCAACCCTTTTCTTTCCCCTATGTCTGGGTTGGGGGATGGGGAGGGGAAGAAAAACACAGCAACAGTAGCTTGTGTGGGCCGTCTCAGTTTGTTTATTTTGCCCTCCTCTGAGGCTGAATAGAAGTCCTCAGAGACGGAGGGCTGGAGACACAGCAGCCTGTGGGTGACAAAGTCTCGACCAACTGACGATGACCCTCAGCCCTGGAAGTGGAACCAAAGCTCTTTCATGAGAAATGCAAATTACCACAAAACACTAATCTTCACACATGTTTGTAAGACATCAGTATTAACGTCAAGAAGTTCTTTACACACTTTGTGAACTGCTCTTAAATATGAAATCGTATGATGCTTTGGGTGGGTATAGACAGCCTTCTTCCCCACCATCAGGCAAGACCCGATTCTTCCATCAAATGGGGAATTCGACATAGAAAAAGCATGTTAAACAGTAAACTAGTACCTAACAGCAACACATGCAATTTTCCCCTTTCATATAAATATTTTTAAATATTTATAAATTATATTTTATATACTAATATTGCAGTATAGTATTCTAGATATAATTTATATATTTTTAATACAAAAGATATTTATATTCATAAACTATAACATCAAATAAATTCCCACTTACGTTTTTTTAAATCCCATTAAAAAAAAAAAAAACTCTGTAAACATTTTAATTACACTTAGACTAATCCTGGTTTGCAAATTACAAGCAGAAGCTGCAGCCTGGTCAGTTAATCCTCAAGAAGCAACAATTCACCTATTTTTACAGTTGAGGAGAAAACGAGGCTTAGAAATATTAAGTGACTTGCCCAAGAGCATACATATCCAGAAAGTATTTGAATAAATTTTGTAAACCAGACTGATGTCAGTCTAAAACTGTATGCCTCTTTAGTTTTCATGTAAAAATGTCAGTTACTAGGCTTCAAAATATATTCTCTTTCTGGCTGTCCGAGCTGTATTACTTATGTTCTTAAATTTTAGTTTTTTCAAAAATCTAAATCTTTTAAAAGTGAAATTATTAGAGACAACCTGGAGTACCACAAAAGCACATCAAGGACTACACTGCATAGCAGCCTGAAGGAATGCAGTAAGTTCCTTTAGCACTGATGTGCTTTGGGGATGAGCTGACCAGGACAGAGCTCACGGCAGGATGCACTGTGCTTTTGCAAAGGGGACAGGGCCCCATGAAGCATATTGGAAACCACAACAATTTGGAAGTGGCAGCCTTGGGTCCAAACTGCTGCTCCACAACTTAATAGCCACAGGGCCTTATGAGACTGCTATCAGTTTTAATTGTCTTATAGGTAAGTGGGAATCGCTATCACATCTGCTTGACATCAGAATAAAATGAGCCTCTATATGTAGTTGGCACAAAATGGGATGAACTATCTTCACCCCCTTCTGCTTACCCTCTGTGCCTCCATGACTGCCTTGATGCCTCTTCAGCCTGCAAAGTCTTCCCAGAACCTACTTATCCTTTGCATAAGGCTTCCTCTTCCAGAAGCCTCCCAGGAAATGCCAATGTTTTCTCCATCCCACAAAATCTTTCATTTATTCACCGATTCATTCTGCAAAAATTGTGTTTTGCTCAAGGCACTTGGCTAGATCCCGAGGAGACTGAAAAACGTCTAATTTCTCCCTTCAGAGAACAGACACTCAAACATGTAAAGTTGTGCAAGCAGTCACTTCTGTCAGCTTCATTTCTTAGCCTATAAATTGGGAATAAAAACACCTCCTTAAAAGGCTGTTTTAAGAATCATTGGAATTGTCCTGCATGACATTGCAATGACAGATACAGGCCATTATACATTTTGTCTAAACCTATAAAATTGTGCGGTACAAAGAGTAAACTATAACGTAAACTATAGGCCATGGTTAGTAGCACTGCTTCAAAATGTATTCATCAATTGTAACAAATGTACCACACTATTGGAAGATGGTATTAATAGGGAAAGATGTGGGAGGGGGAGGAGAATCCTATATTTTCTATGTAACATTTATGTAATCTAAAGCTTCTTTCAAAAAAAATAATTAGAAAAAGAAATCAACTAAGTTTACATATGTAATTTTATTATTACCATTACATTGTTATGGCACTCCTTTTACCCTTGAAGTGTGCATGCCCTATGCTCCACCCCCACCCCACCATCCCGCTCAATCCAGGCTAGAAGAGGCCTCAGGCTAGTGTTTTAGCTCTTGGACCAGCACAATATCTTGAACACAAAAACTGTTTGCTGGATGTTTCACTCCTACAGAGACTGAAGACTTATGTCTGGTTCCATAACTATGAATAATATTCTATTCCCAATGAGTAGCACCACTGGTGAGGAGACTAATGAGCAAAGTGAGGGGGAATCACCATAAATACCATCACCACTACCAGAAACAACTCTGCAAATACATCTTACATGAAACTCAGAATTGCTGCTCACCTGTAACCCATCTGCATCAAAGCCAACGCATGTTCATGCAAACAGGTCACTGACACCAACCTTGCACCTGGCTCTGTGCTAGACAGAGAAGAACTAAGCCTCTGCCTTCAGGACACACTGCATCCAGTGGGGAAACCTGAACATGTACAAACTACTAAGATAATGATTGGGAAAACCTATGATTTCTCTTTAGCAAATCAAGAAGGCTGCAAAACTAGTCCTAAACAGTCTACCTAATCTCCAGTGCTTTAGGCCTCAAACCCTACAGCCAGCTCATCAACAAATTCCATGGGCTCTTCCTTCAAAATGCTTGCCGTAGTCCTCACCACCTTCGGCCCCACGCTGTAGCCATGCCATAGTCTCAGCCCTGTCTTCTTCTAACAGAGAACTAACCGGAGGTCCTGATGCCACCCTCATCCCCCACAGAAGCTGGAATGATCTTTTCAAAAACGCAAGTCAGATAACATCACTTCTCAGTCAAGCTTTTCCCAATCTCACTGAAAATAAAAACCGAAACAGTAACCACAGACTACAAAAGGATGCTACGCACGATTCAGCCTCACGTCCTGCGATTCATCCCTGCGCCCCCCTCACCCCCTCTCCAGCCACCAGCACCCTTATAGCTCATCACACCCCAAGCATCTCGAGCCTCAGCCTTTGTATTGGCCGTTCCCTCTGCCTGCAGCTCTTCTCCAGATAAGCACATTGCTGGCTGCTTCACTCATCAGGGGCGCCTTCCCAGACCACTCAAAACAAAAACAAAAACACCACATCCCAGCACTTCTCACCACCACTGGAGCCTTCATAACCTTTATCCCCATTAGACAAATTCCATATTTACGTATTGTGTTCTTCTCATCCAACTATAATGTAAGTGTCATGGGGCAAGGATTTTTTGTTTTGTATATGACTGTATCCCCAGGATCTAGCCAGCCAATACATAATTGTGCAGTGAATGATTGAGAAAGTGGAGAAATGAATGAAAGAACAAATGAACAAGTGAGATGTGTATGGGTGCTACGATATTGGAGACTGGGGAGTCGGGAGGCTAAAGCAGAAGATGTCACAGGGGAGTGATACATAGCTCAGAACACAAAGGAAGCTCAGAGCTTGTGTAAAAACCTGACTCCCTAGAAGGGTGAAATTCAGACTGCAGCAGCTTCAGTACAACACCCTGCATATATGCATGTGCTCAGGCTGGATGAATGACGACTTGTCTTTTGGAAGACAGAGAGCCCCGGGGTGCGTCTCCCCTTCCAAAAACATCCACTCCTGGTATTCTTAGAATCACTCTACTTTAAAACCAAGATGTGATTATGACTTAATGTATTAAAGCCATTTCCAAAGATGTATGTTTTGTTTTCACAATCTAACTGCTCAATGTTAAAAAATAAATAAATCCATCACTGGAGGGTTACCTTCCCTGACGCACCAAACCAAAACAAAACAAAACACAAAAAGACCCAGTTATGAGAAAGCTGAGATACCTGCAATGTTTGCATGATTAGAAATCAAATGAAAAAATGACACCATTGAGCCAAAAATAATGATGGCAAGGGGCTCTTAGAAGGGGGGAAATGCTTGGAAGTCTGATTTGACACGTAGAAAATGACAAATATTTTCAATAAAAATTATAATCACACCATCTTTAACCTTAAAATGAAGTCATAAAATATATGTAAAAATGGAACTGTGTTCTTATCTACACTACATATTACCTATATTATATAAGCACTCCTGAAAGAAACTGATCTGAACTGTTTTTAACCATTCAGGACATAATTAATAGAGCACAAGTGAACAGAGTGTCTAGTAATGTAGCCGATTTAAATTCTGTAGCTTGTTAGCTTAACAGGCATTTCTAGCTTATTTCAAGTATGCTTCATAGGTAACAAGCATTCTACAGACTGGCACTGGTCTATGGAGCGCACTTCAAGTAGCAATGATCAATATTTTTTTATACTGCTTAGAATTTGGCTTCCTTTCCCAGCACATACTGAAACCACCTTCTTGAAGATCAGTGCCTTTTTCTGCATCCTCCTTGATCTTCTACAGAATACGGCAGTCTTTGAAACTCTGGCTTTAGTTAAAATGTGTAGCCTGGTTATCTTTGTACAACTGTGAACTTTCCTTCTTGGCCATGTTCTATCATTCTGCTACCTGAATGAAGACATCCTTTAAGTTCTGACCACAGACACGTTTTCTCAGCTCTCTCTCTTCCTTCCTCATGCACAACCCTCATATGTTCCTGAGGTTTCAATCATCACCTCTCTGCTGAAGCTGTGGTGGTGATGCTTTTTGTACTCTTTGCAGTACCCAGCACAAAACTTTTTGCACGTAGAAGATGCTCAATAAAGGTTTGTGGAATTGAGATAATGGTGAATTATGTGTACCATTTGGCACTATTATCCACTGCGCAGTTAATTTGTTCTTGCAACATTAAGTATATTAAAGAAGTACATTTATTCTTGAAGTAGAAATAGCTACTGAATTGAAAATACTAAAAATATTAGATATTAAGTGAAATTTAGGAAGATAATGCAAATGTTTGTAAAATAAGTTATTCTAATATTTTGTTGCATTTATCTTATTTTATAATTGACAGAACAAAATGAATTTCAGAGGGAGACTATGGCAGGGATAAAATGGACTTAATACTTGGATTTTTACCTTTTGATATTGTTAGGAATTGTACATTTCAAACTACTATCAACTACGGCAAAAATAGATGACTACAATCTGCAGCTTATTTCCTTGACGTTTCTGCTATCAAAACTCAAAAGGAAATATATATTTAAAAAGCATCAAGTACTCGGCAGGACCTATCTGGGAATATATGATAACTCTATTTCCCCAATATAACATAATTATACTCATTTATAATTGCCCTACTCATGATTCTTCTATTCCTTCTGTTTGAACCTATAACTTTCAATATACCCATTAAATATACCTCTCAGAAACGTAAACCTTTGGACTATTCATTTGCTCATTGAGCCCTAAATCCTAGCAGAGTAGTGGCCAACTCCTACTCTCCAGTTCTTTGGGCTTGCCCTGAACAACGAACAAACGATAATGGACAAGTCCCATCCCAAAAAAACAAGGAGCATCTACAACTGCAAGCAAAACAATTCCTTCTATCTGCCCCATAATATCTAGGTCCCCTCTCAGCCTGAAGCAGTCAGAGTGGACATCATCCCAAATCCCTCAAGATTGAGGGATGAACAAACATACCAAAGTAGATTTTTTAAGTGTAGTTATTATCTTGTGTTAATGGAAGAACTTGTAACACTGATATAATGACAATGGGTGACAGTGGTTCAGAGGGTGGAGGAAAGGATGGATAGGTGAACACAGAGCATTTTTAGAGCAGCGACATTGTTCTGTATAACACTGCAATGATGGATACATGACATTATACATTTGTCAAAGCCTTTAAAACTGTACCGCACAAAGTGTAAACCACAATGAAAACTACAAACTGGTTGGTAGCAATGCTTCAATATTTGTTCATCAATTCTAACAAGTGTATCACACTAATCTATGATGTTAATAGGGAAAACTATATGTGAGGAAGTGTATGTATGTGTGTGGGGGGGAGTTCCTATACTTTCAGTGTATTTCTTCTGTAAACTGAAAACTTACCTAAGAATAAAGTTTACTTTACAATTTTTTTAGTTTAGGAAAAAAAAAAAAAAAAAGCTTCATGCACCTAAATCACTTTCCCATAGCTTGTTAATCTGCCCAGTAGAATCTTAATTTTTTTCCCTTAGAGTTTTCATATCTTGAAAGCTGATAGAAATTAGAGTATGGCTTGAGAACAAATTTTAACAGACACTATTCCACCTGTTAGTGATTTTCATGACAGGTTTTATAAAGTTGAATGTTAACACCATTGAATATTATTGAGCCATAAAAAGGAATGGAGTTCTGATACATGTTACAACATGGATGAAGCCCGAAGACTTCATCTTGACACAAAAGGACAGATAGATAGATGTTTTCACTTATAAAATAATTAGAATATGCTAATTCATAGAGATAGAAAGTAGATTAGAAGTTACCAGGGGCAGGGATTGGGGAGCGGGAAGGGTGGAAGGAGAATGGAGAATTAATGCTTAATGGGTACAAAGTTTCTGTTTGGGGTGATAGAAGAGTTTTGGTAATGGTTGGTAATGATGGTAGCACAACATTGTGAGTGTAATTAATACCACTGAATAGTACTGAAAGAGGTTAAAATAGGAAGTTTTATGATGTGTTTCTACAATAAACTTTTAAAAAGTAGAATGCTAACACAGGTATTCATTTGATAGAAAGCAATCATCAGTGTACCATAGAATATATAATTCAATGCACCCTGGTGCCCCAGTGATCAATATCTGAAATACAGAGGTCAAGAAAAGGAAAGTACATGGCAGTGTGCAAATTTGCAAGAGTCGGAAATGTTATTTCAGCATAAACACCCGATAACCACTGCACTCAATAGGGCTTGTTAGACCTCAAGAAAAGTAACCACAGGCTAATACAAAACTGACTATGGAAAATCCTGAACATTGTGGGTTTTAATTTCAGTGACATTCATGCATCAATTAAATAACTGCAGCATAATGCTCTACTACTTAGGACAGTATATGTATTTATACTTACAGAAACAAAAATAATTGTTATATGTATTGAAGAATTTAGGGGTTATTTTGCTATTGTTTTTATTTTTCCTGAAAGAGAGATTAGGTATAAGTTACTTTCAGCAAAAATTTGAGGACTGTTGTAATCGATTTGTGACAATATTCAGGCAGATCGAATAAGTGAATCCTGATTACAGCACTGAGCTCAGCGACTGCTCAGAACATGCTGGGGGGAGCGGGGAGGGGGAAGCTGGGGCTGGGATTACAGAAGGAAAGACAAAAAGTGACCAAGTCCTTTAGTATACACATGGTACGTATTTACAAAATGTGTATTCTGATTAAATAAGCAAAAAGACAATAACTGAAAGCTTACTGGGGGCTTACAAAATCGATGGAAGCTGAGGACCAGCCTAGGAATAAAGGCAGGAGGCTGGGAGTTGGGGCCTGGAAGCAGAACAACAGTCAAGGTCATGCTGTTTGTCCTTAAAACATCTCGAGATGTGGATTTCTGAGAATTGGGAGTGTTAATGAAAAGTCTATCAAACCACCAAATAGGAGGACAGTATGAACCCAGCACTGGTCCCATTATAGGTTTAATGTCAGCAGTGCTCTTACTTTCAAGTCTTTATAGGAAGTTTCTTAGGAAAGAACAAAACAGCATGTTAAACTGATAGTCCATGCATGGGTATGGTTAGGGGGACAATTCCGAGGCAGTGTCTTGGGGAGGCTCCAACCACACAACACAGCAAGAGCCTGTCCCAATCAGGCTTGCAACTGGGGGGACGGGATATTGAGGGCCTGTGTGCCAGGCACCAGAGGGGGCACTGGGGATGCAATGATGAGCAAAAAGGACACTGGCTCCTCTGCAAGGAGGACTTGAAGCAGCCTCATACACTAAGCCTTCCTCGCATGCTCCCCCAATGGCACAGCTCCGTCAAAGGGCCTTCCTCTTTCCCCCATCCCCTCCAAGTGCCTGTGTTAGCATGAGCATCCCCTTGCTCCCCTGATTCCTGATCCTCAATCCAGCAGCCACACACATTCAAGTCATTCCTCTCTCTCGCCACTCATCCCAATCAGTTGCTCTAAACTATTCCTCAAAAGCATCCCATTCTCCCCAGCCAGCTCCCAGTTTAATTCAAGCCTTCGTTGCCTCTTAACTGCTCTTTCTTGCCCCCAATGTGAATTATTTAACACAGGGCCTCCTTTTCCTGGTTTTTAAAATGGACATGATAGTAATAATAAACTTATGGGTTTCTTTAGAGGATTAGAATTGATAAACTTCCTGGAGCAAGTTAATGCCCAATTAATGGTAGTTATTGTTTGAGAAGATCTGAGGGAAGAAGAGATAAATGAGGTTTCCAGCCTCAAAACACCACTCCAAGCCCTTAATATCTATTATACTATATTTATTTGCTCACTTGTTTGTATCTCCTGCCAGACTATGAATTCACTAAGTTTCTAGAAAATAGTAGGTATGTAACAAGTGTGTATTGAATTGAAAAAACATTTCAAATTATATTGTTATGTACTTAACCTTTTATATCATTTTAATAAAATAGTGACTAGAAAGTATGATTATAAAATACATGAACACATGGACTACAGATTTCTTTTGGGGGTGGGGGTGGGGAAGTTATCCCCTTCTCTCAAAACTAAAAATTACACAGACAGAAGCATACTCAGGCTCTCAGGGGAAGAGATGCTCAAATATTTAACTCTCCAAATGTCATGTTTGAATCACTTTTACCAACACATATATGAAGCAATGCTAGACAGTCAAGGCATCTGCTTCCTTGGCCAGCAGAGAAAGTGGAGGCGTTCACGGAGCTTCAAGCTGGGGATAGCAAATGTTAAACAACTGCCTCCAGAGCCAACAGGGTGGCCCACAGCCCAGGGAGGGCTACACTGGGGTCCTGCAATTTACTGTTCCCACTGTCAGAGGGGCTGCCAGCAGAAGAAGGGATACGAAGCTGATTTATCCCCACCCACCCCACACGCTCACTCTGGAACACAAGGCCCCTACTTTCTCCTGCTTTCTCTGGTTCAATACTTCCTTCATTCAATTTTATTCATCTGTTTTTTGATGGGCTTTACTTGGCCTAGGCTAGGAATGGTCTCTTCTCAGAAAAGCTTCTGGTGAATGGGGCTGCAACATATGGTACATAAAACTTTCAGCTTGTCCCTTCAGGGAAGTAATGATTAAGTTTCATAAAAGGGAGACCTTGCCTATAAATCTGGGAAGGTGACAGTGTCAAGATAAGGCCTTCTGAAGAACTTCACACTTTTTGTTGGGTGTTTTAAATGTTGGACGCCGGATATGGTATACAGAGAGGTGAGTAGGGGGTTACAATAAGAAGGAATGACCATTAGCAAGGCTGAGAAGTGGAAAGGTCCAGAGGTAGAAGAGTGTTTGGGGAACAGTGGGGCTGCAACATCAGATGAATAGATGGGGGATAAAGTAGGGAGTAAAAGTTAACTGTGCAGTTGTCAGCACAATGGTTTGGAAAGGGGACAACTAGAGGAGGAGACAAGTTAGAGAACTACTAGAATGTTGTAAGCAAAAGGGAAGGAGGCACCAGACACAAAAAATTAAAAGAAGGGAAAGGATGGAGCCAAAAAGATTCTGGCCCATCAAAGGGTAAGCGAGCCTGCAACCAGCTGAACCTAAAGATGAACTGCCCTCTCTTCACGGTAGCGCCCACAGAGGGCATGACCAGGAATCAGAAGTTACCCCAAGTGGTGAAACAGCTAATGCTTTTTGAAGGTCTAAAGCAGGGGTTCTTAACATTTTTTGTTCCAAGGACCCCTTTGCCAGTCAGGTGAAAACCATGGACCCCTTACTAAGTCCATACTACACTGTGCATTATTCAATAAATATATCACACCCACACCAACACGTCCCTACAAGAATTTTTTTTTTTTTTAATTTCAATTCAATTGAAAAATTGGACCCCTTGTTAAGAGCTCCTGGTCTAATGTGTGTCAGATACTTCGCTAATGCTTAGCATATGTTTTCTCATTTAAATCTATCGACACATCCTGGGAGGCAGGCTTTACAATCCCCAATTTACAGACAGGCCTATGGATGTAAGATGTTCATAGAGTAGATAGTGAAGAGGATGAATAACCCAACAAACATTAATTAGAATAGCAACTACTATTTGCCAGGCACTGAGGGAAACAATGATAAACAGTTCAATACAGACCCTATGCTGGTATTCCAACCTAGATCTGACTCCTCACCTAGTCCCTTTCTTCATCCACCACTGCTTTATATTCGTAAAAGTCATGGGTTGATTCAGTTACCATTTGACTGATGCCATGTTGTGCCCACACTGCTGGAATTTGGCCAAATTTTTATTTAACAACAACAACAAAAAAAAAAATCACTAACTTGGCTGAAGAATGTGTTTATACTTAGAAAAGAATGTTGACACTTTTTTCAGAAGTCACAGTACTTTGTCCTCAGCTGTTCCTTATTCATTTTTTCATGCAAGAAAGGTTCATATTAACGCCAAGACCAATGTAAAGAAGCAGTTTACTTCAAAGCTTGGGCCCTCCTGCCGTATCACCTTTCCTAAGTCAGAACAATTACTTTAACGTCAAAATAATCTACCAGTTAATGAAAGTACAGAGTATAAAAATCTAATTTATATCTAAAGTACCTAATTAATTTGAAAAAATCACAGAAGAAAAATCTATGAATAATTTGCATATTTTTGTATACAGGACTATTAAGAGTTTAAATATATATTGAATTCTTAAAATTAGAAAACATTTCTTCACTCAATAAATATTTATTGAGCATTTACTGAGTAGTAAGGCAACAAGTAAGTATTGGGAGAGATACAAAGTTATTAGGACAGGATCCCATTGCATGCGTTTTCACACTGGTAGAGCGTAAGTGGCAAGGCAGACCTGTCGAAGGCTGGTTTAGGATATGTGGGTGTTGGAAGACAATGCCCCATGGGTCTTTTGCATTTCTGCTTGTATTGCTAGTGGAGCCCTGACTGCCCTTTGTCCCAGCCTCCCTTTTCAGGGATGTTTCTACAGTAAACAACCTTGGAAGACAGAGCTAGCGTGTTCCTCCAGAGTAAAAGTCAGGTTTACTTTCAATCCTGAAAGCTAGAGATAAAGTCTCCCTCCCGAGCAAGGGGCAGCCATGTTTACTGTCCATTATAAAAGATTCGAAATCCCCAAGTGCCGTGTTCCTTTCCTATAACACAAGTCACTGCAGGTACAGGTGTCACCTGGCCCTTTTCATGTCACCCTGTGGGAGCTGGGGCTCAAGGAACAGGTGTAAAAATGCTGAGACTCTACAACTGTAACTGTCCTTTGTCTCTGACCTAGGAGTTTCGTGTCTTCTACCAGCATCCATGAAACTGTGGCAGGCTAACTTCTTAGCTTGCAACAAGGGTAAAATCCCAGATCCTTGACAATTTTTGACAGTGTTAGGTTGAAAATGGCCACAAGTTATTCCTTTCCTGTATCTATGCACTTTGGTACTATCATCCCACAACAGCTCACTGACTCTGGGCTTGGTCATGTGATTTGTTTGGCCTGGGGCATTAGTAACTGTGATAAGCACAAGACTGAAAAGCACCTGTGCATTGAGGCATGTCCCCTTTGCCGTTCTTAGACTCAAAGCACAGTCCCATGAAGCAGCCCAGGTTAGCCATGTGAGAAACACATGGTTCAGTTCCCCCATCATACCAGCCAACAGCCTACCCACCCATCATCAGACATGTGAACAAGGCCCACTTAGATCATCCAGCCTCCAGCCAAACTTCCAGTTAATCACTGGAGCAAGGGTGAATCCAGCATAGATCAGCTGAGCTGGCCAAAACAGAACAATCTAGTCTCTTAAGTTTTAGGGTGGTTTGTTATGCAACAAAAGTTAACCAAAGATACAGAGTACAAGGCAAAAATGCTTCTGCAGCATAATATCTAAACTCTAAGCTCCATGAGGGGCTGGTCCATGCCTGGTTAAATATTTTAACTCCAGCACCTAGCACAGTGCCTAGGAAGTGTTTAGTGCCAAATTTGTTTTGCTTTTTCCATCTGAATGATCATTACACAGGTCACTTATTCTTTGTCTCACAAGCAGGACATGAGATTGAAGCAACTGTGTATGAGTCCACCAGCAGGTCACATGGCTTACCAGAAAAGAGCACAACTTAATATTGATGTATTAAAATCAGCCCTTAATATCTGGCAGAACTTGGGCAAGTTGTGCAAACACTGCACTTTAGTTTCCTCATCTGCAAAATGGGAATAATAAAGCTTTCTTCATAGGCTTTATAACATAGGTAATAAAGGAGGCACTCTTGATGCATGACCTGCAGAACATAAAGGGCACTGTGGTGGAAGAAACAAAACAGGGGGTAGCAACACTGTTAAATGCCACCAAGTGGAATGCTCTCGTGCATGTTCTCTCCCTCTCACATACACATGTGCACAAAAATCAAACCATTTCCAAAAATTTAATGCAAAAGCCAGCAGACAGACACCTAAGAGAAGCTAAGTGTCATGAAGATTATATTGTGATCAACAAGAACACTCATTATATAATGTACACACAAGCCAAAGTTTTATCTTATTTCAAAAACCCTGTGAACAATAGAACCTCTCTGGAAGATCAATACCTGACAATGTGAGGGTGTATAAAGTGCATCATATTAAATGGAACTAAAAGGTCACTTTGCAGAAATTCTGCTTTCATTTCAGTTTAGAATGAAATCCCTACTTTTCATTTTAGAAACACATTTCAAGCAATTACTTCTTTATCTTCTATATTACTAGGTTTCATCACATTTAAAAACACTATTTTAAAAAGGCTCTTATGAATTGGCATCTTTGCAAATTCTTTGTACTGCTAGTTGGCAACTGAATGCAATTGATATTGTCTCAAACGTCAAAAACAAGATTACTGGCAATGTCCAAATCGAACCAACTCATTGCTCAAGGGGCCAAAGTTGGTTTCTGTATAAATGAGGTTTTAGGAAAGGAATATTTGAAAAAGTCACAATTAAATTTATATTCCAGTTTATTTAGTGGTTGTAGGCTATTATGTTTCATGACTATTACCTAATTACTAGTTAGTTGAAATAACACTGATAGGAAATTAAGATTTAAAATAATGTATATTCAGTAATTAATATCTCAAATTTTGGTTGACAATTATCAAGGTACTTTCTTCTTATATCCTTATAAGCAGGAGAACAGCATGGTGGTTAAGAGTCAGACTTAGATTCCAATTCCAGACCTGTCACTTAGGAACTATGTGACTTCCGGCAAGTTAACTTCTGATATTTAGTTTTCTTTTCTATAAATTGATTTTAATAGTGTATGTTTCTGTATAATGGGTTGTTGTGAGGACTGAATGCAATATAAAGTACTTTGTCCACCATCTGAAACAAAAGGCATTTAATTAGCCAAAGCCATAGCATATACTTTCATCTTTTAAAAACGTCACATGACAGCATATCATTAGCCATTGGAAATCATACTCCAAAGTTCTACTGAGGAAAACAACATTATGACTTCTTCAGCTGCACAGACACACGAGTCAAACACAAAGGTCCATTAGACCAATTGTTAGAAAACCTTACGTAAACAGCATGCTTAGAAAATAAGAAATACATGTATTTGGGACACTTTATTTTAAAAAAATTATTTTACAGATTGTTCATCTGATCCCATATGCAGAAATATTCTGTACCCCTTTTGTGGAGCCCTATAACACCACGTTTTCTTATGGAAGTAAGGTGTCAACTGCCCCTTGACTTGGATGCAAAGGAAAGGTCTGCATCCTAAGGGGATCCCAGCAGATGCCCAAATCTTATTCTGTCCAGGAAAAGAAGACCAGCCCTCAACATTTACAACCAGGAGACCACCATCAAATTGGCTGATGCTGAGCAACAGTTCAGGAAACTTCGTTATTCTTGTTTACTGATATCTTAAGAGAAAAACAGGGGGAAAAAAGCTACTTTGACTTACCCGGAAATAGTCGCTGCATGCTGCTAGGACTGCTTTGTGAGCATGGAATTTCTGTTCCTCAGCAATTAGGGTGACATCGCAGAGGATGCCATCGCTTCTCTGCTGATTCAGCGCTGCTAGAACACTATCGTTGTGCGATTCGGAGTGGCAGAGCCTCTGGCCCGCCAGCATTTCCTGAATACTGCAAAGGAGAGCAATCAAATCAACAATCTTCCTTCCACCAGACTTGGATGCTCCAATGCTCCCTCACTCTTCCAACACGGATGTAGGGAATGTGATTCCCACACATCATCTTCTCGCAGTGAAGTGAGACCTTCCCATTCCTCCTCTCTCTAGTCTCTTGTTCTCCTTTTCTCTGATTCTATCCCCCTCACACCTGCAGCATATCCACCCTATTAGTGTGTCTTTCTGAATTTATGTTTGTGTGTGTGTCCACTTCTGTCTACAGATCTGTGAGCCTGTCCCTGGGCACCTGTCCCCTCAGTGTGTATACAGCTCTGAGTGCACAGCTCTCTCAGGATGTGTGTCCGTAAGCGCACGTGTGTGTATCTCCCTCCTCTGACATGCCCCTCTAACTCTGATTCTTTCTCCAGTTTTTATTACCTGAATGGGTTAATACAGGCTTATAACTGATCACTACCATACCACTCATCCTCAAAGGATCCACTAGCAATAGATGATTCACAGAGATACACAAAGTTACCATGTCTCCCCACAAGGACACAACACTGCATTAGTGAATAAATGAAAACTGAGCAAATGTTGGTTAGGGAAAAAAAAAAAAAAACCAAACCACAAAAACATTGTTGTCAGTGACCATTCCTTGTAAAAGGCAACTGAAACAACAAAGATTAAGTCTAAGAAATTACACATCACAAGATTATCAAAGGAAATGCCACTATAAATGAAAAAATCTAAAACTGAAAGTAAAATATCTGTTTTATCAGTTTTCAGTGTCTACATGTCATCAATGCACTAGATTTATTAATGAACACACAATTTTATTTTCTGTTCCCTTTTGTGAAATGGCTAAACTTATCCATTGCAAAACTTACATCTTCTTTCTCTACCCCATTCTAAAATACTTATCCTTATGTCCTTATGAAATTCCTAAAATATAGAAGTTAATGTCATAAATACAAAATGCAAAAATTTATGGAGAGCTACAGACAGCTCCAGCTTTAATCAGTGAAAATCTCCACAGAATCCCAAGGTCTTTGAACTGGCTGAGCCATGCCAGTAGGAAGGTATTCCCAGAACGAGAATGCAAACCATCAGGCAGCAGGATACACCAGTCTCCTCCTGGCTCCCAGACTCTCCTCAAAGCTGCATAAAGGCACCATTAGGATGATTACCATTGTCTCTCCTGTCGAGGCCATTCTTGCATCCGACCCCTCCCCTCTTGGTATGGGAGTTGCTGCTCTGGGGAACCAGGGAGACGCCACCAGCCCAGTCTGCATGGCCAGTTTCTTTGACAGAGCTCTGCCCAGTTTGTGGTATCAGTTGGCAGGTAAGTACAGTTAGGCATAAATCACCAACTTAAAAATAACTAAATGCTTTCCATGAAATGCCAGAGGGTAGTCAGTTAACTTTACTGAACATTTTTTACTTGGGAGCAGCAGAAATGCCAGAACTATAGAAAAGGAAAAAAAAACAAAACCTGACAGGAGGTGATACTATAGGAAGTCTCTTGGGAAGGTGGGAGTGTTCTTTTCAGTTGAAAGGTAGCAATGAGTTTTTTTTTTTTTTTTTTTTTTTTTCTTTTTTCCTTAGTTAAGCAATGACTTTATTTTCTAAATACAAAGACAAACTTATGCAACCAGGGCAGAGGCTGTGGATGACTCGTATTTCCAATTTGCGGGGGGGGGGGGGGGGGACACGACATGCTTTGTCTTGTAATATCGAGCCAATCAGTGACTTCAGCTCTCAATCAGAATCAGACGGAATTTAGCATCCTTATCCTTTCTGTTCCTCTCAAGATGCTTTCGAACAGCAACAGCTTTCTTAATTAGATGGTAAAGATCCTCAGCAAGATCAGGAGCAAGTCCTTTGGAGTTAAGAATTCTCAAGATTTTATTACCTGTCACAAAACGTACTTGTGCAACGCCATGTGAGTCTCTTAGGATCACACCGATTTGTGAAGGAGTCAGGCCTTTCTTGGCCAGTTTGTAGATTTGCTCCTTCACATCGTCAGACGTCAACTGCCAGGTGGGGACACTACGGCAATAGGGCAAAGCAAACTGGGACAGGCCCTTCCCAGGAGCATGTGTGCAACCCATGATGGTGGCAGTCAGGCAGCGAAAAAGAGCAATGAGTTTTGAAATGGTTACTGTCATTGAATATTTATCTAGTGTTTCTAGCTATACAGAGACTAAAAATCAGTAGTTAAGAACGCCACTGAAAAGCATAATTTTTCTACAAATTTCTATGCAAAGCCTAGAATGGAGATTAAATAGCATAGATCAATTTTTTTTTAATGAGGACAGAATAGTATAAATAATAGCTAAGTAAAGCTTTAAGATAGTCTTTGAAGTCTTTCCCGAAAAGATAACATTTTTATATATTTAACAAACATAAGTTTACTATGCTTCATAAATATACTCACTGATTCACAACTATTGATTCATTTCATCCTCAGAGCAGCCCTATGAAACAGGTTCTATCATTACCTCTATTTTACAGATAAGAAAATGGAAAGGTCAAGAGCAGGCATTCTGAGAAACATCATCACCAAGAACATAGTTAGGTAATGCCATATCCTGCTTTAAAAAAAAAGAAAAAGAAAAAAAAAAGAAGAAGAAAGGAAAAGAAAAGGATCTTCAAAAAACAGGAGATGAGACTTCAGGGAAGATGGAAGATGAGAGACACATGACTCCCTTTTCTCTCCCAGAAAAATAGCTAGAGGAGAGGCAGAAATGGCTGGGAAAAATATTCTAGGGCTTAGAACACCAGGTGAAGGTTGGACACCAACCAGAAGAGAGGGACAAAAAAAAAAAAAGAACCTACAGGAAAACTGAGTAAAAGCTGCAGCTGCAAGTGCCCATTTCCTCACCCTTGGGGCAGAAAGCTTTAAGCCCTGCCGCCTCTTGTTGGCAGCTATGGACAGAGGGGGCCCCAACGGTCCACTTCCCCAGGAAAGGGGAGAGAGAAGGACGCAGCCTGAGGCTGATTCTGCTTCTGGCCAAATTTGGTCTGCTGCATCCCACCAGTCCTTACAGGCCAGGTGAGGCCACGCCATTGTTTGTCCTGGGGACTAAAGAGATCCAACCCTCTCAAACACCCTCCCTACTGACCAGGACTGGCTGTTGAGGATGGAGAGGGCAGTAGAATTATTTAATATATGGGAAAAGGGATGGAGTTGCCGGCAAAGGGAAGAGAACAGCTTTTGAGAAAGTTTGATTTGTGAGACTCTGAAAAGCCCCAAGGCAGATCCTCTGTCACATTGTTGCAGTCAGAGGTAAGGAGACAAATTCCAACCAGGGTTTGGGCTGAGAGGGCTGCTGAAAAGCGCCATCTTCTGGCAGGACTAGGAAGGACAGGCAAAGAAAAGAAAAATAAATAAAAGAGGCTTTTTCAGGTCTTTACGGCCTCCCTTTCCAAGGCCCTTTGTAAGCAGTCTGCAACCCATTACTGGGTCCATGGCCTGGATTTGAGCAACTAAACATGGACAATCATAAAGAGCTAGAACAAGTTGAACCAAGAATCAAAGAACAACAGTAACACACAGCCTCCTACCACTAAATCCCTACACAAGAGAGAACTTGGGCAGAGTAAACTATCATAATCAGATGCTTAGACATCAAAAAATTCAAGCCATACTAAGAAAAAGGAAGATATGGCTCAAGCAAAGGAATATATCAGGGCCCCAGCTGAAACACAGGATTTGAGACATCAAAAAAATTCATACAAATCTCGTAAATCAAATCAATGAGTTGAAAGACAATATGGCTAAAGAGATAAAAGACATTAAGAAGACACTGGGCACGGACAAAGAAGAATTTGAAAACCTGAACAGAAAAATAATAGCTTATGGGAATGAAAGACAAAATAGGTGAGATTAAAAACACAGAGACATATAACAGCAGACTCAAAATCATAGAAGAATTAGTGATGTTGAAGACAGAACAACTGAAATTAAAGAGAAGAGAGAAAAGAATGGAAAAAAATTGAGTGGGGGCTCAGGGAGTGGAATGATAACACAAAGCGCAACAACATTCGTGCCATGGGAGTTCCAGAAGGAAAAGAGAAGGGAAAAGGGGAAGAGTATTTGAGGAAATAATGTCTGGATTTCCCAACTTTCATGAAAGAAATGAATTTACATGCCCAAGAAGTGCAGTATACTCTAATCAGTATAAATCCGAATAGAGCTATTCCAAGACACAGACTACACAGAATGTCAAACACCAAAGATAGAGAAAATTCTGAAAGCAGCAAGGGAGAAACATACCATCACATACCCAGTAAGACTCACTGTGGATTTCCATGGGAAACCATGGAAAACCATGGGAGTGAGAAGACAGTGGTATAATATAAACAGGATACCGGAAGAGAAAAATTCCCAGCCAAGAATTCTTTATCCACCATAATATGTCCTTCAAATATAGAAGTGTGTTTAAAATATTCACAAATAAACAGAAACTAAGAGTTTGTAAAACAGAATCCAGCTTTGCAAGCAGCACTAAAGGGATCCTTACAGTCCCCAAAGAAAAGACAGAAGAGAGGTTTGGAGGAGAGTGTAGAAGGAAAGACTACGGGAAAGGATAACCAAAAGGGTAAAATATGACAGACAAAAATAAGATTTGACATATGAAAGTCAAAGAATAAAATAGTGGAAGTAAATAATGCATTTTCAGTAATATCCCTGAATGTGACTAGATTAAACTCCCCAATCAAAAGATATAGGCTGACAGAATGGCTTAAAAAACATAAGCCATCCATATGTTGTCTACAAGAAACTTACCTTAGATCCAAGGATACAAATAGACTGAAAGTGAAGGGCTGGAAAAAGATATTCCATGCAAACAGTAGCCAAAAAAGAGAGGGTGCTATATTAATATCAGACAAAATAGATTTTAAATGCAAAAATGTTATGAGATGCAGAAGGCCATTATATTTTAATAGAAGGGACAATACACCAGGAAGGAGTAACAGTCAAATATCTATGCACCTAACCAGGGTGCCCCAAAACACATGGGGCAAACTCTGGCAAAACCGAAGGGAGAAATAGACATCTCTACAATAATGGCTGGAGATAACACAGCACCCACATCAATAGATGGAACTAGACAGAAACTCAAAAAGGAAACAGAACTTGAACAATATAGTGAATGAGCTAAACATAACACACATATACAGAACATTGCACTGCAACTCATTGGGACATACATTGTTCTCAAGTGCTCATGGATATTTCTCATGGATAGAGCATATTTTGGGTCAAAACATAGCTCTCAATAAATTTAAGACGACTAAAATTATACACAGCCCCTTCTCTGATCATAACAGAATGCAGCTGGAAATCAATTATAGATGAGAAAGGGGGAAATTCACAAGTGTATGCAGACTAAACAACACACTCCTAAATAACCAGTGGGTCAAAGAAGAAATTGCAAAAGAAATTGTAGATATCTCGAGACAAATGAAAACGAGAATAAAACTTATCAAAATTTATGGGATACAGCAAATGCTGAAAGGGAAATTTATAGCCCTAAACACCTATATTAAAAAAGAGCTAAAATCAAAGACCTCCCTGAACATCTGGAAGAACTAGAAAAAGAACAGCAAAACAATCCCAAAGCAAGCATAAGGAAAGAAATAAAGATTAGAGCAGAAATAAGTGAAATTGACAAGAAAAAACAAGAGGGAAAAAAAAAACAAAACCAAAAGCTGGTTCTTTGAGAAGATCAATAAAACTGTCAAACCCTTATCTAGACTAACAAAGAAAAAAGAAAAGATACAAATAAATAAAATCAGAAATGAAAGGGGGGATGTTACAACTGGATTTACAGAAATAAAAAGGACCATAAGAGGATATTAAGAGAAAGTATGCCAAACTGGACAATCTAGATGAAATGGACAAATTCCTAGAAATGTACAAATGTTAGTGTAAGCACAGCTATTTCCAATATAAGGGCATGCCTGATCTCGCACTACAAAGGAGAAACATTTCTCTCAGCGACAAGGTGATTTATTGTGAGTGCACAAGCAAGGAACTGGGGCAATCATCCCAAAACAAGTTCCAATAGAATGTGAGTTGGGGTTCTTATATGCAGGGAAAGAAAAAAAGAAAAAGTGAAGTCTACATGGCACAGTTTTGCCAGGTCAGCAAAGGTGCAAGACTTCTTCAAAGGTCTTGTAATGACAAAGAGAATACACTCCTTAGTTCTGTTTTTCAAGCATGTCAGCCTTATCCTTGCTATCCTGGGTTCAGTGATTAATCAATCACAGCTGAGAGTTAGATGTTGCTATGCAGGCTCCTCACTTCAGAGATTCCATAACTCCTTTTTCTGCTGACCACTCCGGCATGTCCAGCCATCATGGGAAGTCACTGATTTACTGAGTCACAGGGTGCCCCCTGATACCATCTGCTCTGATTTTACAGCAAAATGTTGTCTTATTCCTGAAAGTGGAACTGAGAAGTTCTGGTTAATTTGTCTTAAGTACAAGATGCTAACAAGCTATTGAGGGAAGATTAATGGACAGCAAGCTCAGCTACTTTTAGGTAGGGGTATTAGAGATTTTATACCTTCTTATGTAGTGAAAATTCTTAATACAGCATTTCCCCCACTATCACAAACAACTTACATTAACTCTACAAGAAATACAGGAACTCAAAAAACCAACCACAAGCAAAGAGATTAATCAGTCATCAAAATTCTCCCAACAAAGAAAAATCCAGGACTAGATTGCTTCACAGGTAAATTCTACCAAGCAGTTCCAGAAGAATTCACACCAGTCCTGTTTAAACTCTTCCAAAAAGTTGAAGACTAGGGAAAATTACCCAATACATTTTATGAAGCCAACATGACCCTAATACCAAAGCCAGATAAAGATACTACAAAAATCAGAAAATTACAGACCAATCTCTCTAATGAACATAGATGCAAAAATTCTCAACAAGATACTTGCAAATAGAATCCAACAGTATATCAAAAGAATTACACACCACGACCAAGTGAGATTTATTCCTGGTTTGCAAGGATGGTTCAACACAAGAAAATCAATTAACATAATATACCACATTAAGACATTGAAGGAAAAAAAAAACACATCGTCATCTCAATTGACATAGAAAAGGCATTTTTCAAAATCCAGCACTCTTTCTTGATAAAACCCCTTCAAAAGAGTGTATTAGTCCACCAAAGGAGTGCCAATGCAAAGTACCAGAAGGCTTTTGGCTCTTATAATGGGTATTTATTTGGAGGTAAAAGCTTACAGTTCCCAAGGCCAAATCAAGGCATCAGCAGAGATGCTTTCTCACCAAAGTCAGCTACTTTTGATCCCAGTGCATTGCCACATGGTAAAGCAAGATGGCCCCCAATCTCTGTGGGGTTTCAGCCTTCCCCTCCCAGCTTCCTCTCTCTGGCTCAGCTGCTCTGCTTTCAACCCAATTTCAGCTGCAAGCTGGCATAGGGCTTGTCTCTTAGGGTTTCCTCTCTCTCCTGGCATAGAGCTTGTCCCTTTCCAGGCCTTCTATAACAGTCTTGGCCAGTTTGTCTCTTCCCTATTTCAGTTATACACTATTAGGCAAAAGTAGCTCATCTCTCTCCGGGGCCTCAGCTGTTTGAGCCTTCTCCCTTCTGTCACATGGCAGGATCAAAAATGACAGAGCTCTATCTGTGTATGCTCTAAATCGGCATCCACTCTATGGTGCTACTTCTCCTATAGCCAGGATTCACAGGTCCAGGGATCAAGGGGTGGAAATGGGAGTGGCACCACTCACTCTTACCTCTAGTGATACACTAGGAAAATTTGCTTCCTGTCCCTGCAACCTTAAGCTCTGTTGGTCAAAAGGAGGAGTGCTGCCACCAGGGAACACAACAATGAGTCCACTGAACTGAAAGTTTAAATTGCCACCTGGCCACTTTGGGCTCCTCGTGCCTCTGAATCAACAAGCAAGGAAGGGAATTTCTATACTGGCTAGGGTAATTGATTTGGACTATCAAGGGGACACAGAACTGCACCTACACAATGGGGGTAAAGAAGAGTTTGCCTGGAACACAGATCCCCCTAGGGTGTCTGTGATTAAAGTCAATGGAAAATTGAAACAACCCAATCTAGGCAGGACTAACAATGGCCCAGAACCTGCAGGAATGTCATTAAGAACATTCATAATTCATGGGAGGTGGTCAAAATATCAGCATTCACAGGAGTATGGAAGAAGTTGATTCCAACCCTCATGGATGACTTTGAGGAGGGATTCAGTACTTCAGTGGAGGAAGTCACTGCAGATGTGGTAGAAAGAGCAAGAGAATGAGAATTAGGAGTGGAGCCTGAAGATGTGACTGAAATGCTGCAATCTTACGATAAAACTTGAAAACAGATGAGGAGGTGCTTCTAATGGATGAGCAAAGAAAGTAGTTTCTTGACATGGAAACTACTCCTGGTGAAGTTGCTGTGAACATTGTAGAAGTAACAAAGGATTTTTTTGAGTATTACGTAAACTTAGTTGATAAAATGGTGACAAGGTATGAGAGGATTGAATCCAATTTTGAAATAAATTCTACTGTGGGTAAAATGCTATCAAAGAGCATTGCAGGCTACAGAGCAATCTCTCATGATAGGAAGAGTCGACTGATGTGGCAAACTTCACTGTTGTCTTTAAGAATTTGCCACAGCCACCCCAACGTTTAGCAATCACCACCCTGATCAGTCAGCAGCCATCAACATCAAGGCAAGACCCTCACCAGCAAAAAGATTACTACTATGCTGAAGGCTCAGATGATGGTTAACATTTTTTTTTTAGCAGTAAAGATTTTTTAAATTAAGGTATATATATTATTTTTAGACGTAATGCTAGCATACACTCAATAGACTACAGCATAATGTAAACATTACTGATTTGCACCGGGAAACCAAAAACTTTGTGTGACTCACTTTATTGCCATATCCACTTTATTGTGGACCTGCCATATCTCCGATGTATGCCTGTGGTACTGGCATTTATATTTACCCATCGTTACCCTTGCTGGTGATCTTTATTTCTTCATGTGGCTTTGGTCTATTGCCTATTGTTCTTTCCTTTCAACCTGCGGAACTCCCTTTAGCACTTCTTGTAAGGCTGGTCTAGAGATGAAGTCCTTCAGCTTTTGTTTATCTGGGAATGTCTTAATCTTTCCCTCATTTTTGAAAGATAGTTTTTCCAAACATAGAATTCTTGGTCAGCAATTTTTTGCTTTCAGCACTTTAAATATGTCTTACCACTGCCTTCTTGCCTTTGTGGTTTCTGATGAGAAATCGGCACTTAATCTTATTGAAGCTCCCTTGTGTGCAGCACACTGCTTCTCTCTTGCAGCTTTCAGAATTCTATCTTTTGCATTTGACAGTTTGGTTATAACATGGCTCAGTGTGGATCTATGCAAGTTCATCCTATTTGGAGTTCGTTGAGCATCTTGGACATGTACATGCATGTCTTTTGTTATATTTGGGGAGTTTTCAGCTATTATTTCATTGTATATTATCTGTCCCTTTCTCTTTTTGCTCCTTCTGGGATTCCCACAATGTATGTATTGATACACTTGATGGTATCCCACAGTTTCCTTAGGCTCTGTTCACTTTTCTTTATTCTTTCCTCTTTCTGCTCCTCAGCTTGGTTGATTTCATCTTCACTGATTCTTTCTCTGCCAGTTCTAATCTGCTGTGGAACCCCCCTGGGGGCATTTTTAATTTGTTACTGGGGTCTTCAGCTCTGTTTGTTTCCTTTCCATAATTTCCACCTCTCTACTGATATTTCCTTTGTGTGTTTGGTTGATTATTTCCCCCAATTTCCTTATAGTTCTTTGTTCATATTTTCCTTTAGGTCTCTGAGCTTATTTAGGATTAAAAAAAAAAAAAAAAAAAAAAAAAAAAATTATTTGTCTGGAATGTCCCAGGATTCTGATCCTCCTCATTGATGATTTCTAATGCTATAATCTTCTCCTTTGCTGGGCCATTGCTTGTTCCTTTGTATGTTTTGTAATCTTTTGTTGAAACCTGGCCACTTTGATATTTTAGTAAGTGGCACTGGAATTTAGATTCTGAAGTGACTGTTCCTTAAGCTTGTATCCAGCTAGTGTTACGACAGTTCTACTTGAATGCCAGGAGCTAACAAAAAAAAAAAAAAAGTTTGTTCCTTGCAGATTGACCCATGCAAGTACACTCTGTCAGAGCTTTTCCACCCAATGAGCTTAGGCAACAGATCAAGGCCACAGTTTAAGGGCTGCCCTGATCCTTTCTGCACATGTATCTTGTCTTGGGCACGCACACGTAGCCCTGGGAATCTCCCCGTTTATATGGATATAAAATTCACTCTTCCCTAGGAAAGTTTCCTCGCGGTCCCAGCACTGCCCTGGGTGTCCTACAGCCAGCAATCCCTTGCCTCAGGCAGCCACTAGACTGCTCTCCCACAGCATCCTGTAGGAAATCCACCTTCTACATGCAGGGCAAGTTCTGGGACTGCAAGTACCTCAGGCAGCCAACAGACAGCTTGGACCAGACATATATGCTCCCAGTAGGTGCCTAAAGATTACTCTGCTCCCTCTAGAACTGGGCGCACGGATCTGCACTGGGAGCATGGACTGGCTCCCAGCCACGCAGGTGAGGGTGGGGGAGAGAGGCCGGCCAGAGCAGGGGGAGATCCTCCCGCTTTTTCTTGGTTCGGTGCTTGCCCTTTACTGCAGTCCTTTAACTGTTTTCTGGAGCTTTGCAAAAGATATTTCTGCCTGTTCTTGCTGGTTGTTCAAAGTTTCTGTGGGGGAATGGAACCCTGAAGCTTCTCACTTGGCCGTCTTGACTGGAGCAGGCCTCATAACTTCTTTTCTCCATTTTTATATCACCTTAAATGCTAAATAAACATTTTGAAATTTCATTTGTAGTGGATCATATGACTATATTAAAACACTTGCCTTAAAGTGATTCCTTATTCATTTTCCAGATATAGTCCCATAATTCACATCCTTATTAAGATTGAGTCAGTACTTGAATTTCAGACATCTATTGATAGCAAATAAATCTTGCCAGGGAAAACGCAACTGTAAACTGAAACTTGGCAAAGACTAAAGGGCTCAGCTCTGAAACAATTCTGATGCTGTACAATTTCACAGGATCATTCAGCTGGGCTTGAAATATTCAAGCTTAAAGAAAACAACATGCTAAATATTTAAGACAACACTTGGCACAAGATCCCAAATATTTGGGAACCAATATGTTAGGAGTCCTTAAAAGCAGAAACAAATATTCTGACAATTGGCGAGAAATAAAGGCCTACAAATCAACAAGTGACTGTGTTCCGAAAGCCACTTCCCACACAACTCTCAGATTTAAATCTGCAAAAGACCTCAACCCTGTAAACCTAAGGCACACACTTGGCCACAGAACACAGCTGGGAGACAACAGGCTCAATTTATGAAGTCAATTATCATAAGTGAAGGAGGATATGAATCAATGATTATAATGAAATCGTGTCTAAGATGAGGAACAGATACATGCTTGCCAACAGCTCCCAAGGCATCTATAACCTAAATCAACTTAGCAAACTAAGCCACACAACTTAGAGCAATGCCTTTCCGTTCTTTGGGAAACAAAGCACATTCCTAAAACTTCATAAATTACTGGAAAAAGACAAAGCAGAAGCCATATTTCTTGAGGGAATACAGGTTTGAGTGTCATCCTAAAATTGGGAAAGGTCTTCTATAGATGCAGCATTGCCACATCAAAATTCATAGGTGAGTACAGAGAGCCACCCAGCTTCCCCAAGACAGACAACCCAGATACCCGCTACTCTGAGATCTCCCCTAGAGCTGGACTGGTCAACATAGCCACCAGCAACATGTGGCTACTGAGCACCTGAAATGTGGCTAATGTGAATTGAGTCCTGCTCTAAGTGTAAAATGTACACTGGATTTCCAAGATATGGTATGACAAGAATGTACAATATCTCATTTATTTATGGATTACAGTTTGGAATTAGTATTTTGGATATATCGGACTAAAGTATCTTGCTAAAATTAATTTCACCTGTTTAGTTTTACTTTTATAATGTGGCTACTACAAAATTTTAAGTTTTACAAATTCTATTGGACAGCTCTGGTCTACAAATTCTCAGGAGGATGTATCCCTCTGGGTCTTTCCACCTGAACCCTATAAGGGCTTGGGGCATCCCAGTCAGACCACCCTTGAGAGTAGCTGTGCCTCAGTCTCACAGGGCCCAGCCTCCACCTCTGGCAACAGTGGGAAGCCCCAGACCACTGAGCAGCCAGATCACTTTCCAGTGATGCAAGGGGAGCTGCCATTTGATCCTGTCAGTATTCAGGAACAGAGAGAAAAATAAATGAGGTCTCAGAACAGGACTACTCATGATTTCAAGCCTTTCCCTTTCCATAACTGATCGCAAAAACTAATACCACCTGATGTTCCTGACACCATAAGCTCTACTCCCAATGAAGCACTGTTTTAGTACAAATCACTAAGGTTGGGAAGCAGCTGTGGCTCAATCAGTAGGGCTCACATTTACCATATGGGGGGGCCCCGGGTTCAGTTCCCGGGGCCTCCTGGTGGGGGCGGGCCCACCCGCGCGGCGTGGTTGGCTGACCCGGCGAGCACGGGCAGCAAGGGGGGGATAAATGAATGAATAAATAAAATCTTTAAAAAAAAAAAAAAAAAAAATCACTAAGGGTTGCATTTGTAGAGTCAATATTTTTGATCACAGGAAAACCAGTGTGTCACTTTTTCATAGAATAAATTTTTGCTGAGTTCACTCTGTTTTTAAGATATAAACTCCAAAATGGCTGTGTTTTAAGCATCTGCATTTTAAATTTAAAAAATCAAGTCAATTTTTATGTCAATGTTTTCCTAACCAATAAATATGCTAGTAGTTTTCAAGTAAGCTTGCAATAATGGTGCTATATACTTGCCAATAATGGTATTATATACTTACATATCAAAAAAAAAAAAAATGAAGTCACAGAATGATCTCTATTTCTTAAATATATCACTTTATGACAGAAAGAAAAAGACGGTCCAAAAATTACGATGGTAATAAAATTATGCCTGATTATTCCTACTCAGTCTATTAATGAACTATCAAGAGAGTACCCTAATCACTTTCAATAACGTAGTTGAGAGGTTTTTATACACACTAAATAATATTAAAATGGCTATTTAAGTGGTCAGGCTATTAAAAAGGCTAAGAACTTGATTGTATTATATTCGACAGAAATAAATACTTTTAAATAAATGCTAACAATAGCAAAGGTCAAAATAAAGAGCAATATGCTTGGTGAAAGATTAGTAATGAGGGATATACAGAAAAGAATTTAATTTAAATGATTCATTTTGTTTCATTCCATCCTTCATCCTTTCACCCAAATATTTATTCAATCTGTGCCAAATATTGTGCTAGGTAGGCACTGGAAATAAAATGGTGAGCAAACCAGACTTGGTAGCAACCCTCATGGAACATTCAATTTAGCAGGTCAGTTGTACATTAAATAATTTAGCCTCCCTAAAGAAGTAATGGTTGAATGGAGGGTTGAAGGATAGGAACAAGTCACCCTGGTAAATCAGAGAGAGAAGTTTTCCAGGGAACAGAAAGTGTTACATTCTTGTGTTAGGAGGGAAAATGGCCACTACAAAGTGTCTTTGGAATGTTAATGGCTGGAACCCTGAGAAAAAGGGAGAGCATGGTACTAGTAGACCAGAGCAGTGGAATCCACTTGTGAGGACATCTGGGCCAGGTTATCCTAAGGGCAATGGGAAATCACAGAAAAGGTCACTCCAGCTACATGACCAAGTGCAGACAGGGAGACTGGGATGAATTGGAGCATATCAGACTTGACTGTAGCTGTAGTTGAGGCAAGTCATTAATGGACTTGCACCCTGAACTAGAGCTTGTAGATAGAGTTTCAGGGAGGTCAATGAATTTGAAAGCCATATCAGAGGGAAAAAATGCAGGACTTGGTGATGGTTAAGATATGGGATAGAAGAAAGGGAGGTCTCCAGGAAGACTCCCAGGATTTCTTGGTCTTGAGTTGCCTCTGAGTTGCCTTTAAGATATCCAAGAGTAGATTTCAATACATAGTCTGATCCATGGGTCTGGAGCTCAGAAAGAGGTCTTGGTGAGAGATGCAAATCTGTGACTCATCTGCACAGAGGGAGTAAAAACAAAACAAAACAAACCCCAAAAACACAGCTCTCAAAAGCCTCTCAGTTGAGAGGTTATCAACACTCAAGGTTATTGAGAAGATAAGAAAGATGAGATTCGAAGCACAGAACCAGGGTTGGGCTTAGCTGTGAGAAAGAACAGCTGCTTCTTGAGTACAGGAGGGAGGGAGTAAGTTGACCCAAAACAGGCACTAACACTTTGGGCACTGTCTGGTTTGTTGACTCTAAGTTTTAGAGGCTGCTTTGTTCAACCACTTGATAAGGCATGGAAATATGGATAGTTGGTTTTATCTGGGCTGGGGTTTTGCCTAGCCTCAAAAATACAAGAAGCAAGAGAAATTAAGGATTTAGCAAGAACAATGCTAGAATGATGGCCCATAGAATCTAAACTGAATAAGAAGAGAAATAGGGAAAGAACTGATGGATTTAAAAAAAAAAAAAAAAAAAAGAGGGCCAGTGGATATTGCAATGAGATCAAAGTGGGATAGGTGAATTGGCAAGCTGGAAGGAGTGTTAAGAGTGATTGACATGGGAAGCAGACGTGGCTCAAGCAGTTGGGTATCTGCCAACCACGTGGGAGGGTCCAGGTTCAGTTCTCAGTGCCTCCTAAAGAAGATGAGCAAGATAGCAAGCTGGCAAGCTGAGGCGGAGAGCTGACACAAGATGATGCAACCAAGAGGCACAGTGAGGAAACACAATGAGACACACTACAAACAGGGAGCAGACTTGGCTCAAGCCATTAGGTGCCTCCCTCCCACATGGAAGGCCCCAGGATCAGTTCTCAGTGTATCCTAAAAAGACGATGAGCAGACACAGAAAACATAGAACAGACAGACACATAGCAGACAGCGAGCGGAAACGGGGCAGGGGGGAGAAATAAATAAGTCTTAAAGAAAAAAAAAAAAGTAACTGATGTAGTGATTTCAGAAATAGAGCAACCACCAGGGATGACAAGGTCCAAGGTGTGACAATGGATGTAGGTGCTCGAGTGGAGGGATAAGGTGGACCCTTGGAGAGAATTTAAGAGCCAAGATGTTGGACATATCCTCCACGTGGACATTGTGGGTCTTGGGAGGTTGTCTGGGATGAGGAAGAAGATGGTAAGCCAGCTGTCAAAGCGTTCAGGAAGGAGAAGAAGGTGACAGAGCTGGCGGGCAAAATTTTCAGAAGAGCAGTTTTTCTTATTGTTGCTTTTTCTCAACAACCACTTTGAAGAGAAATGATCTTGGCAGCCAAGGGATTTATTTCACTTGTTGAGGTGGTGGTAGACCAGATGCCATAGTCTCCAGGATCTGTATTGTCTGGACAGAGCTAGAGCAGGGATTTTCAGCCTCGGCACTACTGACATTTGGGGCCAAATCAGTCTGTGTTGTGGGGGCTGTCTTGTGCCTTGTAGGATGTTTAGCAGCATCAGGACTGGCCACTACCCACTAGATTCTAGTAGCATCCCCACCCCAGTTGTGACAACCAGAAGTGTCAAAGACATCACTCAGTGTCCCTGCGCTGGGGGAAAATCATTCCCGTTGAGAACCACAGACTCACACAATGAGTGCTGAGGTGCTACCCCTGCTGCGACAATGCCTCCACTCCTGACATTTTTTTCAGTCATCTCTAACAGCCTCACAGCCATAGAAGAAAGCCAGTCTGGTTATTTAATGGGCATACCCAATTCTAAAAAAAAAATAAAAAATAAAAAAGCAGTATTCTCCAGGTTTACTGCCTCTCTTACTTGGCTTTGTATATCTTTAACTGTTTCCACAAAACAAACCCATCCTCCAAGGGTGGTGCAGATTTGCCTCTGTTGAGGCTATTCAAACCCACACCCTGCATTCTCTCACTGGATGTCTCTCAGTTGGGGAATATGTGAAGCTACCCCCTACCTCAGGGTATTGTCTCAGGTCACCCCATCCTCCAGATCCCAGTTTACGGAACACTTGGTCAGGAAGGCCTTTCCTCACTGAATCTATCCTGCACTTTTCCTTCAAATTACTCTTCACAATTATATTCACATTGGTATTGGCATGGCTTTTTGATGAATGTTTCCCCACATAGAATATATGCTTTATGAGGGGAGGGACCTATCTGTATTATTCACTGCTGTATCCCGAGCACCAAGCAGAATGCTTGGCTCATTAAATATCTATTAAATTATGAAAACAAAACATTATGAGCATTTCGAGAATAAGTGTTATACTCCCCTTAGTGATTGCTTTAAAAGGGACAAGAATTATATATATGTATAGTTTTTTGATTCCCTTTTTTTTTTTTTTTTTACCGGGAGGTCCCGGGGATCCAACCCAGGTCCCTCCATATGGGAGACGGACGCCCAACCAGTTGAGCCACATCCGACCCCCTTTTGATTCCCTTTTTAATCATAAACCTTTATAGAAGTATACCTTTGTTAGAGGGAAGGCAGCATCCTAAATAAGTAGTATCATTCAAAGAATTGTGAAATGTATCTAGGTTTGACCAGGACTAGGTCACAGCATTTAGCCCTTGTGCTACCATACTAAACCAACAAAAGATCTGACTGATTTGTTTAATTCATTCAAATATGCTTTGAGCCCCTGGTCTATGATCTGTCCTAGAATAAACGGAATGTGACTTTTTAAGGACTCTGTGTCCTGAGATGCAGTGAGACTATTTAAGAACTCTCTACACCAAGTGAGGACATATCCTACATACCTGAGGCAGCGTTCAGACGGCATTCTCCAGTCGGGTTCCCAGGGGTCTCAGCCTTAGAAGTTTGAGGAATCGGCAAGCATTCCAGCTGAATTTGAAAAAAAAAAAAGGAAGGAAAGACACATTGAGCTAAATGCAACAAAGCACACTCTGGACCTTCAGGAAGCTAACGCTTTTAGAATCCCAAGGAGGAACCTTGAAGAGTTTTATATTTGAGATATAGCATTCTGACTCAATGCTCTTAAGCAGTAACACTTCTGACTGTTTTTAAGTTTGTAGGCTTTCTCAGCCTTTCTCAGATACTGGAGCTTCAAAGACTAGGAAGTAGGATGAGCTTGAGATTCAACAATAGTAACTAGAGACTGAAGTAAAAATTAAAGCAGATGGCAAAAGAGAAAAATTAAGATTTGTTGAAATAAATCTTATAAGAGTCTAAGCCATAAAATATGAGGTGACTTGCTCTTTACAAAGATTTTACATTCCTTGTAGATGTGAATATTAGTGAAATTAAAGACAAGTATCCTCTTGGCTAAATATCTATAGAAAGAGGATTTTCTATTCAAGGAGCAGACATCTGACAATTAGACTGAGAAAAGCAACAGGATGGAAGTCATTAGGAAATGGAAAACAGATTCTTATAGGAATGTCAGGATTAGCATAATTGGAAATACATAATAGGATGAACTTATCAGCCTTGATATTGCTCTGTGACTATATTCTCATTTAACTTTATCCCCCTACTTTAGAGTTACATCAATGATTAAAAACAAACAGAAAAATGAGTTATTTGAACAGTCTGGGACCTGGTCCATGACCACACCTTATAACTCTCACTAGGGAATCTACCTCTCATTTTTTAAAATATAGCCTAAAAGCAATATTAATTATAGTATGAATAACATAAACAGGCTCCCTTCTGTACCAATTTTATTTTGAAACAGATAATTTGAGGTAAAAATGCTTATCAAAGAAATGTAAAAAACAGTGCATATTTCTGCTGACTTCTAAAAAAGAGTCATGATTGCAATCTGACTAAAAATAAAGTTTTTGCGACACTGTATACAAACAATTGTGATTGTATAATAGTATGGTAGTTCTTGTAGAGATCATAATTTGCTTAAGCACCCCACGATTATTGAACATTAGATTCTCATATTTTATAAAATTATTTTGTTTTAAAATTACTGAAAATAAGATGTCCATAATTTCTAATTTAAGTTTTTACAAACCTAAAAAAAAAAAAAATCAGTGTCATTTTCAGTTGATCCTTTATGACTGAGCAGTACAGTCAGATTAATTCAAAGCATTGTTTAGTTAACTAAGACTTGCTTAGCAACCTATTATTGCTATATCTTTTCAGAATCTAGGTTATAAACTCCAGGCTCTTACAGCCTAACACAAACACCAACAGAGATGGACACTTGAGCTTTAATATCAAAGAATATTAACACAGAGAGAAGAAAAATCCTGTTTCTGAAAATCCAATGTTTTTGAAACACTCGCCAACAGTCAAATGGAGAACAAGCATTCTAAAGTTAAAATAATCCGAAGTTAAAGGGCACATCTAACTTGATATTTTGACATTTCAAACATAATTAAAAATCATAAGAAACTAAATTCCCTTCTATAGACGCATATTTAGAGACCAACTCATTAAATTAGCTCTCCTCCAAAATTCTTATAATCTGCTTATTATAAAAAGTTAAATGAAAAAGATACCACTTTAAAGATGAGTTAAACTGGAGACATAAGGGGATGGATGTGGCTCAAATGGTTGGGCATCCATCTCCCATATGGAGGGACCCGGGTTTGATCCCCGGGACCTCCCGGTAAAAAAAAAAAGACTGTCTAAACTGGAGACATAATCGCATTTAGCACAAACCCTAGGAGGAATGCTGTCTGCTTTTGGAAGCAAAGGAAGTGGTTCCTGCCCTGTGAATTCAAAGTGATCACCTTCATGGTCCCTTTCGGCTATGACGTCTACAACTTTGATCCCATGAGCACCACAGCACCAGATTATCCTATGAATAGCAGAATGTACTGGACATAGCCCCCCACATCATGATTTCCAGACCATAAAGCTAACACACTTTCCTCCACTAAATTAGCCTTTCTAATCACTTGAGCAAAGCCACTGGCTTCCACTTGGGGCAGAATGCTCCGCCCAGCCCTGCCTTACTTTAGAGATCAGAACTGAGGTCTGAAGTCTGCTCCCCTGTCCCACGTGGTTCCCTAACCAGGTTCCTCACATGTATCCCCTTACGTTGTCAGCAATCATTGTTTAGCTAAGGTCCAATGAAGCCTATCAGACTGATGTCCACCATCAAGGCTGCACACCTCAGGCAAAACGGGGCTGTGTCTTGCCCAAGGATACCCCAAAGTTCTTTCATGTACTCTTACAATAAATAATAATAAAAAAAATACCACAAACATTTTTCACTTATTCATACAATAGATATTTGAAGGGCTATTTTATACATGACCCAGAACGGGGTCCCTAATATATAGTATTAATACATTAGTTCCTTTCACAAGGGGTGGCTCGAAAGTATTTTAGTCTTCATCTTCATTAACCTCTCTTAAAGCCACTCCAAATAAGCAAGCAGCCCCAAGCATATGGTGCTCTACTATGCAAACGCAGCTTCAAGGCCAGTTCCTAGCCCCTCCCTTTAGCCAAAAAGCTATCCTTCAGCCCTATTCTGCCTATTGCCAGTGCCTATTTAGTTAACTCTTTAATTACAGTTGTGACAAGTGCCATGGAAGAGAAGTACAAGGTGACCTGAGCATAGTTACCTCAGCTGAAAAATAGTAGCATACCTCATAGGATTAAATGAATTGAAATCCTTATAATAATGTCTACCACATGCTAAGGGCTATCTAGATCTTAGCTACCATTGTCACTATGTCATTATTATTACATATCAGGGGATCTGACCCCTCCTGCGTGGTCAAGGAAGGTGGCTTTCTTGAGGACCTGGCATCTCAGTTGATCTCTGAAAGATAATTCTATATTACCTGGTTGAAGGGGAGGAGGGTTGGGGGGCATCCTGGGCAAAGATCCTAAGGCAGAAAGAAGTAGGGTTTATTAGAGCCAGATCATACAAAAGGGTTGAGAGAGGTGGTCTTTATCCTAAAAGCAGAGGGAGTCCACTGAGGATTTTAAAGCGAGAGAGTGCAAGGTAAGGTTTAACAATTACTCCGACTATGGTTTAGAGATTGTTGAAAAAGATGCCAGAGTTCCTGGGGTCAAAGACACAGAAGTCAGTCTCCTATTGTTCATCCCATTCATATAAGGGTAATCACCAGTCTACACAATCTGCCTCTCTCCAACATCAAAACCCCTCTGGCTATCTGTCTGTGGGTTGGCATCTATTTTCCCTCAACAAGCACTATCCTGACCATCTGCTCCCAGTACCATCCTCCTGGGTCTTGCATATGGCAGGCACTAACTCATTGGTTGGTTGAGACTAAGTTTCTTGTACAAATGGGCTTAACTCTCCCATCAGTGGTTGGTAAGTTCAGTGGTGGTATCTCAGCAGATAGCTTAAAGTAGGGAAAAAGAAAGTCTAAGAATCAGGGTTCCCCAGCTCACTGGACTCTGGCCAGTCTCCTCACATACATGTCTATTATACCCAAGGGTCTGCCTGGCCTTCCACATGGTTCTGTTCATACCATGTGCCTCCCAACACCAGGCCTTAGTTGCTTTGTCTAAGTGTGGGCCTAACCTGAGCCAAAGTCTTTCTCTGGGATTTGGAAGCACCAGTCTCCAGATTAACTGGGCTGGTCATTTGAAAAACACTCTCTCTCACACACATACAAACACACATACAACCAAACAAAAGAAATATGGACTGGGAAGCGGCTGTGGCTCAATAAGTAGGGCTCCCATTTACCATATAGGAGGCCCTGGGTTCGGTTCCCAGGGCCTCCTGGTTGAAGGCAAGCCTGCCCACACGGCGTGGTTAGCTGACCCAGCGAGCACAAGCAGCAAGGGGGGGATAAATGAATAAATAAATAAAATCTTTTAAAAAAAAAAAAAAAAAAGAAAAAGAAATATGGACTGCCAGAGGTAGCTGTTTTTATAGTGATCCTATCTTTATTTAAATTTGATATTTATTTTGATAGTGCATTAGAGTATTACTTAATCACTGAATTTTTTGGTGACTTGCTCACCTCATCCTAGACCCAGCTGCTTTCTTTCTTGTACCTTAGGAAACCAAGAATGTCCTTATGCAGGGAAAGAAAGAAAAGCAGCAGAGAAGAAGCTGGAGGTGGGATTTGGAAAGGGGACTTTCAGAGTTTCCCATATATTCTTGCCAGTGAGGTCCATGAAACACCCTGGATCCTTATGGCAAATTCCTTGCTTTGTGTAAGTTAACTCCACTGGGGGTTAAGAGTCCTGAGAAATTTAATTAGAGTTCTGTAAAATATTTTGTTTGGGGGAAAAAAAAAAAAAAAAAGGTTCTGCTGCTTTAAGGAAAAAAAAAATACACTTTCATTTATTATGAGCTTATGAGAACTGAATCATTTAAATTTTAAATATTGCTTCTATAGGACAATACACTCTAAGAACGTCCCAAAAGACATAGGTTTAGATAACTAAAGTGCACATTTGTGACATTTAATGCTTTTCCCTCTACCTCAGGTATTCTTAACCTTTTTTGTTCCATGGACCCCTTTGCCAGTCAGGTCAAAACCATGTACCATTTACTAAGTCCACACTATACTGTATTATTTAATAAATATATCACACCTGCACCAACATGACCCCACAAGACTTTTTTTTGAGTTTTAATTCAAGCTCACAGACCCTGGTTAAGAAGTCCTGCTCTACCATCTTGAAAGTCTAAGGTCTGAAGACTCAATATTAATTGCTCTGCGGTCAAACACTGCATCTATAAAGTAACATGTGGTGAACAGAGCATTTGCCAACTTCACCAGATAGCATTTAAGGGCAAGAAATTATTTTTAAAGATAGTTAAGGAAACGTTAAGTTAAAAAGTTTAAAGAATCTTTATATAAACTTTAAGACGAATTCAGCTTACTGAATTTGGGAAGTTGGGAAGAAGTATTCCTCTGCAGCATAACTCCTATAAAAGACCATGGCAGATAACAGTGCTTTTCATTTAGAAGTGTAAAATCTGGCTTGTGGCACTGGACGGAGCATGTAATGGTCACCAATAGTAACAAATGTCAACTTTTGCAGTTAGAAATATAACCAGACAATTCTAGCTTGCAAACAGAAAACACATTTTCTAAAATGGAGTTGGGTTCACCTATCAGTTCACCCTCATGGTAGCCAACCCACCCTGGGCCAGTCACTTACCTTCCCTGAGCCTCAATTTCTTCATCTTAGAAAAATACAGATAATACCACCTTGTCACAAAGCCATATGATGTAGGCACCACACATAGCTGAAGGACTGTATATCATAGGGTCTCGGCAAACATCAAGGTGTTCCTTCTTTTAATATCCAGACACATGAGTCACAGCAATTTGCTCAGTTGAGAGGTATGTAGTTGAATTTTTTATTTCACTTTCTGTTGGTGGTGTTCATGGTAAATGCTACCTTTTTAATGCCAAAGATGTGTACGGGAGCAAACCTTCCTGTACCGACTGTTCATTCACACCTGGAGATAAACAAGGATGCTTTCCCTTTGAGAGAGGGAGAACATGTAAGCACTCCCTCTAAATAAAGAGGTGATATGACAACTCTCACAGGAAATATCCAATGTGTGATCAAAAGCATAGTTTTCCACCTGAATATAAATTTAAGCCAAAAGAACAAAATTTCCCCATTCTTTCAAAATCCTACAACTTTTTTTTTTCTTCTTAAAAGAGGAACCAGGGATTGAACCCAGGACCTCACATATGGGAAGCCAGCACTCAACTATTGAGTCACATCGGCTTCCCTGAGTTGGTTTTCTCATTTGTTTTGCTTGTTGTTGTTTTTTTTATTTTTCAGGAGGCACCATGAACTGAACCCAGGACTTCCAGTGTGGGAGGCAGGTGCCCAACCGCTTGAGTCACATCTGCTTCCAGATAACCATTAGTTTTAATTCAAAAACACTATCATGAATTAAATGTTTTCTGTTTGACTTCTATTATACTAAGAAGAGCTTTCCATATATTATCTCACTTAATCCTCACAATAACATGTTGTGGGTAGTATTATTCTCACTTTTTTGGTAAGGAACCTGGGGTAAGTAATTCACCAAAGGTCAAACAAACCAGGTCTGTTTGACATATTGATAAACTGAGTATTTCTTATAACCCTTTTGGCAGCGGAGTCAGGGGCAGGGATTAAGAGGCAAAAGGTTAAAAGAGCTTTTTGCAGGAGGATCTCACCAAAGGTTGCCAAGATACACAACTAGTATGTTTTCCTGACACAATAATCCCAAATAGATATTTAGATATTTATAGCAACAGAGTTTTTTTGTTTGTTTGTTTTTTAATGATGAAAAACACTGTATTACCAATTGTTTTGAACTAAGGTGATAAGTAATCCACAACTTTTATTGTTAGGAAAGGATTGTTAATACCCAATAAGTCTGAAAACTCATACAGCACAGCTTTAAAGTCTCCTATACTATTGTATGTAACACTTTAGATATTTGAAAGCACCCAATACAGCGATTGATACTCAGAGGTGCTCAAACATTAGTTTGACTCTCCTTCCCCATCACCTGGATGGAAATAGAGGACACATTCTTCAGAAGTATAGATAAGAGCAAAGCAGTGAGAGAAATTTAACATGTTGGATGACACAGCCAGCCTCAGGAAGAATGTGACAATAGGTTCACAGGGCTCAAGAAAGGTTTCTGCATTCCATTAAAGCAATTATCAAAATGGAAACACAGCTTAGTACTCGCACAAGAACCAAGAATGTGTATGACTATAAATAGTTGTCAAGAGCATAAGATAGACAATTCATTAATATTCTTAAGCTATAAAGTATTCACATATCAAGAAAAAGATTAACAATGCCATAGAAAATAAGAGCATAAATGAACAAAATGCCAAAGTAGAAATATAAAGGAACAAAGAAGTGTTCAACCTGGTTAGTAATAAGAAAACAAATAAATCTACAAGATATACTTCCACCCAATCACATTGGCAAAGAATAATGGCCAGTAGGAGCAAGAAAAACAATACCAACACATACAGGCAGGCATGTAAATTGGTACAGCAATTTCTAAATATGTATCAAAAGCCTTATGTGCAAGCCCTTTGACCCAGAAATTTCACTTCTAGAAATTCACCCTTTGGAAGTAATCAGATAAATGTGCAATGGGATATGTACAAGAAGGGGAAATCCTTGTCCTCCTCTACCTGCAACATGGGTGGCAGTGTAGCCGTTTCTCAGTCATGTTAAAGAAAGAAGATGGGGACAATGGTGATGACAGAATGTATCTGGGATTCCCAAGACCACTCTGGGTTTGATAATTTGCTAGGAGGACTCCCAGGACTCTTGAAAGTACAAGCTTCCAGGAGCCTTCCCCCAGTGGAATCACAGAGGACATGCTTAATTCCTTCAGCAATGAATTGTGACAGATGTGAAGTGCCTACCAGGGAAGCTCTTTAAAGACTCAGTGTCTAGCATTTAATTGGGGCTAGTCACATAGGTTCCCTCTGCCTAGCATGTGCCCAAATCTCAGACTCCCAGAAGGAAAGCAGGTGTTCAGCATAAACCACATTGTTTGTACAGTTTAGGAACAATAAGTTTCTCTTATTTCTAAGAATGGTGGGAACCCACCCAAAATCCAAGTTCCCAGACAACAGCCAAGGACCAACCTTGCAAGCAGCTTTTCTAAGGACAGCAATCTCGGGCTTTTGTTAACCCTTTTCTGCTCATAGGATAGCCTTTATAAGGACCTCATTGTCAGGCACAGAGCTGTCTTATGTGTCTTGTTTAACGTGATAGGCTGTAATACCCCCCTTTCATAGACAATGATACTAAGGCTTAAAGAAGTTAGGTAACTTGCTGAAGACCACACAGCTAGGAAGTGGTAAATCCAGGCTTCAAACCCAGCAGGCTGACTCCAGAATCCATACTCTTAACTACAACCTAACACTAATAAAAGGGACAGATCCAAGAAACATAGTCAGACCCTAGGAGGTATGTACCAGAGTAGCAGAATATTAGCTTTGAGTCCTCTTTGCCTGGCTAGATTCCTGCAAGTCCCAGATGTCACCCTAGGAAGCCTTTCCCCATTTCCCAACCCCCAAGCCTGAGGGGGAGAGAGAATATATGGCATTTATAGCCATATTCATAGTGTAGACAAGATTCCATAATTACTCCTTGGGAGGGGCCTATTGCCTGACCCTCACTTTGACCCATAACCCCACCCCAAGTCAGTAAGCTCTTTAAGAGGGATGACCATTCATCCTGAGATAGGTTGAACTGAGACTATTAACAGCTAATAGCATTCCCTTTGTTTTCTTACTTCCCTGTTTAGATAAATTTGTTCATCCTATTTATATGGGCAGGATCCACATCTATCTTGCTCACTATCTTGAAATCTCCAGAGATTACCGTTATTCTCACAAAATACCAAAAGAGAAAATTCAGTATGTATCTGTTTTAGAATGACAAGCATGAACTCTAACTGCCAGATTTGCATATATTGACAATAATGCTTTTGTTTATATTACGAAATCATTCCCTAAAAGAATACTGAAATAAATATCAAAAATTTCTCTAAGAACAAGGATGAAATGTCTAGTCAGCCTCATGAATATGCCTGGAGAACTTGGGAACTAAACTAAAATATAGTGTTTAAATTAGTTCTTCCAGTCACATTAGCACACCCCTTTTTCAGCTCTTTAATTTTTAGTTCCATCACTCTTCTATGAATAGAAACAAAATGCTTGGATCAGTTACACAGTCTTGTCAAAATAACCTAACCTGCAATTATAATATCCTGAGGTGCTCTTAAGTGTTGCCATGAAAGTTTTTATTAAAAAATTTCTTAACTCTCATACCATTTAAAATTAAATTATCCCCCTGCATTTTCATAGATGGCACAATGTAAGTCATTTTGCTAGTTTACAAATTATTTGTATAATTATACATTACTTTATTATATAGCAACAAATTCAATGCGTTGTGTATATAATCAGAAATCTGTACAAAAAGTATAAACTCTATATAAAAGTTCTTAAACAATAACCATTCTCCTCTGATTAATAATTTTCTTCTAAGAAATAGATATATAGCTTACAATTCCCAAACCTATGCTCTAAATGTAGTCTGTCTTAGTTTGTCAGGACTGCTATAACAAAGCACCTGAGGTTGGTTGGCTTGAACAGAAACTTGTCTCTCAGTTCCAGGGCCGTGCTCTCCCTGAGGTCTGTAGGGCTCTGGCAAGGGCTTGCCAGCCAGCCATGGCATAACTCAGTCTCTGCCTCTGTCACATGGCCAACTTCTGTCTCCTATTGTGTCCAAATTTCCTCTCTTAATAAAGACACCAGTCATATTGGATTAGGGCCCACCCTAGTCCATTTTAGCCACATGGTCCAAACTCCATTTACATAGAGAGAGAGTCCTATTGTTGTTTTAAATAACATTGCCCTTTCATTCAAATACTTGCTAAATGCTTTAATACATTCACCAAAGTCACAGAACACAAATGATGTATCTCTTCAAAGAGCATATAATCTACAAAATAAGCATGACATTTATAGTTACCCTAAAAGTACAAGACATTCTGCATTTTTTCTAAGAGACGTACAATTTTCTCATTTAAAAATTTCTCAAATAGGGGTGGTACATTAATATTAATATGCTATTTTTCCCCTTGAAAAGATGTCTTATATCTGCAAGAAACTTTAGATCTGGAGAAATACTGTAGCCCAAGAGCCTAAATAAGGAGGCTAGGAGTATGTATATGTGCTACAACATTTCATTCTTACAGCAATCTGGCATTATAGGAATTAAGTGGGCCAATTTTTCAGATGAAAAAAGCAGAGGCTCAGCAAGTTGAAATGCTCAAAAGAAGCGGAGCCTCAAACCCAGCTCTCTTACATTCTGCTATACCCAGTTGCCCAACCGAAGAGACTGGTGTCAGTTAAAATGGTGAGGGAAGGTTAAATAGGGGAGTACTGAAGGATGCAGAGATAAAGAAGGGCTTTCCAGACAAGAAATAACACACTCAAAGATATTGAAGTCTACAAATTAAACCATTGTAAAATGAGAAACCTATATTAGGTAGAGATAAAGAAGAACATACTGGAGTCAGACTGGCCAGGTTTATATCCTGGCTCCAACAATGCAAATGCATATGAGACCTTCATGAAGTTATTTTTCTAAAAGTACATTTACTGTGTACGTTGTTTGCAACATCCACCCCAATTTGGACGGAATATTAGTTTTGTTTTTCATTTTCAGTTGAAATTACCCACTAAAACCACAGTAAAGGGATTAAATGACAAATCCACAAGAGCAAAGAATAATAAAAACCATAATACTTATTGAAGCTATAAAGCAGATAGATGAATAACTGACTTAGAAAACCTGAGAAAGGTGAATTCCAAGCTGGCAGTGGAGGATACTAAGAAAAAAAAAAATCCAATTTGTATTAAGAATATCCAGAAGATTCGATTCTGATGTTACCAGGATGGGCTGACAAAGGAATGACTAGTAAAAGTCTATTTAAAGAGCAGAACTCCCAGGTTCTCTCCCCTACTGCACTGCATGACTGCTGCCCTTCCCTCACCCTGGAGACAGATTGGATATTTGCTCTCTGGAAAGACTAAAAGGGTCTCTAGGCTAGGGAACCCCAGGGAAAGGGGAGGGCAGAGGCACCATTAGGAAAACAAGGTGGGTAAGTGAAAGTTTACACACCATTTGTGGAGACTCTCGGATTTCATTCCCCAATTCAGCTTCCAGAATGCCAGCAGCTAGGCTTATGTCCTCCAGGGAAATTAGAAGATTATTTTCTGGGGAATATGATTAATCTGACAGGAAAATTCAAAAGATCTGAAATCACAGGTCCCCCAAATAAATAGCTCTAAATAGCCTGGACAGCCAGTTTGTGCTACAGAATAGACCCTGGGTAACAATCCAAAGAGAGAGAGAGATCAAAGCAAAGACACAAAGTGGAAAAAAATTTTTGGAAAAAAGGAACACTAGTGCACGCACACATACGCACACAAACTGTAACATTTATATCTACAGACAGATATGAGAAAATACTACATCCATGAAGTAGATAAACGGGAAGCTATTACAAAAAAAAGAGGGAGAGCACAGAAGAAAGATCTTCTGGAAATTCTGAATATGACAGCAGAAACAAAAGACTTAATAGAAGGAATGGAAGGTAAAATTGAAGAAATCTCTCAATGTAGAGATTTTTAAAAAGGAATGGAAAACAGAGAAAGAAGACTAGAAAAATCTGAATAGGGAAGATTTTAAAAATAAAATAAGGAGACTGAGAAACCAAAAACAGCAATATAAAAAAGTAGAAGTAGTCAAAGAAATTAGTCAAGGTATTTTCCCAGTATTGAAGTTCAAGAGTGCCAGGCACAGTGGATAAAACACACACCAAGGGAGCTCCATCAATCTAAAATTTCAGAAGACTGGAGATTTAAAAATTCTACAAGTTTCCAGATAAAACAATTACCAAAAACCACATTTCATATAAAGGATCAAAATCAGGATGAGATCAGACTTTTCAATATGGAAGCTAGAGGATCATGGAACAATGTCTTCAAATTCTGAAGAAAAGTTGTTTCCCAAAAGAATTCTATACCCAAATTATTTTTTAAAGTGTAAAAGTAAAATAAAGATGTTTTCAGACTTGGAAAACACAAGCAATTATTTCCTAAGCATTTTTTTCTCAGGAAGTTATTAGAGGATGTAATCCACTTAACCAAGATTGAGAAGATGCAAAACATGTGATTCAGGAAACCAAGGATTCAACACAAAAAAGAGATAAGGCAATCCCCAAGTTGATTGTGAAGGAAGATCCCAAAACTCCAGCTTCTAAGAAGATTGTAGTTTCCAGAAGCTGAAACTGACAGAAAATCTAAGCCATTTCTACCTACTTACAACTAGGGAGTTTGGGGTTGAATTATTTATGACAACATAAAAACCTAAACAAATGAAAAACCAAAATAATAATTAACTCCAGGAAAAAAGAAAAGTTGTGCAGGAAAGGAAAAGTAATCAATGTTCAATTGTGAATAGCATTTAGAGCATTACAACTATATAAATATGGAATTTGATTCAATAAAAAAAAAAAAAAAAAAAAAAAAAAGTGTTACCAAATTGAAAAAAAATGGGAGATGGAAAACATATGTGTGATGGGGGGGGGCGGAGAACAGAAAAAAAAAACAAAATATATATACTTTCCATAGCAGGAAGTCAACAGATAATGGCTAACAGGGGGGGGGCCCCCCCCAATCAAGACCTGGCAACTATAAGGATGCTATTGAGAAATAAAGAAGCAAATACCTACAGAAACAACTAAAAGAATTCAGAGAAATTGCCTTTTCTATATTTCTACATAAGCCTGTGAAATTATTTGACTCTCTAAATCATGTGTAAGTAACAAACTCTGGTAAAAAGAATGAAATTTAAAAAGTAGTCCAACTTTTGCCACAAGGTATAAAATTCAATTAAATGAATACAGTTTATGAAACACATAATTAAACGACAGAATCCAGCATCTTATCAGCTTCTGGCACATACAGGCTCACTGGATATTATCTTGATGATGGTGGTGGTGATGGTGAACTCTAAGGCACGTCCCCCCTTCAGCTATTGACAGAGGTCCTTACTCCAATCCATTGTTGCCTAGTTCCTAAACCAAGCCTAGCAAAGCCAGGTGGTACATAGGAACTGCCCTTCCAGCAAGGGCCAGAGTGCAGGGGATGGGCTGGTACTGAATCAAGCCCCAACATCCCTCATCCCTCTTTGGGACCACACTCACAAAAGACCCAGAACAATCCTATTTCTGCTCACCTGACTTTGAGATTTAATCATAAGCTTTCTTCCTGCTGCTGCCCCTTGCAGTACCGAACTTGTAGTTATTGACATTGCTAAACAGAGCCCAAGTTCAGGACACATCAGGAACAATGTGTATAAGGCTGCTGCCAATCTCCTCTGGACCTAGCCACATGCCCAGTCCCTTTCCTTTCCACTAGCTCCACCTGGTCCTAGCCTCTCTCCCTCCTCAATAGAGCCCACCTGAGTCATGACCATGTAGTTTTCCATTATAAATATAGAAATTTACATATATTTTTTAACTAGCAACTTTATATTTAAATTGGGTCACAATTCTAATGTTTACAAAATATTCAGCATCGCATATTTTGTGAAAAGGACGTTTTTGGTACAAATGAAGCATTACAAAGCTTTCTTAAAGATATCAAGGACAGCTATATTCAAATGCCTACAAAACACAACTTGCATCTTCCTACTTTCATCTCATGGATTCTAAAATATTTTGAGAATGTCTTCTGTTGTATAATCCCAAGTAGAGAGGATGTGGTATATGAAATGCCCTGGTATATCTCATATCAGGCTCTATCAGGTTCTTGGAGGACTAGTGGAATTGATTGCCACTTTTCCCTTTGGAATGGTGTCCTGGGGCCAAGAGCAAGGACCCACAAAGGCCACATAGTTTATGATGTAAGTACTGTATCATTGTTACAGTATGCTATATTAATTTTCTCTCTGCTTAAACAGCTTAATAGCTTAAAACAATACACAGCTACTACCTTACAGTTCTGTAGGTCAGAAGGCTTGCTGGGCTGAAATCTAGATGCCAGCCGGGCTATGTTCCCTTCTGGATGCTCTAGGAAAGAATCCATTCCTTGCCTTTTCCAGCTTCCAAGTGCTGCATGCACTCCTTGGCTCACAGGCCTCCTTCCTCTAGCTGCAAAGCCCACAAGAGCAGGCCAAGTCCTTCTCATGCCACATCACTGTGAACTCTCGTCCTCTACCGCCCCTCTCTCACCTTTTTTAGACCCTTAGGATTATACTGAGCCCACCTAGATAATCCAGGATACTCGCCCTAGTTTAGCAACCTTAATTACACCTGAAAATAAGGCCCCTTTGCCATGTAATTTAACATACTCACAGGTTCCGGTGATTAGAACATAGGCATCTTTTGGTAGCCAGTATTCTGCCTGCCACAGCTGCTAAAGTGGCTTTGCATCTCCCATCCTAGTTTACCTGGCCAGCACAGGAATTGGTAATAAAGAGTGTACTTTACATGCAACATCTTCTAAAATCCTGAGTCAATGAACAATGAGTGGCTAACTGAGAATTTTAAGATTTAGAGATCTATCTTTCATCTAGACTGACAAATTATAACCCGTGGATCAAATATGGCCCACTGCCTGTTTGTTTTTTTTAAATAAAGTTTTATTGGAACATTTGTTTAGGTATTGTCTACGGCTGCTTTGGCTCTGCAACAGCAAAGTAATCATGACAGAGATCAATCGGCCCCGAAGCCTAACATATTTATTCTTAGGCCCTTTCCTGAAAATTTTTGCCAATCCCTGAGCCAGGCCAAAACAAAATCTCTTTCTTTTATTTCTCTGTCTTTCCACCGTGGAGATGTGACTAACATCAATGTCTACAAAGAATAGGAAAATATTAATCTACTCAATAATTTAAGTTATGTTACTTCAAACCTCATATGACAAATATGCTAATTCTCTCAGGCAAAATATTTGATTTTCTATGAAAACATAGATTCTGACCAGGCTGAATAACAATTTATTATAACTAGCCATTCACTAACCATCCACTCACTTGCTCACCCAACATTTAAAGAACATTTAACCATACACCAGAAATGCATAAAAGGTGTAAAATTAAAATGAGTTTGTAAAGCAAAATGTCTGATTTTTCAAAGCTTGAACAACTGATAAAAGCTATAATCTCTTAAAGCATAATTTCTTTTAAAAACAGAGATGTAAGGTAGCAGAAAGGACGTGGGCATGAGGTTAAGTTCCTTCAGCTGGGTTGAGCTACACGCTGACATCTTAACTGTAAATTACAGGGGCAGGAAACCCTGTGTTAGAAAGTGTTTTGTTCATAGAGGACTTACTAATAAATGCATTGTTTATAAATTATTTTTGTTTATGGTATTAACGGGCTTTCACCACAAATGCAGACATTCCAGGTACTTCCAAATACATGTTCTTCAGTCATTGATAAGGCACTCAAATCTGTTACAGAATATGCACATAATTCTAATTATGTGCATATCCTAGATTTCTTTTCTGAAAAGAAATCTAAATTTAATTTTCTATTTTAAAATCAACTCCACTTTAATACCATGACTTTGACAAAAACACTGTGGCTAAAAATTCTCAATTTTAACACAGTACCATACTGCCCCGCCTTATACAAAATGAGTAGCAAGATGAGGCACTTTGAAATATAATGTCTACTCAAAACACTGAAGTCATAATTTTATAATTATCAAAAATAATACAAAACATTGATTTAAGCAACAATTTTAAGTCAGCATAATAAATTCCAATAATCAGTGGCAAACAATCCACATACTGAGGGTTTTTTCCTTGGTTCTAACTAATACCACTTGTTACCTTTGACAAATATTCAAATTTGGGAGTAAATAAAAATCTGAAAGTTGTGTTTTCTGAATCACAATACCAATTACACTGTGAATATTTATAAACAATGCAAAATCCTGACTGTCAGGGAAACTTTTATCTTATGAAATTAAACAAGAAATGCCAATAATAATTTGTACAACCTTTGTATGATTCAGTCAAATGGAAAATATTAATAACTACTTAGAAAATAAAAATGAAATTGCCAAATCCTAATTAGGTCTATATTATACAAAAAGATGGTGGCAATAATGGAAATGGATCAAGAGTCCCTGGAACCAGGTTGATGAATAACCATGACAAATGTGGACAGACATGAGATGGCCATGTCCCTTTCTGCCTCCACTGGGAAAAACAGAAGACTAAGTAACCAGGGTATCAGAGCTGGAACTATGAGGACCAATTCAAGATGAAGTTAAATGAATGCTCATCCATTCATTCTTATAGGCACTGGAAATACAGATTAAAACAAGACAGACAACGCTTAGTGGCTGAGCACCTGCTTCCCATGTACGAGGTCCTGGGTTCAATCACTGGTACCTCCTAAAAAAAAAAAAGACAGTGTCCCTACTTACATAGAACTTACATCGTAGGGGGAAGAAACAGGGAGGAGGCAAGTGAGAAAACACTCAATAGATGCTATAATGAACAAAGCAGCATGATGTGATAGAGTCAACAGGGCATTTATTTAGTTTGGGAGGTAAGGGAAACTTTCTGAAGAAATGAAGTTAACCTATGATATCACTTAGCTATGTAAATACCAACATACTAAAGAATACTCCTTTTTGGCTCTCTGAGCAGCACCATGGCAGTTGACAAGAACAAGCACCTTACAAAAGGCAGCAAAAAGGAAGTCAAGAAGAAAGTAGTGGATCCATTTTCTAAGAAAGGTTGGTATGATGGGTTCAATATTAGAAATACTAGGAAAACACTAGTCCCAAAGACTCAGGGAACCAAAATTGCATCTGATGGTCTCAAGGGTCTTGCTTGCTTCAATATTTGTACAACAATTTTAACAAATGTACCATCCACATGTAAGATGTTATTAACAGGGGAGAAAGGAAAAGGGGGAGGCCATTGGGTATATGTGAAGCCCATATATTTTCTATGTGACTTTTCTGTACCCTAAAGTTTCTTTGAAGAGAAAATGAAAAAAATAAGACACTGGGGGAATATATGGAGAAAATGTCACTGTACATACAGGACAACAGATCTTACAGTGATGAAAGACACAATGTCGAAAAAAAATTTTTTTTAATTTTTAAAATTTTGTATTTTATTGGTTATTTTTTAAATTATTTCGTTTTCTTATTAATTTTATTTGGTTATTTTGTTGGCTTCATTTTTGGAGAAGTTTTCAATCACAGAAGGGTCACAACAATGGCAGGGGAAGATGACTGGTACAGGATGTCAGTGATGGGGGGATGCATGGGAAGGGGTTCACCTGGGACATGCATCCCCAACCCCCCCACCCCAGCATGGGACATGACTCCCGGGGATGAGCCTCCCTGGCACCAAGGGATTATTACCAAGTGCCAACTAGCAATGCATCTGGAAAAAGATCTTGACCAAATGGTGAAAATGATAAAGACAAATGAGTTTTTATGGCTAAGAGACTTCAAAGTGAGTCAGGAGATCATTCCAGAGGTTATGCTTATGGAAGTGTCAGCAGGATCTCATTGACTGACACAGCATACAGGGCCTCAAATACTGGGGCTTCTGAGGGCTTTAGTGATATCCAGAAACTATGAGCAGGGTAGACAGCTCAGGACCTCAGCATCCTGTCAGTGGGCCTTACTTTTGAATTTATGCTCCCCAGTGTAACAGAGTTAAGACTCATTTATAGGTTCTCTACAAATAGCTCTTCTGCCCCTTTTATTTGAACCTATAATTAGCACTATACTTGATAAATATATGTCCCAGCGTCTTTGGTCCATCCATGTGCCAGTTGAGTCCTGAATTTCAGCAGAGTTGAAACACCTACTCTCCAGTTCACTGAACTCACCCAGGACAACTAACAAGGAGATGATGATGAACAATGACCATCCCAAGGAACAGAGACTGTCTGCAACAATGGACTTACTATTATTCTACTACAGATTTATTATTCTAGCAATGGAAGAACTTTTATCATTGATATAAAGGCAGTGGCCACCAGAGGTTCTAAGGGAAGGGAGAGGGAAGAATAGGTGTAATATGGGGGCATTTTCAGGACATTGGAGTTGTCCTGCATGACATTGCAGTGATGGATACAGGCCATTGTACATTTTGTCATAACCTACAAAATTGTACAGGACAGAGTGTAAGCTTTAATGTAAACTGTGATCCACAGTTAGTAGCAATGCTTCAATATGTGTTCATCAATTGTAACAAATGTACTACACTAATGAGAGATGTTGATGTGGGAAAGTGTGGGAGGCAGAGGGAGTGGGGTATATGAGAATCCCTTGTATTTTTATGTAAAATTTATGTACTCTAAAGCTTGTTTAAAAATAAAAAAATTAATTTAAAAATATAAAAATAAAAATAAATAGAGTGAGCCTTGCTGATTTGCAGAATGCTGAAGTTGCAATTAGAAAAATCAAGCTAATAGTGAAGACGTTCAGGGCAAAAACTTCCTAACTTCCATGGTATCTTACCTGTGACAAAATGTGCTTCATGGTTCAAGAATGGCAGGCCATGACTGAAGCTCATGTTGATGTCAAGACTACCTATGTTATGGTTATTTGCTTCGTCTGTTCTGTGTGGGTTTTACAAAAACAAACAAAAAAAAAAAAACAAAAACATGCTGCAATGGGACTCATAAGACCTCTTATACTCAACACCAAGAGGTCCAGCAAATCCAGAAGGTGATAGAAATCATAACTGAAGAGGTGCAGAGATATGGTGTTAAAAAGGGGGAGCCAATAAATTCAATCCAGTCAGCATTAGGAAAGCACAGAAAAGTCCTGTTTATGTATTTAATTCTCTTGATGATGTGCTTGAAAGAAAAGTGAAAATAATGAAGAAATCCAAGTTTGAACTGGAAAAATTCATGGAGCTTTATAGTAAAGTTAGTGGCTCTGGAAAAGCGACAGGGGATGAGAAAGGTGATAAACCAAACAAGCTGATGGATATGAGCCACCAGTTCACATTTAAAATTCAGGCTTTAATGGTGACAGTCTTTTATGTGAAAAAATTACTAATATTCCAAAGTCAGAGACAAGAAAGTTTTCCACATTATGTTTTGAGATTTGAGAAATGTTTTGAATTGCTACATAACTTTTTGGAATGAGTCAGAAGAGGTGGAGGAGGAGAGTGGAGTCTGTTTTCTCGGCTCAGTCAATAGGCTTGGGTGAGCTTGACAGGTGGGAGGATGGATCTTGGAGAGAATAATGTGGGGGAGGTTGAGTGAAAAAAAAAAAAAAAGTCTGTCAAATCCATCATGTTTGATATTTCACAATGACTGAAGTAAATTCCTTCCTTCATCAGTCATAATTTTCCCAATGCACAAAATCTGAGATCACATAATGTCTTATTTTTTTTTAACATATGCTCTAATCAAGGTGTTATTGCCCTTTGGTAGTAGCCATACATAAAATTGCTAAATACTATTAGTGAAAACAAAGCATCATACTTATTTAATGAAGAATTCACACTAAACGTATACCCCATAGTTTCAATAATTGTATACCCCAGAAGAATAGGCTTGTTCACATAAATTTACTGTAAGTCTTAGGAATTATCTGATGTCTTGGCTGAATTTTTTTTTATTCACGTCCCACTAAAAGTCAAAGCAAACCAAACAAAATTTTGGTCGCTCTGTAGAAATTACTAGGAATGCCACCCATGATGGTCTACCAAGCAGAGGATGTGAACTACATTTCAAGCTTTAGGTACAAGATGAAGTAACTTTCCCAATGTCACCAAATTAGCAAATGGCATAGCCGGAACTGGAACCCAGCCAAGTTTGCCTATAGTTAATGCCCCTCATCCTGGACTACCTCCAGCTTTAGCAACACTGAATAGCTGGACTCTCAGGATTTTCCAGAGAGTAAAATCGCTATTTCATTACTGTTCAGTCATTTCAGAGAACTCAGTTACAACAGATATTTTTCTGAATAATATTCAGCATTATATTTCTTTTGGATCCTCTAAAATCTAGACATGGATTCCAGAGAGGAAACCAGTTTGAGGCTAGGCTAAGACTATAAACTTTGTAGCCAAACTGGTTTTACATCCCAGCCCACTAGCAATAGGACCTTGGGCAAGTACTTAACTCTCCATAGCTCAGATTCTTCACTATGTTAATGGGATTAATAACACTACTTACCTCATAGCACCATTTTAAGGATTTAACGAGTTACTATAAGCACTAAGTACAATGATAAGAACACAAAATCCATCAAAGATTTTGCTGTCATTACTATGCCAAGTAAAAAAGGGTGAGTTCCTCACCCTGTCTGTCTCCCCATCCCTACCCCTGAATTGCCATCACTCTATATTCTGAAGTACAATGTAAGCAAAAGCAGCAGAGAAGGTAATACAATAATGCTGTAAAAATGCTTAGAACATAATGCTCATTCCATTCACTTTTCATGAGAATCTGGGAGCACAATTTCTTTCTGGTACTAGTATATATAAAGAAATAAATTTCATTGATGCTCCTGAACAATTGGTTTGTTTTAATTATAAATGCTTTAAATCAACTAACTAATCAAGCTTCTCTTTTCACAATGACTACCAGGAAAGCTTAGATTTAAATGTTCTATGTACTCTTAGCAGGTGTATAGAACCAAGTGGTATATATTTTTCTATTATTGTTCATGGCTTATTTCATGGTCATGCCTTTTTGTGGTAGAGTGAATCACGTACCCCCAAAAAGGCATTTTCTTCACCTTAATGTGCATTCCTGAGGACGTGCACTCATTTGTAAATAGGACCCTTTGAAGATGTGTTATTATTTGAGATGTAGACTCATTGAAGTGTGGCCAAACTGAATCACGGTGGGACTTAATCCATATTCCTGTAGGGCTTACAAAGAGATAGTCACAGGAAGATGTAAGAAGCCAGAAGTCAGTGGGAACTGGAAGAGCAGACTCAAGAAGAGAGAGATCGCCATGTGACAGTACGCAGGGACACAAGCCAAGGAACCCCAAAGATCGTGGCAAGCCAACACCAGAATGCCACAGACTTTCGGGCAAAGTATTGCCTTGCCAACACCTTGTTTTTGGACTTGTAGCCTCCAAAATTGAGCCAAAAACTTCTTGCCATTTAAGCTAACTCATTGGGTTGTACTTGTCATAGCAGCCCTAGCAAACTAAGATACCTTTATTTTTCCTTTACCAGTTATTTCTCATTTTAGTTAAACCCATTAAAAAAAAAAGCAAGATCTGAAACAATCTGTCCTTCTGGAGGAGTAGAAAAGGGAAGAAGAGGATGGCAAAAGAATGGTTATCTCATTAGGACCTGCTTCAGGGTCTAGTGGGACCTCAGTTTAGTGAGCAGGGTTGGTTTGGAGCTAAAGGCCCAGTAAGGGCTAAAACAGAAGATGAAAATTGCAATTCAGAAGTGGCAGGCCACTTACTACCCTGCTCACACCTTTACCCATCCTTTAATCCTACTCAATTATCAATATGATATAAGGAATTCTCCAGCCCCTATTCCTCACTACCTATTCCTCACAAAACAGGTTAACTATTTCTAATTTAGTACACAGTGAAAAGACAGATTCTTGACAAATTATTTATTGTGTGCCCACCAGATCCAAGCATTCTCCTAGGCACGTGGGACATGTCAGTGAGCATAACAAAAATGCCTGTCCCATAGAGCTTATCTTCTATGTGAAAAGACAGATAAACAATAAACAGGGCAAATAAATAAATGATATGGTGTGCCAGGAGGTGATAAGTGCTTTAAAGAAAAAATCCAGAACAAAAAAATGGACTTTAAGTACAGAAGTAGAGGACTCATGGAAAAAAAATAATACTTTTTGCCAGAAGCTAAAAACGGGTACATAAAATTCTGAATTTTAGATTGGTTAGAATGGTTTATATCACTTAAAACAAAATATTTTGGTCCTAAATAAACTCTCGTTTTAAATGTCATCCTGCTGATAATTCTTTGGTAAAGTGAACATTTTTTTCATAAAACAAGTTAAATCACATCAGGGATCCTGAATTTCCAGACCACTTTGATAAAAACAAAGGTCCCTGAGGCTGTTATAAATATTCCTTTAGTGGCTTTTTACTCTATGCTGTAACTGCAGAAAGTCCAACTATGCCTCAAAGACTGGCTCATGGGTTTCAGGGTTTGTCTTCTGGTCCCACCAAAACATATATCATCTTCTCAGCCCCCATATTTTCACTGGTATTCTGTAGAGCGATACATACCCAAAAGGGGCCAGGCTTATGCTAAAAATCACTAACAATGGCAGCAAAGCCCATGATACCCCAAAGATGCCACAAAACCAACTTTTCTTAAGGAGTCATTGCTCAGGAAGAGTGCCTTTTCCTACAGGGACCAAAACTCTTAAGTGCCGGCACCTCCCAATTCACCAACATAACTGTGAACTCAGAAGCCCTCCAAGGGTTCAGAAAAACGACTTTTTTATTTTTCTTGTTCTTTTTAATTCACTCTCCTCTTTTTAGGACTTGTGCTTGAGTCCAAGTGGACTTGGGCCAGGGGACAACCAGAGCAGCAGACACTGTGCTGTATTCAGAATCATGCTTTTCCTCTGACAGCAAGGTCTGTGGCCCCCAAAAGGGCCTGCCCTACAAGCTCTCCAGACATGCCTCAATCTTAGGGTGCACTCTGGTATTTCTGTTCTTAGGGAGTTGGATTGAGGTTCCAGCTCATTGGAAGTGTAACTCATAGTTTTACTTGTGGCATCATAGTGAACAATGGAAAGTCACAAGGCTCTGCTCTGCCCCTGACTAGCAGGAACAGCTGACCCAGCAATGTGCTGGGATGAACAGGTGATGGTTCACAAACAGCAGCAGCAGCCCACCTGATGGAGATGATGGAATGAGAACCTTCAGGGCTTCATCCCCCCACAGAAGCACTGTACAACCAGCAAGAACAGTAAAAAAACATCTTTCTCAAAGCTCCAGAAAACAGTTAAAGGACTGCAGTAACAGGGTAAGTGCCAAATCAAGAAAAAGCTACTTAGAAGCAGTAGAATCTCCTGGTGCCTGGGCTGGCCCCTCCCCACCCCTCACTGGATAGTCCTGGAGCCTGCCAGCACTCCCTGTGTGGATCCCTGGTCCTGGTTCTAGAGGGAGTAGAGTAAACTTCATGCACATACTAAAAAGTATGTCTGGCCTAATCTGTCTAATGTGGCCTGAGGGATTTGCTATGGCAGTTTGAAGCTGGGTGGACCTCAGAAGATCATGTTCTTAGAGCTAACCCATTCCTGGGCAGGTAAACCAACTGTAGATGGGACCTTTTGATTAGATTTAGTTAAGCAAACTATAAGGAAATCAGGAAAATAATCCACTGAACACAAAGGGAATATCAATAGAGAGGTGGGAATTGTGAAAAGAGACCAACAGAGCTGAGAGACACAGTAAGAGAAATTTAAAAATCCTCATAGGGATTCAACAGCAGATTGGAACTAGAAGAGAAAGAATCAGTGCACTTTGAAGATAAGACTATTGAAATCATCCAATCTGAGGAGCAGAAAGAGGAAAGAATGAAGAAAAGTGAACAGAGCCTGAGGAACCTGTGGGACACCATCAATTGTACCAACATACACATTATGGGACTCCCAGAAGGAGCAGAAAGAGAGAAAGGGACAGAGATACTATTCAAGGACATAATGGCTCAAAATTTTCCAGACTTCACGAAAGATATGAATATACACATCCAATATGTGTATATATCAAATATACACATCCAACACTAAATATGATAAACCCAAATAGACTCACATATTATAACCAAACTGTCAAATGCCAAAGATAAGGAGAGAATTCTGAAAGCTGCAAGAGAGAAGCAGTGTGCTGCATACAAGGAAGTTTCAATAAGACTAAGTACCAATTTCTCATCAGAAACCACAAAGGCAAGAAGGCAGCAGTAAGATATATTTAAAGTGCCGAAAGCAAAAAATTGCCAACCAAGAATTCTATATTTGACAAAACTATCTTTCAAAAATGAGGGAAGGATTAAGACATTCCCAGATAAATGCTGAAGGACTTCATCACCCCTAGACCAGCCCTACAAGGAATGCTAAAAGGAGTTCTGCAGGTTGAAAGGAAACAATAGGCAATGATGAAAGCTATATGAAGAAATAAATATCTCCAATAAAGTTAATAACAGGGGTAAATATAAAGCCAATACTATTTTAATTTTGGTTTGTAACCCCACTTTTACTTCCATCAGTATTTAAAAGGCAAATGCATGAAGTACAATAATGAATCAATGGTGTTGGACTCATAATGTATAAAAACGTAATTTGTGGCAAGAACTACATAAAAGTAGGGTATTCAGAGGGGTATAGGAACAATTTATGTATGCTGTAGAAATGAAGTTGGTATCAAAGTATATGAGAATGTTATAGATTTAGGACATTAAATTTAAGTCCCATGGTAACCACAAAGAAAATATCAGAGAATATGCAGACTCACAGAAATGGAGAATACAAGTGAGTAGGGTGGGTGGCAGAGACAATGGGAAGTTAATGGAAAATGAGTATAGGGTTTCCGTTTAGGGTGAAGGGAAAGTTCTAGTAATGGGTAGTGGTGAAGGTACTGCAACATTGTGAATATGATTAATCTCACTAAATGGCATGCTTGGGAGTAGTGGGGATGGGAAATTTGTTTAATATATGTTTCTACAATTAAAAAATAGAGATAAACTAAGGAGATAATGACAATTAAATGCAATATATGATTCTAGGTGGGATCTAAGAATGGAGGAGAAAGGGCTCAAAAGGCCATTATTGGGACATAATAAAAATTAGAATAAAGAATGTAAGCTTTATATCAAAGTTAAATTTCTTGAACTTGACAACTGCACTTTGGGTGAGTACATTAAGTAAATATCATTGTGCATAGGGAATGTACATGGAAATATCATGTGATCAAGGAATACAATATGTGCAACCTGCTCTCAAATATTCAGAAAATAGATGATAGATGATTAGATAAATAGAAAGAATAATATGGCAAAGGTGACAAAATATTTAAATTGTTGATGTTAGGTATCTGGGTGGAGGGGGTGCTGGAGTTCTCTGTGTGGGATTTGTATTATTTTTGCAACTGTCCTATAAGTTTGAAATTCTTTCAAAATAAAAAAAATTTAAAAATTGGTTTTGACCAAAAAAAAAGTAAAACAAAACAAAAAACCAAAACAGCAAATAAAAATGAAGCTACCTGAAATCTCCCAAGGAAATGCTTTCCCAAATAAAATAAAAGTACTGAAGCCATTCATGATAAAAGATCTACAAATTCAGTAGAGAAGTACTGAAACTATCCAATACAGGGCAGAAGTCATGCACTTCAATCATACATAGTGGAAAGATTTAGCAGAGTGGCATTATACTCTTAAGAGTTACAAATTTAAGACCAAAGGTGATCATTCCTCTAATAAATGTCCATTAAAAGCGTTTTTCCACTGTGCTACTTGTTAGTGTTTAGATGAAGAATAGATTCAGAATGTTCCACCAAAGAAGATAAGCTTTCTTATTTTATTATATATAAATTATATTAATTTTCTTATATATATTATATTTTTATTTCTAAACACTGCAAGAGTATATTATAGTTTTCTACCACCTCTCAGATTTGAAAAGTGTTGTGAAATAATGGACAAATCTAATGATCTATCCCAACCCCACAACTTTTTACTCGTGTAGTTTGGACAAATCATTTTAGCCTTTCTGAGCAACATTTATTTCTCTGTAAGACAAGGATAAAACTACCTCCCCCACAATGCTGTCATTGAGACTAAATGAAATGATGAATTTGAAAATACTTTCTAAACTCTGAGGTACAATGTAAGTATTAAACTTAGATGGTAAGTATCCTCATCAATAACCTACCACCACAGCATATGGGATATTTCTCTCTTAATGAGAAATCTAAGAAAACTGATTTGTTCCCCTACAACAGCTTTCTTCCAGATTCTATTATATAACTCCATATTTTTAAGAAGTTACAAAGGACAACTGGTTAAACTAAAAAAAAAAAAAAAAAAATTCATAATCTCCCTAACATTTTTAGCCAGAATATTTGAATAAAACAAGAATGAAAACATTGTATTATTGGCCTATGCTATTTGAATAACGCCTTTTATTCTGACACCTTGAATCTGTGCTTGCCTCATAGGTAACATTTTCAATTATTTAAGCGTTAGTTAATATTATCAGTGCCGGCATGATCGGTAATTACTGTCTTAATAATCACAGGCATCTGATTCCAGCTGCTCCCATCTTTGATATAACCGGGACAACAGCCTGGAGGACAGGACCTGACATGGAAAGAATACAGCTGGGGGCCAAATTAATGCTAGTAGTGTACTACCTTTCAGCGAGTTACTAAAGTCAGAGACGTGCTGAAAATGAGACCAGAGTGAGAAAGAACCGATGTACTAAGTTTCTGTGCAAAATAAAATATTTTCTGAACATGAGAATGACTTTAAAATCTAGATCTGAAGAAGCTGGCTAAATAAATCATACCTTCAACAACCTCTTCTGTGTTTTTATAAAAAGAATGCATCTACATACCCACTCTCCTGCCAGATTTGACTTTTCTCTTCCACAGATGGCTGGGGCAAGTGTCTGCATATGGCAAGGGAAAAACAGCAGGAAGCTCAAAATATTTAATGTCAAAAGAAGCAGCGAATGCTGATGACATGTGTAATGTGTGAAGCACCAAAAGGGCGATAAAAGCAGAGAAGATCAGTCAATGCAGGCATGGCCTCAAGAGTCCTGTGCCCTGTTCCCAGCTCTGCTATTAACTGTCACCTTGGGCAAGCCAGTTTGCTTCTCGTGGTTTCCATTTCTCATGCAGAAAGTGGAGGAATCCCACAAAATCAATCTGTGGGAGTGTACTTTATATGCTATGTGAAATTATCTGACTTTGGGGGTCAGCAGGAACAGGAAAAACAGAGATTAGTCCATGTGTAGATAAGAAATCACATTAGCAGAAAAGTACAAAGTTTTTTCCTTTGAAATATAAGTAGAAGTCATACTACCACGTGAATTCTGTCTGAATTACACCAGGAGACACAATGCTTTAAGAGCTGGTCTAGAGGAACGTGGACTCTGCATCTACCATAAGCCCAATCTAGTTTGAGAAAAATAACAGGCTCATCATAGTCCCCTACCCAGGGATGAGGAATGAAAATGTGTGTGTTTGTGTATGTAGGGATATATGTTTATATGTATATTTGCACATGTATACATGTGCATGTGTGTATGTGTACACATGTTAAGTATGCGAGCATTCGGGTGTATATATGCATGTGCAAGTGTGTATTGTGTGATTATGTGTGTGTGTAGGTGTGTATGTAAGAGTGTGTGTGTGGAGAGGAGACATGGACAACCTGTCTCATTTTTCTCTTTTTTTTGCCTACTGTCCCTTCTCTAAAACCCTGGCACTGAATGCTTAATTTGATTTTTAACCAAGGCATGTGGGCAAGGGAGAGGTGCTACTCAGCCTAGCTCAGAAACCATTCTGTTCCAGGGAGTGGGTCTATGCAGGACCACGACATGGATGCCCAAGCATCAGGTGTGGAGGTGGGGAGGGAGGTGGCGGCATCAGAAACGCCTGGGGAAAGGCTTTTGGAATTTCTCTAAGCTTCTTGCCCTCATCCCTCTTTGATATTTTAATAAGCACCCCATATTAATGCACCCCAGATACACACACACATCACAGCCACAGTGAGTAACTGGTACTAACTTGCTGAGATGGAATACGTGTAAAAGATTGAGGATCTCGATGCTAATACCCTTTCCAGCACTAACAGGTTAGAACTTAGCATCTACCATCCACATACTATCTAATTAAGGAACCACACACATCAGGACCCGAGACAACAAAAGGCAATACTTCAGAGAGAAGTAGAAAGCTGGGTGGCAGAGCTGATGAAGAATTCTATCTAAAAGTATTGTATGGTAGGACTAATCAGACATGGTTTCATGGAGGAAATGGGCATTGTGCTAAACCTTGAAGCACAGAATTTGGACGAGAGGGAGGTGAAGAGGCATGGACAGGCATGCGCAATGCAGCAGAAGGGCATGACCTAGAAGAGAGGCAGAGGAGCACAGCCTCAGTGCAGGGGGCATAAATGAGGCCTGCTGACCTCGGGCTGCAGAGGCAGTGGAGCCTGAATTTACCCACAGTCACTGTGGAGTCAGCACTAGCTGTAAAGTAGAACACTAGAATAAAATGTGTGGTTCAGGAAACTGTCAGATCATCGTACCAGAACAGTTCAAGCCAGAAAGTTCTATCCTGGGATCCAAGAATGGACTTCAAAGATATGCAAAGCCTTCTGGCATTATATGCTACCTTTTCCTGAATTCAGATATATGTATTTTGTACTGGAAAGATGACGCACACCATTTGCTAGATTCACTAAAAGGTATTTAACCATAACTGCTTCTTACCCCACCCAAACACTACAGAAAAAAATTATCCCCTTAAACCGGCCCGTGCTCCTCTTTCTCCCTTCTAGTTCGTGCCCTTCTGCTACCTTGCATATGCCTGTCCACACCTCTTCACCTCCCTCTCAGTCCAAATTCTGTGCTTCAAGATTTAGTTCAGTGCCCATTTTCCTCCATAAAACCACTGGGCTCTTCCCATTGCATAGATGGAGCATATCGGTAAAGGGTAAATTAGAGAAAAAGAGCAGCTACTGACACCCTCCCAGGTGATCCTATTGCTGCAGGGAACCCAGCAGCAGCTTCAGGGGGAAAACTGATACGGTACTTTGTCAAGCTTACATTTTAGGGAAGTGCAGGTAGGAAGGGCTTTCGTGGATTTTACACAGTTGGCTACAACATCCCATCTTCGTCTGAATTGTTTTATGATTATCATCTCATATAAAACCTCTTCTGCTTAATAAAATTACTGCTCATCATATATATCTTCTCATTTGACTAAAATGTATCCAAGTCATTCAGGAAACTAAACTAAGGAATTAAATCGGACTGAGTATGGATAATTCTTAGTAGGGATATCAACAGGCTTCTAACAAAAATAAGAATCATCATATTTCTTAAAACAAATATCTAAAACCATGTTTCACCACTTCCTAAATAGAGAGAAGACTATACGATAGTGATCTTTCTCCAAGTTAATATTTTAAAAACTAGTGTCAGGAAGCAAATGTGGCTCAAGCAATTGAGCTCCTGCCTACCACATGGAAGGTCTGTGGTTCGATTCTTGGTGCCTCCTAAAGAAGGCAGTGAGCTAGCATGATGGGCAGGTGTGGCAAGTTGATGCAAGAAGAGAGACAAGAAGAAAACATAATCAGAGGCACAACAAAGCAGGGAACAGAGGTTCCTGGTGCCTCCTAAAGAGGATGAGCAAGACAGCAAGCTGATGTGACTGGCAGGTGCAGCAAGCTGATGCAACAAGATGACGCAACAAGAGACACAAGAAAAACACAATGAGAGACAAACAAAGCAGGGAATGGAGGTGGCTCAAGCGATTAGGAGCCTCCCTCCCACATCAGAGGTCCCAGTTTGGTTCCCAGTGCCTTCTAAACAAGGAAGATGAACAGACACAGCAAGTGCAAACGACGAGGGGGTGGGGAGAAAGAAAGAAAATCTGAAAAAAAAAAAAAAAAGAAAAAAAAAAAAAAACCTAGTGTCAACCCAAGCTGTGTTTTTTAAAAATCTGCTCACTTTGGACTTTAAGTTCTGCCAACATTTGAAGTAAAAAAAAGAGGGAAATGCGAATATTCTCGCTGTCCTGATTTTGTGATAATCAGGGTAGGCTAAAACATTTGCTATATTAGAAACCATGCATGTGTCCCCAGACCTAGTTTTTCTCCCTAGGTCTGGTTTTTAGAATGCTGGTGATAAACTAAGGCTGATTTATTATATGACCATCCTGTTTGGGAAATGACTGTAAATCTAGGTATCTTTGGTCAACCTTAAGAGATATAGCAGGGGGATGGATGTGGCTCAAATGGTTGGGCGTTCATCTCCCAGATGGAGGGACCTGGGTCCGATCCCTGGGACCTCCCAGTAAAAAGAAAAATATAGAAGGCGCGAGGGCCACTAGGCCCCATGCACAGGTGAGCCCCCCCGGCCCCCTGAGCCACACAGCAAGATGATGACATAATAGGAGAGTGACACAAGGGAGAGCCAAGACGAGACGCGCCGAAAAACAGGAACTAAGGTGGTGCAGGTGGTAGGCCGCCTCTCTCCCACATTGGAGATTCTGAGGATCGAATCCCAGTGAAGACAGGAGGAGAGGGTTGAGAAGAGAGGGCAGGAAATGGACACAGAGAGTTGCCCAGTGGATGGACACAAAAACAGCAAAAACGGGGGGGGCGGGGGGGGTTTAAAATGGATAAAAATAAATAAATAGATAAATAAATCCTTTAAAAAAATGTATAGGGGAGTAAGATACAGACAATAGTTAGTAGTAATACTTTGACGATGCTCTTCCATAATTTGTTAACAAATGTTTCACAACAATGCAGGATGTTTGTGGGGCGGTGATGTGTGGGAGCCCTGTATGATGTTATGCATGTTTGTTTTGTAAGATCACGATGTTTACTAAACACTTATAGTTTATGTATGTTCATGTATGAATGATATACTTCAAAATTGTTTTAAAAAAAAAAAAATTTTTTTTTAAATGAAAACAAAGGGAAAGTACAAAATATGCTTTTTTTACTAGCTTTATTTTCCACCCAAAGTAGTGCTGACTTTTTGGATACTTCAGATTAATTTAGTTTGTTATTAGAACATGCGAACTATAAAAGTTGTACCTTTTAAAGCATTTTCAGAGGGATTTATCTTTTGAAATCTCACCCTTGTGAGCAAACCTTAGAAAAAGACTTGAAAATTTGTTTGCGAAAGTACAAGGGAAGAAATGACACGTAAAAAAGACTAATGAGCTATCAGTGGCACTCAAAAGTAAATCCTAAGGTGTTAATTATCTCAGAGACAACAGTATTCAGATTTCCAGAAGGCTTCTTACTCTGAAGTATGCTCGAGTTTTTGATTATGCACTTCATGTTTCGATTTTTGATTGTGCATTCCATGCCATCAATTAAGCTTTCCCTTTCCTGAATTCCAACAGTGTGTGCCTCTCTTTAGGGTGTTCACATTATGCCTAAAGGACAGTTATAAATATATTAGAGTTGTGGCTTTCCCCTCTGCTGTTCTGTGAGTCTCTTCGGGGCCTGAAGCACCTCACTTGACTTCCATATAAGCATCCAGCAATATCTGTCGATAGACTGGATGCGTATACAGTATTTAGAGAGTAGGTATGACTCTGACCACAGATTCCGGTGTGCAAGAAATAGCTCAGCTGCCTGTTTTTGATACCTCAGCTTAGTTTCTATTTTAGCAGGCTGGAAGTTCTGCCTTCTTGGGTGATGGCATGGTTCTGGGATTTACATAATGCCAAAATGATGAGGGCTGGGCTGAGAGGTGCCTCTCTTCTTCAAATCACTGGTACCTTAGCTCGACTGTGATTAAAGCCAGTTGTCATTTTCAGTCCCTAAGTCACTGGAACTCAGCAGCATTCAACCGCCAAACGTTCCCTCCTTCTTGAATCATGCCACTCTCTTGGCTTCTATGAGTCCACCCTCTCCTGGTTTTCCTCCTACCTCTCTGGCTATACCTGCTCTTGCTCCTTTGTGCTCATCCCCTTATTAAATGCTGTAGTTCCTAGAGAGGCAGTTTATCTCCTCTAACCCCCTATGCAATTTTTCAATCCCAATCCATAATTGTATCATAGGCCCAGACTCTATTTGTTCCAAACATAATAATGTCCTATTTGACATCTTCATTTGAACATCTTAAAGACAACTCAAATTTTATAATCCAAAAACCAAACTGGTAATTTCCTCCTTCCTTACCTCTTCTCTCCAATCCAAGGCCTCTTCTAGAATTCCTTTTTTGATGAATGGCACCAACATACACTCAGCTGTGTGGAATGGCACCATCATCCATGCAAATGGCACCACCATCCACCAGCTGTAGAAGCTATCAGGTTTCTCTCTCTGTCATCCTGAACATCCACTGTATCACCAAGCCCTGACTATTTTACCTCCAATGTAGCCCATAAATAGGCTCCTTCTCTCTTTCCCTATCCCTACTTCCCTAGGCCAGTCTGCTACCCTCATCTCTGATCTGAACCAGAGCAGGGGACTCCAGTGTCTTCCTCTAGTCATTAGTGCTCTCCTCCAATCAGAAGCCACAGTGCCTTCCAAGTCTGGCACTCTTTGATTAAAACCTTTCCTCAGTAGCTTCTCACTGTTCTTAGGATGAAGACCATTTCCTTTAAAGGCCCAGGCATGGTCCTGCCCTACCCACCCTCTAGCATCATCTGCCCCCACCCGTGGTTCTTTGCACCTCACTGTACCCTTTTTTTTTTTTAATTAGGCCAGTAATTTATTAAGGTAGGAAGGAAAAAGAAATGGGAGACAATAACACATCATCAGTCCCAGGTAGAGAGGAAGGGGCTGAAGAGTGATAGAGGGCTGGTTTACAGACTACAATTGCCCATTACAGATTATAAATGCCCAGGTTTTATTTGCGTGTTGATCCAGGTGGGGGCGAAGAAGGCCAGAACAGGGGTCCAAAGGCTAAAAGGAGAGAGAGAGAGAGAGAGAGAGAGAGAGAGAGATACAGAGACAGAGAGAGAGACAGAGAGAGAGACAGAGAGACAGAGAGACAGAGAGAGAGAGGGAGAGAGAGCCCCCACTGTACCTTGTTGCCACCATGTTTCCTCCCAGTACTTCCCTGGACCTCTGTACGTGTTTTGTTTCATTTTGTTTTGTGTTCCCTTTACTTGCAGCACCCTCTGCACTCTCCCTTTCCCCTAAATAACTCTTCATATCCTTCAGATCCCCAACCCCCACTTCCTCAGGAAAGGCTTCCAAGCCACCCCCCAGAGCAGGTCACAGCCCCCTGTTTTACATTTCCCCTAACACCACAAACCACTCCTTCTCAGAATCCATTCAATTGTAATTTTAGTCTTGTGAAATCATGTGACCAGTGCCCAACTCCTCCAGGAGAACTTCAGCTCCAGCATGACGAGACCTTACCTAGGTTCCTCATTGTGGGGTCTTCAGCACCTGGCACCACATCAGTCACAAAACTGGTGCTCAGAAACTATGTGCTGAATGAGCATCATTACAGAAGAGAATAATATTAACAAGAAAACTGACAATGCTTTTATAAGGAAAAACACCAACGACAGCATAATTTAGAAGGAGCAACCCAGAAAACTTCCCTAACTTTCCTCCTGAAACGAGAGCATGGGTCACAGAGGCAGACCAGGTGTGGCTCACGAGTCACAGATGCTCATCAGCATTAGAGACTAAGCACTGGAAAACTGAGGTGGTTGTCAGAAAAGATTGCCTAAGTTATCATTACCCCACAACCAGAGAGGTGAAAATGGGGAGAAAGGCCTGCTCTGCCCAATGAAAGGGTCCTCCTGCCTCCACTTAAGAATAATCACAACAGTAGATGGCAAAACATTACTGGTTGCCTAATTTGGGCCAGACATTAGACAATGAAAGGTTTGTACATCATTGTACTTGGTTTACATGATTAAACCACAGGGTAGGTATTACAAGCCACGGAGTACAGACGTGACACTGGAGTTGAAAGAGATAAGTAATGTTCCCAAGACCAAACAACTAGTAAACAAAAGAACCAGGCTACAAACTCAGGGCTGTCTGTCTCCAAAGTTGCTGCAAGAAGGAAAAGAAGCTGCTAGCAGCCAAAGCCGCTGGCTGTGTAGAAGGCGAGTGGTGGGCGAACAGTGAAGTCCAAAGGCAGCCTCAACAGCACTGGTCATCGCGGAAGGGCAGAGCAGCCAGAAGCAGTAACCACATCGTGGAGAAGGTCTGATGTGGTATGTGTAACACATGAGAAGCACATGGAAGGGTTGGGCCCTGGAAAAAAAAGGACTCTGCAGTGAGGAGGGGAGGTGGCCCTGCCCTGTCCCATGTCAATACTGAGATCCTTGGCCCAGGCCCCAGGACCCTCTGGCAGGGAACAAAATGGACCAAATGGAGTTGAGGTGTGGTCCTGATGCTGGTGAGACCTTAGTTAGACATGCTTGGTTTTGGTTCCACTGTGGAATTAATCCTATAACTTTCTTTCGCTACACGGGTAGGCAGAGAAACCCTTGTTAAATATAAGGCAAATTCAAAAGTGCATTGTTTTGAGGATTTTTACCTTAGGAAAACATGGATTTCTTTAAATAGGCAATTACTAGGAATTTTAAGGTTGTCTTTGCCAAAGCTGCTGTAACAAAGTTTCACAGACTACTTGGCTTAAAGTAAAGAAATTTATTGTCTTCCGGTTCTAGAGGCTGAAAGTCTACAACAAGGTGTTCACAGGACCATGATTCCTCTTAAAGGAGAGAATCCGTCCCACGCCTCTCCCTGGGATTCTGGTGGGTGGCTGGCAATCCACAGTGTTCCTTGGCTTGTGGTGCATAACTCCATCTCCGCCTCCGTCACATGGCCCGCCCTCTCTCCCTCTATCTCTCTGTCTCTTGTCTCTCATGTCCAAATTTCCTCTCCTTATAAGGACACCAATCATATTGGATCAGGGGCCACACCAATCCATTTGGCCTCATCTTAACTAGTCACATCTTCAAAGATCCTATTTACAAATAAGTTTACACTCACTGGACGGGGTGTTAGTATTTGAGCATGTCTTTTGAGGGGACACAATTCACTCCACTACAAAGAGATTTAAAAAAAAAAAAAAGATAACTGATTATTTGATAAAGAGTCCAAGGAATCAGCCACACATAACACTAAAGATTTTTCAGACATCATGTTTAGAGAGCCTGGGTGGGGAAGATGGTTCTCGGTGGGAAGAATTGGAAGGCAAGTGGAGAAATGTTTTTGAGACGAATTAAACCATGGTTCCTAAAGAGCCACAGGAGTTTTTTAGAAAGGAGAGTGAGGTAGTGGACACCAAGTTTCTAAAGCTATTACTCTGAAGCAGATCAAAGGAAGGGATGGAAGAAAGCAAAGTGCACAGAGAGACCAGTGAGGAAGCTCAAGTGCTGAGGGGCCTGACTCCAAATAGCAGCCATGAGGACAGCAGGGAAGGGAGGACTTGGGAGGTATTGGGAAAGAGAAACTGGGAGGCCCCACTGACTGAGGAGTGAAAACTCACTCCATGTTCTCATTTACAATAGCGTGAAGAAATAATAGAACTGCTAATAAATTTTAAAATGTAGGAGGAGTCAGCTTATCTTCCCTGATGGGGCAGGGCCACAGACACTCACCCAGAGTACCGCAGGGAAGTCGCCTGTCAAACACACACAGATGGTGCATCAGCAAACCTAAATCTCTTTCCAGCTGGGCAGGTTTTAGCTCTTGCTGCAGCGTCATCAACAACCAAGGCAGTAAGCTAGAGACAAGTTGCCATCATCACAGATAATCAATAGGCAGCAGACTCGGGGAGTGGTGGCAACAGGACCCAGGAAGAGTAATTTGTCACTATGACTATTAGAAGACAGTTCTCCCTGTGTCTCTCATGTCTCTGCATGTATTGTGAGCAGAGGCATTGGCTGCGTTTATTCCGGCTCCCTTTTCAAGAATGCTTACACAGCAAACAGTCTAGTGAGACAGACATGGCTTCTCTTCCTAGAACAAAGGGCAGGCTCGCTTACAGCTTTGGACAACAGATAGGGTATCTCACTTTGCAGCAGTGGGCAGCAGGCATGCTTACTTTAATACTTTGTCTCTAACCCAGGAGTCTCATGTCCTCTGTCAGCATGAAACTGTGACAGATTAACTTGTTACCTTTCTAGTCGAGTAAAATCTGAGACCCTTTACTATTCTTGATTATATCAGAGTGAATTATAATTTTAAATTGAAAAAACATAAGTACTTGTTTTTTTAGTAATAACACTTAAGAAAAGGAGGCACAATGGCACCATTATTATCAAGGAAATGCTAGAATAATATACTTTATTTTCAGACAATTACCTGAGGTACATGTAATGAAGAATCAATGGGATTCATTCAGAAATCCAGTGGAGGGAAGGAATTGGGCAGGGAGAGGCACCACTTCAGTATCAAATTATATTGTTCACATATTGTTAGCAAGGACAAATGGCCAATATCAGATCCTTTTCAGGTCTTATAGGGGCAAATAATAAAGAGTTGCAGGGCAATAGGTATCAAAAATAGATAGGAACAGTGTCATTAGGGAAACAAAAATGGTCAATGAGGAGAAAAGGAAATTGTTGAAATTAATTTTTATCATTTCATACCTTCCTCCAGAGTCTACCTAGTTATCTGCATATATGGTCAGACTCATAAAATATGGTGACATTTTGATTTTCTGCTAATGCGTAGCTCTTTCATTCAATCCACATTTGCTGAGCATGGTTCTAAGCTACTGGTGACAAAGTCAAATAAGACCAATATTCTGCCCACAGGATGCTGTCAAATGTGGAAAACACCAGAGTGTTTAAGTGTCCATTACCTCAAAAAAAATTTAAAGAAAGCTTACTATTTGTCACACATCATTCTGGGAATTTGAGATATATCAATAAATTGAAGAGACAAAGACCCTTACCTTTGTGGGGATTACATTCTACAGAGGGAGGGAGACAAACCGAAAAATAATAGAGATATTAAAGAAACTATTAGAAGGTTTAAAAGGAATAAGATCTCAACTACTACTTGTGGGAATGTAAAATGGTGCAATCACTTTGGAAAACACTTTGACAGATTCTTAAAAAGCTAAACATAAACTTACACTATGACCCAGAAATTCCACTCCTAGGAATCCATCCAAGAGAAATGAAAACATACATCCACACAAAAACAATGCATATGAATGTTCAAAGCAGCCTTATTCATAATAGCCCTAAACTCTTCCAAATGCCCATAAACTGAGGAATGTATAAATAAAATATGATGTAGTTGTATAAAAAATACTATTCAGCAATAAAAAGGTACAAACTGCAGATGCATGCTATAACATGAACTTTCAAAACATTATGCAAATTGAATGCCAGATGCAAAAGACTACATACTGTATGATTCCATATATAGGAAATTCCTAGAAAGGGCAAATTTATAGATACAGAAACAGATCATAGAATAGGGGTAGGGCAGGATTAACTGCAAATGGGCATGAGGAAATGTTCTAAAGTTGGATTGTGGTGATGGCTGAGTAACTCCATACATTTATTAAGATGACTGAGCCATACAATTTTATTGGGTGAGTTTTATGGTATATAAATTATCCTTAAATAAAGCTATTTTTAAAAAGTGATAAGGGCTGTGGGAAAGAAAAAGCAATATAGGGTAATATAGGGTAAGGTGAATTGAGAGTGAAGGGGTGGGGATGATGGAAATTTTAAGAATAGTGATCACAGTGGGTATCACTGAAAAGGTGACATTTGAGCAAAGTCTTGAGGTGGTGAGAGAATGAGCTCAGAGGACAGAAAGTACAGAGGGTGCTGGAGGTCATTGTAAAGGCTCTTTGGTTCTTAGAAGTGAAAGCTATTACAATTTTGAGCAAAAGAGTGACTTGACTCCTTCATGTTTTAAAAGGATCACTCTGGTGCTATATTGAGAAGAGTCTACGGAGGGCAAGGGAGACCAGTTGGAAATCTGTTGCAGTAATTTCAGCAATAGATGGTACTGCCTAGGACAAAGGAGGTAGCAGGGGAGGTGGTCAGAAATGGTCAAATTTTGTATATACTTTGAAGGAAGAACTAACAGAATTTCCTGACGGATTGGATGTGAGATGTGAGAGAATGAAGCTAAGGTTTGGGGCCTGAGCAACTAAAGACGGGGAAGCCCTGAACAAGGCAGATTTGGGGGAAAAATAAAAAAGCACGCATTGTGGAATTTCCTACTAAGCTATATCATATATGCCCAAATCACTTCACGTTATTTTGGTTACCTTCTTTTTTAAAGGCCAACTTCATTATTGGGCAGGTTTCCTTCCAGTACTTTCATTAATTGAGCTATGTTTAGAGAAATGAATTGGTCATGCAAAATACAGAAATGTTTGTTTAGAATTTTGATTCTGCCACTTATTTTCTTATAACTTCTTGATTATATATATATATATTTTTTTTTTTTTTGGGGGGGGAATGTATGAGTTTTTAATAAAATAATTTTCCTTTTTGAAAATGTGTAGTCAAAAAAAAGAAAAAGAAGGAAAAAAAGGAAAGGAAAGGGAAAGGAAAGGAAAGGAAAAAGAAAAGAGAAGAGAAAAGGTTGATTATATTTTTAATGACATTATACTTAACCTGCCTGGAAGATCCATGCTGCCGGTCCAAGATAACCAATAAAAACAAAGTTACACCAAACAGTAGTCACCTGGCTGATATTGGTTCTCTTTAAAGGGACCAGCCAAGCTGGGATACATTAATGAAACCCACCTCCTATGAGCAATACTAATATTAATGCAAAACTTAAGCGGCATTACAAAAAAAGTATTAAAATTCAAGATCAAACCCCCTTTGAGATTTACTTTTTCTTAGAAAGCTACTGTGAAGAGATAAAGGTAAAAAAAAAGGTTAAATACCTGACTAGAGATTTAAATAATAACAACTCTCACTTGTAAATTTATTATGTTTGAGTGTTTGGTTCCCTCTTACTCATTCTGCACATTTGGCCACAGGACTTCTCTATGTGGTCATTATCATTAATACGCAAGTTAGAAACACACATTAAACTCGGCAGCTGTGCCCAAGGCCATTACTTCCTGTAATTTGGCACAGATGGCCAAAAATATGATTGGGGCAAAATGGCAAAATGCTAACCAATGCTGTATCCTCAAAAGCAACTGATAGTAAATGCAGCTTCACAGTTACATAATCCAAGCCTCACATAGTAGTATCTTCTTTTAAACAATAACAGTTCATATGTACCCTCTCCTTTTTTATGCTATCCTTGGTATAAAAGGCAGAAAAAATTCCAACCTAAATCCAAATTAGGAAAATACCACACACAGCATTTTCACCTAATTTGGGGGGGGGGGGACTTGCAATAAAGCAATTCAAGTTATTCAATGGTCATTCTTCAGGTGAAAAGACCTCAACTCAAAAATACTCCTAAGTATTAAAAACTTTCATGCAACAGAGATGAAACTGATTTGTACCTAGCTCAGTATCAGAAAAACCATCACAATAGTTCAATAATGAATAAATTACTGTGAGCAGATAAACATAAGTATGGTATCTGTCCTTTTCTCATACTCACACACCTCAAAATGACTTCTCTTAAAGATAAAATTCAGCAGCATCCTCACCTAAACCCTGATCATTTTTGTAAAGATCTGAAATTCATTTATAATTTTATAAGAAGTCTAATGGTAAGGTTTCTTTTGCCTTCTTATCTATACACCAATGCTTAACAGCTAGATAGTTCCTCAGAATGACTGATATTCAAATATTTTTGATGCTTTCAGATCATGATGTTAGGAGGGTCATGAAATGTCAGGAAATTCCCTTCAGTCAAAAAAGATGTGTGCACACATGCACACAAACATACACACACAGTCATACTCTATTTCAGCATCTCTAAGCACAGAATGTTAACTTAAAACCTATTCAAAACCTGCAAAGCACATTCTGAACTTTCCCAAAAATACAGATCGAACTACAATTCAAAATTATAGCCCTTGTGGCTATCAAAATTCTGCCAGAAGAATCATACTCTATGTCAGCAGTTCACTACCCATCAATGACTCATAAGATTTCATCCCCAGTAGAAACAGCATGCTCACATAGCTTATATAATGCCATGTAATCACCACTAATGCTCTAAATTTAAAAATGTTTTTATCTTATGCAGAAAACTACATTTTTAAATAAATACAGCTTCTTCAGTGTTGGACAGTGAGACAAGGACATTTATAAAGATGCTTTCTGCAACAATCCACCTGATTACTTATACTAATTTGAGTGGACAATTGCAACCTCTGTTTTAGCAGTAAAGATGTCAATCCCACATCATGAATTCTATCCATTTGGGATACCTGCTTAATACAGAATTGCCTGCAGTGATTAAATGACCACTGAGTAGCCAGAGATCAGAGTGACCTCAGAATTGATGTAACTTGCTATTTTTTGGTAAGTGTGGAGAAGAAAGCTGAAGCCAGAGCCAGGTATCACAGCTGGTCATTGGGAGGCAGGAATAAGAAACAACATGTGAGTAGGTCACTATGCTCTAAAACCATGGCTCCCAAATTAGGCTGATCAGAATCGCTGAGGGGAGAGTTTTTTGTTTTTCTTTTTCAAATACACAAGTGGCTCAGCTCCAATGCAGATTCTAATACAAGTATAGTGTAAATGGGAATCCGTTTTTTTTTTTTTTTAAACAACCTTCCATCATTCTGAGGATTGGTCTGGCCTGCAAAGCTCTGGGCTGGACTTGTTTATAGAGCAGTAATAATACATAATTTTCTAATGCCAAGTCCTGGAAAGGTTAATCAAAAGCAGTAACAGAGCACTTTTACTTAATATACCCAATTTTATTCTCATAAACAACTCCAGGAGAAAATTAAGATTCCTTGGGAAGCAGCTGTGGCTCAATCAGTAGGGCTCCCGTTTACCATATGGGAGGCCCCGGGTTCGGTTCCCGGGGCCTCCTGGTGAAGGCAAGCCCGCCTGCACGGCGTGGTTAGCTGACCCAGCGAGCACAAGCAGCAAGGGGGGGATAAATGAATAAATAAATAAAATCTTTAAAAAAAAAAAAAAAAAAAAAAAAGATTCCTAATGTTATCCCAATTTATAGAGGAGACTTAGGCACCGAGATCTGAAGTCAAGGTCACTCCAAGCTCCAGTGGCAGAGCTGGAAACTCAGTGAATCTAACTCCAAGTGCCTTGGCTCTCCCAATCAACCTCATTGGTCTACCCCAGTCTTACCTCACTCCACAGAAATACTACCAGTGAGGGTTTTTCAGTACTGCTGTGGGGCCAAAGCAACTACAGATAAGAACTGCCTCAAGATGAGGCCTTATCAACTCTGGTGCTGTCCTTAGGGAGCCTTGCAGTTGGATTTCATCCCCAGTAGAAATCCAAGCCATGGAAATGCAGCTGGCTCCTACAAGACAACCCTCTTTCCTAGCTGAGATATTGGTAAGTGCTGGGCTGCCACATAGAAAGAAGCTCTTCTGAAATTCTAAATGTACTCCCATCCCCGACATCAACTGTGAGCCTCCAGATAAGGAAAAGAGAGGCAACCATTCTAAGAAGTTTCTTGAGAGCAGTGATATCTAGCTTTCTACAGATGTATATCTGGGTCAACAGCTTGGTCACTGTCATCATGGGCTCACTAAGTATTGAGATCCAAGAGGGCCCCTTCCATTCTTGCCTTCTGTACTTTCATCAAAAAAAAAAAAAAAAAAAAAAAAAGCAGTATCCCCACAGCCACTGATTGGGGTGCTGCAAGTTTGCACATGAACAAAGAATGAGTGGCAACCAAATTCCTAAGCAATCACAGGGTATAGTTTTCCAAAAAGAAGCCAATATAGAGGAAGCAAAAGAAACTCCAAGAATACAGTGCACCCCCCCCCCCAAATACAGTAATCAAGACACATATTTAGAGGGTCTGGGAATTTCATGTCTCATTAGGTCGAGGGTAAAGTATATCCTTATTTTCAAAGGTGGCATGTAGGGTTGATGCTATTACATAATCAAACCACATAACTAACTCTTCTTACCTCGATTCCATGTTCACCAAACTCTTACCCATAAAGAGAGAAACCGCTGGCCAAAGAATTCCAACCACATCGGCAAAACCTTTCTCAGTTACATATGTTGCATATGTTAATATTCTGTTTGAAAACAAGTAATACATTTTAACGATTATAAATTAACTGCAGACTTCTGATGAGTAACACTGACAGAACAACATGAAATGTGGAAATCAAAAATTGACAATTTTGTGAAAAACAACAAGGTCAGAAAAAAGAAATTTATCATAAAACCCTACAGATGACACTAAGACTCACAAATTAGAGCTCCAGTAAAAAGTCAAGTTCATTGCTGTGTAGAATGGCCTAAGGGCTGTGCAGGAGTTTCTCAAATGACATTTGATCAATTAGGAAGCCCCATCTGTAGTTGATATTAAATACCTCCAAGAAATGATAAATGGCTTTGACCCAAAGCTAAAGAAGATAAGCTGTGCCCAAATTAAACCAGATTGTAGGTAGCTAATGTTTTTATAGAGGGAAAAACAAAACTTTCATTCCATATTTCTTTAGGCTTTGAATTTTCAAGAAACCTATCAGCCATAGCAGCTCAAGGACATCAGTCTGGGAAACAGGAGTGAATCTTTTTGCAACCAAAGGGTTATTTGATTATATCTATACTATTGCCTCTCACAAGAACGACATTTTTTTTTAAAGTCTCCTTTCAGTGAATGTCAAAGAGAGTAAATGAGAAAGCATGTCAAAGAGAGACCTTATCAAAATAAGTCTTTTCCATTCAGATCTCTACCTCAATTACAAACCTAAATTTCCAAAGTAATAAGCACAGCTGTCACTTGGGGAGTGGCTGAACTTAGTAACCTCATATTTAAAGTAGGATTCTTTTTCTTAGTAATATTCCATTTCCATACCTTTGCTGAATTTCATGTGAATTTCATGCATACATAAAACCTGATACTGATGTCATCTCGGCTACCATATTACTCACCCTAGATTTTACACCTCACTACAATCAACATCCAATATATACAGAACCCCTGTTTTTTCTTCTTTTTTTTACTATATTCTCTTTTGGATTCATAAAGAGTAATGAAACAGCTTGTCTTTGACAAAGGATCTCAAATTTGGCATTAGTAATTCCCTAAGCCTGTGTTATTTTAGGTAACTAATATTACTCACCACTACCAAAACCAATCTGAATTATTAAACTGCAACACATTGAAAGAACTGATATTAAAAAAAAAAAAAAAAACAAACAGAAGCTAAGCACCTTCAGTACAAAAATAGTCTTTTCTGTAAGGATTTGTTTTGTGATAGTGTTTGATGAAAACAGAAATTAGCTTGGTATATGTGTTCCTAAAATATACTGCTCAGGCTAATTCTCTATAAAAGTTCTTCCTTGTCTCATTACCACAAGAGTCACTGGATGTGGTGGGCTGCTGGCAGCTCCCACTGCTGCCCAGATTACTCCTTAAAACCACTAACTGGTGGGTGATCTTGAACAAAGTCAAGGCAGACGAACCTCATCTGTACTCTTAGGTAGTCAGAGAACCAAATTATACTGAAAAAGCAGAAAAATTTCTCCATAATTTGTGAGGGTAAGGAGTTGCTTGGCAGAGGCAGAGTAGGGAGAGGTGCGAGGTGCAGTTAAAAAAAAAAAAAAAGATTTAACCAGACAGTATTCTCTTTGGGAAGGCTTTAATCCAGGGATTCTTAACCTTTTTTGTTCCACGGACCCCTTACTAAGTCCATACTATACTGTGTATTATTTAATAAATATATCACACCCACACCAAGACATCCCCACAAGAATGTTTTTTTTTTTTTAATTTAAATTCAAGCTCAAGGACCCCTTGTTAAGAACCCCTGCTTTAATCCTATCTGACTTGAAAGTGAATTTGAAGAGTTCTTTCTTTGAGCCTAGTGAGCTTCTGACCTTTTCATAACATTTACATAATTCAGTTTGAAGGGAAACCCCCAGTTGTCTAGAATCATGTAGGCAACTAGAAATTGGCCTCGCAGAAAGGCTAGGGGGTCTGTACCCACCAGGTACTTGGTGCTGCTATTATTATTTTCTCAGGGGACACAAAGGGCAGCTCTCTGCTTTTACCAGATGGGGACTCCTGAAGAGATCCTGAAATAAGGCCCCAGTGGGCTGCCTATGCAGGAGGAAATTCACCCTCCCTCCCTCGCCCTGTAGCCAGGCTGGGGCTCAGTAGCTGCAGGAAACAGGGGGAGGGGGCTGTCAGAAAGAAAGATATGTGTCACGCCTCCTCCCGACCCAAACAGCCCACTGTATCATTCAAAGCTCCACAACATGAAGGAGCTGGCCCCTCTCTAAGACTGGCAGACCAGATTGAGACATTTCACATGGTACATGAAATTTAAGTGCCTACCACCCTCATTTTGAGGAAGGCCATGGGGGGTGTGGGAGAGAGGGAAAGGGAAGGAATTAATAATTTATATGCACCGGGCATCGTGATAGATGTTTCCTGTGTATATCTCATTTAATCTTAGAATAGCCCAATAAGCTAGGTAATTTTTACAGATAAGGAAACTGAGACCTAAAAGGGTTATGTCACTGGACTGTGCATCATGGAGCCAAGAGTATCAGACTGAGTATTCAAACCCAGGCTCCAAGGCTCATGTTCTTCGGGTTGTGTCATGCTACCTTGCACATAAAATTTTAGAACTAAAAAATCATAAATATAAGGCTTTAAGTAACACTTCAAAATGAAGTAGCAAAACTTATGTCATAAAAAAATGGCAAAATGCCTCCTCCACTGTTCTTAGCATCTCTGTTCCATTAGCATTGAAAGTGTTCCCATTGAAGAAATCAGCCAGGAGAAGACTACTTATTCGATCAATACCCTGTATGCCAAACGGCTGTACCATCACACACATGGAAAAAAAGACTTGCTTCCAAGTAACTGGAATTAGCTCATCTGGCATGGAAAGTAGAATATATTATGCCTCAAATAAAAATGTAGGAGAATGTCAAGAGTCCATGAAAACAGCCAAAAATTTTGCTCCTTCATTTAAAAATAGTCTCTCCAGGTTGGTGATTTCAATCTTGCAAGGGAAAAAAAAAACTGTTTTAGACAAACTTACAGTTTTCAATGCTTTTTGCATTGCTGCAAAATATGCTGAACTATTCTGACTCCAAGTCAAGTTGCAAAACGGTTTTCTTTTACACAGTTCTTCTAAAAGTCTCACCAAAATGTATAGTGCCATATGCTTAAATCAAGTTAAATTAGAGGTATTAATGCTTTGTAATGTGGATATGAAACAGGGCAAGGACATAAGAAGTATGACGAAGGCTGACTGCTTCTTCCTGCTCAGCACCTCTTTGGGAAAGATCCTGGCAGGAAGGGTCTGGGAAAGAAGCAACTGATTAATAATGACAGAACTAGAGAAAGAGTAAATAAAATGAATTCCATCTATTAATTCCCCATAAGAGGGAAAGATGTTCTAGGATAAATTCTCAGGTTCAGCTCTTGAAATTGAAAGAAATTCTGAAATAATGATAACCAGTTACATAAGGAGGGAAGAGTCCAATGCCACTGTCACCAAAAAGCCCTGTTTACATCTTTTGGTCATAATATTTTCCAATACTTGCTTCAAAAAAAATGCCTGTAAAGAGCACACCATGTTGGCTTGTATTGTACTTGCTGGGAATTAAAATCCCTCCAACTTTAAAGTGAACTCCTAACATGTTAAATCTGCCCAGTGCTAAACTTGAGCTATGACATGCTTTCTCGTTTATTTCATCCTGTTAGCTTTGCACATCTTTTCAAGAGGTAGCTCTCCAGCCCAGTCATTATAGATCTAGTATTTGAATTCAAATCTAACTACCACTTGCTTATCACTTTTTTTTTATAGCTCCATTCCCAACCAGAGGGAAGCGTAGTCTACATTTATCTATCACCAAAGACTTCCTTCTGGGTTTCAGTATAGCTTTTCAAATAACTAAAATAGAGGTCCCATTTCCCCTTACCTTGTCCCACAGATTTAAGACTTCATCAAAAATGCATCTAACATTATAACTTCCTTCCAGAACTCCCAAATAGCAAACTGTTTTAGTTTGCTAAAGGCTGCCAAGGCAATACACCAAAAATGGACTGGCTTTTACAACGGGGATTTACTGACTTATAAGCTTACAGTTCTGAAGCCATGAAAGTGTCCAAATCAAGGAGATTTTTTTTCTCCCCAAGCTGTAGCTGTGAACAAGCAGGCACATGGTGGTGTCCACTAGTCTCTCTCCTCTTCTCTGGGCCTCAGTGCTTTTGGCTTCTGGCTTCAGTGGCCTCTTCTCAGCTTCTGTGTTCCATAGATTTCATCTTCTGGCTCCTGGGGACTTGTCTCTCAGCTTCTAGGAGTTTTTCTCTGTGTCACTACATGTTTCTCCCATTTACAAAGAACTCCAGTAAGAGGATTAAGACCCACCCTGAGTCACACAATCAATCAAGGTCCCCTGACTGAAGCAATTTAATCAAACCGTCAAACCTTCAATACATGTACATGCACAGCAATGCATTAGCAATGCATGATCTTCCGGGGTCCACCCAGCTTCACACTGTCACAAAAGCCCTAGTTAATCTCTTGGAAGGGAAAAGAAAACAAAAACAACAAACTTCTCTAAGTGCCTCCCTAACCTCCAAGTCCATATGCTGTTTTTTTATCATCTAATTTGTTAGAATATCTTTTTCCAATTTTGAAAATCAGTGTGTCCACCCATTTTAATTGCATTCATGTAAAATATCAATAAATATGCCTTTCACAGGGAAGGAAATTATGTGCCAGACATTGGATGTTAAAAATACAGACACACCATAATAGTTAATGGATGTTTACTGTGTACCAGACTCTGTGTAGACAACATAATACTTAGTTCATGCCTTGCCCTCTTCTCTCTTAGTTTCCTTCACCAACTTGTTTTTCTCTACACCCCCTCCTATCTACCTGCAACTCCATCTTCTTGCTGCACTTCCTCTTGGAGACCTTATTTCTTCCCATTGCTGGCATCAACCCTTCAACTACAAGCATTAGATTACCAATATCCAGTATCACTAGCATTATTCTCTCATCCCACATTTCAAACTGAGTGTCTGGCAGAGCCTCTCTTCTTTCAATAGCTAAAAGGATCTTTATTTAATATGATCTGACTAGCCATCAAGGTTCAATACTCATCTCCCTCCTCCACAGGGACTTACCTGATTTACACACATTTTTTTTTTTTTTTTAATTTTCCTCTGTCTGTGAAATCTTGTATCTGTATTGTAGCATTTAACACATAACTGTCACTAAGTCACAATTATGTACATGTCTATATGATCCATTAGATAATAGGAAAAGTAGAAAAGGCATTAATTGTGAAGTGAAAAGAGCAGCTGAGATTGTTTTTTCCATTGATCCTTTTTTTAAATCTCACATAGTCTTGGACTCTTCATCTGTGAAATGAAAATAAGATGTCTACTTTATAGAGACATTGTGAAGACAATATGGAAAGTAGCACATTGAAGGTGCTAGAAAGTGAAAGATGCCAGGAGCAGCAGTATTTGCTTGCTATGAATCCTTTAGGGCAGATATTATGTCTACACAGCATCCAGCCAGGATGTTACTTTAGTACTAGCTAACAGCTGCATGGCTCTTTGCTAGGGGTGCACGTATTTACTTTTAAAGCATTCTTCCAGTGGGTGACTTTAATTAGAACTGTTAGAAGCCACTGTTCAAAAGCTTTTGGCTTTTTTATTTAACTATACCTCTCCTGATCCACAAGACAAACAACGTGAAGAAAATATCACCCCTTTAACTCCCCTTTCACCATGGTTGCTTCAGTGGAGTCCACAGCATCTCTGTAGCTTTAGTAGTGGTAAGTAAAATAAAATGGCCACCCACATTGGATATTGCCAGGAGGGATCCGTTTCCCAGAAATGATTTTCCAGAAGGCAAAGACAATTGACATGCAGGGGCTATTCAGGAAAGGGAACAACAGATTGCACCCTACAGGAATGCAAATAAGCAACACCTGGTGATAGAGCAGTTTTAGTTCAGTAAGATAGCTTTATCAGAATAGACAAGCATACCATACTAATCAGTGTGTATCTGCTCTCCACTTTCCATGAAAATGGAACGTTATCGGGAAGCGGCTGTGGCTCAATCAGTAGGGCTCCCGTTTACCATATGGGAGGACCCGGGTTCGGTTCCCGGGGCCTCCTGGTGAAGGCAAGCCCGCCTGCACGGTGTGGTTAGCTGACCCGGCGAGCACAAGCAGCAAGGGGGGGAGAAATGAATAAATAAATAAAATCTTAAAAAAAAAAAAAAAAGAAAAAGAAAATGGAACGTTATCAGACAATCAGAACATCTTTCACCCACTTGCTTCCACGTTTGTTCTATATAAGCTTCCCCCTTTCACCCCCTCCGTGGAGCTCCTTTCCATGTGCAGCTTGGATGCTGCCCAATCTATGAATTGTAAACTGCTCAAATAAACTCCCATAAACAGTAACTTGTCTAATATTTTTTAAACAGTAGAGCATGAGAAAGAGGCAGCTTCTGAAAAGGTATTTGCTTCATTACAAAATTCTGTTACTAAGGAGTAAACAGTGTTTCCTATGCCAGAGGGCTGGGACATAATGTCCCTTGGAGTTCCCATTTATGTTTTTGTTCCCTTGGAATCGTGCGGTATTCAGTGGTGGGTTAAAACTAATTACCTAAAACCCTAATAGGAAATTTTCATTGAAAGGCTCAGGACGCTCCTTTTTCTGACCAACTATCCCACCTCTTCCTACAATGACAGGTATTCAACTATCTTTTTCTATACCTCTCATTTCCATGCCAAGAAAAAAAGTAAGCCAGGAACATAAGAAATTTTAAACTATAAACACTTTTGATTCACCAGATTAAAAAATTCCTATATTGGAGCCCTTCATGCTCTTTTATTTTCTCTGAGGTATAGAGGGAGACTTAGGAAAGCTCATAAACAAACTTCGATCTGTTCTTTGAAGAAAGCCTGTGGAACATTTTAAAAGAGATTTTAATATCAAAATCTGAAATTCCTGACCACTCTTACAATGATAGACATATGTGTTCACATCGATATTTTAATAAAAAAATAGTAGCTTAGGATGGATTGGAAACTGAGTGGCTCACAGGTTTCATTTTTTAATATGGTTGAATAGTTTTTAAAAGTTGAGGACATTTCACATTTAAAAAAAAAAAAACTGTAAGTTTTTCTTGAAACACTGGAATTTTTAAGAGCACTGGGCAGCAACAATCAGCTCCAGGTGAGTAGGACAATGGAACTTGATTTGTGCTTTCCAGAGACCACAATTCCCATCCCTCTCCCCATTCCTCCTTGTTTCACACCAGGTCTGCTCCACTCCTTTATCTTATCTGTCAGACCTCTTGCACACATCTGAAATGCATATGCAGGATTTTTTTAAGAGCCTGGACCCAAATGGGGCTTCCCCCTTCACTAGTTCTGTGATGTTGACAAGTTCTTTAACCTCTCAGTCTCGAGTCCCAGAGCTTTAAATTAAATTAATTCACTGACCTCACAAGGTTGTCATGGGGATAAAAAAAAGTATACAGAAAGTGCTTTGTAAACTGTAATATAAAATGTTTGTCATTATTACTCATTTTCCAACATCATCAGTTGCATAAATGCTATCTTCCTCAATAATTTTTTGGCTTCCTTGTTCCTCCTATCATTACACTTTGCATGACAGTTTAAAATCCAAATGAAAATAATTCGGTACATTTCCTTGACTCATTTATTAAGAGGTAGAAAGGGTGAACAAATAACAGAGGAAAGTAAAATCAATTATTGAATGCCATTGGTAATTTCTGTATGTGATAAAGGTATGAAAATAGTACAAATATAACTACTGGATTGCTGATCCCTTCAAGTGCTGTGGTATAAGTTCCCCCACTAGGCACCTGAGTTCTCAAGACAAAAATGTTAACTTAAGAATTAAAGGCTTCTGTGAAAAAGAAGCATTGATTTCCTTTGTGGGTCTTCACTAAATGCTCCAATAAAGGATCCATCCAGTCCATCAGAAAAAAAGCAACAGGGTCTACAAAGCTTCCTCTCTACACTTCAATATGACCTCTAAAACTTAGACTCTGGAGTATTTAAATCATGACACAAATTTATATCTATTTACCGATGATATAGACATAGATGTGGATGTGGATGTGAATATAAATATAGAGAGAGATGATACAGATATAGATATATTCCCAAAAATCAATAAGAGATTTTTAAGAAACAGAATCTTCTCGGAAATGGGCAGTGGTGCAGAAAAATGCACTTGAATAATGATGCAGAGGATATAGGAATGTCAGCAAAAATATATATGACATGAATGCCATCTTGTTACTTTACGATTTCACTAATATATATTCCTGTTCTGGTCAATTTACAACAGAAGATCATCCTTGTATGGGGAACCACAATTACAAGGAACCACAATTATAATTACAAATCTTCTGCTTTTAATGTTAAGATATTGACCCCTAAGTAAACTGAAAAAATATAATATGGAAATAAGGGGAAGAAAGGATTTTAAATTGGAATCTGCTTTCTTTAAAAGATCACCAAAATGGTAGTAATATATGATTCAACATACAACCTATTGAAAAATTCATTTGACAAACTCTTTTTTTTCGCATACCATATCGTGCAATTACCTCTTTTCTTGCAGTTGAATGAAACTGTCATCTGAACACAGATTAATGAATGCCAAGTTATCAGAAGGTCCTCAGTGTATATTTTATTTTAAAAATCAAAATAAATAACAGCATCACTTAAGACACCAGTTCTATGGAGGGGTTTAGTAACAGTGTACATGTATACTACTGAAGTCAAGTTAGTATCAAATCAAATATGATTGTTATATATTTAGGATATTAAATTTTAACTCCATGGTAACCACAGGAAAATATAGGAAAAATATATCCAGATATAAATGAGATGGGACTCAATATGGTAAACACAAAAAAATCAAATAAATATTTGGTTAGTAGACACATGAAATGAAAGTAGAAATTAATGGAAGGATTGAGGGTCAAAAAAAAGGTATGACTTACAGTGACTACGGCAAAATGGCAGAAGAAAGTCCTGTGTTATCAGAGGTGACTTTAAACGTAAGGGATTAAACTCTCCAGTCAAAAGGCAAAGACTGGTAGAATGGATAGAAAAGCATGATCCAACTATAAGCTGTCTAGAAGAGACTCACCAGGAATTCAAAGATAAAAATCGCTTTAATATATAAGGATGGAAAAAATATATATACCATGCAAATAGTAACCAAAAGACAGATAGGGTAGCTATAGTAATAACATATAAAATATACTTTAACAGAGTGGGCATCACCATCCCAAAATCCTCAAGATTGAGGGATGAACAAGCATAAGGGGGGAATGCAACTGTTGAGTAAAGTAGTCTTATTATTATTGTAGTTATGGAAGAACTTGCATTATTGATATAAGGCAAGGGTCACCAGAGGTTCTAGGGGAGGGAGAGGGAAAAGTAGGTGTAACATGGGACATTTTGGGGACATTGGAATTGTCCTGTATGACATTGCAAGGACAGATACAGGCCATTATACATTTTGTCAAAACCTATAAAATTGTGCAGCACAAAATATAAACCATAATGTAAATTATAGACCATGGTTAGTCGCAATGTTTCAATATGTGTTCATCAATTATAACAAATGTACTACACTAATGAAAAATGTTGTTAATGGGGAAAAGTGTGAGAGGGGAAGGAGGTGGGGTATATGGGAATCCCCTATATTTTCAATGTAACATTTATGTAATCTAAAGTTTCTTTTAAAGAAATACACTTTAAGACAAAAACAGTTATAGGGGATAAAGATGGTTGTTATATACTGACAAAGGGGTCAATGCAACAAGAAGACATGACAATTATAAAAATATATGCATCTAACAACAGAGTCTCAATATTAATGAAGCAAATACTGACAGGTGTGGAGGGAGAAATAGGCAGTTCCAAATTAATAGTAGGAGACTTTAATCTATCACTTTTAATAATGAATAGAATATCTAGACAGAATATCAATAAAGAAATACAAGACTTGAATAATAGTCTAACCCAACTAGACTTAATATGTGTGTGTGTGTGTGTGTGTGTGTGTGTAGAGAGAGAGAGAGAGAGAGAGAGAGAGAGAGAGAATACATATTCCTCTCAAGAGCACATGGATCATTTTCCAGGAGAGATCATATCTTAGGTTACAAAACAAGTCTCAATAAAATCAAAATTACTGTAATCATGCAATGTATCTTCTCCAACCACAATGGAATGACACTAGAAATCAATAACAGAAGGAGAAATGGAAAATTCACAAATATGTGGAAATTAAACAAATTCTTAAACAAACAATGGGTAAGGGAAATCACTAGGGAAATTAGGAAAGACCTTGAGGCAAATGAAAATGAAAACATAGCATACCAAAACTTATGAAATGCAGCAAAAGCAGTGCTGAAAGGGAAATTTATAGCTCTAAATGCATACATTAAAAAAGAAGAAAGATTTCAAGTTAGAGACACAACAACAAAACTAAAACTAGAAAAAGAAGAGCAAACTAGACCCAAAGTGAGCAGAAGGAAGGAAATACCTATTAGAGTAGAGATAAATGAAATAGAGACTAAAAATACAATAGAAGGAATCAAAAAAACAAAAAGTTGGTTCTTTGAAGATCAATGAAATTGACAAAAACTTTAGCTAGACTGATGAAGAAAAAAGGAGAGGACACAAATAACTAAGATCAGAAATGAAAGGGGAGACATTACTACTGACCCTACAGGAACAAAAGGATTATGAGAGACATACATCTTTATGTTAACAACTATATAACCTAGATGAAATAGAAAAATTCCTAGAAACTACCTATAGTGACTCATGAAGAGGCAATAGGAAAAAAATCAAGAAAAAATTCATTTACAATAGCAACTAAAAGAATTAAATATCTAGGAATAACTCTAACCAAGAATATAAAGGACTTATACACACACACAAAAAAAAACAAACACCTATAAAAATCATTAAAAGAAATTAAAGAAGACCTAAATAAATGAAAAGATACTCTGTTTTCATGGATTGGAAGACTAAATATTGTTATGATGTTAATTCTACCCAAAGCAATTTACAGATTCAATACAATACCAATAAAAATTCCAACAACCCTCTTTGAAGAAATGGAAAAGCCAATCATCAAATTTCTATGGAAGGATAAGGGGCCCTGAATAGCCAAAGCCATCTTGAAAAAAAAGTAAGTTGGAAGACTCACACTTCCCAAGTTTAAAACTTGGTACAAGTCAAAACTGCATGTACTGGCACAATGACAAACATATAGACCAATGGAATTGAATTAAGAGCTAAGAAATAAACCCTTACATTTAGGGCCAACTGATTTTTGACAAGGGGTCAAAGACCACTAGACTAGGAAAGAATAGCCTCTTCAACAAATGGTGCTGGGAAAACTACGTCCATTTGCAAAATGAAGGAAGACTCTTATCTCACACCATATACAAATATCAACTCAAAATGGACCAAAGACCTAAATATAAGAATCAAAACCATAAAACTTTGAGAAGCAACAAAAGAAAAAACAGACAAATGGGACCTTATAAAAATTAAAAACTTTTGTGCAACGGGCTTTATCATGAAACTAAAATGACAATCTACACAAAAGAAGAAAATATATGGAAACCACATATCTGATAAAGGTTTAATATCCAGAATATATATAGAAATACTTCAACTCAACAACAAAAAAAACAAAAACCCAATTTAAAAATGGGCAGGAGACTTGAATAGACATTTTCCCAATGAACATGTACAAATGGCCAAAAAGCACATGAAAAGATGCTTAACATAATTAGCCATTAGAGAAATGAAAATGAAAATCACAATGAGATACCATTTCACACCCACTAGAATAGCTACTATTAAAAAAAAAAAAAAACAGAAAATTACAAGTGTTGGAGACAATGTGGAGAAATAGGAACATTCATTCACTGCTAGTAAGAATGTAAAGTGGTACAGCCACTGTGGAAGACAGTTTTGGTAGTCAGTCTCTCAGAAAGTGAAGTACAGAATTACCATATGTCCTGGAAATTCCACTTCTACGTATTTACGCAATAGAACTGAAAGCAGGGACTTGACCAAATATTTGCATACCAATCGATGTTCATTGCAGCATTATCCACAATTCCCAAAAGATGGAAACCCAAGTGTCCATCAACCAATAAATAGATAATCAAATGTGGTATATACACACAAAGGAATATTATTGAGCCATAAAAAGGAATGAAGTTCTTATGTATATGACAATATGGATGAACCTTGAAGATATTATGCTGAATGAAATAAGCCAGACACAAAAGAACTAATATTGTATGATCTCACTGATATGAAATAATTAGAATAAGCAAATCCACAGAATCAGAATGTAGAATATAGGTTACCAAGGCAATGGGTGGGTGTATGTAATAGGATGTTAAGGCTTAAGATATACAGAGTTTCTATTTGGGACAATGGAAAAGTTTTGATAATGGATGGTGGTAATGGTAGGACAACATTGTGAAAGTAATTACCAGCGTTGAATTAAAAATTTGAATGTGGTTAAAGGGGGGAATTTTACATTATATACATATGGTACTAGAATTTTTTAAAAAATTTAAATCCATAGAACTGCATAACACAGTGAACCCGAGGGTAAAACCATGGACTGTAGTTAATTGTACAATCATAAAAATGTGCTTCCATCAATTTTAACTAATGTACCACACTAATGCAAAGTGTTAAGAGGGTGGTATATGGAAATCCTGTATTTTATACATGATTGTTCTATAAATTCACAACTTCTCTAAATAATAAATAAATGAAAGAAAAAGAAAACCATTTTTTTCAATAGATGTCCCAAGGCTGATGTTTAAGCAAGTCTCCTTGGCAACCAAGGTGCAGGGTACATCTTGGGTTGGTGGAAAGGGGAGAAGGTGTGGGGGAGCAACTCCAGGGTTGGTAGAATAAGTAATCCTAGTAGTAACTGTTCCCGCTAGACGATGCTGGTTAAGGCTGCATGGGTTTCATGCCTCCGAATTTTCAATACCGGGTCTTGCCCCGACTGGCGCACCAGCAGTCTCCCACCCTCTCCCTCCAGTCTGCAGGCACTAAACCCGAACAGGTTACAAGGAGAGAGACTGGCTTACCCGATGGGGTGAGCGGTCTGCTGGGTTAGGTACCCGAGGCGGCAGCGCAGGCACCGGGCTCTCCCTGATGCACAATGGCACTGCTTTGCCCCACGATGCTGAGGTTAAGAGACACTGCAGTAGCTTCACTCTGTCGGTTTGGGGATGCAGTTGTGCAGAGCGATCGCGCTAGCGCGTGTGTATGTAACTGCCTGCGCGTTCCCGGACTCTCCCGCGGGGAAACTGTTTCCTAGTAAATAAAGAGCACCAGCCAGCACAGCAGGTGGCGCGTCCAGCTCGCTCAGCTCCAGGAGGCAGCGAAAGCCTAGAGACGCACCTTAGCAGCCCCTGGGGCGGGTTCGGTAGGCAACGCGGCTCCGCCCCCTCCCGCCTCCAGCAAGCCAGCGCGCACTTCCCTCTCGGTTCTCCTCCCCCCACCCCACTCCCCCCCAGCGAGCCGGCGCGCAAGCCCTACTCTTCTACTCTCCCACCCCCGCCGGCGAGCAGCGCGCACGCCACCCCCCAACTCCGCTTCCGGCGAGGCAGCGTAAACGCCTGCCCCCGGCCCCCGCCAGCGAGCTGCACGCCGTCCCCCTTCCCACCCCGCTGCCTGGCTAGCGAGCCTGCGCGCACGCTCCTTCCCGCCCGCCGTCACCACCCGCCAGCCAGAACGCCCCCGGCGCCCCTCCACACCAGCGGGTGCACAGGCAAAGCCCCCAGCCCCTCCCACCCCCCGCCGCCGCCTGCGAGCCGGCGCGCGCACCCGCTCCCCCGGAAGTCCCCCTCCTCGCCCGCCGGCACCTGCGCTTCGGGGCCTTCTGGTCATATTTGCAGCCCGCAGCCACAGCTGGGGTCCCCGCCGCGACGGATGAGGCCCAATAGCCCAGCCTATTCAACTCAGATTCCCTTTCCAGGACAGGCGAGCACCCTGCGCGAACGGGCGCCTTGACCCCAACCTGGTGTGCCCTCAGCTTCCTTCTCCCTGTCTCAATTAATTAAGTTCAAGTTGCCCCTCCTTTCTAGCGGCTCCTTTGCAGGGCCTAGCGGTGGTCCTTCTTAGAATACACTTTATGGTACTGTCAAGAAGGCTTCACAGTAACTTTAAGAAATGATGGGGGCCAAACCCCTTCAAATCTCCAGGGATGGACTGAGTCCCCGAACCTGAGAAATAAAAAAGGGTATTTGCTTACAGCATTAAAACTGCCAACAGACGACTACCCCAAAAACATCACCATTACAGTCCGGGGCCTGGCACCCTCTTGTACCATTTGGAAGTCTGGGGATTCATATTATTCCTGTCTAAAACATACTGAGCAAACGCAAACTGAAGCAGAGTGGGTAATTTTAAAAGGTAAATATTCCACCTTTACCTTTTAAAGGGGTAAAACCTTGGTCAGATGTGAGGTTAAGCCAAAAGGAAACAGACGCTAACGCTTAAATTGGAGTAAGCTGTGCTTTATAGTAGCTCAGGATTTAACTTTAACTGCAATGACTGAATTTCACAGAACGTTAAATCTCATTTCTTCTTGCAGGTTTGTGTTCTTCCAAACACTTGGGCTAGGATCAATGTCCTGAGTATTCTGAGGAGTCCTTAACATACTTATGAGTCTGGCTTAGTAATTGTTTTCAGCTTTCAGATACAGGATTTCTGTTTGTTTGCTGCCCCTGGGGCCTGTGTGGTTTCCAGTGCTTCATTCCCACCGTCCTAATATTTGGTCCTTAGGATGCTGGGATCCTAATTGTCTAGCAGTTCTGGACACCAAGATAGGGGCAGGGGTAATGACAACCGACTGCAAACAGGTGCATGTCATTCTTTAGAATTTTTCAAAAGTAACTTGATGCTTTGCATTGGATGCTGTTATATACCAGACCATAAATGTTGTCAATGAGTTAATAAATAAAACACTCCTTTAAGAGTCATAAGGTGTTTGTAACTGAAGTCACCATTTTAAATCTATCTATATTGAATGGATTATTTGTCTAGAGTAAATAGCTTTTGATTACATATAATTAAATAGAACAAAGAATATAATTGTATTTACACAACAAAAATAATCTTTATGTCATCAGTTCACTCTCTGACTATAGCAGGGCTGGTACTGCACAGACCGAGTCTTTTTTTGTTCATCATTGTATCACCAGGCCCTAATACAATACCTGTCCCATCATAGGGGCTCAATAAGTATTGAGGGCACACTGATGTTGAGGATTAAATGAGAAATTGTATATTGAATACCTAATAAACTGTTCTGTTCATAGTAATTTTTTTCCTAAATGTCTCCTTAAGTATTGATTTTAAGTACAGTTTTAAAAGAAAGCCTTTTATTCCCATAAAAGAAGAAAATTCAGTGGTTCATAAGAAAGTCCTCAGAACTCAACATATGTGTTTTCCAATATACTCTGGTACCAGAGGAGTGTGGGAAATTGAATCATATACCCCACCATGTTCCCATGAGTGTGAACCCATTTGTAAATAGGAGCATTTGAAGATATTATTATTAGTTAAAGTGTGACCAAATTAAATCAGAGTGTGTTTAATCTGTATTACTAGAGGCTTTATAAAGGGAGAAAATTTGGATACAGTCAGAGAAAGCCATAAGAGGAGACCAAGGACATCACCATGTGAAGGAGTAAGAGATGCAATTCAAGGAACCCCAAGGATTGTGGCAAGCCATTGCCAGAACACTTGCAAATTCTGAGAGAAGACATGGCCTTACTGATGCTTGATGTGGGACTGGCCTCTAAAACCATGAGCCAAGCAATTGCCATTGTTAATCCACCCCTTAGTGTGGTATTTGTCATAGCAAACCTAGCAAACTATGGCAAGGAACAAATAGATTTGAGGCACTATTTCTCTCTTAAGTACCTGTTTTAGTTTGCTAGGCTGCTGAAATGCAATATACCAGAAATGGATGGGCTTTTACAATGGGGATTTCTTAACTTGCAGTTCTGAGGCTGTGAAAGTGTCCACAAAAAAGCATCATCAGACAATGCTTTCTCCTCGAAGACTGGCTGCCAGCCATTCTGGTCTCCTCTGTCATATGGCAAGGCACATGGCAGTGTCTGTTGATCTCTTCCTTCTCTGCACGTTTCACTGCTTCAGCTTCTTCTGGCTCTCTCTGTCTCTGCATATGCATCCCATTTATAAAGACTCCAGTAAGAGGATTAAGACCCACCCTGAACAAAATTTGAGCACCTAGAACATGTTAGGCAGTGTAATCAGTGTAGGGCTTTTGTCATCAACATAAGACATTGTCCCTGTTTAGTGATATTAAGATGGATGATCTGAGAAAGAAAAAACGAAGTGTGGTGCCTTTGGTTGCAAGCAACAGAAAGCTACTCTTTCCAACTGAAGCAAAATGGAGTTTAATAGGATATCAGGAGCTCCCAGAATTGATGAGAAGCCTAGATAACAAGGCTATGAAAAAGGCAGGAGTTAAAGCAATTCCCGAGGGCACAGAAGCAAGGACAACAAGGTGGTGTTGAGGCTGGAATATTATGGTCAGGTGTCTCCCATTATGGGGATGGATGAACCCCGATCTCTTTGTCTTTGATACTCCCAATTCCCATAAAAGAAGAAAATTCAGTGGTTCATAAGAAAGCCCTCAGAACTCAACATATGTGTTTTCCAATATACTCTGGTACCAGAGGAGTGTGGGAAATTGAATCATATACCCCACCATGTTCCCATGAGTGTGAACCCATCCCTCTAAGAGAGCTTCCAGTTTCCCTAACAACTTAGGGCATTTGCTGCCCCTAGCCAGAGGAAGGTGGGACCTCTGATTACAGCCCCACAAGATAGAGGAAAGAAAAGTAGATCCCGGGCAGCCAGAAAACAACATAGATTTATCAAAAGAAATAGGGTGCTGGGATCTAATGAGTTGGGGAAACCCTGCAAACTGGATCCCTGTCACATTAATATATTAAAGACTCTGAGATCTTGCAGCAAAGAAACCTCTTTCACCTTCTTAAAAATAGATATCCTAGAGCTTAGTTCAGTATGGAATACTTTTTTTTTTCTAGCTTACCTCTTAATGTACTTTGGGAAATCTTGAAACACAGTAAATTTTTGCAGCAGTTTATCTGTCATCAACTTGTCCATAGATCAAAGTGCGTGAGCATAGCATAAACCTAGTGCTATCATAAAGCTTTTATAAAATCTGTACTTTAATAGCTCTGTGACCATCAAGAGATTTGAAATTGTCTCTAGACAGGTCAAATTTCAAGGTAAAACTAATAATAATAATAATAAAAGCTATGACATAGCTCCTTATTCAACTACAGAACTCCTGCTTTGCTGCCTCCCCCCAGAGCAAATGAGGTAATGTTTCATTCTTAATGCCAGTGACATGGTTTTCTGTAAAAAAAAAAAAAAAAATGGTGTTAATTAATGTAAATCTGTACTTTCAGACATACATTCACTTCTATGCACTTATCCAGACCTACAAACAATGTTGAAATATGAGTTTGATCTAGGGGGCTGTGAATCTGGTATGTTGCTTAGTTTTGCACACTGAGTAAAATACATGCTTCATTCACTTCCACGCACCTATCCTGACTTACAAACGATGTTAAAAAACAAGTTTCATCTAAAGAGCTGTGAGAAGATATTAATATTAATTATGCTAAAACCAAAATTGATTTTTGACTGATATTCTCCAGTTTTCAAGTTAAATACAAAATAACTCTAGTTATTCAATTACCTGTGGGTACATATTCTAGCTAATGCATCCTATTCATCAGGAGCCAGTGTCACGCAAAACTAGTTGTGCCATGGGAAAATCTTTTACAGTTCTGATCTTAAAGTTTTCAATGTTTATATTTTCTCTGCCACACTCTCTAGTACCAAACACCGTTTTGTTTTGTTTTTGAGCTGAACAAAGGATAATCTAATTCAGCCTAATCACCTAGACACATATTGAATATTTTCTGTACGAACAGAAAATAATGTCTACCCGCAAGACAAACTATTATCATGGCACTACTAAATAGGAACAAACAAACTATGAAAGGGGTTCTCTGTCATCATTAAGGTAAAACAAATTTTTATATTTTTTCATGTATCAGATTGGCAAAGATATAAAAACATAATTCCTAGTGTTAGAATATGGGTAAATTGGAATTTATGAAAATGTAAGTGGATGTAAATATTTTGGAAGACAGTCAATATTTACTTTAAAAAAATGCACATATCTTTTGATCCAACAATTCCATTTCTAGAAATTTATCCTAGGGTTATCTCAACAAAACGTGCAGACTGTGAAAGACTCATGATAACTTAGTAATATTCAAAAAAAGAGAGAAATAGAATCCATCATTTAGAGACCAGACAAATTATAATACTAAATAGCCATTTAAAAAAAAAATAAATTATTACACACTGATTCCAAGATATATTATTAAGTTAAAAAGAAAGGCAAGTTGAAGATCAATAGGTATAATGTGATCTAGAGTGTATAAAGTAGGAGGAAGAGAAAAGGGAAAGAGATAAGTATGTAATGGATGTATGTTTTTCCATTTTTCTGCTCAGGAGGAAAGGAGGTGAATCTTCAAGCTGGTTCCATTCAGTCTTTTAAAAACACAGAGAAGATGGGACTGTCCCCATCTGGGCTCCACTGTCTGACCCACGGGGCTCGCGTGTGTTCTAGGCCATCCACGCTGTTAGGATGGGAACTTCTCAGTACAAATGGGCTCCTGCCCTGCTGGAACTGAGAGGTGGTGTAACACCAATAGAAAAAAAAAACTAACGTGGCTCTAACACAGGTGATTCAGCTGAATGAAGGCTCGGTGTTGACTGGTGCTCTACCAGTACTCAACAGGGTAGAGGACGGGTGTTTCTGGATGCTGCCTCTGCGTCTGTCCAGGGATTCCTCTGGCCCAGCCCCCTTGTCCTGGGCCCCAGTGACCACACCCCTTGTCAAGTCCTCACTATCTTCCTGGCATTCCAACCCAAGGGAAGACTATCCAATCTCCCCAGTCCAGAGGCCTCATTCTTCCTCATCATGTTCTTACCCAAAACTGTTTCCAGGCAGATGAGGGCCCTGCCTTTCCTCTGAGGCCTAGATATTTGAAACTCAAAAGTCAAGCAAATCTAGTTTTTTTTGTTTCACAACCTGTCGTTTCTCAAGTCATGCCTCCACTGAGGCAACTTTTGTAGAATGCCTGCTTGATTGAATAGGGGAACAGGCCTGAGTACTAAGAAGCATAAAGAACTAAAAGCACCTCAGCTATATATAGGAATAGTCTAGATAAGAAGCTTCATTCCTCTGGGAAAGGAGGTGAAGTGGATCTTTTATTTTTCATTTTTTGCCTTTCTGTAATGTTTTTTTTTTTTTTTTTTTTTTTTTTTTACATTTTTTTTTTTTTATTTTTTTTATTTTTATTATGGGTAAAAATCAAAATTCTCACAATACATACAAACATTTGTAAAATGATATATAAATATATATGCATATATGTGTATTTGCTTACAAAAATGTTATTTTTTATATATATATATACATATATTTTAAGAGGTGTTTAGATTACCTAAAATATTATACGGAACCCACTCGGATTCCCATGTTGCCCACCTCCCACACCTCCCACCACATCCAACACAAACATCTCCCATAGTGTGGCCCACCAACCTCAATGAACTTACACCTCCTGGAGCCTTGCCACCAACCATAGACCACAGTTCACACTGTAAACCACACTCTCTCCCACTCAGTTCTGAGTGGTGTGTGCTGATTTAAAATGGCCTACATCCATTGCCACAATAGTACTCAGGACAACCTCCAACTCCCAAAGAAACCCCTGTATTTCAACTGCTCATCCCCTCCCTACCCAAAAAACTGTCAAGTGGCCACTGGCTCCACCTCATTGTTATAATTTCTTGCATTGCAAGAATCACCATATGTGAGCAAGAGAATACCATCAAGTCCACTCTAGTCCATAGTTCTTTCCCCAATCCAGAGGCGACTGGGATGGTGATGTCCACTCCAACTCCAAGTGATAGAGGGCTTATATCCCATGGATATGGTGGGTGGGATGATCCTGCCTGCAGATGCAGGCCCTCTCCATTCCCTGGGATGGCCATTGCCCATCGTTGTCTCCTCACCAGGTGACTTGGATGAGTCCATTGAGCTGTAGGGTAGGAGTTGCAGCTCCACTTAGATTTCATGTACACCTGGCACATAGGTAGGTGGGAGGCTCCAGTCGCTGGAAGTATACCTAAGAAACTCCAGCATCACATGTAGGTTTCAATAGAAGGGACTGGTGAACCATGTGCAGGGAGGACTTATTTGAGTCTAATTCTGTCACTCTCAGGAGCACAGATTACAAAATAGAACCCACTGATAAGGCATCAGTCTCTGGGGCTATCCCCCCTTATATAAGACCAGGGTGTCTCCGGAGCTCTCAGGAACCCCACTGAGTGGGGTCTGTAATGTTTTTTAATGATGCATAGGATAACATTTATGATATTAAAATCCAATAAATTTAAAATACCACTTTTTAGAATTGTTTTTAGTTTCCTTGGCTGCCAAAGCAAATGCCACGCAATGGGTCAGCTTAAATAATGGGAATTTATTAGCTCATGGTTTTGAGGCTAAAAGAAAGTCCAAACCAAGGTGTCATCAAGGGGATGCTCTCTTCTCAAAGATTGGTATTCTGGGGCTGCCTGCCAGTAATCTTGGTCCTTGGCTGTTCTGTCACATGGCAATGCACAGGATGGCCTCTCCTGTCCTCTCCATTCTCTTCTGGGTTCTGTTGAATTTCAGCTTCTGGCTTTCTCTCTGTGTGTCTGAATTTCATTCCTCTTATAAAGGATTCCAGTAATAGGATTAGGACCCATCCTGGTTGAAATGGGCCACACCTTAACTGAAGTAACCTCATCAAAAGGTCCTGTTTATGGGGAACGGATGTAGCTCATTGGTTGAGTGCCTACTCTCCCAGTGCTTGGTCAACGTAGAACCAAAATTTCTAACTGTTAGCTGTGATCCAATTTTCTTTCCAAACTCCATCACTTTCTCTTAGCCACAGTGACAAATCAGTCACAATATTTTAGTCTGGTATTACAGCAGTTACAGTTCTTTGGCTTCTATTTTAACAGAAGATGATTTGGGAGAACTTAAAGCAAGAAGTTACTTTATTGAATACCATTGCTCAGATAATTAAAGGATTGGAAGGGAAATCTGAATTTCCAAGCTTTAAGAAGGACCAGGAATCCAAAAAACATCACTCCTTCCAAGATTCAAATTCCCAGGTGGATCTATTTGGCCCAGTCTATGTCAGGAGTCTGTCATATGCTGAGATGTGGGAGGTGGTGGGGGTTCAGGACCATGTAGAATGGGGAAGGTGTCGTTTTAAAGGAAAAGTGCAATTCTCTTACCTAAAGAGGGGGCAAGGGGCACTGGGCAGGTAAAAACAACAGCTGTCCATCACCTCCATATTTTAAAGGGAGCCCTAAAAGGGACTTTATTGTTTCCTTTACTGCTGTCTTTTCTCCTGCACTATCACTGCTTCAAAACACATTTCAGGTGGAATCAAAATTATTTTAGAGCAAATTAATGAAAGTTTTTCTCAATGATATGAATTCTTTAAAAAGAGATGAGTAACCTACTAAATGTAAAGATGACATTTCAGGGACCCTGTTTAGGAAATTCTTTTTTGTTCATGGGCCACCGATCATGGAATTTAAACTCAACACTTGGTACTACATCAGAATTTTACTTTCTAATCTTAGAACTACTGTGTGGGATAAATTTTCATAGAAAGTTCATCACTATTTTACAGGAGTATAATGTAGATTAATGTACCTGATGCTTCTAAAATTCTAATTCCCCAGTGCTTAATGTATGAATTTAGGCATACCATTAAGAAAAGAATGTTAACTTCATTCAATAAAATCATCCATTCATTCAACTTTAATGAATGTTTCCTAGGTCGTATCAGTATGAAGGTTAAAGTAGTAACTATCAAAAAATAACAACAAAAATATTTCTCCAGCTTAAACCCAATCTATTCACAGAAACCAGAAATCCCAGCTTCCCACAAATTTCACTTCAAGTTTGTCTCAAAGGTATTTTGCCAGTTAGCTCTTTTGGCTCACCCAAGGCATCCTTGGGAGCACAAGAAGAGGCCCTTTTGCTGCAGACACTGTGAGTATTGCCTTCACTGGTGCCTTTGATCAGCTCTTTTCCTTCTTCCTTACTTTTTTTTTTCAATAGTCCCTTTCTTCTAGACCAGTAGTTCTCACCTGGGGAAATCTTGACCACCAGGGGACATATTCTCTGGAGACATTATTGTTTTCATGACTGGGGAAGGAAGGTGCTACTGGCATCTAGAGGGTAGATCCAGGATGTCGCTAAACATTCTACAATGCACAGGACAGCCCATCACAACAATGAATTAACTGACCACAAGTGTCAATAGTGCTGAGGCTGAGAAATCCTGCTCTAGACTCAAACATAGGTCTGAGAGCTGGCTAATGGGACAATCTAAGTAACAGAAACACCTCTGTCCTCAAAATCACCAGTTCCCTGGTGTTTTTTAAACTAAACAAGATCCTTATCTATGCTTTCCCTTAGGATGATGTTTTTCTTTCTGAAGTCTCTTAAGTACTTCACAGGAATTGATCCTGGGCTTACACAGGCCCACTTTGGGCAGTGTTTTCGACAAAAGCCTTGGCATACCTGAATACTAGAGAGGACCCAGTTGAAGTTCCCACTGGGACCACTACAACATTAAAGATAGGATTGTCCTTTATAGAGAATGTGATGCTCACTTGGGTAATTGAATAAGAAAAGTCCCTGTTGTCAGGGTCATTTTCTATTCTCAGATTTCTCCTTGCCACCATCCTTCTTGTGGTAACCTATCCCACTACCCTGACCCCTAGGGTGGACATGTAACTGAACTCAAGCAGACAGGCCTTCCCCAGCAGGTTTTTCCCTTTTTAACACAAGCAAATGTTAAGAGAATCTCTTTTCTGGTCTGAAGGCTTTGAAAATGTAAAGTCAGAGGTTCCATGGGGGATCTATCTTAAGACAGTGAGGCTATCGTGCTGAGAGAAGCAGAGAGAAAGGAAAGCAAAGAAAGCAGAGGAAATGAGAGGGAGAAAGTGATGGTGCTGGATCCTGGTTCATCCTAAATCTACCTTCATCCCCATATGTCCTATCATTTGATTTTGTGTGCAATAAATTACTCATTTTCTTCTTAAGCTAGATTAATTTGGGTTTTTATCATATCCAACTTAAGAATACTAGCTAATACACCAACCTTCAAAATCCTTACAATTTAATAAGGCAGCACACACAAAAAAGTACTCATATGAGGCATACTTAAAGGCCCTCATTACTTTTTTGACTCTAGAAAAGGCTCATGGCTATTCATTTCACAATTCATTAGGATGTTCACTTATGTTTTATGCAGTCTTTTGAACATTAACTATAATTTATCATACATTATTTTAATGGAAAAACAGTTCTTTTATTATGGGCACTAAAAAAATAACACAATAGAAATTTAAAGAAGGAAAAAAGAAATGGAATATTATCTGGGCCATAAATAATACGCTTTAGTTGAATGAGTAAACTTGAAATCATATATACACATTGTGCTTTCAGAAAACAGAGCATTGTTAATTATCCCTCTTAATACTCACGACTCTGGGAGATAAATATTTTCCAGCCCATTTTTCTTCATGCATAAATAGAGGCTCAGCAGCTCTCCCAATCCACCAAGAAATTAATTGCAGAATTGGGGCTGAAACCCAAGTTCTCAGCTCCTAAGCTCAATGCCATTTCCTCTATAACACGGCTGCATCTGAGTGTAGGAAGGAATCATGAAGAGGATGGGCTATGACACTCCATCCACTGAGTGCTCATCCCTTGTCATCCTTATCATCCCTTGTAATATTTACTGACCTTTTTGGTTCATCTTTCAGTGTCTTCTATTAGGTTGTGACTTCTTCAATAGGAGATCCATTGTCTCACCCATTTTTTTTTTGGTCTTACCTTTTCTTGTTCCTTTTACAGTGCACAGCTCAGAGATTAGAAAACAGAGGCTACTCAGTAAAAACATTTGTTGGATGATGGATGAATATGAGTTAAGAAGCAAGGAAATGTAAAATAGCCTCAGGTACCCCTGAGATTGAATTATAAACTTCAGAAAAAGAATATTGAAAAATATCCTCAGAAAAGTAGGTTGGCACAAAATTATGGGAAGCTGTGAATGCCAATCCAAGGTGTGTGCGCTTTATTCAGGAGGCCCGAGTGACATTCACTCTTCTCTAGGGCAATGTTTCCTTAGGAAGGTTAACCTTCCAAATGGGTTGGAGGAAGGGTTATTGCAGTTGTCTGGGATTTAGGTTCTAGGAGCTTAGCACACAGTGGGGGTGGTGGAAATGGAAAGAAGAACAATATTGGGGCTATTACTAGTTAAATCTCCTTCACCCTTATGCCGGCTGAACTGACTGTGCACCTGCTAAATGGGCAGTGGTACAGGAAGTTAGACATATCTTTTCTATTTGGGAAAGCCTGCTTTCAAGTGCCAACAAGACCAAATGCAACTACTAAGTCCAAAGGGCCAAAAGCAGAATCACAGTAAGTTTGCAGAGACAGTGATTTGGAGCCCACTGGATAAGGAGTCAAAGTTAGAGCAAATATTTAATAAGTGCAGAGAGTCTTCAGCAGGGCTGAACCCTGATATTCCTTTGCATTAGTTTCCTATTACTGCCATAACAAATTACCACAAATTGAGTGGCTTTAGGCAGCATAAATGTGTTACATTACAGTTCTGTACGTTAGAAGCCTAACACGAGTCTCATTGGGCTGATGTTGGCAGGACCTCACAGGACTTTGTCAAGAGGGTGAAAAGGCAGCCAACTCAATGGGAGAAAATATTTGGAAATCACATGTCTGATAAGGATTTAATATCCATGATATAAAACGGATGTTACAACTCAACAATAAAAAGACAAACAACCCAATTAAAAAATGGGCAAAAGACTTGACTAGACATTTGTCCAAAGAAGAAATATAAATGGCAAAACAAACAAACAAAAAAAAAACACATGAAAAAATTTCAACATCACTGGTGATTAAGGAAATGTAAATCAAAATTACAATGTGATATCATTTCACACCTATCAGAATGGCCACTATTAAAAAGACAGAGAACTACAAGTGTTGGAGAGGATGTGGAGAGATAGAAACACTTAGTCACTGTTGGTAGGAATGTAGAATGGTACAGCTACTGTGGAGGACTGTTTGGCAGTTCCTAAAGAAGTGGAATATAAATTTGCCACATGACCTGGCAATACCACTACTGGGTATAGACCCAGAAGAACTGAGAGCAGTGACACAAACAGACATCTGCACAACAATGTTCATAGCAGCATTATACACAATTGCCAAAGGTTGGAAACAACCCAGGTTTCCATCAACCAATGAATGGATAAACAAACTGTGGTGTATTCATACAATGAAATATTATGCAGCTGTAAGAAGAAATGAAGTTGTAAAGCATATGACAACATGGATGAACCTGGAGGACATTATGTTGAGTGAAGTAAGCCAGACACAAAAGGACAAATACTGTATGATTGTACTACTATGAACTAAATATATTGTGTAACATATTGTATGATTCCATTTATATAAAATGTAAATATAAATCAATTCATGGAGATGAAATTAGATTAGTGGTTATGTGGGGCTGGGGAAGGAATGCTAAGTGGTGTGAAATTTTTCTTTTTGGAGTAATGAAATTGTTCTAAAATTTTTTGTGGTGATGAATGCACAACATTGTAATTTTACTAAAAGCCATTGATTATACACTTTGGATAGACCATATGGTATGTGAATATACCTCAATAAAACTGCTTAATAAATAAATAAACGATTGTGCAAGAATAGTCAGAAATAGAAGCTTTGTACAGAAGGGGAAGCATAGAAAGATTGAGAGAAGTTTCTTGTTTGTATGTTTGGTTTTTTGTTTATTATTATTATTATTGAAATAATGAAAATGCTCTAGTAATGATTGAAGTGATGAATGCACAACTATGTGATTATACCAAATACCATTGATTGTACACTTTGGATGAATTGTATGCTTTATTAATTTGTATCAATAAAAATGATTTTTTTTTTTTTTTTTTTAAAGAAAGATGTTGGCAGGGTTGGGTTACTTTCTGGAGTCATGTTGGGGATTGAATCCCCAACAAGATACATTCAAGTCCCTACCCCCAATTTCTGTGAGTGTTAACTCATTTGTACATTGGATCTTCAAAGTTCCTGTTTAGGTGAGGCCAAATTGAATCATGGTGGACCTTAAACCATTATGCCTGGAGTCCTTATAAGGAGAAGAAATCTAGATAGAAACAAATCACTGAACAGGAGAAGCAGAAGCCAGAGGAGAAGACAGAAGTAGTTAGGTGGCCATGTGATGTAGGCAGAGATTGAATTATGGATTGCTGGCAAGCCACACCAGAACACTACATATTTCAGAGAAAGTATGGACTGTGGACTCCTTGATATTTTTTTTCTTTTCTTTATTTCTAAAAAAGCTTTAGATTACATAAATATTTTAAAAAATATATAGGGGATTTCCATATGCCCCCCCTCCCCCTCCCACACTTTCCCTCATTAACAACATCTTTCATTAGTGTGGTACATTTGTTACAATTGATGAACACATATTGAAGCATTGCTACTAACCATGGAATATAGTTTACATTATAGTTTACACTTTGCGTAGCACAATTTTATAGGTCATAGCAAAATATATAATGGCCTGTATCCGTCATGCAGAAAAATTCCAGTGTCCCCAAAATGCCCCATATTACACCTATTCTTCCCTCTCCCTCCCCTCAGAACCTCTGGTAGCCACGGCCTTTATAGCAATAATAAAAGTTCTTCCTTTGCTAGAATATTAATAAGTCTATAATAGAATAATAATGTCTACTTTAGTCCATTGTTCATTACTCAAGCTTGAGGATTTGGGGAAGGTGATGACTACTCTGTTTCTAATTGAGAGGCGGCTTTGATCCCGTGGGGCAGATGGATGGAACTATCTTGCTTGCAGTTGCAGACACTCTCTGTTCCTTGGGATGGGCATTGTCCATCATCATCTTCTTGTTAGTTGTCCTGGGTAAGTTCAATGAACTGGAGAGTAGGTGTTGCAACTCTGCTGAGATTCAGAGCTCAACCGGCACATGAACAGACCAAAGATTTAAGTCTCTGGGACATATATTTAACAAGTGTAGTGCTAATTATAGGTTCAAATAAAAGGACAGAAGAACCATGTGTAGGGAAACTATAACTGTTACACTGGGGACCATAAATTCCAGAGTAAGGCCCACTGACAGGATGCCTAATTCCTGAGCTTGTCTGTCCTGCCTATAGTGTCTAGATGTGTCTAGAGCCCTCAGGAGCCCCCTGCTTGAGGCACTGTTTACTGTGGTAGTCAGTGAGATCCTGCTGAGACGTTCATAAGAATAACCTCTGACACCTTGATTTTTAACTTCTAGCCTCCAAAACCGTGAGACAATAACTCCCTGTTATTTAAGCTGATGATATTTATTAGAGCAGCCCTAGCAAATTAAGACAAGGCTCTGGAGAAGAATCTATTTCCTTGTCACTCTGCCAACCTTTAGAGGCTGCCCTCCTTCCTTGGCTCATGGTCCCTTTCCTCCATCTTCAAAGCTAGGAGCTTTGGGTCCTGGCTTTGGGTCAAGTCCTCTCTTGCTGTCATCTCTCTGGCTTTTCCTCTTCTGTCTGTCTCTTCCATTTTTAAGGGCCTTTGTGATTACATTAGGCCCACTTGGATAATCCAGGATACTCTCCCTGTCTTGGTTTGCCACACAATGGGTTGCCTTAAACGACAAGAATGTATTGGCTCATGGTTTCGGAGATTAGAATTCCAAAATCAAGGTGCAGACAAGGCAATGCTTTCTCACCATAATCTGTAGTGTTTTGGTGCTGGCTTGTCACAATCCTGGGGTTCCTTGGCTTGCACCTCTGTCTCCCATCACATGGTGATCTCTTTTACCTTCTGCCTGCACTTCTGGGTCTCTGCTGACTTCTGGCTTCTGGCTCCTCTTCATAAGGCCTCCAGTAATACCGATTAGGACTCACCCTGCTTCAGTTGGCCACACCTTAATGAACAATATCTTCAAAGGGTTCTAATTTACAAATGACATCACACCCACAGGAATGTAGATGCAGATTAAGAACATGTCTTTTGAGGGGGGTATATAATTCAATCTACCATGTTCCCTATCTTAAAGTCAGCACATTAGCAACCTTATAATTCCATCAACAGTCTTAATTCCCATTTGCCATGTAAGGTAACATATTCATAGGATCCAGGGATCAGAATTTGGACATCTTTGGGGGTTATCATTCTGCCTACCATACCCTTCCCCCATGAGGAGACAACATTGAGCCTGGCCTGCATGATGATAGCTCCAGATGCTGAGGCTAAAATTGTAGGTGATGCTACAATTAAGGGAACAGCAGTCTGAGGGTCCAGGAAACCTGTGGGCTACAATGAGAATGAGTCCAGCCTGCCAGCTGTCTTTGCCAAGATGCCTGAAATAGAGCAAAGCTGTTCACCAGCTGAATATCACCAAGGGACCTCGGTTGACATCATAAGGAATAGTAAAATCACCCAGTTGAGCCCTGCTCAAATCCCTGATTCATAAAATTATGAGATAAAACATGAAATGATTTTTATTTGTCATTAAATGTTGGGGTTGTTATGCAATAATAGGTAACTGGAATAGTAATGGGTATGTACAGGTGAGTAATGATACAAGCTTCTCTGAGCACTCCAGTCCACTATACCCTGCACCAGTTATTTCTGGGAACCCCTAGAGTTGAGTTCAATTGTATTTGTGAGCATAACCTTTCCATGTAGCAACTACCATTTTTCTTTCCTTCACTCTGGATCAGGCACCAGCATCCTGGCGTCAATGTCTGCTTTTAAAGAAGTCCTCAAAGCTGACAGTTAACGTCCCTGCCAAGGTGTCCAGACACTACTGTCAGTGCTGATGCTGCTGACTCAGTTTCCCATTGGTGACCCCAGAGTTGCCCTTCCAGCACTGTTTTGAAGCTGCCCCATGGTGTCAAAGCTCCATGCTGTGCCATGTGTCCTTGGGCATAGACACTAGTGCCACTCTTGTGGTGTCCACCAATGTGGCTCAGCCCCAAGGCTGTGCTGAACTAGGAGAAGCCACTCTGTTTCTGAAATGGAAGAAACCCTTTTCTTTAACTTTTGGCCTAACTTTTGATGATGCTTGTTCTAAAAGTAGTGTTCACAAAGCCTCACTCAGATTTCCTGGGACACCACGTTCTTTTTTTGTAGTTTAATGTATTTTAATAGCAAATTTACAGGAACAGCACAGAAGACAGACAACATTAAAAACATGTACTTCCATATTGGACAACTCAGTTAGAAAAGTATAGTGAATGGGTGGAATCTATTGTATGATAAAAATGCTGCAAACACTATTTAGTTGCCATCAATAAGAAATTTACTTGTTAAAAAAAAAAAATGCTGGCAATGTCCAGAAAAATTTAACGGGTTTATTTATAATTGTTATAAAGTTGAACTGTTGAAACTTGGTCACTGAAACATTTTGACTTGCATTAATGCTTTATGTAACTACATTTATGTTAAAATTTCACACACAAATGAAAAATGGAAAAACTGCCAATACCTTATTTCTGTTCCCTATTTTCCATCCACAATCATATACTTAAGTACCTTTTGACCCCATGGAAAAAAAAATATCTGACATTCAGAACTACCAATAACAGGAGGAAAAGAATGAAATGTTTCCCATCTTAGTGGATTCTTTTTTTTTTTTTTTTTTTTTTAAAGATTTTATTTATTTATTCATTTATCCCCCCCTTGCTGCTTGTGCTCGCTGGGTCAGCCAACCACGCCGTGCGGGCGGGCTTGCCTTCACCAGGAGGCCCCGGGAACTGAAGCCGGGGCCTCCCATATGGTAAACGGGAGCCCCACCGATTGAGCCACAGCCGCTTCCCTCTTAGTGGATTCTTAAGCACGTTCTCCACGTATGCGGCATGCTAGCTGGATGTATTTTGGCATAATTGTTACACGTTTGGATGGTGTCTTCAAAAAGGCCAACCAGATAGGCCTCACTTGCCTCCCTCCTGCAAAGCACCAATAGCTGCTCTTTGGAAGCACAGATCTGTTTTGAAGTCTTGAGCAATTTCTTACACAGATACTGGAAGGGAAGTTTGCGAATCAGAAATTCAGTGGACTTCTGATAACGTCTCATTTCACAGAGTGCCACAGTACCAGGGGTACAACGGTACCTGTAACAACGAGGTGTCTTCACCGTTCCTGTAGAGGGCGCGTTCCTGTGCGCGGCTTTGTGGCAGGGTGCTTTGCCACCAGTTGACTCGCGGGCAGTCTGCTTGGTACAAGCCATGGCACAGAGACCTCACTACCCCTTCCCCTCTTCTCCCCACGCTGAGCCTGGAGCGAGAGGGGGCGGTGGCGCGGGCGAGCGGCACCAAACTGGGCACCATGTTCTTAAAAGTTGTTACTAGCAGCCCCATTTTCCCTGGGACTGGGATGCACATTTATTAGGGGAAAGCCTGGAGATAGAATCTGAGCTACAAGGCCAGGCCACCCTCAAAATCATCTCTTCTTGCCAGAATGTTTCTCCAGTCATGAGCAGCTACCTCTTATGTCCTTAAAAGAAATGCTTATTATTTAAAAGAAAGCTCACAACGTCAGGTTGACATGAGGTAGTTAGCTAAAATCAACCACAATAAGAGCATTCACACCACAGAAATCAACAAATGCTACAAATCAGGGATTTTCCTCTGGGAGAGCCAGGTGTTAAAACATTTGCCAGCACACCACTGGATATGAATGAATTTAAAAATGAGTCCATAGAACAATGAAGCTGGGACCAACATTGCATTTCAAAGTAGCTAACTACTGCAAGTAGTCTGGGTCTCCCAGACAAATGCCAAGACCAGTACATCACCATTTTATCTAATTAGCCTCTGTTCTCCAGTAAAATTCGCAGGATTCAATTTATTCATTGCTGGGACGTTGCCGAGGCTCACTGGAGTTATGATGTACCTGAACTGGGCAGGCACATCAGAAAGGGCACACTTTCTTTGGAAGCATAATTTTTAATTATACTTCCTAATGTCGACAAGAATGTAGATAGTCACAAATTTGTGCTTGATAAGGGAGGGATCAAGCACTGTACTGAGCTAGTCCAGAAAGTGGAGAATTAGCAGAAGAATGTAGCAATAATACATTGAAATCATGTTGTGTCCATATTCATTCAATTACCACAAAGTTTTGAGCTTCTTCTAGGAATTGGAAATACCACAGAGAAAACCAGAGTTATGGTTCCTGCTGTCACAGGCCTCACCAGCTATCACAGTGGGAGGTGTCATGGTGGTGGGTGGGGTAGGAGTAAACAGACAATCCAGATGCAGGCTGACTGGTTCCTTGGAGTACTTAGGAGGGTAACCTCACTGAGATCTCCTGGGTCAGGCAAGGATTCCTGGATAAAGTGACATGTAAACTGTGTCCAACAAATAATAATAACAATAACTAATGTTTACTGAGTACCTCCATGCTTCAGGCATTGTCCGAAGCACTTAAATGCATTTTATATCATTTAGTTCTCCTGACACCCATGAGTAGATATTACTAATATTCTCATTTTGCATATGAGGAAACTGAAGCATAGCTATATTAAGTAACTTACCCAAGGTCTCACAGTGAGAGGTAGAATTGGGAACGTAGGAGTTATCTATTTTAAGGGGTAATGGAGAGAAGAGTAGTCCAGTAAAGAGAACAGCACTGGAAAGTCATGTTGGGTTCCAGGGAAAGAGGAAGATGCAAGTGAGGGTGATGAAATATGAGGATACAGGGATAAGCATGGACTGGATTACAAAGGACCTAGTAAGCAGGGTTAATTTGTTTGGTTGTTAATAAGGATCATGAGCAAGTTTGGTTATTTTTAAAGGATCACTGCAGCAGAGGGAGGAAACCAAGCAAGAAGGGTATAATCCAGGAGAAAGAGGTGAGTGGCTGAACATGGATGATGTAGAAGGTGAAGGAGGACCAAATGTTGAGCATGAAGCCTGGGTTTCTTCCTTAGGCACCTGGAGAAATGGTGACACCTGTCACTGAGATAGTGAGCAAGAGGAAGAGCAGGTTCATGGTGGTAGTTGATAAATTCAGATTGAGAATGTTACATCTAAAAGGTTTGTAGGACAGCTGGCAAATATCTAGAAATCAGATGGCCTTATGGATTGGTTCTCAGGAGAGTTGGGGTAACAGATTTGGGAACCATCACCATGGGGATGGAAATTGAAGCTGGCAAAAGGATGAGATTGTCCAGGGAGAGGGTATAGAGTGAGGGGAGCCACAAGGAAATGAAGGAGAGGTCAGAGACACATTTGGGAAAGAGAATTTTCAAAAAGGAGGACATGACCAGTAGTGTCAAATGTTGTTGGGAGGTCAAGAAAGACCAGGACAGATAAGTGTTTGTTGGATTTAGCAACTTGGGGCTTTTTGGAGCAATTGGCCTGAGTAGGAGTATTTTCACTGAAATGGTTGAGATGAGGTGAAGAGTGAATAGGCAGCATGGAAGAGGAAATAGCAAGTGTAAACACCTCTTTTAAGAAATTTGACTTTGAACGAGAAAGGAGATAAAAGACAGGAGAAGATGAGGGAGACTGAGTTGAAGTCTTGTACTTTTTTGCTTGTAATTTGGAAGTACCTTGATCATATTCAAATGCTAGTAGGAAAGAGCCTGTAGAGTAAGAGAGTTTGAAAAGTAGACAATAGATTGAGAATCATTAGAGTAAACAGTGTTAAAACTGATGAGAACTGTGGGGAGAGGTTGAGATAGGTTGAGCTGGTCCCTGAGAAAGTGGATAGGGTCAGGCTACAGAACGTGGACAGAATTCATTTCTTTATGAAAGACACCAAGCTCTTCTTTTATGGGTTGAATTGTGTCCCCCAAAATACACGTTCAAGTCCTAACTCTCTGTCCTGTGAATGTGACACTATTTGAAAACAGGGCCTTTGGAGATGTGATTAGTTAAGATGAAGCCAAACTGAATTAGAGTGGGCCCTAATCCACTCTGCCTGGTGTCCTTAAAAGGGGAAGACAGACAGAGAGAAGATAGCCATGTGGAGATGGAGGCAGAGATTGGAGTGATGATGTATCAACAATCCAAGCAACACCAACTTGGTGAACACCAGAAGCTAGAAGAGGCAAGGAAGGATGTCGCCTGCTGGCGCCTTGATTTCAGACTCCTAGCCTCCAGAAGGGTTAGACAAAAAATTTCTGCTCTTTTAAGTCACCTGGTTTGTGGAACTTTGTTACTGCAGCCCTAGGAAACTGAGATAGCTTCTATTAGGAAGGTGGAAAACATAAGAAACCTCACTGCAATTTGGGATTTATAAGCTTGTGGAGGGATGCTGCCTCTGGCTTGAAAGGCAAGTATATCAGCTGGGCAGGGATAGAGGCTTCAGAAACCAGATCTGTCTTTTTTTTTAACTTTATTTTGTACATTTAATAATTGAAAATATAAACAATTAAAAACTAAAAAATAAACACAGATGAATAAATATATACATTTCTCAATTAAATGTAATGGATACATATAAATTTTTTTTTGAATCAAACAACATGTTACACAATATATTTGGTTCATAGTAATGTATTCATACAGTATTTGTCCTTTTGTGTCTGGCTTGCTTCACTCAACATAATGTCCTCCAGGTTCATCTATGTTGTCATATGCTTTAAGACTTCATTTCTTCTTACAGATGCATAATATTCCATCGTGTGAATAGACCACAGTTTGTTTATCCATTCATCTGTTGATGGACACCTGGGCTGTTTCCAGCTTTTGGCAATGGTGAATAATGTGGCTATGAACATTGGTGTGCAGATGTCTGTTCGTGTCACTGCTCTCAGTTCTTCTGGGTATATACCCAGTAGTGTTATTGCAGGGTCTCATGGCAAGTCTATATTCAACTTCTTTAGGAACTGCCAAACAGTCCTCCATAGTGGCTGAACCATTCTGCATTCCCACCAACAATGAAGAAGTGTTCCTATCTCTCCACATCCTTTTCAACACTTGTAGTTCTCTGTCTTTTTAATAGTGGCCATTCTGACAGGTGTGGAATGATAGCTCATTGTAGTTTTGATTTGCATTTCCCTAATCATGAGTGATGTTGAGCATTTCTTCATGTGTTTTTTTGCCATTTGTATTTCTTCTTTGATATTTGTCTATTCAAGTCTTTCGCCCATTTTTAAATTGGGTCATTTGTCTCTTTATTGTTGAGTTGTAACATCTCTTTATATATCCTGGATATTAAACCCTTAGCAGATATATGATTTCCAAATATTTTTTCCCATTGAGTTGGCTGCCTTTTCACCCTTCTGACAAAGTCCTGTGAGGTGCAAAAGTGTTTAATTTTGAGGAGGTCCCATTTATCTATTTTTCCTTTTGTTGCATGTGCTTTGGGTGTAAGGTCCAAGAAACCACCTACTACAAGGTCTTGACGATGTTTCCCTACATTTTCTTCTAGTAGTTTTATTGTCCTGGCTTTTATATTTAGATATTTGATCCATTTTGAGTTGATTCTTGTATAGGGGGTGAGATAGGGGTCCTCTTTCATTCTTTTGGTTATAGATATCCGGTTCTCCCAACACCATGTGTTGAAGAGACTGTTTTTTTCCCATTAGCGTGGGCTTGGTAGGTTTGTCAAAAACCAGTTGACTGTATAGGTAAGGGTATATTTCTGGGTTCTCAATTCTATTCCACTGATGAATGTGTCTATCTTTATGCCAGTACCATGCTGTTTTGACCACTGTAGCTTTGTAATATGTTTCAAGGTCAGGCAGTGAAATTCCTTCCACATTGCTCTTCTCTTTTAGAATGCATTTGGCTATTTAGGTGCACTTACCCTTCCAGAAGCATTTGGTAATTGCCTTCTCTAATTCTGTAAAGTAAGCTGTTGGGATTTTGATTGGTATTGCATTGAGTCTATAAATCAGTTTGGGCAAGATTGACATCTTCACAATATTTATTCTTCCAATCCATGTACACGGAATGTCTTTCCATTTGTTTAGGTCTTTTTAAATTTCTTTTAGCATTGTTTTGTAGTTTTCTGCATTTGGGTCCTGTATTTCTTTGGTTAAATTAACTCCTAGGTATTTGAGTCTGTTTGTTGCTATTGAAAATGGAATTTTCCTCCTGATTTCCTCCTCAGGTTGTTCAGTACTAGTGTACAAAAACATTACTGATTTTTGCATATTGATCTTGTATCCTGCCACTTTGCTGAACTCGTTCAAGAAGCTTTGTTGTGGATACTTCAGCATTTTCTAAATACAGGATCATGTAATCTGCAAACAGTGAGAGTTTTACTTCCTCTTTTCCTATTTGGATGCCTTTAATTTTTTTGTCTTGTCTAATTGCCCTAGCTAGAACTTCTAGTACAATGTTGAATAACAATGGTGACAGTGGGCATCCTTGTCTTGTTCCTGATCTTAGAGGGAAAGCTTTAAATCTTTCCCCATTGAGTATGATGTTGGCTGTGGGTTTTTCATATATGCCTTTTATCATATGGAGGAATTTTCCTTTTAATCCAGCTTTTGAAGTATTTTTATCAAAAAAAGATGTTGGATTTTGTCAAATGCCTTTTCTGCATCTATTTAGATGATTGCGTGGTTTTTATCCTTCAATTTGTTAATGTGGTGTATTACATTGATTGATTTTCTTATGTTGAACCAGCCTTGCATACCAGGAATAAATCCCACTTGGTTGTGACGTATAAGTTTTTTGATATGCTGCTGGATTTGGTTTGCAAGTATTTTCTTGAGAATTTTTGCATCTATGTTCATTAGAGAGATTGGTCTGTAATTTTCTTTTCTTGTGGAATCTTTATCTGGCCTTGGTATTAGGGTGATGTTGGCTTCATAAAATGTGTTGGGTAATTTTCCCTCCTCTTCAATTTTTTGGAAGAGTTTAAACAGGATCGGTGTTAATTCTTTTTGAAATGCTTGGTAGAATTCACCTGTGAAGTCATCTAGTCCTGGACTTTTCTTTGCTGGGAGATTTTTTGATGACAGATTCAATCTTCTTAAATGTTATTGGTTTGTTAAGTTCTTGTATTTCTAGTAGTGTCAGCATAGGTTGGTTGTGCGTTTCTAGAAATTTGTCCATTTCATCTAGGTTGTCTAGTTTATTGGCATATAGTTTCTCATAATATCCTCTTATGATTCTTTTTATTTCTGTGAGGTCATTTGTAATTTCTCCACTTTCATTTCTGATTGTATTTATTTGCATCTTCTCTCTTCTTTTCTTTGTTAGTCTAGCGAAGGGTTTGTCACTTTTATTGATCTTCTCAAAGAACCAGCTTTTGGTTTTGTTGATTTTCTCTATTGTTTTTTTCTGTTCTCATTTTCATTTATTTCTGCTCTTATCTTTATTATTTCTTTCCTTCTGCTTGCTTTGCAATTGGTTTGCTGTTCTTTTTCTAGTTTCTCCAGTTGTTCAGTTAAATCTTTGAGTTTAGCTCTTTCTTCTTTTTTAATATAGGCATTTAGGGCTATAAATTTCCCTCTCAAGACTGCCTTCACCGTATCCCATAAGTTTTGATATGTTGTGTTCTCATTTTCATTTGTCTCAATATAGTTACAGATTTCACTTGCAATTTCTTCTTTGACCCACCGAATATATAGGAGTATGTTGTTCAGTCTCCACACATTTGCAAATTTACTTTTTTCCTGTCTGTTGTTGATTTCTAGTTTCATTCCATTATGATCTGAGGAGGTGCTTTGTATAATTTCAATCTTTTTATATTTATTGAGAGCTGTATTGTGACCTAACATGTGGTCTATTCTGGAGAAAGATCCATGGACACTTGAGAAGAATGTATAACCCGCTGAGTTTGGATGCAGTGTTCTGTATATATGTCTGTTAGGTCTAACTTGTTTATCATATCGTTCAAGTTCTCTGTTTCCTTGTTCATCTTCTGTCTAGTTGTTCTATTAACAATGTGAGAGGGGTGTTGAAGTCTCTGACGATTATTGTAGAAATGTCTATTTCTCCCTTCAGTTTTGCCAGAGTTTGTCTCATATATTTTGGGGCACCCTGGTTAGGTACGTAGATATTTATGACTGTTATATCTTCCTGGAGGATCGTCCCTTTTATTAATATATAATGGCCTTCCATATCTCTTATCACTTTTTTGCATTTAAAGTCTGTTTTGTCTGATATTAGTATAGCTACCCCTGCTCTTTTCTGTTTACTATTCACGTGGAGTATCTTTTTTCCAACCTTTTACTTTCAGCCAGTTTGTATCCCTGGGTCTGAGGTGAGTTTCTTGTAAGCAGCATATGAATGGCTCATGTTTTTTTATCCATTCTGTCAGCCTGTATCTTTTGATTGGGGAATTTAATCCATTCACATTCAATGATATTACTAAAAATGCACTATTTATTTCCTCCATTTTATTCTTTGGTTTTCCTACGTCCTCTTGTTTTTGTTTCTCTTTTTACTCTTTTGGTTATCCTTTCTGCTTTTCTTTCTTCTATACTCTCCTCCAAGCCTCTCTCTCCTGTCTTTTTCTTTCGGGTTCTAAGGCTTCCTTTAATATTTCTTGCAAAGTTGGATTCTTTTTTGCAAACTTTCTTAGTTTCTGTTTGTTTGTAAATACTTTATATTCACCTTCATATTTGAAGGACGGTTTTGCTGGATAAAGAATTCTCGGCTGGCAGTTTTTCTCTTTCAGTTTCCTAATTGTATCATACCACTGTCTTCTCGCCTCCATGGTTTCTGAAGAGAAATCTGCACTAAGTCTTACTGGACGTCCTTTGTACATGATCGTTTGCTTCTCTCTTGCTGCTCTGAGAATTTTCTCTTTATCTTTGACGTTTGACATTTTGAATAGTATGTGTCTTGGCGTAGGTCTATTTGGATTTATTCTCATTGGGGTACGGTGTGCTTCCTGGACATGTAAGTTCATTTCTTTCGTGAGAGTTGGGAAATTTTCAGCTATTATTTCCTCAAATACTCTTTCTGCCCCTTTTCCTTTCTCTTCCCCTTCTGAAACTCCCATGACACGTATGTTGTTGTGTTTTGTGTTGTCATCAACTCTCTGAGCCCCTGCTCAATTTTTCCCATTCTTTTCTCTCTTCAATTTTAGCTGCTCTGTCTTTGGTATCACTTATTCTTTCTTCTATAATTTCGAGTCTGCTGTTGTATGCCTCAAATGTGTTTTTGACTTCACCTATTGTGTCTTTCATTCCCATGAACTCCACTACTTTTCTGTTCAGGATTTCAAATTCTTCTCTGCGTTCACTCAATGTCTTCTTAATGTCATTTATCTCTTTAACTATATTGTCTTTAACTCATTAATTTGATTTTGGAAATTTGTGCTCATCTTACTGATTAGTTCTCTCAAACTCTGCATCCTTTCTGGGACTTTGATGTACTCCTTTTCTTGGGCCATGTCTTCTATTTTCTTAGTATGGCTCGTAATTTTTTGCTGGTGTTTAGGCATCTGGTTAGGTTGTATTTTACTTAGATGCTCTATCACTTTCTCTTTTATAGGGTTTTAGTGGCAGGAGGCTGTGAGCTACCACAGCTCTTTGATTTTTGGCTCAACCTTGATTGTTAGGATTGTCCTGCTGGTTGCTCAAAACTGGGCACTGGACCCAGTAATTGGTTGTAGAGTCGTTTGCTAGGGCCTTGGGCAGGGAGGCTATAGAGGCTAGGAAAAACCTCTCCTATTTATTTTTAATTTTCTTATTGCACTTCCTTGGTCTGCCAGGAGATGGCGCTTGTTGGCAGCTCTCAATTCAATTCCTGGTGGAGTGTATTTGTTGTGACACAGACCAGATCAATGTGATAGAGCTTCCTGTCTGGGGGCTAAGAGCCTTGTAATTCAAACTTTCTGAGACAGTTCTCCAGTCTTCTCTGGTAGCCCCCTCCCTTTTCCCAACTAGGAAATATTTCCACTCCCCTCTGAATCCTCCACAATCAGTCCCTGTTAGTAGAGGAGGAGATTGGGAGGTTTGTATATCTTTAACCCCTTGCAGGCTCTAAAGCAAACAATGGCGCAGCCCCACCCAGCCTGGAAGGGCTCTTGGGACAGGGCAGACCAAACCTGAGAGTCAAATGCAGGGTCAGCCCCAGGCTCTCTCTCCCCTCTCCTGTGGAGTCCTCAACAATTAGTCCTGGCTAGAAGAGAGGGAGGTTGTGAGGGTCCAATTTCTCCAGTCCTTTCTAGGCTCCCAGGGCAAACTATCGTGTGGAAGGGTCCGTGGGGTTCCACAGCCCAAATTTGCGGGTCAGAACCTGAGTCAGCCTAAGGCTGTGTCCCTCTCTCTCCCCTTTCCAAGAGTGGTAGATCCCTGGAGCCCCCTTTGTCTGTAGTCACAGGCCCAGAGGCCCGAGAATTCTAAAGAGTTTGGGGGAGGGTGCCAGCAGCAGCAGAAGCTGCTTGTTCCAACTCACGGTTCTGTTGTCGCGATTTCCCTCTTTTGTCCCTCTCTCCTCTGGGTGGTGTGCAGCCTTCACCTGCTGTCCTAAACCCTGGAAGATCTTTTTCGGGGCTGTTTCAGCCTGTCCTCTAGCTATTTTTCTGGAGAAGAGATTCCTGTGTCTTTCTAGTCTGCCATCTTCCCAGAAGTCCCCATTATCTCTTTTTCCAGGTCTGTCTTGAAGCTGTCTTCACAGCAGAAATGCAGCTACCCTGCCCACTGGCCTGGGAGCACCCTCTTCTGGGAAGGATGCCAATAGAACAGGAGCCTGCAAGGCTGTTAGGCAGTGATTTTTTAACCAGGAAGCCCATAGATTAGTGCAGTCATTTCAGGAGCTATAAAGGGGTTTACAAGCAAAACAACATGCAAATTCCCTTCTGCTCCCTCCTACCCTCATGGCACATCACCAGGAATAATTAAATATGAGACTGATGGGATTGAATTTTCATAAAACAAATTCTACTCACAAATGTAATTTTTTGGTGTTTAGTGGGGTCAGAGAGGCCAATGGAGTTAGATTTTACATCATAGCACTACCCGAAAAAACAAAAAACAAACAACTTTAAAATAAGAGGAAACCTGGTGCCAGCCATTACTATAACATAATTTCACCCCTTTGGTATGATACTGTGAGAAACTGTGCAGCTGGTGTCATTTCTTTGGACGTGGAAGCAACAGGGGTGTGGAAAATGTGTTTACTGATGCCCATTTGTGAGTGCAGTGTTGGCGGTTTTACCTGTCTGCCTGGCAGCAGAGCCATGAGTGCTTGGTGTTATCATTTCATAAAGTGCACGTGTGGCCTCTGCATCAACCATCTCTTCCTGGTGGCAAAGGACCAAGTAGAGAAGCCCAAAGTGGAGATTCCATACCCCTCTGCCTGACTTGAAAAGATGGAGGACTGGCCAAGGGCTCCCTAAGTTAGAGGCTTTCCAAAGCTGCACAGAAGAGTCAAGAAGCTTTTCAAAGCTGTATAGAAGGTGGAAGACAGGGGAGTGTTCAGAGCTGAGAGTCAAGTGGAAATTTAAAGTCAGCAAACCAGGGGGAGAACCCCCAAAGAGTCACAAATCCAAAGGGAGAAGCAGTTGTCAGAAGCCAGCAATGGAATTCGGGAATTTCAAAGTTTGCCTGATGAGAGCAGGAAGAAATAGCTCCAATGGGTAAGTGGCAGGGCATTTGGCTGAATGCTGGAGACTATTGCTACTCTTGGTGACAGTGATTGGACTTGCTTCCAGCAGTGTGGTGGAGGAGGAGAACGGGGGTGATGCCAACAGACTTGACCTACCACTGAGTTGCTTATATCAGGGATGCTTATGAGAAAAACAAGAGCCAAAGGGAAAACAACATATCAGCTTCCCTTACATTTGAGCAAATGTCCAAGAAATCCCAATGTTGGGACTTCTCTGGTAAAACTGAATTCAAGCACAGGTCTCAGACTTGAGGCTAAACTGGAACATCCTATATCTCTTCCCCTGAATGGGCCAAGTTGACTCCCAAGTCCTAAGGGTAAGATCTCACCATTAGCTGAGAGAAAGCCCAACCTGAAGCACATCTACCTGGGCCAGAGGTCATTAATGGCAGGAGAAGCCCTGATCAAAACCACTCCTTCCCCTTGATCCTGTAGGGTTACTAGTGAGCATGAGGCTTTGGCTCAGAAGCTCCAGTGTCTGCAAGGAGCTTTTGACTCCCTCCCTAACACTGTGATGTAAATGAAAGCATCTGGAGAATTACCCAGCCATCTCTTGGCTGAGGAGCTAGATCTGTGCAAGCAGGGAAGCTGACCAGTCCTACCTCCTCCAGGAGGCAAGACAGGGGTCCTTGCCAGGTCTGTTTACAGTATGGTCCCTAGAATATGCAAGGGAAAGAGCAAGGTACAGGCCTGGATCCTACCTTTAAGGCATAATAACCCACCCAAAAGAACGTGGCCTAATGAGAGTTTATCAGATTCATTAGCCATTCTTCCATTCTTCCATTCCTTGGGTGGGAGCTAAGAATGGAGTGGAGAAAGGGGTCGACCTTCTCTGCTATAGGTGGGGAAGAGAATCAGGCCCACTTTCTCCAATAATGAAGGAAGGAAATGGGACCTGATTTGAACAAAGAAATAATTTAGTTAAACATAAAGAAAACTTTAACTCTAAGGATGTCAAAGCACAGCTATAATTGTATCTTATTATATTATTTATATAGTTAACCATATTATTTTACAATACATATGTATATAGAAATAACCATATATAATATATAAAATTAACTATAATTTTAATAAGTAGTAGTATTTAAAATAAAAACAGCAATATCCCAGACAGGACCTGCTACAGGGTCAATGCTCGAGCCTCTTCTAGTTTTATGTCTCTCTGATTTGGTCAACGAACTGTGTGCCAAACCTAATTGCTTTATGGTAATCCAGATTAAAATCATATTTCTATTAATACTCAGGATTTACTTAAAAGGCTTAAGGGATTACTTGTAGAAATGCAGCAAAGACTGAGTAAATCAGTAGCTTCTGTTAAAAAACAACTGATATTAAAAATAAAGAAAAATGGTAAATTTACCTGTTGTTATCGGCAACAAATACTTATTAAGCATGTACTGTTGCAAATCACCATATAAAGTGCTGTGTACATATGGAGGCAAGTGATAATGATACTGCCCACAGGTCTTACAATATAGATGGGAAGCCAGAACAAATGTAAAAAGCAATAAACAACACAAGTTAGAGTTCATAGAAGTGCTGTAGATACTGTTGCTTATTTAAAGTACCTTTAACATTCTATTTCATTCACAAGGGAACCTGTCTTTACTCTAACATATAACTACATACTTTTAGTAATCTTTTCTACTTAGCCATGGAGATTGGAAAAATTTGTCTGTTTTTTACATTACCTTCTGTTGGAATTTTCCTTTTTCTCTCCCCGCTAGGATCAGGATTATAAAAAACAGGGAGGTCCACTCCCTGGGTTCTAAATGAGGGAGACTCTGTGGAAGGGGTATCCTGGGAGTAGTGGAGAGGGCTGTTGTGAAGGCGGAGCCAGGCATAGCTCTTGGCTCCCCAAGCGAGAGGCTGTCGCCCTGGGTCCAGCGGATGTGCCATCTCAGGATAGAGCCACAGTCATCGGTAACCTGGCTCAACTCCAAAACTGGCTGCATGTACCGTGTCCCTGAACTCCTAGCATATACCTCTGGTCCCTCTCCTGCCACTTCTCCTTTCCCACCTGTCACACGTGTGAAAAAGCACAAAGTGGAGTTCTTTAAATTTTCCAGTTCAAAACTACCATCATCTTAATACTAATATGATTCTAGCAGGACACTACTGTTGGCATTCTATTTCTAACTTATTAAGCATCCAAATCACAAACTCATATAAAAGGCACAGCACTTTTAATCTCTTCTGAATATGCTGGATGTTCTCACAATAACTCTATCTATTCTCCTTTTCTGGTTAGCTCCGGAATTTTGAGCAGAAAACAATTCCATGCAGTAGGAAAGAGCACTGGAAAGGGAATCAGTATACCTAGGTTCTAGTATTGAATTGACCCTAACTATCTATAGGATCTTAGGAAGTCAATCCTATCTCTATTGGGTCTGTTTCGGCCCATCCTCTTTATATGGAGCTAAGAGATATGACTGCCTTAGATAAAGAGGAACCCAGGATAGCAGTAGATTAATTATATTGTAAATTGTGGGATAAACTAGGTTGCAAGGGGTAGTCCTGAATCAAAATCAAGACTAAGCACACAGTGTTTATTTTTTTATTTTTTGGGAGGAGGGAGGAAGAGCACACAGTGTTTATAAACCAACCTATTGAGTCTAAAATCTGGCTAACTAAAGTCAAAAGAAGGTCTAAAAATAAAACTTAGTGTCACACATTTGAAATTCCAGAGCAGAGCAGTTAATTTTAGGAGCCGGCAGGAGAGGTTTTTCTCTACCTAGCAACACTATCTCTGGGAAGCAGATTGTCCTCCCTTCTATGTGGCTCTGGGAGGGATGCTTAATTATCCACCTCCACCAAACAGTGGGTACATGACCCAAGCCAGGTCAATTAGTGTTCCTCCTGCCTGGGAATTCAGGGCAGAAAACAATCCAGCAGCAGAGAGCCATTGGACTCAAGCATCTCAAGCCGTTGGACTCAAGCATGAATGATAGCATCTAAGGCTTCCTGCTGCTGAGATCCCTGGAGCTGCCCTTGTATAGCATTTGTTTCCTTTGCCAGTTCTCAGTACTCTTCAATCAGTCAACTTTTTTTGTTGTTGTTGCTAAAGTGGTTATTCAGTTTCTCTTGCTTTCAACTAAGGAACAAGGTATATCCCCCAAGCAATTAGAGTTCAAATAACCACAGGTAAAAAAGCTTTGGTCTTCATGAATGACAGAACTCCATCAGGGAGAGCTGGCCAAGAGCAGCAGGAGGCAAGTTAGGGCCAGCAGGAGAACTTGGTGAATGGGTGGGGGCAGGGCAGAAGTTAGGAATGAGATAGTTAAAGGGGAGATGTGGGCAATAGGCAGTTTTCTCGTTGAGAAATGAGCTGATTAGCCTAGATGCTTTCTAAGCTCTAACATCCTATGATTTAAAGTGATCAACTATATGGTCCAAATGATTAGTGCCATGTTTCAGAAGGATGGAGGAAAGATAAAGCTACTTGGTCTTACTTTTCTGGTAAGGGCTTGGTGGATGGGAGTACTCAGAAACATAGGGTGATGCAGGAATCCACACATTCTGATTCAGTACTATAAATGTAGAGGGGCATGAAAGTGGCAGAATCCTGGTATTAACACTCATGTGACATTTTTCACACAACCCACAAACCAATTCCAATAAAACATTAGATGACCTCAATTCTGTCACTAAATGTGTACTTTCATCTTTGGATGACTCTGGGTATGGCAAAGTTTTGGTGCTCTCCCTTTCTAGGAATATTCCTTGATGTTAACATCAGCTGTCAGCTTGTACTTTTGTAAACTCTGGGTTGCCATGACACATGAAACCCTTTATTCATCTTGAAATTTTCTCTATTTTCCCTTGTATACTATCAAGGAGTATGTTTGCTGGGCCTCTCAGACACAGCTACACCAATGGAAGTTTTAAGTATCTCTGACCATTGCCAGGTCCTGGCCTGTGATCCTTTTTAGGGTCTTAATGGCTTAGCTGTTACAGAATGGACAACACCAGTGCATATTTGTATCATATCAAACAGGCTTCTGCCTCACGGCTTTGTACTTTCTGTTGCCTTGGCCTAGAATGTTTTCCCCCCAGATATCTACTTGGTTCTTTCCCTTGCTTCAGTCACCTAATAAAGGCCACCTTATCAGTAAGATCTTCCCTGAACAGTCCATATAAAACAGCAGCAGCTCTCACTTTACATCTACCTTACCTATAAAGCATTTATTACCATCTGTTAATTTATACATATAATTGTTTACTATCATTTATTATCTTTACCTGCTAGAGCACAAGCTCCACAAGGACAGTGATATTTGTCTTTTTGATCAGTACTGTATCTCCATTAGCTAGAACAGTACCAGGCACACAGTAGACACTCAATACATAGTTGTTAAGTGAATGAGTGAGTTTAAATACAGAGGTCAGGATACCCCTTACCTCTTCAAAACTGTGGATTCTAAAGGCACATAAGTGGCAGAATTCATTCCACAGAAAGGTTTGAAAATGCAAAGAAAACCCCTTGCCCAAGATATGTGTCACAGCCTGAAACTCTATCATCAGAAACAAAGCCACTTGGTTCAAAGACCCCTGTCCACTGGGATAGAGTTTTCATTACTAGCAGGTAAGTGTGAGTGATCAGATGCTTGCCTCCATGATAGCCCCCAGGGCTCAAGGCTCAGAGAAGATTTGAGCTTGGAGACCAGAGTAGGGAGGGGCACCTCAAGAACATGTGCCATTTGTTGCTGTCAGGTCTGGGGCCGGTGTTCCTGTGGCAGACTGAACAGGGCATTCGATACTTGGAGGTTAGCGTAGGCTGAGGCAAGTGAAGGGGGTAGCTAGAGCAGCCAGAGAGGACAAAGATAGAGAAGATGAATCTGATCCTCATAATATTTTTTTGTCCTAATCCTATAAAAAATAGTCTTTAGGAAAAGGTTAGATACGGTCTACCTACCTGTGAGGATCAAGAAGCTTATAGCAAGGTTAACAAGTAAACCTATCTCAGGAATTTGACAGCCAATATAGTAAAGTTCCTGTCCTGTCTAAGCTCGGAGAGGTGGGAAGAAGTCTGAAGATGAACTCAGGGTCACAAATTGCATCCACCAGGTTACTGTGGGTCTTCATGTATATTAAGGAGAATTGTCTCTCTCCTTATTTTTGTGTCTTTTGTGAAAACTCGATATATCCCACCTTGCGTTCATAATCAAGGCTTGGGGCTGCCTGGGAAAGCATTAGATTAGTGGAATGGTAATCTTTCTCATCAAAACAGGAGTCAGACATGGGGTCTATTTCAGCCATACCTCAATTTGGCCAAGTTATCTCAGCAGGACAGTGAAGACCTCTTGTATTAGTGTCTTATGGATGCTGTAACAAATCACCACAAAAGTATTGGCTCAAAACAACACACAGTTATTCTCTTATAGTTCTGGAGATCAGAAGTCTGAAGTTAGTTTCACTGGATACAAATCAAGGTGTACACAGAGCCATGCTCCCTCTGGAGGCTCTAGGAGAAAATGTTTCCTTGCCTTTTAAGCTTCTAGAGTTGCATTCTTTGTGTTCATGGCCCTTTCCTCCACATTCAATACCAGCAGGGTAGTATTCTGCCCCCACAATCATATTGCCTTCATCTGTATCAAATCTTCCCCTGCCTCCCTCCTATAAGGACACTCGGATAATCTAGGATAATCTACCCATCTCAATATCTTTAATTTAATTACCTCTGCAAAATCCTTTTACCATGTAGGGTGACTTTCACAGATTACAGGATTAGAACATGGATATCTTTGGGGGCCAACATTTAACTGACCACAACACTGGATTCGAGTTTCCTGTGGGATTTTATAGCATGATCATACTCAAGGCCTATGATCAATGAGTCAATGCATCTGTTTATTGACTTCTGAGTTGGAAGTTGGATAATTAATTAGTCATTCATGTACAAAGTAGAGTTATTAGTTGTATGTACATCTTGGGCCTTAACCAGAACCTGATTAGGGTGGAGGGAATGTAGAGATAGTAAGGGCGCAGGGATGGGATGTTGTGATTCATATGAGTCATATTTCTCTTATCATCTAGCTCAAACAACCAGGTTACTGTTTTGTTTAAAAACAAAAACAACATTTTAGCAGGAACTAACACAGAAATGAGCTGCGTGAGTATAGTTTCATCATTTTGAGATTACAGAGTCGCTCTTCAGAGGAACAGCGAACTATCTAGTCTTTTAGAGGGAGGAAAGTCAGTGAAAACGTAGTCTGTGGACAGCGAAGTGTGCAGAAAAGGATGAGACACTTTTCAAGAGCTTCTATTATGAGTCCTATTACAAGTTTATTGCTATAAGTTTATTGTTCCATTATGGGTCCTATTTTATGAGTTTATTGTTATGAGTTTATTGTTCTATAATGAGTTTATTGTTCAAGTTCATTGAAAACAAATAATAAAATTTATGAAATGTAAAGTCATCCAAAAGTCTGTACCTATTTCTCATTCACAATACTTCTTAAAGGTGACCATTATTTTATGGTTATGTTTTAAAAAAAGCAATCCTTGTCTTTGGTAAGATATGTCCTTAGAATGATAACATGTATAGACTTTCCTTCAAAATAACTGGGGGAGATGTGAAATGGAAAGGTATAGAGAAGAAAATAGATTGGCCATGAATTGATAATTATTGAGTCCAGGTGATGCATACATGTGGATTCACTACACTAAACTCTAGGTATTTAAATGTGTTTGAAATTTTCATAATCAAAAGTTATTTCTAAAAAGGCTACCACTAGTTTTTTTTTAAAGCTATATTGCTAAATAACAAGATTCTCTCTTACTTGCATAAACATTTATAATTTCTTAGAGTAAACATACTAAAAATCCCTTATCAACACGCAGATGGCAGAGTGAATTATCTTATTTTTTCTTTTGTTGATTTTTAAATTGACTTTACATCTTGGTTAGATTTATTCCTAGATATTGGATTCTGTTAATTGCTTTTGTAAACGGAATTTTTTCTTGGCTACCTTTTCAGACTGTTCATTACTAGTGTTTAGGAACACTATGGAATTTTACATGTTGTAACCCACCACTTTGCTGAATTTGTTTTTTTTGGCTCTAGTAGCTTTGTTGTTGATTTTTCAGGATTTTCTATATAAAGGATTGTGTCATGTGCAAATAGGGAAAGTTTAACTTTTTCCTTTCCAGGTTAGATGCCTTTTATTTCCTTTTCTTGCCTAATTGCTCTGGCTAGAACTTCCATTACAAAGTTGAATGACAGTGGTGACAGTGGCATCCTTGTCTTGTTCCTCATCTTAGAGGAGAAGCCTCTGATTTTCATCATTGAGAATGATATTAGCTGTGGGTTTTTCACATATGCCCTTTATCATGTTGAGGAAGTTTCCTTTTATTCCTAGTTTTCTGAGTGTTTTTATCAAGAAGGCGTACATGATTTTGTGAAGACCTTTTTGCATCAGTTGAGATAATCATGTGTTTTTGTCCCTTTGTTCTATTAATTTGGTATATCATATTAATTGATTTTCTTATGTTGAACCATCTTGCATACCTGGGATAAATCCTCCTTGATCACAGTATATAATTCTTTTAATGTGCTCTTGGATTCAGTTGAGAATTTTTGCATCTATACTCATAAGGGATATTGGTCTGTAATTTTCTTTTTTTTTTTTTCTTTTGGTATCTATGCATAACTTTGTTATTAGGGTGATGTTGACCTCATAGGATGTTCTGTGTTCCCTCTTTTTCAATTTTTTGGAAGAGTTTGAATAGGATTGGGGTTAATTCATCTTGGAATGTCTGATAAAATTCCACAGTGAAGCCATCTGGCCCTGGGGTTTTCTTTCTTGGGAGGTTTTTGATGACTGATTGAATCCCTTTATCGTTATTAGTCTGTTGAGATCTTCTATTTCTTCATGAGTCAGTCTAGGTAGTTTGTATGTTTCTAGGAATTTGTCCATTTCATCTAGATCATATAGTTGTTGGCATACCATTGTTCATAGTGTCCTCTTATAATCCTTTTTATTTCTGTGGGGTCAGCAGTAATGCCACCCCCCTCCCATTTAATTTCTGATTTTAGTTGTTTGAGTCCTCTTTTTTTTCTTTGTCATTCTAGTTTAAAATTTGTAACTTTTCTGATCTTTTCAAAGAACCAAGTTTTGGTTTGGATGATTCTCTCTATTGATTTTTATTCTTGATTTCATTTATGTCCCCTCTAATATTTGTTATTTCCTTCCTTCTGCTCACTTTGGGTTTAGTTTGTTCTTATTTTTGTAGATCTTCAAGTTATGAGGTTAGGTCTCTGAGTTGACATCTTTCTTCTTTTTTGGATATAAGGATTTGGAGCTATAAATTTACCTCTCAGTACTGCCTTTTCTGCATCCCGTAAGTTTTGATATATTGTATTTTCATTTTCATTTGCCATAAGGTATGTCCTAGTTTCTCTCGTGATTTCTTCTCTGACCTATTGGTTGTTTAAGAGTGTGTTGTTTAATTTCCACTTACTTGCGTTTTTTTCCAGTTTTCCCTCTATTATTGATTTCTAGTGTCATTCCATTGTGGCTGCAGAAGATACTTCTGCAAAATTATGTATTTCAAAAATTTTAAATGTATTGATACTCGTTTTGTGACCTAACATTGTTCTGTTCTAGAGAATGACCCATATGCACTAGAGAAGAATGTGTATTCTGTTGCTATTGGGAGAAGTGTGCTATATATATCTGTTAGGTCTAGTTGGTTTAGAATATCATTCTTCTATTTTCATACTGATTTTCTCTCTTGATGTTCAATCCATTATTAGAAGTGGTGCATTGAAGTATCTATTATTAATGTAGTATCATCTATTTTTCTCTTCAAATCTGTCATTATTTGCTTCATGTATTTTGGGGCTCAACTATTGGGTGCATATATATTTATGATTGTTATGTCTTCTTGTTGAATTGACCCATTTATCAGTACATAGTGACATTCTTTGTCTCTCATAACAGTTTTTTTTTTACTTAAAATCTATATTATCTGATATTAGTTTGGCTACCCTGCTCTCTTTTGGTTACTATTTGCATGGCATATATATTTTTTCCATACCTTTCACTTTTAACTTATTTTTGTCTTTGAATTTAAGGTGAGTCTCTTGTAAACAGCATATATTTGTGTCATGTTTTTTAATCCATTCTGCCAATCTCTACCTTTTGGCTGTTGAGTTTAAAGTAACTTTCTATAAGGCAGGACTTTCTCCTGACATTTTTCTCTTTGGTGTTTGTAAGTCTTATGCCTTTTTTGTCCCTCAATTCTTCTATTAATGACTGCTTTCATGTTTATTTGATTAGTTGTATTGTACCATTTTGAAACTCTTTTCATTTCCTTCTGTATATATGCTTTATAATTTTTTGTCGTTACCATGGGGCTTAAATTGAACACCTTACATATATGGCAATCACATTTGATTTGATACCAAATTAACTTCAATAGCCAACACAAACACTTTTCCAATACCCCTCCCTCCACACATTTTTTTTTTGCATTTCCATTGAGCTTCCCTGTCACACATTTTTTACTTGTATTTGTTACAAATTATATCTTTATACATTGTATGTCCAAAACCATAACTTTATCACAACTTTTTATGCAAATGCATTTTAGAACCTGTAAGAAGTAAAAGGTTAGTGTTACATGCTAAAAAATACAATGCAATAGTATTGTCATTTATAATTACCCATATGGTTTCTTTTATCAGAGGTCTTTTATGTCTTTATGTGCTTCAATCCACTATCTAGTGTCTTTTCCTTTCAATCTGAAGTACTCCCTTTAGCATTGCTTTAGGGCAGGTCTTATGGTGACAAACTCCCTCAGCTTTTACTTATCTGGAAACGTCTTAATCTCTCCCCCATTTTGGAAAGATGGCTTCACTGGATATATAATTCTTGGTTGGTAATTGCCTTTTTTTCAACACTTTATTTAATCCCGCTGCCCTCTTGCCTCCATTGTTTCTGATGAGAAATCAGCACTTAATCTTATTGGGACTCCCTTGTACATAACATGTTGCTTTTATATTGCCACTTTCAGGTATTCTCTTTGTCCTCAGCATTTGACAGTTTTACTACCATGTGTCTAGGCATAATTCCTTTTGAGTTTATCCTGTTTGGGGCTTGTCAGTCTTCTTGCATTTGCATATTCATGTCTTTTGCTAAGTATGGGAAATTTTCTGGCATTATTTCTTTAATATTCCTTCTGCCTCTTTCTCTCTTTCTTTTTCTGGGACTCCCACAAGCACATATTGCATGCTTGATGGTGACCCACAGTTTCTAGGCTCTGTTGACTTTTTAAAATAATTCTCTTTTCTTTATGCTCCTCTGCCTGAATTATTTCAATTGTCTTGTCTTTGAGTTCACTGATACTTTCTTATTCCAGCTCAAATCTGCTATTGAACCTTGCTAGGGAATTTTTCATTTCAATCATTATGGTCTTCAACTCCAGTTTTTGTTTGGTTCCTTTTTAAAAGCTTCTCTATCTTTATTGAGATTCTCACATTGTTATCCACCATTTTCCTGATATCATTTAGTTCTTTTTCCATATTTTTTTTTTATCTCCTTGAGTATATTGAAGATCATTAAAAAAAAATTTTTTTTTTTTTGTCTAGTATTTCCAAAGTCTTGTCTTTTTCATTGATAGTTTCTGGATTTTTATCTTGCTCCTTTTGATGGGCATCATTTCTTGTTTCTTTTTTTTTTTTTTTTTTTAAGATTTTATTTATTTATTCATTTATCCCCCCCTTGCTGCTTGTGCTCGCTGGGTCAGCCAACCACGCCGTGCGGGCGGGCTTGCCTTCACCAGGAGGCCCCGGGAACCGAACCTGGGGCCTCCCATATGGTAAACGGGAGCCCCACTGATTGAGCCACAGCCGCTTCCATTTCTTGTTTCTTTGTCTTGTAATATTTTGTGACATACTGTATATTCTTAATATTTTTAAGTGTTCACTATGAGGCTTAATCTCTGAGTTGTCTGTTCCTTGAGTTTGTATCCAGCTACCGACATGACAGATTATCTTGAGTGTCTGAAGCTAGCACAAGCCAACCAACCAAGGCAAAAAAACACCTTTCACAGTCTTTGAAAAAGACTCTGTTTTGGCTGGTGCTCTCTTTCAGAATTTAGCACACCCTTCAAGAAGACAAGTCTGAGGAGAAAATGAAATACAGGGTCCTCTCCATCTTTTCTTACCCTGCATCTTATCTTGGGCTTGTGGTCATTCATGGCCTTAGTCATGGCTCACTCATTTTCTTGAGCTGGCACTTTTTCAGTTACTGCAACCATTTAACTATTTTGAGGAATGTGGCTCTACTAGTCTTTGCTAGTTGTTCAGAGATTCTGTGGGGAAATGCCACCCTGCAGCATCTTGTGCTGCTCTCTTGGTCAGACTGTAGCAATTTTTTTTTAAACAAAAGCAAAACATCTCATACACTATTTTCACTAGATCACACTGCTGAGATCTATATAGATATGGATATTTTTAGATTTCTTGTGAAGTATGAGAACTACTGTGCCTGTGGTGATAGGTTAGGGACTTGCAAATCAACAAGATCCCTCTGGTAAATATTGATCTTCCTATTCTATCAAAAACTTATAAAAGCTAGCCATACCCAGAGTGGGAGAATAACTCTGACACATTTTTAAATAGATGACTACATTTCATGCTCCAGGGTCTGAATCTCTCAGTTTAGGTAGCTGCTTATTCTCCCAGCACAAGTGGAAGGCAAATCTAAACCTTGTCTCCCAAGCCCCTCTTATTAAATAGATATTTCTCTTAAAATGGGCAAAATACTTCCTTTCCACTTGGACAATAACAACAGCATCTTACCTGGTCTCCCTCTTCCAAATCATCTTTTATTCAGATGTCAGTCACCTTTCTAAAACACACATATGACTCTCTAACTTCCCTTCAAGAGCCCTTCACACATAAAGAATAAAGATCAAACTGTATATCATATTATTTAAAGGCTTCTATCAGCTAACCTATGACTACTTCTTTAATAATAGCTATATCCCACTCTTCCTCCCTTCTTTCTTCCAACTCAACACCCTCCATCTCACTCTCCTCATTGCCAACCTAACTCTCAGGCTTTCTGCTGTATTCAGCTTCTATTACTATATAACAAATTGCTACAAACCTAGAGGCTTAACCCAACTGCCATTTATTATCTCACAGTTCTGTGAGTCAGAAGTCTGGCAGGTCCAGCTGAGTTCTCTGCTTAGGGTCACTGGGGTCATAGAATTCTGCTGACTACACTTGCCTTCCTGCTTTGGCCAATAGCACCATATCCACCTGAAACGTGAGTCAGTATGGGGTTGTGTGCCTAAAGATTAAGCCTGGCTATGTATAATTCCTAGAGACAAAATGAGGGAGAAGCTTGCAAAAGGGAAGACAATTATGATAAAAAGACAGAGCTGTGCTTGTAAGACCATGAAGTAATAATAAGAGAGTACTCCAAAAATTCCACAGCAAGGGCACTTCATGTACTTCTGAGGGTATCTGTCACCGTTTTAAACACAGCATCAGGCAGATGAATGCTCCTTCTGAACAATCTATAATGTGGGTATAATACTAGAGAGTATTACAATAATGTGTTAATGAAATAATGTATCTGAAAATACCATTTTCTAAAGTATAAAGTGCTAACCAAACCAAAATATTACCATAAAAGTGTTTCATATTATATTAATATTTTGATATACAAAAGAATAACATTAATTGAATGTCTACTATATGCCAGGTCCTATGCCATCACATGGATTATTTCTCACAGCAACCCTCTGAGTTAAGTAGTATTGTTATTCTCATTTTACAAACGTGGGAACCGAATTCCAGAAAACGTAAGATACTTATCTAAAATCATACAGTTAAGAAGGGACAGCCAGCTTTTGAATGTAGATCTAAGGCCAAGCTTGCTCCTAATCATTATGCTATACCATGTGGACTGGTTTGAGTCTTTGTGGACCCCAGAAAATTATGGTCTTGAACTGCTCCACTCCTGTGGGTGTGGGACTCTTTGATTGGATTGAACTCAGTTGGGGGCCTTTGATTGGAGTACTTTAGTGAGGAATGACCAAGGATGGGTCTCAGCCCTCGTGCTGGAGTCTTTTATAAATAGGAGAAATATGCAGAGATGCACAGAGAAAGAACCATCATTTTTACCTTGCCATGTGAGAGAGGACTCCAGAATTGCCTGCAGTTGCAGAAAGATCCAAGTGGCTAAGAGAGAGGCTGGAGGCTGGTATCAGTGGAGCAGCTGAAGCTGAAGCTATGAAGCCTAGAGGAGAGGGGAGACACAAGCCATATGCCTGATCGCCCACAGCTGATCTCAGGTAAAAAGTGAGCCTGGAGAAGAAGGCAGAGACTGGCTGCCACTTGGCCTTGCCATATGGCAGGAGTCCAGGATTGCCAGCAGCCAACCTTTGGTGAGACAGCATCTCTGATGATGCCTTGATGTGGACATTTTCATGGTCTCAGAACTGTAAATTCTTACCCTAATAATTTCCCATTATAAAAGCCAACCCATTTCTGGTATTTTGCAGTAGCAGCCCTTAGCAAACTAAAACACCACATCTGTTAAGAAAAGAGTCAAGGACACTGTCACAAACTGGGAGAAAGGGCATGGAAATGGATAAACAGATGGAGAGACCAAACATGGACAACACAGGCTCCAGAATTACTGAGTTGGGTTGACTAGCTAGGGTAAACTGCTCTGGTGACATCTTGTTCTTCACAGCTTTTCTGAAAGAAGTTATCCTCTAGTTCATAATATCTAAAATGAAAATTGGTTCTTGTTTTACCTGTTCTTTATAGATTTTCAATTATTTTTCCTTGCCAAATTGTCAGTGGTACCTTCTGTAGCTCGGGACTAGATGGAGAATTATTGTACTGATTACATCGCTATGGGCAGAACAAAAGACCAAAACCTATTTTATGCATGATTGTTCTGTAAACCCACAACTCCTTTAATTAAACAACAACAACAACAAAAAAAGGCAAAAAACTTAGCCACAACTGGATGTCCCTCACATGCATAAAAACATCTCCATGGGGATGTGAAGGGGCAAGAGACGTTATGAAAGCTATCTTATGAAGGATAAACTGGAGAGAAAAAAAGGAGTCCAGCTACAAACAGCAATGGAGAATAAGAGGTACACATGAGAAATACTGAGAAAGAAGGCTAACAAGCTCATGTATTTTTGATGGGGAACAACCACCTTAGTTGATAGGTGGCTTTATATATATATATATATATATTTTTTTTTTTTTTTTAAGTTCAAATTCTACTTTTAATTAATTAATTAATTAATTTTTATAAATATATATGCATATATGTGTATTTGCTTACAAAAATGTTATTTATATATATATATATATATATATACATATATTTTAAGAGGTGCTTAGATTACCCAAAATATTACACGGAACCCACTGGGATTCCCATGTTGCCCACCTCCCACATCTCCCACCACATCCCACACAAACATCTCCCACAAGTGTGGCCCACCACCCTCAATGAACTTACACATCCTGGAGCCTTGCCACCAACCATAGACCACAGTTCACACTGTAGACCACACTCTCTCCCACTCAGTTCTGAGTGGTGTGTGCTGATTTAAAATGGCCTACATCCGTTGCCACGACAGTACTCAGGACAACCTCCAACTCCCAAAGAAGCCCCTGTATTTCAACTGCTCATCCCCTCCCTACCCCAAAAGTGTCAAGTGGTCACTGGCTCCACCTCATTGTTATAATTTCTTGCATTGCTAGAATCACCATATGTGAACAAGAGAATACCATTAAGTCCACTCTAGTCCATAGTTCTTCCCCCAATCCTGAGGGGACTGGGATGGTGATGTCCACTCCAACTCCAAGTGAGAGAGGGCTTATATCCCATGGATATGGTGGGTGGGATGATCCTGCCTGCAGATGCAGGCCCTCTCCATTCCCTGGGATGGCCATTGCCCATCGTTGTCTCCTCACCAGGTGACTTGGATGAGTCCATTGAGCTGTAGGGCAGGTGTTGCAGCTCCACCGAGATTTCATGCACACCTGGCACATAGGTAGGCGGGAGGCTCCAGTCTCTGGAACTATATCTAAAAACTCCAGCATCACATATAGGTTTGAATAGAAGGGACTGGTGAACAATGTGCAGGGAGGACTTATTTGAGTCTAATTCTGTCACTCTCAGGAGCACAGATTCCAAAATAGAACCCACTGATAAGGCATCAGTCTCTGGGGCTATCCCCCCGTATATAGGACCAGGGTGTCTCCGGAGCTCTCAGGAACCCCACTGAGTGGGGTGATAGGCACTTAGATGTTCTATGAGCTCCTACTGAGATGTGCGTAAGAGTTACCTCTGGGATGACCTCCGGACTCTCTTTGAAGTCTCTTAGCCACTTGAACTCATTTGTCTTTACCATTTCCCCCTTTTATTCAGGGTCTTTTTCCAGTTGTGTTGCCAGTTGGCACTTGGTATTAATCCCTCGTTGCCAGGGAGGCTCATCCCCGGAAGTCATGTCCCACATTGGGGGGAAGGTAATGCAATCATATGATGAGTTTGGCTTAGAGAGAGGCCACATTTGAGCAACAAGGAGGCTCTCAGGTGGCAACCCTTAGGCACCCCACAACTGCAGGCTAAGTCTCATTTACAAGAGCAAAGATTCACAAGGGTAGTCATCAATAAAAAAAACACATCAGTGGGTCATCCTATTTTGACAGGCACTGTCTCTACACTCAGAGGACTATTGCTGCTCCCTTGGAGACTGTGGCAGAGGTCTCCAGGCTAGGAATTCAGATTCCCTCATTTATAGTGTGATTATCCACCCATCGTGACCATGCCCCATCCCCCGATCCTTTGAATGATTTTGTATATCTTTCATGTATATTCGGATGAACCAATCCCCATGACACCCCCCCCAATAATCCCCCGCAGTACCCATTGTAACCCTTCTGTGATCCAAATCCTCTATGAACATTTAGTCCATAAAATAATCAAATACACTTACTAGGAAAAAGAAACAAGTGTGATAAGCTTACATGCAAGAGACAAACATAAGGAAACTCAGGGGAAAAAAAAAAAAAAGGAGAAGGAAAAAAAACAAATAATCAAACAAAGAACAAAACAAAATAAAATATATTTAGTGGATTGGGACATTCAAAAAATGGGCAAAAAAGCAAAGGAAATGCCTTTAAAATATATATATATATATTCATTTTTTTTTTCCTTTCTCTTTTCTTTTTTTTCCTTCTTTTCCTTCCCTTTATCACTGTGTTATTGGCTGTCTGGTGTGCCATGACACCTTCCTCCTCTCAATCCCCATTGTCTCCCAATTTTTCATTTAATTTTCAAAGAAATTTTAGGTCACAGCAAAGTCACACACGGAGTGCCGGAGACTCCCAGATACCAAACCACCCCCCCTCCCCACCCCATATTAACTCCCCCCCCTTTTTTTTTGGTTGATAGCATTGTTATAACTGTTATGTAGATAGCAAAATATAGCAACTAAACATTGTCAGTGATTTACAGTATAGTTTACAATTTAGATGATACAGTTTAATAATTTTGATGATATTTACCATGTCCTGTGTCCATTACTGTAAGGTAATGAAAAACCTTCCCTATGACCACCAAACAACTCATTAGCTCTTGACTGTTCCCTTCTCCCCAGCCCTCCAGGGCCCGTGATACCTCCCTCTCCCAACCCATGGAATGTCAAGATTCACAGTTACATGCCCTGGGGATTTGAACCAGCCCTTCCTAATCCACCCCCCCCCCCCAGTGCTGCACCACCAAACCCAGGAACACCACCACTCATCTGCCCCATCCCCCAACATGCAACCACACTCTATCCCTTTACCATAGATTATGTCCATATGGGTGACATAGATTATGTTCATATGGGTGATTATGTCCATATGGGTGATGGCTCATCATATGGGTGATCCCTCCCCCCGACCTCCACCTCATGATGGCTTCCTCCTCTGTCTCCTCGTTGTCTGCTCATCTTCTTTAGGAGGAACCAGGAACCAAAACTGGGATGTCCCATGTGGGAGGTAGGCGCCCAATTGCTTGAGCCACATCTGCTTCAGCTTGTGTATTTTTGATAGCTAGGTAATGTGCTTATTAAATTTTTTTTTTTCTAAAGAGCTCTGAAAAATTCTAATACCTTTCCCAGATCTAGTTGAACTGGCTTTCTATTAATCCAATACTCTCTGTTCACAGTTCTTCGTAGGACAATAACCAGACTTTCCCAGTTCTGCTTACAGAAATAATAGGAATAAGATAACATCTCAAAGCAAAACTGCAGAATGGCATCAGAAACACCTTATGATCCAGTAAATCTGTAACTTTCCTCAGAAACAAAAAACTTGATACTCTTGAGCGGTCACACAATATCCATCTACAACAAGCAGGAGTTTGGCATGCTTGAGATAATACAGGACTGAGAAATTTACCCACATCCTCCTCATGAGACCCTTTGAAAAAATCCAGCATCATCAGCCACATGGCAAGAATGCATCACACAGTCATCACTTGATCCTTGACCTCTACCCCATTTTCTTTGCCTATAAAAAGCCTCCCATTCTCACTTTGAAATGGTTTGGGGAAGATTCCCCCAGTTCCTTGCTTATGTACTTGCAAAAATCACCTTCTCACTGAGAGACATGTTTCTCCTTTGTGGAGTCGCATTTGGCAGACTCTTCAGTTGAAAACAGCCACTCAGGTGTTAACTGTAGGGTGAATGTCACCAAGTATATTTTCTGATTATACTTTTTAATTACAGAGGGTAAAACATTATTATATTCAGGGTGCAAAATATTCACAGTTCAGTCATCTGGAGAGACTGAAAAACGAAAGAGTGAAAATCCCCTTACATTTTTCATCAGTTCCACTTTCCTGCCTAGTGATAATCCAAGTTAACTGTTTTGGTCTATATTTTTCAGAATATTTTTTATGCATTTACTTATACAAATAGATAGCTTCATTATTTTTACATAAATGGGATTATGCAATAAAGCTGTTGTGCAGCTTGCTTTTTTCTCCCCCATTTAACAAGATACCATAGGCTCTTTTTCACATAGACAGATATAGAGCTACCTTAGTTTTTCAAAAATTGTTGCATAAATTATCAAAATACATTAAAAAATTCCCCTATTGTTTGACATTAGAAAATATTTTTGTTTTTAAGATGGAATTAATCTCTTTACCAATACATTTGTACTCATAGATCGGTAATTTTTAGGGTAGGCATCTGTAAGTAGAACTAATGGGTTAGAGGTGTATGCATTTTCCATTTTGAAGGTACTGCCGAATTATCCTTCAAAAAGCTGAATTGATCTGCAATTTAAACATCAAAGTGTCAAAGTACCTACCTCCCCACAATTTTTTCAAACCAGATATTGTCCAATCTTTTTATTTTTTGCCAGTTGGAAAACATTTTATTCTCATTGTTTTATTTTGTATTTTCCTGATTACTAGTTAGATTGAACACTTTTTATATATATTTAATTATCCTTTGAATTTTCTCCTGTGAATTAATGTTCACATTCTTTGCTCACTTTTCTTTTGGGTACTTTGCCTTTTTCAGATTGATTTTATGAGCCCTTTTCATTTTGTGGATGTTAACCTCTTTTCTGTTTGATATGCTGGAAATTTTTTTTCTCTGCTAGTCAGTTATCTTTTATCTTTGGTCTCTTTTGTCAGTAATACTTTTCATTTTAAATTAGCTAAATCTGTCTCTTCTTTTCTGTGCTTTAAGCTTTGTTTTTGAAAGCCTGCCATATGCCAGAGTATTTTTAACAACCTATATTTCCTTCTTATACTTGTATGGTTCATTTTAATTTTTATATTTTGCTCTCTAAAGTCTGGAATTTATGTCTCATTTATAGTGTGATCTAGGGATCTAACTTTCCTCCCTAAATGAACAGCCGAATTTTCAGCATCATTTATTAACTAGCCCATTATTTCCTCATTGATTTTAAATGCCATCTTTCTGATATTCTAAATTCTTCTACATTATTAGATCTGTCTTGCCATTATATTTACTGATCTATTTGCCTCTTCCTGTATCAATACCAAATTGGAAGGTTTATATTATGTCTTATATCTTAAATCTCATTGTTGTTTTCAAAAATGTATTAGCTATTTTTCACATTTTATCTTTCAGATGAACTTTAGTATCAGTTGTCAAGTCCCATAAAAATCCTATTGCAATTTTAGTTGAGTGTATTGAATCTATGGATTAATCTGTAGATGAACTATTTTATACTATTGAGACTTTGCATTAAGGAACCTAATGTGTCTAGCAAGGTGTTCCTTAATTTCCTTTAATAAATTTTGTGGTTTACTTAATAAGGGTCTTGAATATTTGGGGAATTTTTTTTTTTTTTTTTTGCCATTATGTTTTCTAACTGATATACAGGATAACTATTCAATTACCTTATTGAATTCTTTTATTAGATCTAATAGTTCTTCGAATGATTCTCTTGAATTTTCTATGAATAAAGAGCTATTAATTTTGCCAAACAAATAATATAATATTTATAATTCTTTTTTCTTTTCCTTGTTATTATTTCATTAGCTAAATAGGACATTCAGCAAAATGTTGAATAGGACCAGTAGCAGAGGGCATATTTGTCAGGGTCCTGACTTTATTGTGTATACTTTTAACATTTCACCATTCAGTATGATATTTGCTATAATTTTCTAGTGTATACTGCTTATCAAGCATAAATATTTCATTCTCGTTCTATCTGGCTAAATTTATTGGTAGTAATAGGAGTTAAATTTAACCAATTTTTTTTGGATCAATTGAAATGATGATATGGTTACACTCTCTTATTTAATATAGTGAGTATCCCAATGCTGAACCATTTTTGCATTTCTTGGATAACTTTTACTTGTTCATGATTTGTTCTTTTATAATACAGTACGTGTATTACTTTTTTATTGTTGTTTAACAAATTATTACAAACTTAGCAGCTTAAAACAATACACATTTATTACCACACAGTTTCCACAGGTTAGGAGAAGCAAGGTTTAGCTGGGTCCTCTGTTCAGTATCTCACATGATAGCAATCAAGGTGTTGACTGGCTGCATTACTTTCTGGGGTTCAGAGTTCTCCTTGTTATCGGCAGAATTTAGTTCCTTGCAGTTGCAAGACTGAAGTACCTGTCTCCTTGCTGGCCCTCTTCTGGGGACCACTCTCACTTCCTAGAGGACCCTGAAGTTCCTTGCTAGGTGGCCTTCTCACAGGCTCTCTCAAAGGCCCTCTCACAACATGCCAGCTTGCTTCTTCAAGGCCAACAGGGGAATTGCTCAGTCCTGTCTACTCAGATGGAGTCTTACATAAGATAATCATGAGAGCGATTTTATGGTTATTGGTGGATTCAGGTGTTCTGTCTTCTCTTCTGTCAATTTGTATTTTCCTAGAAAATTATCTAAAGATTTTCATATTTATTGATATAAAATTATATATAGAGAGAGTTTTCTTTCAATTTTTATAATTTTCTCTATATGTGTGATCATATATTTTTTATTCCTAAAGTCTTTTATTTGTGCCTTTATTTTTATTCAGATTTGTAAAAATTTTATATTTTCAAAGAACCAACTGGTTTTGTTACCTATGTAATCAATTTCTGCTTTATCTTTTTTTCTTTTTCTTTGGATTATTTTTATATTGATTTTCTTGTGTTTTGCACCTGAATGCTTAGTTCAAATTCATTTATCTTCAAACTTTCCAGTTTTCTAACAAATGTATTTAAGGATAGAAATATATCTTTTTTTTTTTTCCTCCAGTACTACTTTGGTGCATGCCACAGGTTTTGATATGTGTTTCTCTCAATGTTGCTCATTTCCAAATAGTTTGTACAAAGAAAATGCAGGGAGCGGTGCCAGTTGTATCTCCCGGCCACGTGAAGGGATGCAGACGCCCATTTCTGCTTTGGCCTCTGCTCTCGTTCCTTTCTTTCCTTCTCTCTCATCTCCCATTTTTTTTCCCATCAGCCTCTGTCTCTTATCTCCCCTCTCTTCCCCTTTTCAGACAGCTGTCTTCATCTATTCCAAATGTACAGAGAGCTGATAAACTCTTCCAAAAATGACATGCCTTCTCCCAGAATACCTCCCTTTTAAAAGCGGATACAGGGAGAGGAGAGGAGAAAATGCTGAAGGCAAAGAAAGGAGTAAATGATGCTGAAATTCTAAGCCAAGAGAGAAATGATAGGGTGAGGAAGGTGAGTAAGGAGGTGGAGTTCTGATGTCTCTAAGACACTAAATTTAGGGAAACTAGTTTCTGCTTTGTATATAGCAGCAATTCACACACTTGCTCACTGAGGCTTGCCAGCCATAGGTGTTGCAGAGGAGGTAAGAGGCTGGGGACCTAAGAAGAATTTCTTCCCTGTTCAGTATACAGGACTGGCAAAGTGGTGGCAAATTTATTAGGGAGCTGCTGTAGCCCTTATTCAAACTCGATGGTTTTATCTTGTGTTATTTGTTCAGCAATCAGGAAGTTTCCTTGTAATATAAGCTCCATATGGACTGGGGTTTTGTCTGCTTTGTTCACATCCCCAGTGACTGCCACATAATAAGTGGCCAATAAATATTTGTTGAATGAATGAAAAGTACTATGAATTTTTTCCATCATCTTATCTTTGTATTTTAATAAATTGATCATAACTATAATATTGGTAGATATGTGCATTGGTGTGGCTGCTAAAACAAATACTATACAATGGGTTGACTTAAACAATGAGAATTTATTGGGTCAACAGGTTTTAGGCTAGGAGAAGTCCAAAACTGAGACCTCAGCAAGGTGATGTTTTTTCCCTGAATGTCTCAATTTTGAAGTATTTTCATTGGTATATTAAGACTTATAGTGATTACATACCCATCAAATCAGTCCACCTAGAGAGGAGCTTAATTCACAGTAGCCTCTTAGTTATACTTTCCTTAGGGACCTGCCTTTCAAACCTCAACATAAGCCTGGGGGAGAGAGAGTAGTTTTGAGTTGAGATCTCCTGTTTATTTATATATTTTGACAAGAAGAGCTGGAATTAGGCATTTGTGGCTCAGGTTCTGTTTCTATGATGCTCTTAAAGGGATGACAGCTAATTGTGAGTTTCTGATGAGTACCTCTGCCTTCTCTTCTGCACTTTGAGGACCTGAGTTGTACCAGGCCCAGGACCAGGCTCCTTAACTGCTAAATCCAAGCTCTACCTGCAAGTGGAAATTTGAGGAATTCTTTCATGCCGTAATCTCCACAGTCCTGGGCGCTTACTGTAACTTCCAATGTTACTTTTTCATGCTGCTAAAACCAAGGCGGAATTTTTATGAAAATGAGTTTTTCACTTTTTAACAGGCAGTGAGTGGAATTATTATCATAGAATAAGCACATAGAATCACATAGAATTCACAGCACATAGAATATCACATATCACAGCACATAGAATATAATGAGGCAGATGAAAACGTCTCGGCATCAATAGAAATAAGAATATCTTACTAAAAAAGCATTGAATTATGAACATTCTTAAATCTTAAAGATGGAAATCTTGGAGTAGCCTGCCACCTTCAGGATAACTTTCCAATTAACCCTACCAAAGAATACTAGTTTAGCCCTTAAAAAATACAAAAATTTTTATACATTTTCATACTTTTTTTAGACCACTTTATACATTTAATACCAGCCAAAACATTTCTCTATAATCAATGGTGGAAACTATGTTCTTTGTACTGCTTTCACTATAATTAAGCATTATATTTAACAATTAAACTATTTTTCTTTAAATAAATCAGCCTCTTTCATCATCTTTACTTGGATTCTTTTCTTGCCTTTAATAGGTTTAAAAACAAACTACTTACTTCATTTTTAAAGTAGAGCCCTTAACTCTAAAACCAGATCTTACATTAAGGAACCTTGAAAATTATTTGGACTTTGGAAACCTTGCTGCTTCCTTCCTGGTGACTTTTCTTTTATTATGGATTAATCATAATATTTCTTTTAAAACTCTTAAATAAAAGAAGCACCTTAGTAACCTACTCAGAAATGGAGAGGGGATAGGGACAGGACGGGGAAAAGAAAAGGGCAAGAGAAAAAAAATCTGCAACAATACTTGTTTTTTTCTAACGTATTACTGGCTTTTCCTTTCATTAATTTACATGGAAATCTCCCCTGGCTTAAAGATAAGGAAGGCAAGAGAAAAGAGAAATAAGGTAGGGAATGACATAGCGACTCAGCTTTAGTAGTATAAAGATATAAAAAAAATGAGTAGGAGAAATAAAGAAAAGAGAAAAGAACGCATAACTGAAATCAATACCATTAAATCAAATGAAGGGTTATGAGAGTGGGATGTAAAGATAATGGAAAAAAAGAATACGGTGGCTCAGAAATGCATAAAGCAAGGGGACAGGAAAATAAGGAGCAACAACAACAAAAAAGAGTGAATGAGAACAAACATTCATAGAGAATGAATACACTTTCATTATTTTCCTTTCTCAAAAGCAGGAAAGAGCAACTTTAGAACCCTCTTAGATCCTGGTGTAATTAGTTCCACCTTTATTGGTCACTCCTCATGGCTGCCCTACCTGTGAAAGGACTTCAAGGTCAGTTTCCTTAAGGCTTTGATTCACAACGCTGACTGCACTTTGGAATCACGGGAAATTAAAAACAAAACAAAACCAAAGCCTGGCCCCAACCCAGACCAATTAAATCAGAAAGTCCAGGGTGAGGCCCAGCATGGAACGGCTTTACAACTTCCTGGGTGACTCCCCGAGCCCCCTCTTCGGGGAAGCAGCCTCAGGTGTGAGGGTGTGTAGCCTCCCGATCGCTAGAGGGCGACCTACGCACATTTAGCGACCTGCTGCCACACACTCCAGGCTGCCACAGACTTGCGCCTGCTCCGTGCGTCCCTGACTGGGCCCGCGCTGGTTTTGTCCCACTTGCGGCGTGAACTGGAGGGCAGCATGCGGTGAAGAGATGGGCGCCGCGGTGGCTCGCGCGATCAGGAACTTCAACTTAGAGAGCCGAGCAGAACGGGAAATCAGCAAGATGAAGCCCTCTCCCGCTCCCATGCACCCCTCCACCTTGAACGTCCTGCGAGAGGACATGAGCCGTGAGTGGTCTGAGGGCGCGAGACTCTAGGCCGGTGACATTGAGACTGTCTCCCCGCGCCCGCGGTGGAGTCGGCTGGTCCTCCTGCTTTGTAGTTCCCTCTGAGCCGGCGACCCTCGCCGGCTTCGTTATTAATGCTTAGTGACTTGATGTAAAGAATCAAAATTGGAAGGGATCGTGTGCAGCAGAAGTGAATGACGTTCTCGCAGTAAGATAGGAAGAGAAATCTTTTTTAATGTCGTAATTTTCTCTAGGTGTCTTCACAGAAAAATGAGCAGATAGTTTGATTTACACTTAAAATGTTTTCCGTCCTGCCCAAGTGATTACATCGACTTAAAAAAAAAAAAAAAAGGCAAAAAGCGACTGTTTTGGGTGTTAGGATCTTAGAGGAAATTTTCTTTGGTTTTAATGTTGTGACATTCTTTTTCTTTCCTTAGGCCACCCCGAATTTAAGGTAGAAATTGCTAGAAAAGATGAGAAGCTGTTGTCATTGCTAAAAGATGTTTATGTTGATTCCAAAGATCCCGTGTCTTCTGAACAGGTAATGTGTATTTTAATTAAATAAGTAATTTAACCTTTTTGGGCTCTGGGAAAATGATTTATTATTTTCTTTCCGCTTTCTGGGAATACTGTCAGATCAAGACAAGTGTGGCAACTGCTAAAAGAGAGTGAGCACTCAGCAAGCATAAAAATGTCAGTGAACTTGGGACTTTGCATTGGCAAAGTTTAAGTGCAAAGTTTAAGCACAACATTTAAGCCCAACGTTTAAGCACAGGTCCAAGAAGGACGCTGTCTTTTACAGAAATACCAAAAGACTTGTAAAAGTATTCATTGAATGCAGCTGTCTAAATTATTTAATATCATTTTAGAATTTGTGTGATTTTGGTAAGGTACTTCTAGTGGCTTTGATTTTAGTGACAAAAGGAGAGCTTTAATGTTCCTTTCACATCCTCTCTGGATTGAAGTGTGCGTTACTTTCAGGGACTCCTTTAGTTTTGTTTGTTTGTTTTTAAAGGCCGTGTCTAAATGGGTTATATAAAATTCAGAGGAAAATCACAGAATACATTGGGAATTGGTACCTATATGTTAAGGGAGACCAGTTGGGAGGCTTGCTCCATAGTTCTGCAAGAGATGTTGCTTGGACTACAGTGATTTAGTGACAGGGAGAAAAGTGAATGAGATTAAGAGAGTCTTAGGTGGCAGTATCAGCAGGATTTGGTCACTGACTAGATGTAATGGATGAAGGAGAGGGAGGTGTTAGATATAATCCCCAGTTCAGGTATAATCCCTAGTTTTTGGCATGGGATATGGCAGATGGGTGGTGATTGTCATTGAGGTTGGGAATATAAGGGTAGAGATGAATTTCAGGTGAAAGTGGTACATTCAGTTTTAGACATGTTGAATTTGAGGCGCTGGTAGGTTGTCTAAGTAGAGATGCGTATTAGGTATTTGGGAATTTGACCTTAGAAGTCAAGAGAAAGGTCTAGTATGAGATCACAGACTTGGAAGTCATTCACATGTAGGTCATAATGGAAATTAGAGGAGTGCATGGTATTAGGAAGACTGTATATATTAGGTCCTGTGCCAGAACTTAGGGAGCACTAACAATTAAAGGGCAAAGAAGGGAAAGGGCCCACAAAGAAAACAAGAAGAAATAACTAGAAGGGCAGGTGGAAAACCAGCAGAGGGGTGGAAACCAAGGGAGAAGATAGTTACAGGTACAATGGAGTGGTCAACAGTGTCAGATGCTGTAGTGGGCTCAAACAGGCCTGAAAATTGTCCTCTGGATTTAACAACTAGGAGATCATTAGAGCAAATAGCATTATTTTTAAAAGCTTAACCAAAAATGAAAAAAACTGGTATATTAGTCACGGTTCTCCAGAGAATGAGAATTGACACATATGAACAGATGTATTAAAAGAATTGGCTCACACGACCATGGGGGTTGGCAAGTCTGAATTCCAGAGGGCAGGCCCCAAGCTAGAAACTCCGATAAAGGTGATATTATATTTCCTAGGAAAAGCAGGCTGGCTGAAGAAGAGGCAGAGCTTCTCTAACCTCTGAACTCCTCAGTTCTCACTTTAAAACCTCCAACTTTTTGGATTAGGAGACTCTCCTCATTGCTGAGGTCAATCTTTGTTGATAGTGGATAAACCAGTTGTTGATACAATCAACTGACTGTAGATGCTAATCCATCTATGAAATACCCTCATAGTAACAATCAGGCCAGTACTTGCTTGACCAAACACCTGTATGCCATAACTTTGCCAATTTGACATGTGAAATTAACCACCACAGATGGTCATAAAGGAGGTGCTGGTTTGCAGTTTGATGGGTATTTACAAAAGATAGACATCATAGCATGTTCATATTTTGACAGAAAGCGTCAGAAGGCAGGGTGCAGTTCAAAGGAAAAGGAAATGGAAGGATTGACAAGGCTAGATGATAGGAATGGAATACAGCACAGATACAGGCATTAAGCTTGTATAGGACAGGCAGTAGAGGGGAGGATGGGTGTGCATAGGTTGTTTTATTTATTTTTGTTGGGGTATGGGAGACATTAGATTATTTTATCTGAAGTAAGAGGCAAAAACTATAGCAATATTTGAATTAGTTCAGCAATTTGGTGGCATTGAATATGAAATAATAGAACTAGGGAATAGAATGAAGATGATCAAGTAAGCTATTAGTGCAGAATCAGCCTTTCTAAAGCAGGTGCAGTTTTCAGATCTAACCTAATCAATTCTTTTTATTCTTTTAATATACATAAAATAATGTGAATGAATGGTATATATTTGATAATTATTTTCTAGAGCTACCTAAATTTGTTAATGATGATTGAGCTATATACAGCTCATTAATATAATGGATATATATATGTTAATACAATGAAATGGGAGTGTGGCAGAGGTGTTGTAGAATTGGGACTAATTATAATGAGAAAATGTAGTTGGGGAAACATATGTGGTATTTATTTGAAAGAGAAAAACTGAAATACAAGAAGTGTAAAAGTAGATGTCAAATCTTTTCTTTCATCCTAAAAGCCTTTTTCCCCCCCTTTGGATACCAGGTAAAAGATGCTGGAAGACATCAAGAGCCAAAGGAGTTCAGGTTGCCTAAAGGCCATCACTTTGATATGATCAATATTAAGAACATTCCTAAAGGCAAAATTTCCATTGTGGAGGCATTGACACTTCTCAATAATAATAAACTTTATCCTGAAACATGGACTGCTGAGAAAATAGCCCAAGAATACCATCTAGATCTGAAAGATGTAAATGCCCTACTCAGATATTTTGTTACTTTTGATGTTAAAGTCTTCACTCCTGAAGACAAGAAAGCAATACGATCAAAATGAAGAAAATCACAAAATTCCTATTCCTAAGTATACTCCCCATTCCCTTGTTCTGTTTGTTTCCTCATTTTTAGCATATTAAATTATATAAATTACTATATATTTAAAGCTCCCTGGTGAGAGCACTCTATTGAACTCTGCTGACTTTTCAGTATTGCTGATAGAATGAGTGTTTTTTGTTGTTGTTGTTGACATATTTGTTTTAGCTATATGATTGTATGTGTCAGCATGGCTAATCACAACATCTATAGATTTATTATAAATGAGTTAATGTGTTATTTTAGACACATCATGTTATCAGCTTTTAAATTGATTATATCGTCTCTTTGGAAATGTCCTGAATCCCTTGTTTAAAGTTTCACCTTCTAATTTAGTTGGTTAGTTCATTCTTCCTATGGGATAGTGAAAGTAAGAGCTTTCCTGACTCTTAAGACTGACATTTTCTTGTTAGAGAAATGGAGATTTGATGGTGAGGTAGAATATCAGTATGTCACAAAGACAGGCAGGAGACTGGTTACAAAGTCAGTAGAAATTACACTTTTATGACTACTCCAGAGAATGAATAAGAAATAAGGTTTCTTTTGTCTCAAATTGGTTTTAAGTATAGAATAACTAACTTTAAAATTATAAAAAGTAATTAGTGGTGTTTATAAAACGTTAGCAACTTATCCTGTGACAAACAGAAATAGTTGAGTCCAAGAGCTTTCAGAGAGAGAGACAGCCATGGGAACTGTGGAGAACGAACTTTTCTCTGGATTTAATGTAGAAATAGGAGAAAAGTGTAAAGAATGTTTAAATCAAAGAAGAGGGATGGTAAATGAGATTTGGCAACCAAATATTTGTGTTTTCTAATTTTAATACTAGTTGAAAAGAGGAAAAATAGGAAAATAGAAGCATGAAATGCGACTGGAAGGAACCTAAGAAATTGCTGTTTCATCTATTTCATGAACTTTTGTGAGCACAACTGTACCAGTACTGACATCTTAGAGTGATTTTGTGTGTTTAGCTGCCATATATTGACTAGGATCTTGGGTAAATTGTGTAACCCCTTTGAGATTGAGTTTCCTCTGTCAGATGGGTACTTAAAATGCCTTACTTAAAGCTAAAGGTTACTGAGAAGATAAATGAGATTATAATGGACTACAAAGGCTGCAAGAAGTATGAATTATTTTTTGCAGTTGAGAATTGAGGCCTAGGGATACATAGCCTATCTAAGATTATTGTACAGTATGGCATAGCCTGGACCAGAATTGGGTTTTCAAAATTGTAGTTGGGGTGTTTTTTTTCTCCTGTGTCCCAAAAGAGCATATCTCAGACAGGAGGTGTGAGTTATAGGAATATTTGAGAATGTAACAAAGTTCTGGGTTATCACTGTCTCTCTGAGGGAAAATAGGTGTTATTCCTTGCCAGAGGTTTTCCTGGTAATGGTAGAAGAAGCTGTTTTCCTTTGTCTAATACTTGAACCACTAGTGCTGCTATTTCTGAGCCATCTTCCCTATTCAAATCTATACTGTGTTGCTAGGTGGTTGTAAATACGGCTGCTGTTATATGGTATCACATGATAAAATAATTCTCATATCGTGTACAAAAGCACTTGACCAGTAGTGGCAACACAGAAAGAGCATGAAGTTTAGAATCAGAAAACATGGGCTTAGATCTCACCATCACTACTAGCCACATTATCTTGGAAATGTCCTTAACTGTGAAACTGGTAAAAATTACTAACATTTTAAAAAGTACTTACTATAGACTAGGCACTAATCTCAGTGCTTTACTGGTTTACGCGTATTAGCTTGCTGAACAGGATAAGTCCTATTACCCATATTTTACAGGGAAAACTGAAGCACAGAGAGCTTCAGTAACTTTCCAAAGGTTATCTCGTAAGTGGTGGAACCTAGATTTAAACCCTTGTCAGTTACAGTAGGTTAGCTTCAGAACCTTGGGCTCCTAGCAACTACACTATATTGCCTTTGTAGTATTATGAGAGTTATGTGAAGACATGTCAGTTGTCTGGGAAATAGAAGGCCAGGACTACTCAGTGCCCACTGAGAACAAGAATCACCTATAGAGCTCTGGAAAAATACAGCTGCCTAGGCCCTCTCAGCCATGAGAGATTGGTTTAGTAGTAAGTCAAGGAGGCTCCTGAGCACCTACAGTCTGTAAAATATTTGGGAGATTAGAGTCACTATAGAAGGCCATCAAGTATTGTCAGGTTGTGAGTGCAGGGAAGTAGCTCACCTTAACCTAGAATTCTTGTGTATGATTCATTACCAAGTGGAAGACACCAGCCTTGGGATCTCAGACACCACCGTGCTTGCCTCAGAAGGGTTGCCTTGGCATAATTTCATCAAGGACTTGAGACTGGGGAAAATAGAATAGGTAGGTGATTTATATCATTCACCCACAGTCATGCTTAAAAACAAAACTACACGCTCAATATGAACAAATAATATTGTGGTCCTATTAACTAAAGCCTGCATCAGTAGGGGAAAGGGAGAATAATAGTTATATTATATTCTATTTATTAGACCATGCTGAAAAATACTGCTTTATGAAACATGTTTTGGGAAAGAGTACACAATGGCAAACTATAGAAAAACAATTATTAGAAACTCAGGGGAGACATAATAAGAGAAGGAAAGAGGTTTTCTTACCCTTTAAATCCTTCATAGATAAAATTATATTAATAATTCCTGACCCCAACTTTCTTAGTGGGTTAGTTGAAATTAAGAAGAAAAATATCTGTAAAACATTTTGAGATCCGCATTCATTCACCGTATATTTATTAGGTGCCTACCATATGCCAGACACTTTAGGGACTAGGGGCAAATTGGTTGAACAAGATGAAGTTCCTGATCTTGAATCTACATCACCTTTTAAATAGACATACATGGGAAGTGGATGTGGCTCAAGTGATTGGGCTCCCATCTACCACATAGGAGGTCCAGTCCAGGGTTTGATTCCTGGGGCCTCCTGGTGAAGGCAAGCTGGCCAGCGTGGAGAGCAGCAAAAAGAGACACAGAGGAAAGATAATAAGGGACGCAGCAGACCAGGGAGCTGAGGTGGTGCAAGAGACTGAGCGCTTCTCTCCCACTCTAGAAGGTGCCAGGATCGGTTCCTGGTGTCACCTAAAGAGAAGACAAGCAGACACAGAAGAACACACAGCGAATAGACACAGAGTAGACATCTAGCACAAAACAATGGGTGGGGGGGAGGAGAAATAAATCTTTTTTAAAAATTACACATGTTAATTTACTTTTCTTTGTCTTGGTTATCTTCAGTGCCTGGTGAAATGGGCTCAATTAATGTTGAGTAAATGGGCTTTAAAATAGAGAAACAAAGTCTGCTAATTTTCTTTGTTTTGGTTATCTTCAGCGCTTGGTGAAATGGGCTCAATAAATGTTGAGTAAATGGACTTTAAAATCATAGAGAAACAAAGACTACTAATAAACTGTTAGTTTGTGAGATCAAACTTGAGCAAACAGGATTTTGTGCTCTCTCACTTAAAAAGCAAAGCTGTTTCATTTAAGGTTTGCATTGGACTCTAAACTCACCCAGTTTTATCGGAATATCTAACATTGCAGGCAGAACTAGGACAAAACATTCAAGAGTTTAAAACATAAGTGAGTTAATTAAAAAAAACTCTTTGTTCAGTTAAAAGTAAAATACAGTTGAAAAATTGAAGAGTAGGTCTTTCTTGCCCTTGAAGAAAGGAAAACTAAATTTTGGTTGATGGTTTCTGGATCAGATATGTCTTAAGAAATATTTAATGACCAGGGTGATACTCTGTCCAAACAGCATGTGCTGACCAATCTGTGCAGGCTGAATACCAGCATTGTCTGGGTCTAAAGTTTATTGTGAAAGAAGAAAAGGAAGGAGCAGGGGGCAGAAGGAAGAAGGATGTTTTTGAAGGACTTTGAAGGAAAGAATTTTTCTGGGGGATGTTGGGAGTGCAGAAGGAAAGAATGTCCTGAGATGAAAAGATTTAGAGTTAGCAGTGTTGGGAGAGAAAGAGAGCAAGGAGGGAGGTTAACAGGGAGAGAAGGAAAGCTGGAATCCAGGGAAATGATCTAGGAAAAGGTGCCCAAGAAGGGGGAGGCCTGTTGTTGGAAAGTGGGTGGACTTGGCAAAGTTCTACCATAAATAGGGTGACCATATAGTTTATTGACCCAGCATGTTATGGGACAGTCTTGAGAGTGAAACGGGACAATTAGATTAGGACAATAGGCATAAACTGGGATGTCCTAGATAAACTAGGAGGTACGGTTATACCCTAACCACAAAAGGCACTGTTGGAGATCCTGAAGGATACATGGGCATCGGATGCAACCCTCTTAGCCTCCACTTTGCCATCACTTTAGCATCTCACCATTTGCCACCCAGGCATGAATGTTGTCTGTGCTAGAAGGCTTTGCTTGGCTTCAAACTAATACTTGTGCATGGACATCCCCTCCTCTATATTTACTCCCTGCCCCTAAACACTCATAATCCCAAGAAAAGGGAGTGTTGGTGCTGGACACCTAGTGGTGGTATGAGCAATCGCCTGTATCTGGACTTGGAAGGGCTGAACTGAAGTTGCCCAAGACATCCCTCCTTGGAGCTATTCTTGAATACAGCCTTACTGGGCACAAGTTCAAAAAAATATATAAGAAATGAATAAATATAAGAGATTAAGATGATTGTATGCAACTCAAATAGCCATAACTCTCTGCTTGGTAGCTACTCTATCTTACTTACTCTGACAAATACCACATCATGAAATAGTTTGAGAGAAGGAAGGTCTATCCATTTGTTTAACTGGGTACTCCATTTCTTGCTTCTGCTTTAGGAATAATAGGAGTGAGTTTCTTGTTAGGAGAAATGATGAAATATCAGAAGCTCTTAGGTATAAATTTCCTAAACAGAACTTTACATTCGAAGCCTTTGGGTCACTTAATTCCATGGATTCCCTCTACCCTACTTTGCCACTACTGGTGCCTCAGCAATAGAACTCTGTCTTGAGAGCCCATGAGTAGAATTGTAGAAGAGGCACTCACTTTTTAGACCAGAATCCTGAGCAGAGTTAAGGCTCTCTAATTTTTTTAGTGGATTGGTGCTGTGAAGCATACAGTACGTAAAACCAAAATTAATTCACTGTACACTTCCTGAGAGGAAGAAGTCAAGAGGGAAGCTGTTGTGAAGATGAATAATTTTGGGATAAGAATTTAGTCAAAATAGGATAAGCCAGACCTGGTTTTGAGAAGTAATCCCTGAGATAAAAGGAACTCATAACAGCAGGAAGATTTCTTCGTTGCATGAGAGAATATAACCCTTGAAAAAGTTATCTAGATAATTTTGAAAGAGGAAAGCCAAAACAATGTCACCTGCCTGACAACAAATTCCTTATGTCAAAGTGATGTTGGCTCCAAAGGAAGCAACCTAATAGAAGGTTTTTTGTGTAGGATAGATTACTGATGTCCATATCTGGAAAGAGAGGGCCATTGAGGAAAAGTAAAATAATTTCTAAAATCAGCCTCTGGGATTTTTCTGTTCCTGGAAGGATAAGTATTAATAGAATTTAATACACATATATTTGATAGTAAAAATTCCATTTAGAGCTAATGACACTTCAGCATTTTTGCCAGTTTAGTATACTCTGAGCACTTATGTATGGGAAATGTCATATCCAAATTTTTCTTTAAATGTCTTCCTGCATTTCAAGGTGAGCATAATACAAATCATCACATAATTTAACTAAACTGTATAATGAAGATGTTACTTCTTTTTAGAATTAACTATAACTTCTACCTCAATGATGCTTGTTACACAAGAGTATTTTTTGTGTAATAATTTAATTTTATTTAGCTCTTTTTCAATATATGGTATCATGATCTGACATGTCTTTACATGGGTTATTGAATATATAAACAGATAGTGCTTTTTAATTGCTTAAACAAAAAACATTACAAATGGCTCCTATTTTTAATTTATATATTATTATTAGTGGAGGAAAATCCTTGCATAACATACTCAACTCAATAAATTTATTCACTGCTTCTTAGGCCATTGCCATTCCTTAGTCAATCATTTCTAAATTAGTCTTTCTGCTACTGGTGCTGGTCCATGACTAAAGTTCAGATAAGAAGCTTAAAAATGGAAATGACCTTTAAATGCATCTTCTAGAAGGAAAGAATGAAGGGGAGAGGGAGGGTGTGAGGGATGGATTGAGAGAGAGAGAAAAAATAAAAAATTTTTTTTGCCTTACAAGTATCCTAGAAATACTACAACATCACCAAAGCAAAAGAGTACCTTTCTTCCTCTTAGGTTATTCTTTTGTTACATCTTTTTATTTTTGTCTTTGACCCTGTTGCTTCTGGAGGAATAGCAAAAGACTAAATAAAATATTTTAAAAGAACCAGATTTAAGAGATTTTAAAGACTCAAAACAACATCCTCAATGAGACATTTAAATATTTAGGTCACCACGTTCTATTTTTTAAGAGACACCTTTAGGTAGGTCAAATTTCTGCCCCACTTCTGTATGTAGATATAAGATTAGCAGCATGATTAAAAAATGTTTTTTTCTCTGCTTGCTTAATTACTTTATTAAGCAAAAGAAGACAAACATTCAAACTTTGTCAAATATCTTTTAAAAAGAGAACTGGGATTTTCAAATCATTTTCTCACATCAACAATATTATTCATTCATTCATTCATTCCATTCACCACAAATACTCCATTTAATGAATATTACAAAGCACTAAACTACTGCAAGGCTCTGAGCTAGTACAGGGGCAAGAGATATGATAAGGAGTAAACGTAGTCTCTCTTCTCCAGGTGGGATAAGAGAAGTGTACAAATTACCCACTGCAGGGCAGAATTTAATAAGTGTTCCAAGAAGTATAAAAACAGACAATGGGAGTTCAAAGGAGGGAGAGATAGGAGGTTATACACAGTTGAGCAGCACTTATTTGCCTTAATTGAAGCTATTGTCCTAAGAATGAAGTGTCATTTAAGCGGGGGAAATCATATAAGAGTAATTCATTTATCGAAGAATTGAGGTTCTCAGGGAGCCTGGCATATTTGGTGACTGTGCAGGCAGAAGGTTTTCTACCCCCTGCAAATACACTTTCACGCTTCTTGAGAAGCTATTGAAAGTATTCGTGGTTTTGATTTCTTACGCAGGGAGATATCATTTCCATTTTTTTTTTTCTCCCTGAAGAGCACTCCTGGTGGGGTAAGGACTGAGACTCTCACTGTGACACTTACTGTGGAGCTTTGCTGCTGAGCAGCACGCTATCCCGAAAGAGCTCTCCTTAAGGTTTATGGAGAAAGTCTGGGGAAGTCCCAGATCTTTACATTTCATTAGACTCCTGATGTCCCTATTTACATACATTAGAGTCCTTTAATTATATAGGTGCCTGAGGAGAGCAAACCTATGTCAGACTTTAGCTGCATATAATTAATTTTTAAGGAAAGATTTTGATCTTGGTGTATTTTTGCATTGCATAAAGTTCAGGTTGGTTTATGCAGCAGTTTAGACCGGACATTTCTGTAAATGATAACTAGGAAAACTTTGGCTCTTTGAATCATCATATGGTATTGGATGGTATTTTGCATTGAATCGTGTCCTCCAAAACATCATGTTGGAGCCCTAACCTCTGTACCTCAGAATGTGAACTTATTTGGAAACAGGGTCCTTGCAAATGGGATTAATTACATTCAGATGAGCTGGTACTGGAGTAGGGTGGGCCTTTCAAACATGGCTGGTGTCCTTATAAGAGAAGCGACAGTGAGACAGAGAAGATGGCCACGTGATGAGGGCGGCCCAAATCGAAGTGCTACAACTGAGAGCCAGGGAACACCAAGGCCAAGGATTGCTGGCAAACCACCAGAGTGAGGACGAGGCACGGAAGGGTTCTCCCCTATGGTTGTAGGAGGATGCATGGTCCTGCTGACAACTTGTTTTCAAACTTCTAATTTCCAGAACCAGAAGACCATAAATTTCTGTTGTTTTAAGCCACCCCATTTGTGGTGGTTTGTTACGGCAGCCCTAGGAAAATAAGTTAGATGTATTTTAGTCAGGATGTGGTCCAACTCCTTCATTTTTGCAGGTTCAGATATGGTGTTGAAAGCCAGACAAATGAAAGCAGAGTTTAGACTCCAGGGTCCCAATTCTTTGATCACCCATGCGATGTTTCACCTACTTATTAGGGACTCTTAAGATGATCTACAGATCCTCCAAGATTTTGGAGTCTATTCTGTCATCAGCAAAAAATTATTAGAAGGTATAGTTTTAGGTTTAAAACTTTTAATTGTATTTCAGTGCTTTGAAAATATTTGTCACCCATATTTATTACATAGAATAATTTTTCATAAGAGGTTATAGATCCTATCAGCAAGGCAGACCTGGGTTCAAATATCAGTTACTCTACCTATTGAGAAGTAACTTAAACGTTCTCAACTTCATTCCCCCACTAGTAAAGTTTCCCCACCATTTGTATAGCTGTGAGAATATGTCAAAGTAACAAGAAATAAATATAAGATCTTCGTTAAAAAAACCAACTCATCATAGCAATGTACCATTTTTATATACCTCCCTCCCATAACTGTGATAATGACCAAAAAAATAGTTTCTGAATCTCTTGCCATTTTTATCTCCAGGGATTTGAAAACTTAAGTTCTCCCCAGATTTATAAACTTATATTACAACTATGAAATACTTTCAGAATCTAAAATATAATATAGTTTATGAGGATAATATGAGGTGATTTCACTAACTGAGAGTTTAATCAATTAAAAAGGAAAAAACAATTCTGTACAAGAATGTTTTAATTTAAAAGAAATGTCAAATTTGATTCATGAAAAATAGTATGAGAAATAAGACACTGGAGAGAAGATTAATTCTTAATTATCTAATTTGATACGCAATACAATATGGTTAAACTCCAACACTTGGAATTTTATACTTTGACTGCACTAGATATATGCAGACCATTAAAAAAGATCTCTAAGAAGAGATTACTAACTATTAGTTTGAAACAAGTACTGGGAAACCATTTAAATTATTCTGGAGAATTAATTATTTTCAAGACTCAAGACTTTTTATAGACTTTAATGTATCAATGTGTATTTGAGGAGTTATTGCTAATCACAAATGAGTAATTATCTATTCTTTCTCCAACTGGACTTCTATTTAGAAAGATATGCTAACAATTTGCCTGTCCTGTGAATTTACAAGGGATAAAACTGCACTCATAAAATACTTACAGCTCAGACTTGTCATTAGTGCACTTTCTACTTTTATTAGCTTAATTTGGGAGATATCAATTCAACTCCAATGACAATGAATTTTTATGAAATAAATAATATCTGGGAAACCCGAAGTAAATCTTTTATCCCTTTGAAGAGTATTATAAGTATATGAACCACTGAGCTTATAATGATAATGGTGGTATTGACAGAGTTTATTATTTAACAGGCTTAGGGCTAAGTATTTTGCATTCCTTATTTCATTTTATTCTCACAATTACTCTATGAAGTAGCTTCTTTTATTATCCCCCAATTTAGAGACAAAAAAACAAAACAAAACAAAACGAATATTAGAGTGCTGAGTACTTGGCCCAAAGTCATGTTGCAAATCAGCGGGGAAGAGGCTATCCCAGTGTGCTTCCTCTCCAAAGCCCAGGGCTTGACCGGCGGGGGTGGGGGTGCTGCTTCACCACCAGGACACCTGTATTCTATTTGTCATGCTCAATTCCTAGCAAGCGAGACTCTTTTTAACGTCGAGGCTAGAAATGAATATGATTAATGCATATTGCAAAGATTCTCAGAGAGATGGATTTCAAAGGAATGTGATATATCACAATGGATCTTACAGAGGAAGTGGTCATTGGGCTATACATAAAAGGAGAGGTAGGAATTCACCACGGAGGAACGTTTGGTGTGTGTGTGTGTGTGTGTGTGTATGCGTGCGTGCACGTGTCAAGGTTTAGAAGTGAAATAGAGAATAAGGAAATAGGCAGTCGTTTATTCAAATTTCTGTCAATGGTTTGCCTCAGCCCTCAGGCCCCCCCCCCAAAGATTATGCCTTTGGTTTTTTTGTATTTGTTTTTCACTTTCACAGGCTTGAAGGACCTCTACTATTTTGTATTTCTGAAGTCTATATCATTTTCTGTCTTGACATTATGCAGCCTTGTGTTTATCTCATCTCTGTTGAAGTGATGCTGGCCTTTGAGGTGCTTACACATTCTGCATAGACTCCTTGGTGCTGGGGTGCTGTTAGAGGCGTTCAAATGCTGATTATTTAGACCTTCAGACCTTGCACATCTCAAGGGCCCAGAGAATGAAGGTCAGGTGCCTAAATGACACTCCCAAAGACAGGCACCCAAAGTTCTCTCTTGATAACATCTTATTATGCTTATTATGGCATGTTGGTTGTTATGGTGATAGTAAGGGAGGAGAGGCTGAACAAGGAAGGGGTGGTGAAGGGCTTGCTTTGAGGGGAGGAAAGGAGGTACCAGCATCTTTTGCAAAAGCTCATTCTAGTTCTCACATCACCTATATCTGTGATGCTACCTTATATTCCATATTCAATAAATATGCCTAAGAATCCTAGAAAAGAAAGAAAAGGATAGTGATGTTTGTGCTTGTTTTCTTCCATTTTCCCAGTCTTTACTATCATTTAAACCCCTTCACTTACATTTATAGTCATGTCCTGAGAGAAATATTGGTATGTTATTCCTGATCCATTTTTTCTTAACAGCACTTAAAGTTTTCACAGTGATTTCTCTGCATCTAACACTTATGTATCTGATGTTAACAGCTATAATTAAAACATAATCAAGAAAATATATAACTATATAACTATATATATATATATATGTATTCATCTGAGTAAGGGGTGTATTAGTCAGGTTTTTCTCGGGAAACAGAATCGACGGAAGATATCTGTCAATAATATGAGATTTTAAAAGAGTCTCTCACGTGGCCGTGGGGATGCACAAGTCCAGGTTCTGCAGGCAGACTGCAAACCAGGCGCTCCGATGAAAGGTCCTTGATGAGTTTCTGGGAGAAGTTGGCTGTCCAACGACGAGCTGGGAAATTCTCTCTGAATTTTGAAATCACTTCCCCTTTTAAGGCATTCAACTGATTGGATAAAAGTGTCACCCACTGATGATGCAATCTCCCTGTTTGATGCAGATGTAATCAGCCAGCCACGCAGTAAACTCACTGGTGATCGAAGTCCATAAATGCTCTTGTATTACAATTAGCCCAGTGCTTGCTGGACCAAACACCTGAACACAATTACCTGGATGAGTTGACACATTAGCCTAACCATCACAGGGGTAAAGACCTTTACCATTCTTTAAAGTTCCGTTCAAATACTGTTTCTACTGACTTTTACGTTAAGCAGAATTAATCAGTCCTATTGGTTAGGTCTCACATAGAGACTTAAGTGTCTGGCAAAGTGACCCCCTCACCATCTAAGGTCCTGCTGGGAGAGCTGTTAATAGCTGCAAATCACCTGGGGTCTTTCTGGGTTTCTCTCCTTCCTAGCTGATTGGGATAGAATGTCCTTTTCAAACAGACCTCAGTCAGACCTTGTAGTCATTAACGTGCCCTTCCAAACAATTACGGGTGTGAAAAGTGAAGATGGCTTACCCCGATTCTGTCTGCTATATTAAAATAAGATTTGGGGGATTTGGCCTAGGTTTAGTTTGAATCTATTTGAAAAATTAAAGAATGAGACACAGCAAATGGACCCAATGGGATTAGAAACCTCTTTGTCAAAAGGAGAAGATGGTGCAACCAGCTAATTTATCCTGTATCTTCTGAAAACATTCCTTTACCATTGTTGGGAGAGAGAAGACCAGATCTCTTTTGAACTGGAAAATATGAAAAGTTGTCAAGAATTTGTAAATGATAGTTTGAATTGTATTTTTCCCTGTATTTTCAAGAATAGTATTTGCATATACAAATACTTTTACTTATCATTCTAAAAGTACAAGAAGAAGGTAATATTTTGAGGAGGGGCAAGCTAGAGATAAAAATACAACTATAATCTAAAATAGTAACACCACTGAGTTATATATTTGAATGGGGTTAAAAAAGGAAAATTTTAGGCTGTATATGTGTTATAAGAATAAAATTTCAAAAAAAAAAAACCAACACCAGACTGTACAACAGAGTGAGCCCTAATGTAAATAATAGTATAATTATAATAATATCATTTCATCAATTGTATCAAAGGTACCACACTGATACAAAATGCTAATAATAGGAAAAACTGTGTATGTGAGGAGTGGTATATGGGAACTCTGTATTTTCTGTGTGATTTTTCTCAAAACCTACCACTTCTCTAATAAAAAATATGATGGTCATAAAAAATACAACTACAAAAGTTCTAAAATAGTGTAAATGACTGCTACAGTCTTGATTTACTTTCATTGTCAAGGCAGAGTGAATGGAGAAAAGAGGTTAAGCTATTTTCCTGTGCTAGGACTCAAACCCTTTTCTTTCCCAGAAGTCTATTTTTTATTTTTATTTTACAAAACCCCAAATCCATGTTTATTTTTTGATGTGGTATACAATTTAACAAATTACTTATCCTCATTCATCATTTTGTATACTTATGGCTTCATAAAATAAGCACATCTTGTTCTCTGAAGAATTCCAGAAGAAACTGAAGTCACACAGACTTATTTCCCTGCTTTACCTCAGTACAACACAATATTATCTAACTATTTCTATTTTTATTCTGTAATGAGGACACTCTTTCTAAAATTGCACACAGCCCTGAGCTGTTTCATTTCTGGTTCAATTTGCACCTGAATAAGGGATTCAGATTTTCCTGAAATCAGATGTCTGCAATGTCTGTTTTAAGGCTATGCATGGCTTGTTACCATCAGAATTCAATGTTTACTTTGCATTGTAATGAAAAAAAGCTCTCTGGCTGCCCAACCAGCTGTAATATTTCACCAGTCTGAATAAACATTTCAAACCATGATGAGTCATTGTTGGACTGATGAAAATGGCATTAGGGACAGAGTCATTTACATCTGTACTGGCCAGCCATTAAAACTTTTCAACAACTGTGGATGAAGCAAAAAGAACTGTGGGTGGGGCAAAGAAGGCATGGCTGTGATTTTCAAAATATGGAGAAATAGTAGAAAACCATTGATGTTTTGATAAATAATACCCAAATGTCCCTGTTTATGAAAGGGACAGGCAAAGTGTCAGTCCTTGTTGGTGTATATCTTAGTTTGCTAAAAGTTGCTGTGTAATATACCAGAAATGGGTTGGCTTTTATAATGGGAATTTATTAGGTTAAACGCTTACAGTTCTGAGACTGTGAAATGTCCAAATCACGGCATCACCAGAGATGCTATCTCACTGAAGGTCGGCTGATAGTGATCCTGCCAAGGCAAAATGGCAGCCAGGCTCACTTTCTTCCCAAACTCAGCTATGGGTGATCAGACATATGGCTCATTTCTCCCTTCTCCTCCAGGCCTCGTCTGCCTCATCTCTTTCAGCTTCGGGCTAAAGTGGCTTCCTCTCAGCTTCTGTGTTCCATCTACTCCAGCTTCTGGATTTTTCTCTGTCTCTGCCTCTTCTTTCTATATCTGTGATTTTTTAGACCTCCATTTATAAAGGACTCCAGTAGGAAGATTAAAACCCACCCTGAATGAGGTGGGTCACATCTTAAGTTCCTACTTGCCAAAAGATCCTCCCTATAATGGGTCCATACCCACAGGAATGGGTTAACTTTAAGAACATACTTTTTAGGGTCCATACTGCTTCAAACCATCATAGCGTGGTTGACCCGTGTTTAGACCTCCTTCTCTGAAAACCATCCAGAGAGAAGAAGTTGGAGTCTCAGAAGCAGGGCTTAAATTTCCAACCTAGTTTCTGACCCTGCAGGATCCACTCCTTCTCTCCATCTCAACGTCCTCTCAACCTTGAGGACATGAGGTCTGACCTGGAAGGAGGGAGTATTAGACTGTTTCTCAAGGGAAGAACCGACAGGAGATATGTGTAAATATTATGAGATTTTATAAAATTGTCTCACATGACCATGGGGATGCATGAGTCCAAATTCTGTAGGGCAGGCTGCAAGATAGGAACTCCAATGAAGGTCCTCGATGAATTCCTGGCTTTCTGAAGCTGGCTTTCTGAAGTGGAGATGGGATTTCTCTCTTCTTACTGCTGAAATCATCACTTCTCCTTTTAAAGTCTTCAACTGATTGGATGAGAGGTCTCTCATTGCTGAAGGCAATCTCCTCAGCTGATTGTATGTAATCAGCCAGAGATGCCATTAACTAACTGATGATTTAAGTCCCTGAAATGTACTCACAGTAACAACTAGGCCAGTGCTTGCTTGACCAAACAACTGGGCACCATTACCTGGCTAAGTTGACACATGAACCTAACCATCATGGAGGGCAACATGAGGATGATGAGTCTTGTATCAAAGATGACTGGGTCAGCATCCTCTCTCACAGGTGAGGCTCCCCTTAAGGCCCAGAAACTGATGCTTTGGATGATTCAAACCAGCTGGGGTAGTGACTATTTTGCAGAGCACCAGCAAATTCAGAGCTCTCGCAAGTGTTTTGAAGAATTCTTCTCTTTACCCAAACTTTACTGCCTGGAAACTTGCTTGGAGATAGCCTGCCTGAGTATTCATCATTTCCTTTTTTATAGCCTTAAACCACAGGTTGCATTTTTCTTAAGTAACCACATGAACAGTCAACATACTAGCCAAGGTGAATAGAATTGTTCAACACTAGGGAAGACAACTTTAGCTTTTAAGTTGTATGGAACTGCATTTGGCTTAGAGGGGAATGTCGAGAAAGATCAAGGAATCTCAATGTGATCAATTATGGCAAAAGCAATGTAGGCTACCGTAAGAAAGGGGGAAAGGAAAGCTTAAATTCCTTTAGTAAGAATAAGCTGCTAAGGCAAAACCTCAGCAATTCAGCATTACCCCTGGAGCAAAGGCATGGCAGTTACCAGTTTCCCTGCAGTCTCCTTGCCCTCTCAGAGAAGAAACAATTATGCTTAATTTTATATTCATGTTTGAATTTCTTTAAAGCACTTTAATATCAGAGCACCATTCTTAACATGAACAGAAATGTTGTTCTGAATTGATTATTTAAAATGAGCTTTACACATTCACAGACTAAAAACCTTTCAGGGGATTTTGTTTCCAAAAGAACTTTAGAAACTACTAGCATAGATCTTTTATTAAAGTGACATGAATGGTAAAGAACCAATCTTTTGAAAATTACAGATCATGAATCACTGGAAAAACTGATGGCTTGTATATATCAAATCTGTGCTTGAAAACATTTTCATAATGCCAGAAGACTGGGACTGGAATGCAGAGTAAAAAAAATATGCCAAACATCAATGGAGAAAGTGTAAAAATGATCAGCATTTTTGACAGAAAAGCAAACCTGTTGACTATTTTTGCTTTTCTGGTAGACAATATTACCCACCTTAGATCCTGATAGTGCCACATTTGCTAATTGATCCTAGCTAAACAAAAATCAGATTATTTTAAAAAAATACTGACATTTACACAAGAAGCTGCTTTGCTTATCATGGCAATGCCGTGTTTTAAAATAATGATGTTGGGCTTTTGAAAATGATTTGATTCTTTGCCTCTGAGGGCATGGTGATCATAAAATCTGACATAATGAGAGGAAGGCTATCTTTGAAGGCCATACAAAAGAGAGCAACAGTTTGACCTTTCCAAGTTTTGTTTTACATTTCATAAAGCAATTATCCTTTAGGAAAATCTCCAGCATCCCCCTTTGTGGGTCCTTTTAGGGAAATTATGGCAGTACCAGAGAGCTATTGTGGGTGTTAGTGTGGTTGCTTTTATAGGGGAGAAGGATTGAGGATGTTTCTGATTTTATGAAACTTGAAAAAAAGAAAAACTCTAGGTATATGAGTTTCAGATGGCCTTTCTCTCTTTGAAGGAAGAGTGTCTTTTACATATCTATATTTCCTATTATGTGGAGCACAAAGTGATCAACAAATAATTTTTGAATGAATGAATGAACACATTAAAGTCATAGCAGAATTCCAAGCAGAAAGAATCCAGAAAGTATTATACCTAGAATTGGCATAACACATTTTTTAAAAAGCAACTCAAAGTGCTCCATTAAAAAATTTGGAGGGAAATGTAAGTTAAGAATTGTTATTTTTCTCTCATGTGTCTTCACAGTATTACTTCCACTTATGGACGTTACTCCTATCTGGAGTAATATTGGTGGAACCAGAGCTGGCAAGCCCCATGCTGAAGAGTTTAAACTTGATGCATTTGGCCTTGGGGAGCCACTGAAGGATTCAGAATAGTAAAGAAATTTGATACGATCGGTTATGTTCAGGACATTTGGAGCTGGACAAATGCTGGGGAGTAGGAAGACTAGATAGGATCCTATTGTGACTTGTCCAGGTGTTGCAAGAATGGGAACTGGTCTAAGAAGGTGCCAGAGAAATGGAGAAGGGATGGATATGAGAAGGTTATAAACACCTTGGAGGCTGGATTTTGTTTTACTTATCCCGAGCCCCATCAACACAACATTGGTCGCAATAAGGATTCAACAGACATATGTTGGGGTAAATTGAACTGCATGGCCAGTCATAGCAAATGAAGACTACATTTAGCAAAAACGCCTGCAATGCCTGTTGTGGGATTCAGTTTATTCAGTTTATTCAGTTATATTTAAAAAAATGATTCCAATATGCCAGTGAATAGGAAAAGGGTGGTATCCTTGAGAGAGACTTTCCTGGTTAAGGGGCCAAACACCGAGACACTGAGTCTACACTTACTCATGATGCCTTTGAGCTTTCCCTAGACAGAATTTTTTTTTTTTTTACGTACCAGGGGCTGGGGATTGAACCCTGGATCTCACATGGGAAGCCGGCACTCAACTGCTGAACCACATCGGCTACCCTGAGTTGGTTTTTTCACTTGTTGTGCTTGTTGTTTGTTTGTTTGTTTGTTTTTTTAGGACATACCGGGAACTGAACCTGGCACCTCCCGTGTGGGAAGCAGGCGCTCAACTGCTTGAGCCACATCCTCTCCCTATAGAATTTTTTTGATTCCTCCTTTGGGCTCCCTAGTCACTCTGTTCATTAAGTATGTGATTGCACAGATCACATTGTATTTATTATTAGTTCACTTCTACTATAACTTCTTGAAGGTGGGGACTTAATCATGCTATTTTTAAAAACTTTGTGGTATAAATATCATGCTGTCAAATGCACAAACCTTAAGTGTATAGCTCAGTTACTTTTCACTTATGTATACATCCATGTAACCTAGGTCGAGATACAGAAGATTTCCACCGTCCCATAAAGTTACCTCCTGCCACCTTCCCAGTCAACAGTCATAAACACCTCTGCTTCCAGCCCCAGGTAACCACTAGTCTGGTTTCTATTGCATAGGTTAGTTTTGCTCTTCTTGAACTTCATATAAATGGAATTTCTCAGTTTGTACTCTTTAATTCAACATAATTTTTTTTGAGATTCATTTGTGTCATTGTGTGTATCTGTAGGGTTGCATTTATTGTTATTTTGTACTCTGTTGTATGAATAGAACATTTTCCTGTTGATGAATATTTGGGTCATTTCCAGTTTCGAGCTATTATGAATAAAGATGATATTAACATTTTTGTACAAGTCTTTTTTGGACATTTAAACCCACTTCTCTTGGGTAGGAGATAATTCCTAGGAGTGGAATTATTGGATCATAGGGTAGACATATTTTTTGCTTTATTAGAAATTGCCTAGCAGTTTCCCAAAGTGGTTGTAACATCTTATTCTCCTTCCACAATGTGTAAGAGTTGCAGTTCTCCACAGTTTCACCAATACTTCATGTGATCAGTCTTCTAATTTTAGTCATTTAAGTGGATACTGATTGTGGTTTTAATTGCATTTCTGATAAATAATGATGTTGAACACCTACTCATTTGCTTATTGGTCCTTTGGATATCTTTTGCGAAGTGTTTCTTCAAGCATTTTGCACATGTAAAAACCTTAGATTGTCTGTCTTAATTAATCATGTTACTTTTTGACTTTCCAGTGTTGAGCATAGTGCCAGGCTATTAACAAATATTTTAAAAGGTTTGTTGAATAAGACAATGAGAGTAAATAAAATTGGCTTTATCTGCAATTTCTTTTTTATCACTGGCCACAGGAAATGGTTATGGGAGTAATTAGCTTCTACAGTACATTTAAATTTGTTGGTTTTTGAAAATATCAAGACAAATTCTAAACACAGCTGGTTGTGTTTGTGATAGAAGCACTCATGATTTTACATTAAATTTTGACACATTCATGCATTTAAAGCACTCATCATCATGGTGTCTGGAAGTCCAAAAAGATTTTAGACCAGAATACAAATGGAAACATTACTTTTGGTTCTTCTTTCATCTGTTAATAAGGTATATTAGAAATGATGTCCAAAATGCAGGCTTTATTCTACTATTTATATTTTTATCTGATTTCTAGATTAGAAATGTGCTATTACCTTTTTCCACATCGTTTACAATCTCTTGAAGCTAAATGGGTTCTAAAAAGATATGAAAAATCAAAACTAGTACAGATTCAATTTTTTTATGTTTTAATAACTATTTTCTAACTATAAAAGTGAGTTACTCAATTTTGAATATATCAAAAATAAGGCAATATAAGGAATTAAAAAATCCTTAATCTGACCAATTCCAGTTTCCCACTCTGAACATATGACCTTCTTTTTTTTTTTTTTTTTTTACCAGGAGGTACCGGGGATCGAACCCCGGTCTCTCCATATGGTAGACGGATGCCGAACCTTTTGAGCCGTATCCGTTTCCCAATATGACCTTCTTTTTATGTTTGGTACACATTCCTCTGTGTGTGTGTATGTGTGTGTGTGTGTGTGTGTATAAATGTGCATGTAGGTGTGTGTGTGAGATATATAGGGCTATATGTTTATTTTGAAGGTTTCAACTCAACGTTTTCATATGGTGGAATGGAAGATTGTGTGTGTGTATTGTATAAAGAGAAAGTTTGGTTGTTTTATGTCTCTGATATCTTTTGTATACCTCTTTGTTTCTTGTAGCAAACTGGAAAATAGACACTGAGAGGTCCTTTCCCACTTCTATGCTTCTTCAGCATGGGAACTATGTCCATCTTTCCCGCCCTCTAGCACCTAACACAATGTCTTGTGTGCATCGCCGGCATTTATAAATGTCAATTTATCAGCAGGACTTTAGAGAGCTGCTGGCTCTGTTAGAGGCTTCCCTACTGTGAGGAGGAGATCAGGTTCTTGCACTAAGTAAGCTGTGCCATGTGATCCCAAGTAAATGTGAGAAATTCATGGTCCTGAAGTCTTAACAACTTGTAGAACTCAAAAGGATTCCTAAAGACCATGCCATTCTGCTCTCTGCAGGCAGGCAGATAAATTGTTGGACTCCCTGGGACAGCCATGAATTCTGTTGAAGCTTTTTAAAGATGGAGACTATTGAAATACATTATCAAATTCTGCTTCCTCCAAACATTGTTTTATGCCTAGACTTAATCGGTGATTTAATTATGTTTGAAATAGCTCAATTTCAACTTCGACTTTTCTAACCTTAAAACAGATAGTTATATACCACATTTTGGTGGTGAGAAGGAAATTATAGCAGAAACCATCATGCTGAATTTATAAAGTAAAGAGGTTTCTTCTCAAAATCTTGAATATACAAAGTTGTGGCCCTACAAATTAATGTGACATACAATTTTAAAATAGGAAAATTAAATGTGACTTTATAAAATCTCACTTATAGAGAAATAAACCCATAGGAAATAGATAAGGATAAAAAGAGTGATCTGTGATGATGGCATTTTCCCCTAGACAAAGCAGTTATTAATAAATGCTTTGTGTATAATGTACCTTCAAAAATTATTATTTTTGGACTAAAATACAGTTCATGTAGATCAATCATGGCACCCTTACATGGGTTTACAATGTAGATAGAGTTTTTAGATTTTCAAAATGTTTAATTAATGCAAATAAAAACACATCATGACTCCAAGCATTCCCTTCAGGGAAAGAATGGTACGAGGCTTGCAAAAAGAAGCCTCCTACTATGTAATTGTCTCCCAAGAGTTTTCTGTGAAGGGGGTGGGAATCTACTCAGATTCTTTGATAGGCCAATATGGCTCTGGAAGGTGGGTGAATAGCTTTTTCTATAATAAGAGATTTCTAGGCATTATAATGTCCAGGCTGTGGAATTTTTTGGCAACAGTGCTACTGAGCAGTAGAGCTACATATTCCTTGGTATAAGGAATGCTAAGCCCCTGCATCACTACCCACCCCTTACTGGGTGGACGGATTCTGCTTTTCCTTCCTTCCTCTCCCCATTCCCTCCAGCTGCTTATAAATTTAATTTTTCCTATATCTGAAATGTCAATTTAACTGATTCTAAGAAAAACCAACAGTTGGTAAAGCTTAATGAATTTAAGTTCCATGAGCAGTTCCATATCAAAGTACTTAGTGGGGTTAAAATAATTTCTTAAAATATATATTCCAACCTATTTCATATTGAGAATAGAGTGCGAAAATATTGTGCTTTTTTGTAAGTAAGGAGCTGACTCTTTTAAATGCATCCCTTTAAAATATGACAAAATGGACACATTTTACTATTAATTCCCAATGTTCCCTTTCCTGTTATACTTCTGATTCTGTTGTTCACAGCTCAGGAGACCTTGCTAGCCCCACGTGTCTTTAAAATTGCCAATTAGCAGCCCTGCCCAGATGCAGCTTGCTACCAGCCATGAAGAAGGTATGTTATTTAAACAGGCAATAGTTTCTTCTGCGTTTGAGCTAAAAACATGGAAGTAGGGCTATATGAACAAAAGGATGACTTCAAGTTTGTTTAAAGTATTCTAAAACTGAGAAATAGGGCTGCAAATTTTTCTCTGTGCTTCAGTACCTCTCTCCTTTGAGTATAAGTTCCCTGGAGACTGGAAGCCTTGTTTTGCTTTGCTCAGTGCAAACTGCTTTGAGACTCTCTGACATCATTAAGTCAAATTTTAGTCCAGACATTTTGTTCAGCCATAAACTCTGAATGACACTTGCTGGAAACTGCTCATAATATGATACAAATGCCAAGGTTCAACTTGGGCTTTTGTTTCTGTGAAATTTTAAAGTATTTGTATGTATCAGCTGTCAATGTTTTATGTTCTGCTGTGAAGATATTTTCCCCCTTCTGACACACTTTGGCCTGGTTAATGATGTCTCAAATCTGGTGCATATTCTATGAGGACTGTGTGTTTTCTTTTTCTTCCACATGTTCCCTCCTACATCAACTTACTACCACCCTCCCATCTTCTATACCCAAAGGAGGATTAGACCTTCCATTTGTAATCTTTCGTGTTTATTATTTTAATACTATGAGTCTGAGTATGAGCCTATTTAAAAAGAAAAGCCTACATTAGGGTCACTTAGGTGTCATGTGAAGAAAACAACACCGTGCCAAATTCATAAAGGATATGTAAATCTAGATAAATTCATTTAGAAACAAATGCTGTATACTTCATCTTGGGAGGATAAGACCTAGACACTACTTTGTTTTTGATTCTGTGTATTATTTTTAAATAATGCTAGGCTTATAGAAAAGTTGAAATTGCAAGAATAGTACAAAGAAGTCCCAAATATCCTTCACCAAGATTCCCCAAATGTTAACTTTTACCACATTTGTTTTATTGTTCACTTTATCATTCTTCCTCTCTCCCTCTCTCCCTCCCTCCCTCCCTTCCTCCCACTCTCCCTCTCTGTCCTCCCCCCCTCCCCATCTCACATACACATACACAATTTTTTAGAGTAAATTACAGGCATGATCCCCAAATACTTCCAGACTTGGTGTGTATTTCTTAAAAAACAAGGACATTCCCCTACATAACCATATTATGATAATACTATTATCTAATCTACAGATCTTACTAGATTTAGTCAATTCCCATAAAGCAAAAGAGAAAAAAAATTTTTTTTATGGTTCAGGATCTAATCCAGGACCACTGTCTCATATCATTGTTATCTGCTCAGTGTTCTTTAAATCTGGAACAACTTCTCCATCTTTATTTGTCTTTCAAGACCTTGATACTTTTCAAGAGTACAAACCAATCATTTTGTTGAATGTTCCTCGATTTGGGTTTGTCTGATGATTCCTCGTGATTAGATTCAGGTTATACACTTTGGGCAGGAGTGCCTCAGAAGTGAGATGTCCTCCTTAATGCTCATGGTGTGGATTTGTCCTGTTACTGGTGATGTGAACTTGGATTACTTGCTTAAGATGGTGTCTGCCAGGTTTCTCCTCTATAAAGATACTATTTTCCTTTTGTCATTAAATAATAGGTATTGTTTGGGAGATACTTTGAGGTTATGTAAATATCCAGTTTCTCATCCAATTTGCACACACCACTCTAAGCTTCCATTGATAATTCCTGACTGAATCAGTTTTCCTATGATGGTTGCCAAATAGAGATTTCCTAATTCCATCGTTTTTCATTTTGTTTTTATTGTTGGCATTCCACCCTAAAGAAGCTTTCCTTCTCCCCTTTTATTTATTTGCTTATTTGTTTATATCAGTATGAACTCATAGTTTCTTGTTTTATTCAGTGGGTTATAAACATGATTTAGCCAGCGGGAGCCCCTCCAATTTGGCTGCTGGTCCTTCTGACGTGTTCCCATCACGCTTTGAGCACTTCCTGTAATTTCTGGCAAAACGAGATGTTCTGTGTTCATCTGTTACTTTCCCTGCCCCTACCCTGGAATCAACCTTTTTTTGTAAGACGACCTGGTTCCTTTTAGTGGAGAACACTTTAGATGCCAAGATCTGAGCACTGCACATGCTCATTTCTACTGAGGTCCTCTCGGCTGAACAAACTTGGAAAATATATTTATATGCACGCAACATCTACATCACTCTTGGTTCATTTACTTGGTTCAAAATTGAAAAGGTACTGAAAGGTGTACACTACAATGAAGTTTTCCACCAGCCACCCAGTTGCCAGCAGGCAACCAATGTAACCAGCTTCTTATGGTTAAGTCCCATACCACCTTTTTTTCTTTTTTAAGATTTATTTATTTATTCCCCACCCCCCCACCCCCCCAACCCTCCATTGTTTTGCACTTGCTGTCTGCTCTCTGTGTGTTCTTCTGTGTCTGCTTGTTTTCTCTTTAGGTGGCACTGGGAACTGATCCTGGGACCTTCTGGAGTGGGGAGAGGTGCTCAATCTCTTGCGCCACCTCAGCTCCCTCATTTGCTGTGTCTCTTATTGTCTCTCCACTGTGTCTCTTTGTTGTGTCATCTTGCTGTGTCACCTTTCTCTATGTGGGCCAGCACTCCTGCACAGGCCAACTTGCCTTTTACTATGAGGTCCCAGGAATTGAACCCTGGACCTCCTATATGGTAGACTGGAGCCCAATCGCTTGAGCCACATCCATTTCCCCCACCCTACCTTTTATATGATGAAAAATTTCAGACCCCCAGAAAAGTTGAAAGAGTTTGTAAAACCCATTAATCTAAATTCACTAATTGTTTGTTTTGCAACATTTCCTTTATCTGTGTGTATCCATGTGCCTTTCTGTGAGCCCCCTCCCACCACATACATGCACATATACTTTTTTTCTGCACCATTTGAAAGTAATAAGTTGCAGACATCATGGTCTTTTACCCCTAAATACTTCAGCATCTATCTCCTAACTAGCTATTACTTTTAAGGTGCATATAATCCTATAATAGAAATAGTAATGTCAATAATAATAATGTTAACATTTATTGCAATATTATTTTGTGGCAGGCACAGTATAAGATACTTTACATTTACAGTCTTCTAAGATAAATTATATTATTCTCGTTTTTCAAATGAAGAAATTGAGACTCAAATGGGAACCAGGTAAGACAGAGATTTGGACTGAATTTGTCTGACTCAAAACTGACATACATGTACAAGGCATTAAAATAACTGTTCAAGGCACTTGCTGATAAAGTGTTCAAATCAGGTATATGGAAGAACGTAAGGAAAGGGAAAACAATTCGAAACAGGAGGTCAGGGAAAGATCTATGAAAGAGGCAAACATTCTTAGGTGTGATAATAGTGGAAATGTGAAGTAAAGGAGGCTGTGAGAGCCGTTGGGTTAAAACTCACATGCTGTGCAAATCTGTGCTAGCTGTTCCACATCACATCTGTATGTCCTTGAGGCCCCGCCTGTTTGACAATATTGTCAGTCTGCCTGTAGGCGGAGCAGAAACTGGGCTGGCCTTCTATGAACAAAGCCTAGTAGGTTTGGTCTGTGTTATACCTTTACCACTGACTTAGAGCTTTTGGGAAAATACCAGCATTTGTTTCAATTAAGGAATCTTATAATTTGTCAGACACTACAGTTTACTTATCATTTTCATGAAAATTATCTTGATTCTAACATAGTAGGATGGGCATTATTATCTTCATTTTATTGTGAAGAAACTAAGGCTCAGTAGGGCTTTATAAGAAGTTTTCCTACCTTATGTTCTCTTTTGTATCTTCCTTTTTTCCTTAACAATATGTCATTAGCATATTTTCATATGATTAAAAATTCTTTTACACCATAATTTTAAATAGTTGTGTGTATTTCTTCCTATGGATATGACATAACTGCCTTAAGCAGTGCTCTCCTGTTAGACATTTAGGTTGATAACGTTCCTGTATTGCCAATGGTGTGGGAAAGGTCTCTCCTGTATTGTGTACATTGTGGGTGAGAGTATGACAATATGTATTACAATTAAAAATATGCATTCTCTTTGAGCAAATAACTCTACTTCTAGAAATTCGAATTCTCCTCTAGAAATAATCATTTAAGTACAAGTATATAAGTATTTGTATACAGCAATATTGTTTCTATTTGTAGAAACATTGGGAACAGCATAAACATTCATCAAATAGAAATTAGTTAAATCATGGTATATTCGTGTGGTAGAACACTATATAGCAATGTAAAGTATAAGGTAGATCCAAATGTGCTGTCATGGAAAGCTGTCCAAACATGCTTTGAATTTTAAAAAAAGCAGATTGCAGAACAGTATGAAACCATTTATTAAATACGTGAGTAAAGCTAGAATTTATATAGGCATTAAACAAGTGTGGAGTAATAGAAATCAGGCTGTCAATACTGATCTTTGGAGAGTGTATTGTGTGGGTTCATATATCTGGTGGCCAAGGAGTTGGAGGGGACTTTCTATTTTATGCACCCCTGGCTTTCCTTAACTTTAATGTTAGCTTTATTTTTTTAAAAAAGAGGTTAGAAATACAGGCATTTCCTGTGGGAGAAAATAAATAAATGCCACAGTTTAGTGTGGACCCATTCTGCTTGGCTTGTGACCACTCGGCATAGACAGGCCCGAAGTCTGTGAGCAATCCCTTTCCTTTGCAGCCTCCTTGCTCAGTGAAGCTACCCTTACTCTGGGGTCCCTCCCTCCTCTCCCCACTCTCTCTTCCAAGACTGTGAATAAATCAGAGTGAACTGCTCCCTCCTCCTTCTCTCTCTCTCTCTCTCACACCCTTCTTTTGTCTTTCCAAATGAGGAGCTGCTTGTGAATACCATGAATCTTTCTTCCACCTAATTTCCTGAAAGAGCAGGCTGCTTCCTTGATTGATGAGTTGCACATCCACATTCTGTGCCTTTCTTCAATCTGGTCCTCTCTGCACTGCATCTGACAGAAATGCCTTGCAATGCATTGGCTCCTTTCCCCAGCTTCCAGTGCTAATGTATGCTCCGTGGTCATTTTTACATTTCCTTAATCGTTTTGCTCTGGATCAGAAAGAGGGAGGGATTGGGTCTGTATTCATATTGCCATCTTTATTCAGACGTCCCAGAGCTCCTGGGTGGTAAAGCCAGGCCCAGGAGCGTGTCTCAGGCAGGGGGAGTAGCATAAGCAAAGGCTCAGAGATTAGAGAGAACAGGTTATATGGAGAGAACTGCAGATAATTAAGCATGGCTTGAAAGTAATGTTGCAGGAATATAAAATTTGTGCCCTTAGGCCATAACTAAGCCTTTCTCCACTATACACACAGCTACCTCATGCCTATGGCAGACGTCACTGATTAATTATGGAGGTGACCTCAAAATCCCTCTCAGCATAACCCTCTAGCAACCACTATCATCTGTGGGTATTAGTATATAAAAGGAAACTCATTTTCCATCTCAGTTGTAAAATCTTCCATGAGGCCCATCGTAGAGTTAATCACTGTTTATGAAGTGTGCCCACCACCCCACACCAAAAGATAGGTTGAAGTCCTACGCCCATTACCTGTGAATGTGACCTTATTTGAAAATACGGTAATTGCAGATGGAATTAGTTAAGTTAAAATGCGATCATACTGGAGGAGGGTGGGCCCTTAATTCAATATGACTGATGTCCTTATAAGAAGGGGAGAAGAGGCACAGACATGGGGGAGAATGATATGACAAGGGAGGCTGAGATTGAAGTGCTGCAGCTGCAAGCCAAGGACCGCCAAGGACTGCTGGCCAGCCACTAGAGGCCAGGAAGAGGCAAGGAAGACATCTCCCCTACAGATTTCAGAGGGAGCACAGCCCTCCCAGCACCTCAATTTCAGACTTCTAGACTCCAGCACTATGAGAGAATAAATGTTTGTTGTTTGAGCTACCTGGTTTGTAGTACTAGGAAACTAAGACAATCACTATCTTTGCAGTGTGACTACTGTCTATTGCAGTCATGGCAATAACATGAGAACAATATTCAATAAGTGACATTCTCATTTATTTAGTAGTCAAATATTTTCATTAATCTTCCTATTATCCTTGACAGGTGAATGGCTTACCAAGGAGATGGAGATTGCTTGAAACTTTGGGATAGAACTGGTATGTGGTTGAGAAAGAAGTCCAGGGCTAAAGGTTTCATTTTAATTTAAGAGAGGGGAAAATAGAGAGCCACTTCTTTCTGCTGATGTATGATTTATCTCTTGAATGTTTCTCACATTTTCCACTGGATTGGTATTTCTTAAGTCTTAATATATTGTATTTATTTTCAGTGCTTATGTACTACTGACAAGATCAGCTTTCATCAGTGACAGAGAGATTTAAGACATTTAAAATATAGATTTCAATTTTGATCTTTGGGAAGTGTCTTTGTTTTCTAAAGTTGCTATGGCAAATACCACTCAATGGGTTGGCTTAACCAATGGCAATTTATTGACATATGGTTTCAGAGTGTAGAAGACTTGCTTCCTCCTGGGGTTAGTAGCATTCTGGCTGGGCAGCAATCCTAGAAATCTTTGACTTTTCCATCACATGGCAATGTCCTCTCCTTTCTCTTCCAGTTTCCTGGTGACTTCTGGCTTCTTCTTGTGGCTTTCACTCTCTATTTCTGAATTTCTTCTGCTTATAAAGGACTCCAGTAATCCAAATTAAGGCCCAACCTCATTCAGTTGGGCTACACCTTAACCAAAAACAACATCTTTTACATTTACAATGGGTTTACACTTTCCGGAATGCAGATTAAAACCAAGAACATGTCTAAACTTGGGGTACATAATAAAGCCACCATAGTCTTTCCTCTGGACCTCAAAAAGGCATGTTCTTCTCACATGCAAAATACAGCCATCATTTCTGATATTTTAACATTCTTAAATCACTTCAGTAACAATTCTAAATCCAAAGTGGCACCAAAATCAATTATGGGTATGGTCCATCCTGGGGCAAAATCCTTCGTCTGACGGAACTGTGAAACAAGTTATCTGTTTCCAAAATACAACGGTGGGAGAGGCATACAATAGACATTCCTATTCCAGAAGGGAGAAATTGGTAGGAAAACAGGGGTCACAGATCCCTAACAAGTCCAAAACCCAACAGGGCAAATTTCATTAGCGCTCAAGTTCTGAGAACCATCTCTGGATGAATGCTTTGTCCACTGTGCTTGCTGAAGTGGCAGCCCCATCCTTTACAAGTGCTTGCATTGTGATCACGCTCTTCATGAACACTGGGGTGAAGGCCCTACCCTCTCCAGGCATCAGAATGGTGGCCAGGCTCTGCAGGAATGCTGAGGCACAGAACCCACCTTGTCTGAGCACTGGGACATCAGTAGAATTCTCCATCAACATTTAAGGTGGGAGGTCTCCACTTCCAAGACTGGGAAAGGGGAACAGATAGCCTGCTCTTTCCAAACACAAGGATGGATCTGCCTACTCCACAAGCATGGGTGGGCCCACTCTCTTGGCTCAGGAGATCTTTTCAGACCAGACCTCTGCTTCCATGGTTCTGCCCTCGAACTCATTCTTCCTTCATTATCTCTTCTCTGTCCATTTTAGTCAAGGCTAGCAGTTCTTCTGATTGTAAAAATTTCACAAAAACTTGTCAGTTTTGTGTGCAATTCAAGGGGGTCCAAACTATCAGACAAAAGGATTTTCCACAGATTCTTCATGATAAATGCATTTCCAATCTTGGCTTTTGAAATGGCTGACTGGATCCACCTTCAGCTGCGCTGAAAAGGGTTGTTCAGATAAACCCTCACATGGAATTCAGTTCTCTGGGGACTCACTTTCTGGAAGCTCAGGTAGTCTCTGATAGAGCTGCTTCTGACCCTAGTCTCAGTGCACAGTATCTGGATAGACTAAGAGTGTTCAAAATCACCAATTTCTGGTTCCTTTGTGTTTAAGAGTTTGATTTTCAGTTTATCAGTTTCCTTTCACATTTAACTATAAGCTGCAAGGAGAAACCAGGCTGCACCTTCTACACTTAGCTTAGAAATCTCATCTAAACATCCAAGTTCATTGCTTTCAAGTTCTTCCTTTCATCCAACAGACACAATTTCTCTGCTACTTTATAAGAAGGATTGCCTTTCCTCCAATTTCCAAATAACACATTCATTATTCCCTTCTAAGGCCTCATCAGAAATACATTTAACCTCCATATTTCTACCAATAGTCTCTTAAAAGTAAGTTAGGTTTTTTCTATCAAGCACTTCACAGTTCTTCCAGTCTCTACCCATTACCCAATTCCAAAGTCATTTTCACATTTTTATATTTAAAATGTATAAATATATAGTATTTCTAATAACAGCACCCCACTCTTGGTACCAAAAATTGTCTTAGTTTTCCAAAACTGCTATAACATAAATCATGTTATGGTTTGGCTTAAACCATGGAAATTCCAGTCTCATGGTTTTGGAGACTTGAAGGCTTGCTTCCTCCAGGGGTCAGTAGTGTTTTTGCTGGTTGGCAATCCTTGGGTTCCTTGGCTTTTCCCTCACATGACAAAGTCTTCTCCTTTCTCTTCTGGGTTCCTCCTGACTTCTGGGTCTGGCTCCTTCCTGTGGCTTTCTCTCTCTATTTCTGAATTTCTTCTGCTCATTAAGGACTCCAGTAATTCGGATTCAGACCCAACCTCATTCAGTTGGGTCACACCTCCACTGAAAATAACATCTTCAAGAGATCCTGAATTCAGATTAAAACCAAGAACAAGTCCAAATTTGGGTACACAGTTCAAGCCACCACTGGAAGCAAAGTTGTTAATCAGATAAATTTTAGTTTTATTTCTGAAGCAATTAAGATGAGCTTAGAAATATGTTTGACAATCTACTTTTTTCCTTGAATGAATAGATTATTGGATACACTTGCAGGCTGAAAAACCATTGAAATTATGGCCAGAAACTAAACTCGTAAACGGGTATTTCTAGTTCTCATTTCTGTTAACAATTGGAAAGATTTTTAATCATCATAATAATGTTACAGTTAAATTTAAATTCAATTCTTTGTTATGATGTGCCTTAAGCAACATTCAAATTAGTAAAGAGAAAACAATATTTTTATGTTTTTCAAATTTATTGCTCTTATCAGATAAATAAAAAAATTTAAAAAAGAAAAGCATTCTCTTACAATCTTATCTACCAACATATCAAACTATTTTCATTTTTCTGGATTCTCTTCCAGTTCTTATCTATGTATATTAAAAGTTCTAAAATAAATAATTGTACTAATAACAGAAAAACATTTTTTATTATATTAGGAATTACATTTTATTGTTTCATAATGAAGCTGCAAGTCTTATAAATGCTAGTTTCTCTGAAGGTTTAATGTTTTTTATACTGAGATTTCTTGGATTCTCTCTAAACTTTTTTATTGTTTTCTCGCACTGAATTTACATGCCATATGACCTCAACATTCATGAAAATACTCCATCATTTATTCTATATCGTCAAAGGCAAGAGAACTCTTAAATTTTAAATCTGTTGGCTTTTTGAATAAACAATGGTGGTTGGAACTTCCTCTCTTTTAATACTGCAACTTAATATTTACTGAATTTCCATTTTTAAACATACCATTTATATTTACTTTAATAAATTTAATGTTTGACACTGAATGAAATTGAAAATTTGTATACTATTAGCACAGCAGATCCATTTAACTAAGAAAGAGGAAAAAAATGGTTGGTTTGTGCCTAATAGGTAATTTGTCTGCAAAACTGGGCTAATGAGGCCAGTGACCAAGGATAACTTGGTGAAAAGGGTGCTTTATTCCCTCCTTCATGTCTACAAGAAATTGTGGCCACAGAAAGATCTGAAGCCAAGATATTTATTTCTCTAAAGTAACAATGACCTTGGAAGCAAGACAAGAGTACCACTTTCTTTAAGAGGCCCCTGAATATAATCCAAATATTATGGGTTCTTACCAGGTTTGTGACAGAGAGCAACTTGTGAAGGGCCATTTTTAGTTTTAAAATCAAGACTGAAAAAATTTTTTTCCTGTACTATCAAGGTGTAATGGTCAATTTTGTGTCAACTTGGCTAGGTTAAGGTGTCAAGTTGTTTGGCCAAGCACTGCCCTAAATGTTGCTGTGGAGGCATTTTGTAGATGTGATTAAGATTTTTGATCAGCTGGCCTTAAAGTAAAAGAGAATATCTTCCATAATGTGGATGGGCATCTAATCAGTTAGGGGCCTTAAGAGCAAAGAACTCAAGCTTCCAAAAAGGAGAAGAAATTCTGCCTCAAGTCTCTACCATATACTCTTTGAGTTTTTAGTCTGCTGGCTTCTCTTATGGATTTTGGACTCAAGACTTCAACATCAACTCTTACTGGATTTTCTAGCCTGCATCCTGCCCTACAGATTTCAGATTTGCCAGTCTCCACAATCATACAATCATATGAACCAATTCCTTAAAGTAAATTTCTTTACTTTATATAATACACACACACATAATTCCTGTGGCATTAAAAGGAAATGGGAATTAATAGAAAGGTCTAATTTGTATTAATTTTGAATTTTCAGAAGAGGTATTTGAGTTTCAAATTATTTGTGAAATATAGTAAAGCTTTCCCTATTTTCTAACCTCTCTTAAGGATGCAAAGGAAATGCTTGGATGTAATACTTCAGCTGAAAGGGGCACTTATCATATGGCATCAAAGCACTTTTGGCTTTGGGTGAAATCCTTGCAGGCTGCATTTTAAACTTAGCTTCCAGATCATGCCATTAGCTTCTTCACACGATAGCAAGACCTAGGCCACTTCTCCATCTTCCTTTCAAAATAAATCATCTTACCTTGTGTTTCCCATCAATTAATAATCACCAGGTCATGTGCATTCTCATTGTCATGCACTGAATCAACACCTGTGCTTTTAGCAGGTGCTAGCACGCAGTCCAAGAAAAGCTCATTAGGCTCTTCAGAGGTTAATTTAAATTCCAGGCCCCTAAGCAAATTTCGTGTTCTGAGGTGGTTGTGTCAAGCTGGAAAAAAAAAAACAAAACAAACAAACAAAAAAAAAAACATACACACACAAAAACCACCCCCAAAAACAAACAAAGAGAGCCTGGTATCAGAGTAGTTGAATGTGGGGAAGAAAAACAATCCTAGTTAAGATTTTGCCCAGGGCAAGCAGGCTGCTCCCTCCTGCCTTCCTTGCATCTGCCTCCTCACTTGGCAACAGCTGTGAGGGAGGAGGCTGGCTTTTAATAGAGATTCAGCTTGCCTCTGATTCAGCTGTTTGGATTCCTTGAACTAAATGAGAGGTGTCAGCCAAAACTATCCTCCATCCTATCTAGTTAAGATTATTTTACTTCTTTAGGACTTCTAATAATGGTGAAGTCAATCTTCTCTATTCAAACCAATAGGAAGTTGGCTTGAGCAATCCTAATTGTTTACTTAAACTTCAGTAGGGGGACGCAGATGTGACTCAATCAGTTGGGTGCCTGCCTACCACATGGGAGGCCCTGGGTTTGGGTCCTGGTGCCTCCTAAAGAAGACATGCTAGATGCCGCAATAAGCAGATGCCTAAACGAGCAGATGCCACAAGCCAGCAGATATGGCTCAGGCCTTTGGGCACTTGACTCCCATGTGGGAGGTCCCAGGTTTGGTTCCCATGTGCCTCTTGGAGAAGGCGAGCAGACAGATGAGAAAAACCATCTGGGGGAGGAGGGTGGAATTTAAAAAAGAAAAGTAAATAAATCTTTAAAAAAAAAAAAATGAAAAACTTCAGAAGGGGTAGAAGAAACAAATCCAATCCTATTACTATTGCATTTGAGTTATTTCATTTTTTAAAATTTTATTATTACTTTTAAAAGATACTTAGATTATACAAATGTCACATAAAAAATATAGGGGATTCCTGTATGCCCTGCTCCCCACACCTCCCACATTTTCCCACATTAACAACATCTTTCATTAGTGAGATTCATTCATTGCAATTGATGAACACATTTTGGAGCATTGCCACTAAGCATGGATTAAAGTTTACATTATCATTTACACTCTCTCCCACCCAATTCTGTAGTAGGCAAGATTTATAATGGCCTGTATATGTTATTGCATTGTCATTCAGGACAATTTCCAAGTCCCAAAAATGCCCCTGTATTACACCTGTTTTTCTCTCTTCCTGCCCTCAGAATCTCCAGGGGCCACTGCCTCCACATCAATGATATAATTTCTTCCATTGCTAGAATCACAATAAATCTATAGTAGAATACCAGTGAGACTACTTTAGTTCATGGTTCATTCCCCAATCCTGAGGATTCTGGGATGGTGATGTCCACTCCACCTCTAATTGAGAGGGGACTGTGATCCCATAGGGCTGGTGGAGGGGACTCTCTTGCTTGCAGTTATAGACTCTCTTAGTTCCTTGGTATGGTAGTTGTCCATCTTCACCTCCATGTTAGTTGTCCTGGGTGAGACCAATGAACTGGAGAGTAGGTGTTGCAACTCCGATGAGATTCAGGGCCCAGCTGGCACATGGACAGCCCAAAGATTTAAGTCTCTTGGACGTACACCTACCAACTCTAGTACTAATTATAGGTTCAAATAGAAGGACAGAATTGCCATGCTTAGGGAAACCACAACTAAGCCCAACTCTGTCACTCTGGGGAGCATAAATTCCAAAGTAGGGCCCACTGGCAAGACACCAAACTCCTGAGCTCTCTGCCCTGAATATAGTGTCTGGATGTCTCCAGAGCCCTGAGGAGCCCTATTATTTGGGGTAGTATCTACTTTGGCAGTCAAAGAGATCCTGCTGAGACATGTAGAAACATAACCTCTGAAATGACCTCCCAACTCACTTTCAAGTCTCTTAGCCATATAAACTCATTTGCCTTTACTTTTTCCCTCTTTGGTCAAGCTCTTCCTCCAGTTGCATTGCTAGTTGGTACTTGGTAGTAATCCCTCAGTGGCAGGGAGGCTCATCCCCGGGAGTCATGTCCCACACTGGGGGGAAGGAAATGTATTTATATGCTGAGTTTGGCTTAGAGAGAGACCACATTTGAGAAACAAGGAGGCTCCCAGGAGGCAACTCTTAGGCACTCTGTAATATTAGGCTAAGTTTCAATTTCATGAGTAAAAGTTCATATGCACGGTCATAAATATCAAGGGCTTGTCAACGGACTATCCTCCCTCACTAGTCATTGTCCCCATATTTGGGGGATTCTTGCTGATCTATTAGAGAATGTGGCAGAGCTCCCCAGGATGGATATTTGATATTCCTTTGATTATTGTGTGATTCTCCACCCACCATGACAATGCCTCATGAACACTTGAACACATTTATATGCCTTATATTTATGCCCAGATGAGCTTTATCCCATGTGTCCTCCATCACTGTCTTTTCATTTAAAAAATCTTAGGTGAAAAGGTGGAACAAATTATTTAAGATTCAAATTTGGACTCTTGCTGGATTAATAAACAATGTTTCTGATTAATGTGACATTTAAGCAAAAGTCTTTGAAAATAACTGATTAGATTGTGCAAGTATAAACACCACCACCACCACAACAACAGAAAAGGGAAAGAACCTCTTTGATGTGAATAAGGGCTGCTCTATGAATGGAAAAGTGAAAAACCCAGGCTATACCAAGAGGGAAGAGATTGGCAGATGTACTGACAAAACTGAGAAAAGAACCTGAGAGAGATTCATGAATGATTACTGATTCTTGGCTCCTGTCCTACCCTTGAGTTGGTTTCCGTTACTCACAGTTAAAATTATCTTAACAAATATAAACAATATGAAAAGCTAGAAAGTCTTAAAAATTGTAATTTGTGATTTGCCTGTGGCAGAAAAGATTGCATGGAAAACTCTCAAAGGCTGAGATTTGTTTATCTTTCAAGGTTGAGCAGAAAAATGGCCTTCTGGGGGTGGAAAAACGGCTATTCAGATACAGCACTTCTCAGACCAGACCTTCACAGCCAGAAGGGAAGGGGAGCAATCTAAGGGCAGGATGAGGTCAGAGAGTCTCTCTGGGAAGGCACAGTCCTGTCAGGGTAAGAGAAGGTGCGTACCTCTGCATTTCCATTTTTACATGGGCAAAATATAAAAGGGTATCGCTGCTTAAAGTTGCTTCAACAGGTAAACAGAGAAGGGGCATGAGGGTGTGTGTACTTCAGGCCCCTGAAAATGGTTTGAGGTAGGAATAGAATGAAGATATTGTGGAACGATTGTGCATATGAGACATATGAGAATATAGAACTTGAGAAAATAAACAAGGTTAGAGAAGGATGTGACTGCTCAGATTTCTTCAATTTAGATGCTTTATGTTTTGTTTTGTCCTCTCTTTGCTGCCCTAGAAATATAAATAGAATCAATTCCCTTACCATCCAGGAGAATTTGAAGTCAGGTCATCCTGCCCTCAAGGAAAGAGAAAATAGTTTTAAGATTCAGGCTCTGGGTATGGTGGGCCTTCTTCACAGCTCATTGTGAAAGAACACGAGGGAGTGTTGGGTTGTGGAAAGAAGCAGAGTAGTTTGGAGAAGCTGAGACTGGGAGGGCCTAGACTGAGATTCTCCTGGGAGTAGGGAGTGAAGAAGCCAGAGTATCAGGAGAGCTGAAGTGTCCAGGAAGGCTGCAAGGGAAATCTATGGAGGTGGGATCCTAGGACAGAAGTGCCTGCCTCCTGGAAGATTCTGACAACCTACTCCTGGCATGAGCAGGCTTGATTAATAAGGGTGCCTGCAGCAACCATGACAAAAGGGATGTAGAGGGCTTTCTCTTTCTCCATATTGTGAATGCCTTATGGTCTCTGACTCAGCTCCAGGACGGGTACAGGGAGCCTAATAATGATCAAACAAGAATTTACCTCCAACCCAACGGGATGGGCTCTAAGACAGAACTTACATGAAATTATTGAATAGTAAGTGATTTTTCTTTTATACCTGAGATTGTGGACTGAGATTTCTATAAATGCCATAGTTTAATCTAATCTTTCCTCTGTCCAAACAGATCCAATACATCTGCTCTATTATTCTGTGAAGGCAATTTAGGTACACCCTTCTCCAAGAAGGAGGTGAAGTAGTTTTCTTTGCTTTAAGCTGAACATCTGCTTTTTTTTTTTTTTAGCTTATGGAACCTAACAGAAATACTCAGAGTAACAAAATTTCCCTAGATTTACAGGATACCATGTTTCCCCAGATAGATGCAAGTCTGGTTTAAGAGGATTAGGTATTAAAATATTTGATGAGTGCTTATTTGATCGAGTTGGGCTTTAGTCATTTGGTCACACATTTATAGGTATCTCTCCTAAATAGTCTGGATATATGGAGTTCAGATTTATACAACTGACTGGTTTGTATTACATAGTAGGAAGCCTGGAATTTAAAGAAAAATTTTTTACTGAAGAACTTCCTGGCTTTAAAGTGATGGCAAAGCCCCATTTTCTCTTCTCTGTGTTAATTATCAGATGCAAAGGCATAAGGGTAGGGAGGATCAGAGTTCTTAAATATGGGGTTGCCTTGAGAGAAATTTCTAGGAAGTAGAAGCAACAGAAGGCAGATATGGATTTGATTTGGGCAAGTGCTACAAAATGCTGGAAGGCTTGCAAAGGGAAAGTAAGTTCCAAGTTGGAGGTCATCATTGTCAGTAGATATATGGTTCTGTCGGTAAAATAAATTGGATCAGATGTGGGAGGAAGGAGAGGGAGGGCAGGAAGATACCCAAGTTTTTGAAAAGAGTTATTTTTTTTCCTAATGATAAAAGTAGTATAAACTCAATTGAAGAAAATTTGGAAAATAAAATATAGAGAAGATACGAAATTATGGAGCCAAAATTCCATCCAGAAATACTATTATAAACATTTTGGTACATTTCTGCACTGTATATATATATATATATATATAATATGTATCATTTGGGAATATACTGTAGATACTGTTTTGTATCCTGTTTTATTCACTCACAAATCGTCATTATCTTTTCCCATGTCCTTAAAAATTCTTCACAAATATCGTTTTGAATGACTGCATATTCCATCAGAAGGTATATCATAACTTATTTTAAACATTATGCTTTTCTAGGGATATTTTTATGGTGAAAATAATTGCACATAAGCTTCTATTATTTCCTTATGTCTAATTGCTAGATATGGAATTACTTTGGGGGACTAAAGATTTGAACTTTTCTGTGTTGCTTAATGTGTATTATCACATTGTTTTCTAGAACTGGTTATACCACTTTATGTGAAAATGCCCATTTCCATATACCTTGAAGGCCCTGAATATTATCTTCTAAGAATTTTTGCAACTTGAAATGGTTAAAAAATTGCCATTGTTTGGATTTTCATTTCTGTGATTTTCAGTGAGCTTGAACATATTTCATATATTTATTAGTCACATACATTTCCTCTTCTTTAAATATATATTTTGCCTGCTTTTCTTTTGGTTTTAGTGGTTTTCTTAATATATTGTATGAACTTGCTATCTAATGAAGATATTAATCCTTTGTTATATTTGTGATATACATTATGAATTGTATGGTATAGATGTGCTTCTCTGCTCAGGCTATTAACTCTTTGTCTTTGAGGTGTATTTTCATCCCCTTATTGTATATTCTCCCTTGAGATTCTTGTCAATTCTTCAAGGGTAGGGTCAAATTTTATTTCTACAAGCCTCTCAAGATCCCTGAGGTGAAATGAAGCTTCTCTTCCATCTTTATTGCTCTATGGTATTTGTGTCTGTCAGCTTTAGAAGAAAGCATCCCTCTTTGGAAAGCAGCACTCCTGTTTTATTCACCTTGATATCCCTTACTGTACTCAGCATAGTCCTTTGCACAAAACAAGTATTCAAAAATATGTGTTGTGTTAACTGAAATAGAAACTCTTAGAGCTTAAGTGTTAGACAATAGACCTGTGTTGTCCTGCAGTTGTATGTGTGATAGGCTTGGAAAAAATTAGCTCCAAACCAGATGAATGAAAAAACTAACCATGAGTTTTTCCTTCATAACCCAATATTTTTTAGCACAGGCTGTAGAGATTTATGATTCCCGTAGTAGTTTGGTTGAAGTTAGTCACTCATATGAGCTTTTTCTAAACTATAACCTTGAGCCCGTATAATTGAATTTCACTGGGAAAAATATATCACAAAAATCACTCTAAGTGACACAGTTATAAAAAAGAAAAGTAGAAGCTAGACAGGCACAACTAATCACAGCTTCTAATGGGATTAGAAATGGGAAAACAACAACGAAAACAAGAAAACATCATAGAATGCTGAGTTAAAATTTCCGGGAGTGATTCTGAATGGCATAATTTTGTTTTATTGGTACCTGGGGCCTTTGATGATGCAGAATAGAGTGATAAACATAACCAATAAACAGGACAGTCCATGTGTTGTGACAGACAGTTCATCAAGGATACAGATAGAAAAGGCTTTGACTACTCCATTTTAAAATTCAAGCCCTCAGTTTTCTTTGATGAGTTGTCTTGTTTTTTAGGAAAATACATATGCACATAGGTATAAAAGACAGAGTTGAATCTGACAAAACTGTTAAGGTGCCAATTAATAGGATCACTTGTGCCAGTCCCTTCGACTCTCGTAGTCGCCCTTTAGGACACCGGTGCTGTCTGAGTGTGGTTGCTCACCCAGGCTGACAGAATCTGTCACCAGGGGCTGCACCGCTACTCTTGTGGGGGAAATGATTTCATAACAAGTGGAGTCTCTACAACTCGGAAGCCAAACAGAAGGAAACCCTTAATGTAGGACATGCTATTTTTTAAGCTTTTAAGTTCAAAGTGTACAATCTTGATGAGAAGCAGAAGCACTCTGGAACAGGCACATATTGTCCTACCAATATGAGAAAAGAGGATTTCTAATACTGAGTCATAGAGATTAAAGAGAAGTAGTAATATGCAGTGCTCCACCTCTCCCTTCCTCCCTGTCTTCATTCCCTCCCTGAGAAATAAACCTTTTTTAGCATGGGATATAAGGAAAAACCTCCTCTCATGCATTACTTTTGGGAGATCTCAAGGTAAAGGGGGAATATTCCAGCAGAGGTTCCCAGTGCCACCAGGCATGAGATGGTAGCCAGGGGATAATGGGCCTGAGCGAGTGCCCACTAAGAGATAATAATTATGGTCAAAAGTTAAAACTACACAGGAACAATAGTAGAAAATTTCAGTTTTAGAACTGGAGTATACCTTAATGATGAGTTCTCATTCAACTCTCACATTTTCTGAATGAGGTGACCTGACCAGAAAGTTCAGTTACTTACCCAATGTAACCCAACTCCTTGGGGCAGAGCCAAGATTTGAACCTATGCCATCTATTTCCTGGGTAAGATAGTTTGCATTTCCATTGGAATTACATGAAAGCATCTATTTTCCTCACCTTCATCAGCACTGGATGCTGATAATCTTTATTTTTCCAAATGGGAAGTATAAAAATTGTAATTTGATTTTCCTTGATATAGTGAGGTAAAATGTCTTTTTGAATGTTTCCTTGCCTTTTTCGTATCCACTTTGGTGAAATGGATAATTATGTTATGTGTTCATTTGCTAATGTATATTTTAGCTCTTCCTTTTCAACTTTGAGGGGATTTTGCAAAATTAATTGTGACAGATTGTAGTTTCCGAAAATGGCCACAGTTATTTTTTCTGTATCCTCATGTTCTTTCAGAATCTTTCAGAATCTTGTCACTCCTTGAACTTATTTTTCCTTCCCTTCCGTCCTGGCTCAATGAATAGTCTGCAGTGGAAGTGATACTGCATGATTTTAGGTCAGCTCATAAAATGTGATCCAGCTTCTGCCTGGCTCTCTCACTCTTGGTACAACTGCTCTTGGAACCCTGAGCCACTGAGTAAGAAGTCCAGCTTCTCTGAAGCTGCCAGACTGGAGGGACCAGGAAGAGGAAGTACTTAGAGAAAGGGATGCCTGAGGAGCCCCAGCTGCTCCAGCTTTGGTCTGGTTGAGCCTTCCCAGCCCACACACAAGACACTAGAGTAAAGGAGCCTTCAGATAATTTCAGAACCAGCCACCATCTGACTGCAACCATGTAGAAGACCCTGCCTGAGAAAGTCTAGATGAATCGAGACTATCCTAATAACTGTGAGAGATAATGAAACAAGTTATTGTTTTAATCCACTTAATTTTGGGATGGTTTATTTCATGGTAGTGGAAAGTCATTAGTAATAGCCATATATTTTCTTTCATATGTATTCAAATATTTTCTTTCAAATTCAAATATTTCCTCTGTCTTTTGACTTTGTTTACCATACAAAGAATTTCTAAATAGACTTTTTAGAGGAGTTTTTATATTTACAGGCTAATTAAAAATATATTACAGAGAGTTCCCATATGTCCTGTATCCAATTTCCCTGATTTTTATAATTTTACATTAGTATGGTACATTTATTACAACTAGTGAGTCAATATTGATACATTTTATTAACTAAAGTCCATAGTTTATTCAGATTTACTTTTTTTTTTTTTTAAAAGATTTTATTTATTCATTCATTTATCCCCCCCTTGTTGCTTGTGCTCGCTGGGTCAGCTAACCACACCGTGCGGGCGGGCCTGCCTTCACCAGGAGGCCCCGGGTTCGGTTCCTCCCATATGGTAAACGGGAGCCCTACTGATTGAGCCACAGCCGCTTCCCATACTTACTTTTTAGCTAATGTCCTTTGCTGTCCCAGCATCCCATCCAGGACACCATATCACAGCTCCATAGGCTCCTCTTGGCTTTGAGAGTTTCTCAGACTTTCCTTGTTTTTGAAGACCTTAACAGTTTTGAGGAGTACTGGTCAGGCATTTTGTAAACTATTCCTTTACGGAATTTTTCCATTTCTCTCATGCTTAGAGAAGAGTTATGTGTTTCGGGGAAGAAGAGCACAGAGCTAAGTGCCATTCTTATTACATCATGTCAAGCACGCAGACCACTAGCTGGCTTGTTACTGTTGCTCTTGACCTTGACCACCCGGCTGAGCTAGTGTCAGGTTTCTCTACTGCAAAGTTACTTTCACCCACTTCTATACTGTGCTGTTTGGATGCAAGTCACTCTGCGCAGTCCGCACTTAAGGAGTTGTACTCCCCGTGCATTTTTATTTTCTGTAAACAGAACTGTCAACCTTTTCTTTTATGTCTTTCATGTTTTCTCTTGAAGGAGGCCTCTCTCACCAAAGTTATATGAACATTTCCTAAATTTTCTTCTGACATCTCTATAGTGTTTTGTGTGTGTGTGTGTGTGTTTTAACATTTAGATTTTTTAGTCCATCTGAAGTTTATTTTTATATTGTTGTTCATTTCATGTTAGGCTTTTAAAACTGCACCGTCTGAGTGGGCTTACTCATCCCAAGTAGAGAATTTTCTCCCTTTACTACTTCATCAAATGGAAAGTCTGATACTAAATAATTCGTGCTCTGTGTGTTCTAAAAGCCCAAAGTCTAACTGTGGATGACAAGAGAAAGGAGGATGGTGGCTTACCTATAAGTGCTTCCCTGAAGTTTTTATTTTTTTAGTCAAAAAAACATTTTTATTAGAGAAGCTGTATGTTTACAGAAAAATCATGCATAAAACACAGACTTTCCATATACTACCCTATTACTGACACCTTGCATTAGTGTGGTACATTTGTTATAATTCATAAAAGAACATTTTTATAATTGTACTATTAACTATAGTCCATTGCTTACAATAGAGTTCCTTTGTTGTACAGTCCTATGTTTGTTTAAAATTTTTATTCTAGTAACTTTTATCCAACCCAAAATCCCTCCCCCTTTTAAAATCTCATCTAAATATATAATTCAGTGCTGTTAATTATATTCACAATGTTATGCTACCATCACCACCATTCATTACCAAAACCTTAGAGTCAGCCCAATATCCTGAAGTTTAAAACATTTTACCCACCAGCTTACAGTAGACTGCATGATGATGCAAGGGGTATAATTTTTATGCTTTCAAAGTTCTCAGGGATTTTTATAGAAACATGTTTCTGTCTGTTTAAAAATGCATAAATGTATGGAGGAAACCTTAGAATAGGATTCTTAATCTTACCAGAATACAAACACAAATGAAGGGTTAATCTTCGAATAAATTTTATGCCAACTTTAAATAATGAATTTGCACGAGTTTCTCTCTGTCTCTCTGTCTCTCTCTCTCTCTCACACACACAAACACACCATATCTGACAAAAATCACGTGTAGCCAATAGTAAGTCTGAAATTCTGAAATTGAGTCTTTTTTGTTCAGGTGCAACCAGGGATAAATTATTCATCTTTAGAGTATAAATCTCTTGAAAAATGAAAGTAGTATAAGCAATGGTAAAAATTTATAAAAAATATGACCACCTAATCTCTGCTTTGCTATAGCAATTTTCTTGCTCTGAAATTTGTTAACAAATCAATTTTATTGATACATATTAATAAAGCATAAATCCAGCCAAAGTTGTGCATTCATCACTTCAATCACTATTAGAACATTTTCATTATTCCAATAATAATAATAATTAACAAAACATGGAAAAACTAAAAGAACTTATCACCTCTCTATCTCTCTGTGTGTCTCCTGCCATATATAGCTGCTATTCTGTTTCTGTCTCTCTAGTTTATTTGTATTTATATTTTGTAAAACCAGTCTTATATATGCAATATTACCCATACTTGTATTCACAAGGGGTTTCACTGTTATACAGTCCTTCTAGCAATATACATGTATACATGCCCTTAGACTTTCCCTTTCAACTGTCATACCTATATAATGACTCTGCTAGTCACAAACACTATGATGTGCTTTCACCATTTCTATTCATTTCCAAAGACTTACAAATAATCTTTTTACCAATTCTGCACAGATTAACTCTCACCTTTCCATTCTTTACCCTCACTCTATTTTCTGGTGACCTATATTCTAATTATTAACTCCATGAGTTTACATAATATATTTAGTTTATAATAGCACAATCATACAATATTTGTTCTTTTGTGTCTGACTTGCTTCATTCAACACAATGTCCTCTAAGTTCATCCATGTTGTCATATGCTTCACAACTTCATTTCTTTTTACAGCTGTATAATATTCCATCGTGTGTATACACCACAGTTTGTTTATCCATTCATTGATTGGTGGACACCTGGGTTGTTTCTGTTTTTTGTTGTGCAGATGTCTGTTCGTGTCAGTGCTCTCAGTTCTTCTGTGTATATACCCAGTAGTGGTATTGCCAGGTCACGTGGCAAGTCTATATTGAACTTCCTTAGGAACTGCCAAACAGACTTCCATAGTGGCTGTATCATTCTACATTTCTACCAACAGTGAATAAGTGTTCCTTTCTCTCCACAGCCTCTCCAACACTTGTGGATTTATGACTTTTTAATAGTGACCATTCTAATAGGTGTGAAATGGTATTTTCTTGAAGTTTTGATTTGCATTTCCCTAATCACTAGTATTGTTGAACATTTTTTTCATGTTTTTTTGCCACTTGTAGTTCTTTGGACAATTGTCTATTCAAGTCTTTTCCCATTTTTTTAATCGGGTAGTTTGAATTTTTATTGTTGAGTTGTAGTATTTCTTTATATATCCTGGATAGTAAACCCTTATTAGATTGTGTTTTCCCAATATTTTCGCCTATTGAGTCAGTTGCCTTTTCTCACTTTTGACAAAGTCCTTTGAGGTGCAAAAGTGTTTAATTTTGAGGCGGTCCCATTTATCAATTTTTTTTTTCTTTTTTTGCTTATGCTTTGGATGTAAGATTTAAGAATCTACTGCCTACCACCAGATCTTGAAAATGTTTTCCTACATTTTCTTCTAGGATTTTTATGGTTGTTGCTTTTGTATCTAGATCCTTGATCCATATGGAGTTAATTTTTGTATAAGGTGTGAGACAGGGGTCCTCTTTCTTTCTTTTGGATATGGATATCCAGTTCTCCCAGCACCATTTGTTGAATAGGCTGTTCTGTCCCAGCTGGGAAGGCTTAACAGCCTTGTCAAAAATCACTTGACCATAGATTCAAGGGTCTATTTCTGAGTTCTTTTTTTTTTTTTTTTTAAGATTTTATTTATTTATTCATTTATCCCCCCCTTGCTGCTTGTGCTCGCTGGGTCAGCTAACCACGCCGTGCAGGCGGGCTTGCCTTCACCAGGAGGCCCCGGGAACCGAACCTGGGGCCTCCCATATGGTAAACGGGAGCCCTACTGATTGAGCCACAGCCGCTTCCCAATATTTCTGAGTTCTTAATTTGGTTCCATTGGTCAATCTGTCTGTCTCTTATTTTTTTATCCATTCTATCAGTTTATGTCTTTTGATTGGGGAGTTCAAACCATTAACATTCAATGTTATTACTGTAAAGGCTTTACTTACTTTGTCCATTTTATCATTTGGCTTTCTATTGTCATATCTTACTATGGTCCGTCTTTTTGCCCTTTAATTTACCCTTCCTAATAATCTTCCTTTCTACACTCTTCTCCAAGTCTCTAGCCCTTGATTTTCCTTTCAGGCTGTAGCACTCCCTTTAGTATCTCTTGTAATTCTGGTCTTTTGGTAACATATTCTATCAGTTTTTATTTTTCTGTGAAGATTTTAAACTCACCCTCATTTTTGAAGGACAGTTTTGCTGGATACAGAATTCTTGGCTGGCAGTTTTTCCTCTTTCAGTACCTTAAATACATCATACCACTTTCTTCTTACCTCCATGGTTTCTGATGAGAGGTCAGCATTTAATCTTATTGAGGTTCCCTTGTATGTGATTCTTTGCTTTTCTCTTGCTGCTTCAGAATCCTCTCTTTATCTCTGATATTTGTCATTCTGCATAATAGGTGTCTCAGAGTATGTCTATTTGGATTTATTCTCTTTGGGATGTGTTGTCCTTCTTGGATATTGCTATTTATGTCTTTCATAAGGCTTGGGAAGTTTGCAGTCATTATTTCCTCAAATGTTTTTTTCTGCTCCCTTTCCATTCTCTTCTCCTTCTGGGATGTGTTACTGATCTTAATGAGTGAACTTATCTTTGTTTCTGTTGGCTTAATCCCTGCATATACTACTCTATCAACAAGGGAATCCCAGGGAAGGGAAAGGGGATGAGTAATAAGATTTGGGGAAACCTCAAACAACAGTCTTGCCTCATTCTTCTGCTTGACACATAGGTAATAGAGAGTTAATCTATGCAGTCGGCTGCAGACAACCAAGGGTTTTATTCAGGCTTAATGTCTTGAGGGTGGAGGATGGGAGCCCTTCCTGGCTGCCTGGTTTAGTAACTCACATTTTTGTTTCAGGCTCTTCAGTCTCTCTCCCCCCTCACTGTCCTGGGAATTGTTCACCACTGTCCTGGTCTGCTGACCCCCAAAGCAGGTGTCCCTCGGACAGCTTTTGGTCCTTTCTCCATTGTTTTTGTAAGTTGAGCCCTGCCTGCCTACCTGACACCATCTTCCTGGAACTCCCCCTTAGCCTGAAATTTAACAACCTTCTCTCTCTACCAGTTATTTCCGGCTTCTGTTTCACAAACACTAAAATTCCTAATTTTTTTTTTTTCATTTAACTGATCAGTTTATTGAGTATCTTCTCAACCAATGGAGAGGTATTATAATCATACGTTAAGGGATTAAGGAAGAATTGCCACAGTGTTATGAAGCTACTGCAGTCTTGAGGGATGGAATAACAAATATTCAAAGGCAAATACACTTTTTTGGAGTGAGGATTAAATAGGATAGACTTCCCCCCTAACACTTTGATTATTTATTCTTCTTTCTCAACTTCTTTTTATTCTCCATTTTTCTTGATATTTGGATTGAAACCAAGAAAAAAGCCACAGAAGTGACAAGTTGTTAATAGCTATGATATTTTCTACTGTGGTCTGTATTAATTGATGCTTTTCCTATAAACTCTGTACACATGAAACCAGCTGAAGAGTGCACTTCCCTGTTGGAAGGTGAATTCCCTAGCTGGCTGGTAATAGCATAATCTTAGTAAATATATAACCATTTGCCCAGGACAGAACCATGGACTAGCACTAGATGCTTTAGAATATACATGAATTAATTGCTATCTCGAGAACAGATCATTCTTCAGGACTTATTGGCATCTGTTATTTTGTGAATCTCTTAACTATTCAGAAGTAAATGCTGTTCAATGTCTTTAAAAATGAAAACAGTATATATACCCTATAGGTCTTTTGAAAACACTTTTAGTTTTACTATAAATTATTTACTGTGTGGCTAACTTGTACACTAAGGTTAACTCTCTATTACCTATGTATCAAGCAGAAGAATGAGGCAAGCCTTATGTGAGGTTTCCCTAATTCCCACCACTCATCCCCTTCCCACCCTGGGGTTCCCTTGCTGATAGAGTGATACTTACAGGGACTAAGCCAACTGGGAAAAAAAGACCAGTTCACTTATTATTAGCAGGAGCATATCTGACACTTCAGTCCAAGTTTGTAGTTAAAATGGCATTTCCTAAGCCAGGGTGAGGACTTCCAGACTGCTGGACCTCCCTACCTTACACTGTAAAGGACAGAAAAGGTGAGCAGAGGAGGATGTCCAGGTCTGAAAGTCTGAAAAATGTCTGCTGGAGGCTGAAAGTTTACACACTGCATACAGGAAGTGGTTCTGAGAGAAGTGAATGGTTTGGTTTCTTCCTTTACAGCACAATAGTCCTGCACATTAGTTAATTGTGGCCTAATATTGATCCATTCAGCAATTATTTACTGAGAATTATTTAACCAGACACAAAGAGGAATAAGACACTTTCATCTTCCTTCTAAGAGTTCACAAGCTAGAACAATCTTTCTCAAAAGATGTGTTCTTAAAAAACAAAACAAAACAGATGCTCCACCAAGAAGACATCTGTGGTAGGGAAAGTTTGAAAAGTTCTTGGTTATCACGTTAAACAGGTGCCTTTGGGCAGGACTTCTTAGAGTTTTTAATATGCAGTTGGCATCGTGATTCTCCAAGGGAGACAGAGATTACAGTATTTCCCAAGCAGATTGAGTAAGGGACTAATGTTCCATTGGAACACACTTTAAAAAACACCGAGTCATCTCCTGTTCCTTGTCCCCTTTCTCTTTCTCTTTCTGCTCCAGCCACACAGGTGTTCTTTGACTGTTTCTTACTGAGAAGCTTTGTCCTTGCTGTAATTCTGCCTGGGACACTCTCCCCACAGATATGCTCTTTCTGACCATCCTACAGGGATTTTACTGTTAATTGCTCCTGTAATACTCAATCTCCCTTCTCTGCTTAATTTTTATCCTTAGTATTTATCACTTTCTAACAGACCACATATTTTACTTATTTATTGTGTTTGTTGTCTGTCTCCCCTTGTGGAATGTAAGCCCACGAAGGCAGGACTTTTGATTGTTTTGTTTGCTGCTGAACTTCCAGCTTCCTCAGCAGTGCTTGGCACTGAATAAATGACCAGAGAACGAATTGGTCTAGAGGAGTTGCTATATGTTATTAAAAGGGATAATATGCAATAACTTTACAATTATAATATTATTCTTATCTGTGAGTAGTTCACATTATCCTTTGGACTAGAGAGAGCACAGATCCGAAAAGAAAAGATACATATAATTCAGACATAAGCCTAAGAAGAACTTTCCATTTTGATCTTAAGTTTATTTTTTTTCCCACATTGTCACTTTTAGTATTAATTTGTTACAGAAATATATCCTTAACAAGTGCGCTGTGCTTGAAAACATACCTTCTCCCTATCCCTCTTTACCCATCCTATGTTAAATGCTTACTTACTAAATTTTAGTCAACTGTAATTTAATTAGATTGTGCTCATTTATGCTTGCATACATGTATGTCATAACAAACCTAACATTATAAAAACTGACAAAAGTAAAGATGAAAATAATATAACATTTTAATTTCACCTCCCCTTTAAAAGCAAACTTATGAAAATTTGTTTTTAACTTTTCTGACATGTAATTTTAAGAAGCATTGGATGTGAGGTCAAAGTTTTAAATTGAACTGGAATACCTTTGAGAAACCTTTGAATTATGGAAGTTTCAAACATACACAAAATAATATAATAAATCCCATGTACTCATCCTCTAGCTTCAACATCTATCAACACTATATTATCCTTGGATTAGACTTTTAAATATATGAAAATGTGTCTTAATTACCAAATTAAGTCCTGTTTCCTGTACCACATCTAGTCTAAGTTTCATTAAATTGCAAGATTTACCTTGATTTCCCACTAATATATCCCAGAATCCATGAAATATGTTAACAACCAAAAGTGACCAGAGAGCATAGGACTCCATGGGACATATCCTATAGGGATGAGGATAGGAGATTCCACATAGGGTGACTGAAGGCAGTAGGTAGAGGAAAAAGACTGTTTGTTCCCTATTTGTACCAGTCTTAAGTTCAGCCCACTTAATAAAATAATAATAATAATTATTAATGATCATAACCATTTATTGTGTGTCTTCTCTGTTCTGTTTCTTTTGCAAAAATTTCATCAACCCTAAAAGCTAACCACTATTTCCATTTTACAGATGAGACAACTGAAGTTCAGAATGGTCAAGTAACTTACTCAAGGTTGCACATAAAATAGAGAACAGGGCTGGGATTCAAACCCAGCTCTGCTTACTCTTAATCACGACCTTTCTCAGCTCCCCACCTCAACAGCCCTCTCCCATATGTTCCTTTGTAAGGTTCCAGGCAAGTCTCTTTACCTTCTTGTAGCAGGTGCTGTCATTTTCTGCCCAAACTCCTTAGCACTTCCTATTTCCATGCATGTGGATTTCACTTCCGACTGCAAGCTTCTATGTCTCTGACTGAGGGCTCTCTCTGGTCTGCCAGCTCTGTCCCAATGTAAGAAACAATGTAAGGAACCTCCCTCTTGCCAGAAGTGCACAATGTAAGGAACCTCCCTCCTGCCAGAAGCTACACTCAAGTCCTAACTGATGAGAGTTGGTGGATAAATACCCCAACTCCCTCACCCATGGGCAGGACAACTCTGAGATGCTTGCTCTGTACTGGCTCCAGAGTTCTTCAGCAGCATTAAACCCTGTTGCACAGTAGAAACTTGCTTGATAACATACCCTTTATTGGCTTTCTTCCCTTCCCGTATCATTTTCCCACCTCCTAAATTAAACACTTGCACTCAAATCATTGTCTCAGGATTTTCTTCCAGAATAACTAAGACTCTTCATGTACCTCATATTTCTTAAGTGTAGGAATTAAAGGTGTTGTATGAAGTAACTTTTAAAATTCTATGTTTCTCTTATACAATATTAACTGTAATCCAGATATCAACTAGGACCTTTTTGCCCCTTAGGAGCCAGATAAAATGATCTCAACACTCACACCCCCAATTTCATGGGCATGGAAACCCAAAGCCTCCTCAAGAGTTCTGCAAATTCCTGAAGGACTTATGGTTTTCTGATCACATCCACTTCTTGGACTTCTGCTTCTTTAGATAGATACTCTAGTCTGTAACATTTAAATCTAGATAGAGATCTCAACTACTTTGAAATCTCCTAAACAACAAAAACAAACAAAAGCAACTTTCAAAACACATTTGTGAGCTTGGTCAGACTTTTAATGACTTTCTTGAGAGAAGATGGGGGAATGATTTGAGCAGTAACACAAAAAACCACAAGTAGAACAGTTCTTATCACAACTCTTATGATGTTCTTTGGGGGACCCCACCACTGAGGAGTTTACCTGATCCTTCTCCTAACCTAGTCTCAAGCTTTCTTCCTCTCTTCTCTTTCTCTTCCACTCTTCACTTCCCTCTACCCTTACTACTCTCAGGAACAGTAACATCCGATCTCCCCCTCTATTTCATGCAAGCCAGCATCTCCCTTCTGTAATGTTTTGGCACATGGCTGTCATGTAAGCTTTAGTGGTATTGTATATTTCAGGTGACCCCATCAATTTATTCTCCCAAACAGTGACTCTTTCCCCCTTAAGAATTCTAGTGGTGGTTGTTCAGCTACTCATCCTCTCCCTCTCCCAACCGAATGTTAGAAACAGGCTTTTCTTTTCTCTTCCTCTAGTGGGCACTGCTGTCATCTTTTTTTGACTTAACCAAAATAGGAATTCTAGATGAGTCCTCTTTTTCAGTTCATATTTCTCCCTAACAGATGCAAAATCCTATTGCTGCATATATAAATATAAATATGATATATGTCATATATATATTTAATTTTTTCTTTTCTCCTCATGTGACTAATACCTTTAGTTTTTTCTTATTGCTGGCCCCTGCTTCTTTGTGGCCATGGTTCATCCTCCTTAAAGTTGCAGGTAGCTTCTCAGTGTTCTATAGATGATGTATATGATCGTCCTTCAGAGAAGTCTTTCTCTATTGAGAAAAGAAGTGTATACTAACTCATCGCAGCTTCTCTAGACTGGCTATGTTTCTAATAATCTGTCTACTGTTTCTAATCAAATGCCAATTACACTCTAATTGTCTCCCAGCTGTCAAATTCATGTTACCTGGGTTTGTCTGAGCCCACTAAGGAGCAGACACAAAGATGGGATGAGATGTGCAAGAAATATATTGGTGGAAATGTTCATGAAAGACAAAGGGGAAGAAGACAAAGGTAGGGAAAGCCTTCAGAGATGCAGGTCTCTTACCTGTGGAAGGAGAGAAGGAAGGAAGAAGAGTTGGGTAAGAAGAGACTCAACTGTAGACTGTTCTAAAAAAGTTTTGGCCAAGCTGTTGGGAAGTCCTTGAGCCAAAGTCACCTGTTAGAGGAGTTCTGAGTCTGCAGAATGGGCCAGTGCTAGCACTCCAGCCATTCTCCATCACTGACTAGAAGTAGCCTGAGGTATGTGTGGGCTTGGTTCAGTGCAGTGGTGGATATTTAGGGCAGCAGGCAGTCATCTGGGCTCCCTACAGCGGGACTGCTGAGTCATACGTTTTAATGATCATCACACTGGGCTTCCATATGATTAAGTACTTTCCTTTCTTTTGGTATATTGATTTATTATTTTTCCATTATCTATATAAATAAGGTATTTATGTAAGATCAACAGAAACTTTTTAGAAGGTGATTATTATAAGCCAAGTAATTATCTATAATAAGGAATTTGAAAAATGACTTAACATAGTAATTTTGAGAATGATGATTATTTTCTTCTAGTGATTTTTATTCTAAAATGGAGAATTTTGACTTATGACTTCCAAGAAACCAAACAGTTTGAACAGTTATTTTCAACTTAAATAAATATTTATCTTTCTTAAAAATTGCCAGAATTACTGAGATTTTATAACTTCTGAATGTTCTTTAAACTTTTTTGAAGCAATACTTTTATAGGGCCAGTTATAATTGTGATTAAAATTCAAATTGTGTGAAAATGAGTGATTAAAAAGTGATAAAACACTATCAGTGGGTTAAGAACTGCTTCACTTCAGAAAAAATTCATGCTGAAAAAACTTTTCATACCTGGTGACACTGATATTGAATATTGTTACTTGTATTTCTTAATGTAAAGGAAGATGGTCAGAATTTCAGATATTCAGGTTTTCAAATCAACTGCCTACATTCTACAACTTTTTAAAGCAGAATAGGGTTTATAAAAACACCCCAGAAAAATACAAAGCGTGTCAGTGGTAACTGTAACATGCATTGGCATTTACTTTGTGTCGGAGACTGTGTTAAGTGTTTTCAGATGCATGCCTTATTTAATCCTCTTATTCCCATTTTACAGATGAGGAAACTGAGGCATGGGGAGGTTAACTAACTACCTAAGGTATCTCAGTCATAGTGGAGCTAGAAGTAGAACTCATGATTCTCAAACATCAAATGTTTATTTAACTACCATGCTATCTTGCATCTCCAGTTACGTCCTTGCTGAGTTGGCTAGCAGTGTGTGAGCGGTGAGCCCTCTTTCTGTTTCTATAGTCATATATGAAACACCTTTGTAAATTTTGCCATATCCTCAAAATGTCAAAATGTCTGGCCTTATGTTTTTTAAACTAGACTGATCCTAAGAAATATTATCTGTCATGAGATTGATGTGATAGTTATATTTTATAATTCATAATAACTTAAATGGACATATTTAAGTTACATCCAAACATATACCATAATAGGGAGTATTTAATAATAACCTCCCATGTACCCTGCCCTCAGCTTTAAAAATTATCAATATTTTTTACATCTATTCCTTCTTCCATTTTTTTCAGGATTATTAAATTCTTCTGTATGCATCTCTGATGACATTTTGTTTTTTATATAGCCCCCAAGCCATTATCACATCTAATGAAATTATAATTTGTTTATAATATCTCATACCTAGTCCATATTTTGATTTCCCTGATTGTTTCAAGAGTTCTTTTTACAGGTGGCTTGTTCAAAACAAGATGTAAAGTCTACATATTGCATTTCATTAATATGATTCTTAAATCTCTTTTATTCTTTTATAATTTGTCCCCTGGTTTTATTTTTATTTTTTTATTTTTTTTTTATGCTGTTGTTTTTGTAGAGAGACTAGGTTATTTGTCTTATTGAATGTTCTTTTTTTTTTTATTTGACTGATTGATTCCTAGGGATGTGTTTTTAAAACTTGATCCTCTGTCCCTTGTATTTTCTCTTTGATGTTTGATTAGATTCAGATTCAATTTCTTAGGCAAGAAGACTTCATAGTGGTTCTGGGCACTTTTTGATTCTGTCATATTGGAAAGCACATTATATCTGATTAGGACTTTTAGGTTTTAATTCTTTTTTCCTGTCTTAGTTGCTCTGTCTCTCATTGGAGAGATTAAAAATTATGCTACACTTATCAATTTTGCCAAACGAAATTTATAAAATCTGGATTTACATAGACAAAATTACCAAGCAAAATATCAGTGGTTCTGAGTCTCCTTGACAATTTTTATTTGAAGAAGCTTCTCCTGCTTTATACACAAAGGAATTGACTGAAGAGGGAAAAAAATGTACAAGTTATCAAGAACACTTAAGAAGGATTATTGAGCACAAAATTGAATAAAGCACATCACTAGTTACCATATTTAGAGGTTACAATATTAAAAGTCGGGGATAAAAATAGCTGATATTTAATGAGTCATTTGCTATTTGTTCAGTTTATGAATTTCCAGTGCCATTGGCTTCTGGTCCTTTTCCTCTTTGTTAGGGAGTTTTGGGTGGTATTTTGCTGCATTTTAATACCTGCAGAAACTACTGTTGGTAGTTTATTGACAGTTAAATTGTATACGTGGAAAGATACATAAGAGATTATGACTTAGGATCCATGCCGTGTTCCTGAATGAGATAACCATGAGCAGTTTGTACTACAGTTGAAGCTTTTCAGGAGCTACAAAGTAGAGCAGAAAGTAGAATTCTGCTGACTGCCTAGCTTGCTATCTATTCCTTGCTAAAAAGAAATTAAAAGATAAATCATGATGATCAATGTGAACCCCAAAGAAAGAGAGTGCACCTTCAAGCTCCTCAGATGCTAGATGTGTTCTACAATGGGTCCAGGCAGAGGTTCTCAATCTTGACTGTACATTGGAATCCATCTGGGGAACTTTTAAAATCACTGATGCCCAGACCCCATGCCAGAACCATATCTGGGTTTCCGAGGGTGGGTCCTAGGCATTGGTATTTTTAAAAAGTTCTTCAGCTGATTCTAATGTGTAGTCAGGGGTTCAAAACCTCCAATCTAGTTAGCAAATAAGAGGAACCATTTATAGGTTTTTCTGTGTGCTGAGGACTGTACCAAAAACCTCTTGCACAAAAGGAAATTGATTCTTAGAAAGAAGTTATTTGCTCATGTCTTGCCAAAAAGCAGTGTCACATCTAGTCCGTCTGACTTCAGAACCTGTCCTCTAAACTAGGGGATTTTGAACTTTTTGACCATGACCTAAAGTAAGACATGGTAGAATTTACACTATAATTCAGAATGCACAAGATAATGAAATGCAAGTTTAATGAATAATACTTAACCTAATTAAGTTTGATTTACTCCGATGTTTCTGCTTTATTTAATAAAAAAAAAAAAAAAACCTGGTTATAAACCAGTAATTTGATTTCATAACCTGCAGTTTGAAACACTTTTCTAAATCATGACAATATAGATTTCCTTTCTATTCCAACACATGGCAAGATCTTTCCCCTGACAATGCCATCTCATTTTATTTTCTCACCTGGAAAGCCTCTTCTTTTTCCCTGCACTTTTTAAAGGCCATCAAATTGCTTCTTTGCTAAAACATTTTCCCAAGATACTCCAATCTATAGTTGCTTGTTTTCCAATGCCTATAGTTAATACACAGAGCTAATCACACTTTTTTTTTAACCAGTGAAGTATATGCTATGTTGTGATGTCTGTAATTGTTTTTTATCTTAGATGGCTATGTCTTCTTGACTAAATTTAATCTCTTTGAAGGCAGTGACCATGTTCTATGTTTTTTCTTTCTGTACACTTCAGAATGCCTAGCACAGAGTTAAGCACATTACAAATGCTAAAAACAGCTATGTGACCCTGGGCAAGTCATTCCCTCAGCTTTCATTTCTTCATCCCTAAGATGAGCCTCTTCCAGGTTCAGGAGTCTATGTTTCTATGATATCCAAGGACTTGTATAAAATGCACAAATGAAGGAAGAAAATATGAATTTTTAAAATTAGCAACTAGAGGAAAAGTTCTTGTGTGGGAAGGAAAAGATTGAAACTGGCATTCTTGTAAGGCAAAATATAAACTCTATCAATGGAAAGATAAAGAATAACTTATTAAAGTTTAAAATTGATGTTGGGCTCTGTGACACTTGGATACTGAAATGGGGTATCCCATTGAAGATGAATCATTTTCTCAACTGAATGAATATATATGCAACTAGGAATTTCCAAGGGCATCTGTCAAGTTGTATTGATTAGCATTGAATGTGTGGTTGAGGCTTGTAGAGGCAAAATTAACATGATTTAGTAAAAAATTCAATTAATAAAATTAAGTTTTATATATTGTTTGTTTGCAGTAGTTTGCTAAACATCACTGAAGACCTTCCCTGTGGCTTCTGAGGCCATAGATGTGGCTGACTTTGGGTGTTCAAGTACTTGCAACCTTGAGATCATCAGATTTTTTCTGATTCTGACATTACTGGTGAAAGAAGCAGAGGGGTAGTGAGTCTCTTTGGTAGTGGGTATGTGTGTGTGTGTCTGTTGGAGGAAGTATAGTGGACATTTATGGTTTTTGCTTATATTCATTTCTCCTCCTTTGTTGATACTTTATTTTTCCTTTGGGGACCACTTCTATTCAATCCTAGCAGTTTGAGAGTATACAAAACAGGGAATGAATATTGAAAGGCTGAAGGTGGCCTTTCCTCCCTGCTGAGGAAATAAAACCAGTGCAAAGGAACTAGAAACTGAGTCTTGACAGACTTTGAGCGTTGGAGGAAAAAAAAAGCATTTAAAAAAATCATATGTATTTTGCTGACTCTGCTGTTAGGATTTATAAGCATTTGAACCAACCATCGGTTTTCCTAAGTCAGTTTTAGTTGGGTGCCTGCCACAGCTAATAGTCCTAACTACCCAGGAGTTTATTATAAAACCAGGCTCTCTCCATTCTTGCTCACTTCCAACCTACTCACTTAATACCTGGCTGCAGAAGAACTTTGTCCCCTACCTAAAAGGGCCCAAGGCTTACTTCTCTTATCTGGTAACAGAAGTTGTTCCAATCTTATGTATAGTCTCTCCCTGATCTCTTCTTCCTGAAGTTCAAGATGTTCTTGCTCCACAGATGCAGGTGGCTCAGATGCTCAGGTTCAGTCTCAGGACACTGATGGTGGATACAAGTGTCTTTGTGTGGATTAGAAAATGGCACTCCTGCTGAGCCTCTCTAGCCCCATGGTAAGACCCATACTTTGGCACCCGGGCTGGCTCAAATCCCAAATTGCCTGCCGACCCTCCACCTCAGCCAGGGAACCCAGTGCAGGGTACAGACAGCACAACACTATGCTGAGTCCCCCGTCATACAAAGCAGCAAAGGTTGGAGCGATGAGGTAGAAAAACGCCCTTGCACAGGCAGCAAGCCTTCTGCTGCCCACACCCGCGGTTACTGTGGTGGGTGGGGTAATGATAGCTGCTGATGCTGTGTGGCTCTGGCTACTGGGCATCCCCACTGGTGCCTATGGTATTCGGTGATACCCGGAAAACACTATGAGGTTCCCCTTTCCCCTTGTCACCTGAAAGCAGCATTTCTCATTATCGTTTAGATCTTAAGGTGGAGTCTTCTGGAGGGTCTCCATGAGTCCAGTTTGGCGAGTTTTACATTGGAAAAGAAACTCCAATTCTTGGTGATGAGTCATTAGTCCACGAAATCCCGTTGGAGGCCACTTGGCAATTGGCTATTGGAAGAGAACACCGGACGCGGTAAAGCCGGGCTTTATGGCAAGCCTTCCATGCCTTCCATCAGTGAGAACTTCAGGGGTCAGTCCAGGGGGCCCTGCTGGACTTAGTTGTTCAGTCTCCTGCGCTCCTGGGTGAAACCCTCATCACTGTGGGCGGAATAGAGAAAGAATAAGCAGGAAACAAGCGAGGAAACGCAAGCAGCCTCAGGAATCGCAGTATCACTGGGCAGTCGCCAGCGGCGCGCACAGGCTTTGGGGGCGCAGGCAGGGGCGGTGACGGCAGGAAGCTAAGACCCTAAAAGGGATGCAGACAGTAGGAGAAGGGGCGAGGTTCCTCGGACCATCCTGGGGCAGAGGCCAACGGCGGAGGTCCCCACGGTCGGCTCCGAGCACTTTCCCTACTGTGGGTGCTCTTGCCCAGGTGGAGGGGTGGCCAGACCGGTTAGGCGGGGAGGGGCGGGGGGCGGCCGGGAAAGCGCCAGCGCTTCTGCCTCCCGGAATCTCCCTGACTCTACTTGCCCTTCCCCCACTTTCCCCTCTTTCCTCTCGTCCCCAGTCCTAAAAGTGGGCCGGCGCCTTTAAGATGGAGCTCTGGTTGCCCTGGGGGCGGAACCCCGCGGCCGAGCGGGAGGCGGCGGCAGCTCCGCGATGCTCCTCACTTTCAGCTCGAGCTCCCGCCGCTGCCGCCTTCATCGCCACCACCACCTTCTCCTCTTCTTTCTCCTCCTTCCTCTCGGCTCCGAAGCGTTGTTTTCTGCAGCGGAGGAGAGAAGTGCTATGTCAGGAAAGTTCCGGGAGGGATTGGATGGGGCCATGCGCCCTGGGCTGCGCTGCAGGCGCCCGCGCGTTTCCCTTTGTATGAGGTGAGACTTGGGGTCCTTGGGCTCCCCGGGACAGGTAGCCGCCGGCGGAGAGCGGTTTGATCCGCGGCGTTTGGAAGGGTCTGAGGTTTGGCGGAGTGTGTGGCCGAGAAGCAGGCTGCTTATTCTGAAGTTGTGTCGGAAAAGCTGGGGTTTTCGGGAAGCTCTTGCAGAATAAGAGCAGCTGGACTTGATCATTTCAGCAGCCAGCGCCACACGGTGGAGCCGGGCCGGGACTCGGTTTCTCCGTGTGCCGCCGCCGGGAACCGCCCCGCCTCGCCTCCCCGACGCGCTGCCCCAGTCCCCTGCCCGCTGAAGCAGTTAGGCCCTCTAGGAAAACGGCCGGCTGCAGATTGGCACCGAATTCCGGCCTTCTCTCGTTGAGAAGCTAAGTGCTGGGAGTGAGAGGTAAGGGATGGAATCCTCTTGAACTTTTACTCTGTGGTCTCTTCAGTCTTTGGGGAGAAATTCACATCGTTTGCCGAAGTGGGAAGGCTCCCTGCGAGCTCCGACAGTTGTCTCTTGCCTGTGGTTAAGCTTTTGGACCCCCTCCCCCGCTCCTTTTTGCACACATTCTTTATTATTATTATTTTAAGGGGAAAAAATCCTAGGGACTCAAGCTGCTTTCTAAAATCAACACACAAAAACCAAACATATCTATATTCTATCCCCCCACACCCCAACCTCCAACCCAGGACTGGCCCCAATTTTCAAAGTGATCTCTTGTCGCTGATGAAATATCCTCAATCAAACGCTTAGGAAACGCTTAGGAAATCCAAGTAGGATGCAGTTTTTCAGTGAAGTTGGATGGGGCTTTAACTATGTATTCTTTAATAGGATTTTCTCATGTTTATTGTTATTTATTGGTGAATTTGGCTTACATTATATCTTAGAATAAGAAGACTCCTGTTAATCTTAGGAGTAGCATTTCTAAGAATCATCAACCTGATGTTTCTTGCATAATCTGACATTGCTTTAGATAATCTTACTCTTGGATGAGATATGTAATACATATAATTATTTAATGAAACTTAATATATAAATGCATTTCTTAACCAAATGGGTGAGTTTTCTTTTTTCATGTATCCAAGGGGTGAAGGAAGCCCGGTTTTCCCACATCCTCGGGTTTCTGCCACATCTGCCTATTCCTGTTTCTGTTGTCTACACTCACTTTATGTACATATGATGTCAGCTACAAATCAAAGGTGCTGATGAAGAGCCACTATGTTTTGTGAGGTGTTGCATAGACAAAATTTTGGTGGCATGATTGATTATATAATCCAGATAATTTTGAACAGTGAAAATAGAATGGGGCTTATTTAAAAGAAAACTGCCATGAAATATTTAAGGTAATATTTCAGGTATAGGGTTTATATATAATTATATTTAAAAATTGTATATAATTCTCCATTGTGAAAAATATGCTTGTAAAATGGATGGAGAATAGTATAGGAAACTCCTTATATGCAGTAGGGAAGTTTTGAAGAAAATCTTACAGAATAACCATTAATATTGTAACATTTTGTTTGGGATATAGATTTTCATCTCTGAGAACAATTTCGTTCCTCTGCTGTCAAATATATGAAAACTGAAACTTTAAAAAACTCAACATCTCATGCATATCCTGAAAATCTACAGCAAGTTAAATTTTCTTGGGAAAAATTACTTAGAAAAGTCACATGCTTAAAACTTCAACTACAGTTATCTTACCTTAAGTTTGCTGCACTCTAGGCAAGAAAGTACTGCATTAAATAAGAATTTGGAGTTCTGAGGTGGATGTGATTTAGTTCCTAGAATACAATCCTTAAAATTAATGTGAGTACCTTGAGATTTTGCTTATGGTTTATTTGATTTGGGATGATTGTTTCATGAACGATTCTTTTAAAAACTGTCTTAATATAAATAAATAAGTATATATGTACATATGTATGTACATATTGTGTGTGTGTGTATGTGTACACGTTTAAGGGACTTGACAATGCATGTGCTAAGAACAGCAGGTCTAAAGATCAGAGGCTAAAAATACTTCCTGTTAGGAAGTATCTCTTCAGCATTTTAGTCAGTATCAGTTAATTTGAAAACTATTGTGTATTTCCAACATGTTCTTGTTCTCTCAAAAGTCTTGTATAAGGGAGCCTTATGCCAGTGATCCTAACCACATATTTATCAATTAAAATAGTCTGAATTATCCCACCAGTGGATGATTGAACCAGGCATTTCTTAAGCTTCAGTAATTTATTTTCAGCAGGCAAATCCCTAGATAAAATTTAGCTTGTTATTGTAGTGTTTTCTTGTAACACTTCAAAAATTACCTTCAGGACAGTCTCCATAGGTCTGGTACCCAGAGAGTAGACCTCAATGGCCTGGTGGGCAAGCCTTGGGGAAGTTCTGGGTCTCCATTTTGTGTGTGTGTGGGGGGAATGTCACATGTTTGATTTGAGAGGGGAACCCATTAATACTTGGGGAAATAACACCCAAAATACAAGTTCCAGTCACTACAAACAAAATTATCTTGTCTATCTTTAGAATACTTCTTATCACATTCCACAGTCAATAGTGCTGTATTTCAGCATTTGTATGAAAATTTGAAATGAAGTAATCTTTTAGACTGACTTTGCATTAATTTGCTAGGCATTTATTATAATGTGTTGGTTACAAAAACTCTACTTTGTTTCAGGTAAGATCCCCCCCCCCCTTTTTTTTCAACTCTGAAAAATGTGTATATAGTGTGAGTTTTTAGTGTTTACTTGGAAACACACAAACATGTTTCACAGAATTTACTGTGTTTCTTTTTAGCTTAAAAAAAAAAACCACTGGAAATGTTTGACTATGAGCCTGAGATCACAGACTTTCTAAGCTGATGGGATTTTGGTCAATTATAGCTTGTTTCATGGGAATTTTCTGTTTAAGGTCAGACGTGCCCCTAATTTGAACTGGATAATCCACAAAATAGGTACTTTTGCAACCCCAAAACACAGAGAACATTCCAAATAATTTGCAGTGTGGGCTGCCAAACATGCTTTAGTGTTTAGTTGGCTTGAGGCAGTGTGCCATGCTTATAAAAAATGGTTTCTGTAGCAAGCTAAGTTTTAGTCTTTGAGTTTGACATGTAGGATAAAATGTCATTTAGCCACTATACCAGTCAATATGGGCAGGATTGATAAAAGTAATTTGTGCCCATTTCAGTCTGTGTGGCAGAAGATTCAAAAACTTAAGAGTGAAACTCTAGCTTAATGCATTGGAAAGCTCCTTCACTGTCATTAAAAACTTAATGAAGCGTTAGAAAGTTTGGGTTTTAACATAACTTGGGCATAAGAGTATTTGCATATTGGCAGATAGGAGATTGATTTAGTTGTTACCTATTGAAACTAATAATAATACTATTCTTGTCAATATTCCCTCCAAGTGATCATGCTAAAGAAATTATATCCTTCCAAGCTCAACTTAGATCATGAAACTTGCAGAGGACACCCCCAGCCAAATAATGTGCCAGTCACCTAGCATATATGTTAATAGTTTCTCAGGTAATTTGCAGTCAAAACCCTTAAATACCATTTTAACTCAAAAGCTTTATATACAGTTTTGGCGGGAAGTTTAGACCAAAGCTTCTTAGTTTAACATCTTTCTTTTAATTGACTTGACTCATTTATGTCATTAAAATATTTGGGAAAAAATTTTAGGCGAATTCTTTTTTTTTTTGTGGGTGCTTCTATGGATCAACCTTGTGGATGTGGTGCAGAAGAGACTTGACTCTCTTCTGGCCTTGACCTTCCAAAGGGAGGTATCTTTATTGCATCCTGTTTTTTTTAAACTAAAACAAATGGGTAGGTAATTTTAGAGAAAGAACATTTGCAGGTATTTAAAGATGCTTGAAGCTTTGATCAGAATAAGAGTTTCAGCTAAAAATTACCTAAGAGTCAATTAGCATAAATGTCAGGTGATTGGTACAGTATCTGGTTGGGAGTGACTTGCATTTTTTTTTAATCTAAAGTTGAGCTTGGGAGGATATAGATAGGGGGGGGGGGGGGGGGGGGGAACTGTTCTGGACATAGCAGTCACTGCTTTCTAGAGAGAAAAATGCCTAAGTGTGTACTTCTAATAAAATCCATTCATTAAATAATTCTAGCTTGTTTTTTCCATTTCCTCTAGTCTGTATATGCAGCTGTCTTTCTGCTCCATTTTGATTAACCTTGCACAAATTGTGATGCCTTCCAAACTTTCATGCTGTCCAGTACTAGCAGAAAGTCTATTCTTGAATTATTTTACCTCATTACCACTCATTACTTTTAACTTTTGAATTTTTTAGTTCTTTAATGATACATGAGTTTTGAATTTAAGGTTCCTCTACTTATCCTTGGTTAAATTTGCTCCCTCTTAAAGGCACAATGATGTCGGGAACTTCTTATTTTTGTTTCTATATTTCATATATAGTTGCTGTTGGGGGGATTCAAATCCTTATTCTTTATCCATATGCTATGAAATATATATTTTACCTTATTATGGATATGATACATGTTCATTGTAGAAAACTTAGAAAACCCAGAAAAGAAAAAAGAAAAAAATAAGAATTATATTCAGAGATGACTATTAACATTTTATGTATATTTTATTTACATACAGAAAGTACTATAATACTTTTATTTCTAAAAATGGCATTATACTATATGTGTTGCTTTGTAATTTTCACATAAAGATGAGCTACTTTCCTTATGGAATAATCTTTTGTAACATGTTTTGAATATTGAGCAGTATTTTATTCTATAGAGGTATTATAATTTATTAAGGATATACTGTAATATCAGAAAGATTGTTTCCTTTTTTCATTTGGCTGCAACAAAGCAGTGAATATCTTATAGCTCAAACTTTGTGCACATCTATTGTTATTCCCTTTTAGTAAACCTCTAGAAGTAGAATTGTTGGGTAGGGTTCAAGGGCATTGATTTTTTTTCCCATTAAACCAAGACACTTTATTTTTCCTAATATAAAATCTACACACCTAACTGTAGTCTTCCTTTTTTTTTTTTTTTTTTTTTACCGGGAGGTCCCGGGGATTGAACCCAGGTCCCTCCATATGGCAGACGGATGCTCAACCATTTGAGTCACGGACGCCCAACCATGTAGTCTTCCTTTTTTATTTTGTGCACACTTAAGTCAAATAGATTTGAACTCAGACCTGACTGAGTAGGGCTTTATCTAAAGGAAATAACCCTAGATGTTTATAAAGATTTAGCTGTAAAACCCAGTCTCAACCCTGAATCATCTATTAGTGCTCAGTCATAGCTACAGATGCTATTTCCAACTACACGGGTACAACAGTTGATAATGTTCCCTGAGAATGTTTCTCCTTTTATCAGTTTTACAGCACTACTATATTACCATCTGACCTCCTGGGCACATTTTTGGATGCATATATAATTGCTGTATCATAGAGTTAATATTGTTCTTTGTGTAATCACCTTTAAAATTTAAAACTATTCTGTCTTTTGCACTTTGCTGCCAACTCCTAGACTCTTTATATTTAGGAAAATCATTTGAAAGGTTTGAATTTATAAGATTTAGCTTTGATACACATGCGCACGCACACACACACACACACACACACTCACACATCTGTTTCTTTTTGTCTCTCCATGTCATGTCTTTTTCCCTTTCTGTCAATAAAACAAAACTTCATCTTAGCCAGAAATTATCTTTTAAAACTAGTGGTATCTATCACTCTAGCTACCACAAAACATGGTCACTATTGGGAGCAAAACTATGGGCATAAGTGGGCAAAAACTAAGTAAAGAAACTTTGAGAAAACCTAGGGACTAATGGTTAAATGTAGAGAGAAAAATTCCCTTCATTTTTATATCTGAATGTTTCTTCAACCATCAAAACCTGACCCTAATGAATGTACATTTTTATTTTCATAAGCATTTTTCAGTTTTAGGACTTCCCCTTCTTTAACATCTTAATAACAGGAACCCTATTTTTGTATCTTTGCATGGAATTTAATGGGCATGAATAAAAAAGGTACATTTTTTAAATGGGTCTTGTGGATGTTCACCTTTTACATAGGAAATTTCAGGATATGCTTTTGAAATTGATTTCACTGCATAATTTTTCTTTTAAAAATGTTTATTGTGAAGTACATTGTAAATATAAAAGTAGATAAAATATATTTGTAAGTTAAAAAAGGAGGATCAAGGTTAAGAAATTTATCACATCTGTACCTTAGAATCCTTCTGTCTACTCCTCCATCCTTCCTCTTTCACAAAAGCAGCATATTCTTTAGTCTTAGTTGTTTTTGAACTTTATGTAATTGGAATTATACTGAATAGGGCTTTATCTAAAGGAAATATACCAAATTCTGTGATTTGCTTCATTTGTTCACTGTTAATATTTTTGAGATGCATCAATGTTGTGTGTAGTTGTAGTTTGTTTTCATTGTTGTTTAGTATTTTATTGTATAAATTTCAGCATTTATCTATTCTACTGTTAATGGGTTTTAACTTCTTGCTCTTTAATCTCTGCTATATCTGTGACATGTCTAAATTGACTCCTGATGCTGCTAACTTGTTCCTTCTCTCTTTTTTTCTTCTCCAATCGAGAGATATAGCAACTTAATTTTTTCAAAGAACTAATTTTGGCCTTTTTGACATCTCTATTGTATGTTTGTTTTCGAATTCATTCTTTTTTTTCTTATTTTCTTTTCACGTTCTTAGGTTTATTCTGCCATTCAACTAATTTCTTTAAGTTGGGTGCTTAGCTCATTAATTGACTTGCTTCGTTAGTGGACTGCAAATTTCCCTCTAATCGCCACTTGAGCTGTTTATCAAATTTTTTTTTTTTACATAATTAATTTTGTTCAGTCATTTTCTATGATTTTATTGATCCCGGAGTTATTGAGAACTGTTTCTAATTGCCAAACATGTTTTTCTGGAATTCTTCTTTTTGTGGTTTTTATTGATTTCTAACCTGTTAGTGATGTGGTTAGAGCATGTGTCCTGTATCTTACCAATTATTTGATGCATGTTGAGACAAGCTTTAGGTCTAGAGAAAGTGTCTTTTTATTAATAAATATTCCATGTATAGCTTGAAAATAATGTGTATACTCTAGTTTCTAGGTGCAGTCTTCCATGTGTATCCATATAATGAAAAATTTAATTGTGCTGTTTAAATCTTCTTTATCTTTATTGAAGTTTTTGTCAGCTTTATCATTTAGTTACTTAGAAATTATGATGGTGGATTTGCCAATTTCATCTGGTGGATTATTCATCTTTTTCTTTATGTATTTTGAGGTTTGTTATTAGATGTATTCAAGTTTATATTTTTTATAATCTTCTGGTAAATTGAACTTTTTATCATATATAATAAACCTATATTTCCAATAGTGCCCTTTGACTTAAAGTCTTTTTTCTCTGATAGTAATAAAACAATATAAAAGAAATCAAGAAAAAAAGAAAACTAAAAACTAAAAAACAAAAAAACAATATAGGGTTCTCTCTAAGATATGACCTGCATGGTATATATTTCTCTACTCTTTGACTTTCAGAGTGGACCTATATCTTTATGTTTTTAGATGTTTCTCTTATAAATTGTATATACCTAGATCTTTGCTTTTTCACTGGAGAGTTTAGTCTGTTTATATTTAGAATGAATATTAATATATTTGGATTTGTTCATCATAATATTATGTATATTATATTCCATTTTTTTTCCTGTATTTTTTCCATCTTTCTTCTTTTAGATAGATTGATTTTTCCATTTTTAAACTATTTTTTTTTTTGTTGTTTCTGGCTACTTTACTTATTTTTCAAAATATATTTTTTATTTTTTTTAAAAGATACTTCGATTATATAAAATGTTACATAAAAAAAATGTAAGGGGTTCCCATATGCCCCACTCCCCACACCTCCCACTTTTCTCCACATTAACAACTTCTTTCATTAGTGTGGTACATTCACTGCAATTGATGAACACATTTTGGAGCATTGCCACTAAGCATGGATTATGGTTTACATTGTAGTTTACACTCTCTCCCACTCAATTCTGTAGGTTATGACAGGATATATACTGGCTTGTATCTGTCATTGCAGTGTCATTCAGGACAATTCCAAGTCCTGAAAATGCCCCCATATTACACCTCTTTTTCCTTCTCCCTGCCTTCAGCACCTCCAGTGGCCACTGTCTTGACATCAATGATATAATTTCTTCCATTGCTAGCATCACAATAAGTCTACAGTAGAATACCAGTAAGTCCACTCTACTCCATATTTTATTCCCCGATCCTGAGGATTCTGGGATGGTGACGCCCACTCTACCTCTAATTGAGAGGGGGGCTTCAATCCCATACGGCTGATGGATGTGAGTCTCTGGCTTGCAGTTGTAGGTTCTCTTGGTTCCTTGGTATGGTGGTTGTCCATCCTCACCTCCTTGTTAGTTCTCCTGGGTAAATCCAATGAAGGAGAGTAGGTGTTGCAACTTCTCTGAGGCTCAGGGCCCAGCTGGGACAGCCCAAAGATTCAAGTCTCTTGGACATACACCTACCAACTCCCGCTAAACTTTTCTTTTTTAATTTACTTACTTTGGTGTGGGTAGGTAGGGTATAAGCTCTTTGTCTATTCTTTGGGTGGTTACACAAATTTACTGTATATACTTACCTTAATCTTAATCTTAATCAGTATCTTTTCTGTCCTCAGAAAAAATATGAATTCCTAAAAACTTTTTAAAAACTCTTATGATACTCCTTTCTAACTTACATGCTATTGATGTTGAATATTTTTAGTTGTAGCCTAAACAATTAAAAATACTCAATTTATGAGTTGTCTCAACAATTTATGTGTTGTCTCATAAGTTAGGCATTACTTTTATTGTTTAATTTATTGTTTTTATATTTAACTACATATTTATCAATATCTTTTCTCACCATTCCTTCTTATATATCATATCTTCTATCTAGGATCATTTTTCTTCTCCCTAAAGTATATTCCTTTGCTTTTTCTCTATTGAAATAGAGAAAGTATGCGTGATGTGTGTGTGTGTGTGAGAGAGAGCGAGAGCGAGAGACGGGGAGAGAGAAAGGGAGAGAGAAAGATTCCATTTTTGTTTATGTGTGGCAGTCCTTTTAATTCACCTTCTTTCTTGAAAGAGCAATTCTCTGGATATTTAATTCTAGAGTCACAATTATTTTCTTTCATTATATCCATTATTTTCTGAAATTTTTCATGGCCATTGAGTATTCAGCAGGCAAAGCTATTTTATTTTCCTTTGTGGGGGATCTGTTTTTCCTTTCTAGTTGCTTCTAAGATCTAAGAATTTTATTATCTCCCTTTGGACCTCCAATTACATGTTTGTTAGGCCTTCTGTATTTGTTTTCCTTGTTCCATCTCTTTTGTTTCTTATCTTTCATGTTTTTCTTGATTGCATTCTGGAAAATTTCTTCTGTTCTAACTTCTGTTATAACTAATTCACTTTAGCTATGTCTAATATACCACTTGTTTACTTAGTTCTTAATGTCAGTTATAGTAATTTTCCTTTTTAAACATTTGGTTCTTTATCACATATGCTTGTCTCTTGCTCCTAATTTCAATCATCTTATTTTATTAAATATATTAAACAATGATTGAATGTTCTTTGTCTAATCATTTCAATACCTGATGTCTTTTTGTGAATCTGTTTTGCTTCCCCCCACACCCGTACATGGGAAGCAGGCACTCAACCCCTTGAGCTACATCCGCTCCCCAGGCCCCCACCCCCTTGCTTTTTTTTTTTTTTTAAAGATTTTATTTATTTATTCACTTATCCCCCCCTTGCTGCTTGTGCTCGCCGGGTCAGCTAACCACGCCGTGCGGGCGGGCTTGCCTTCACCAGGAGGCCCCGGGAACTGAACCCGGGGCCTCCCATATGGTAAACGGGAGCCCTACTGATTGAGCCACAGCCACTTCCCACCCCCCCCCCTTGCTTTTAATCACTTACATTGCTCAGACCATTTTGAGGTTTTGTGATATTTTACTTTGACCTTCTCACTTTCCTTGGAACTTTTATCTATAATTCTTTCAGGCCTGGGCTGAAAGTGGTTCCTTAAGAGGGAAAATATAATGGAGAAATATAATTGTTTATACTACTAGCTTGGGTGCTCTACTGATCTGGGTACATTTAAATAAGATTTCTGCTTAATTTTTTAAAAATTCAGAGCTAGCTGGGGTTACAAGTACTCTGGGGAGATTTTTTTCCCCTCCACCCATAAAGTATCAAGGTCAAGATCTGCAATTGTTATTGCCATCCATTTCTGCATGGGAGAGTTTATTTCTTGTTCATCTTTAGCATAGCAAATGGGGCCCTATAAAGTTTCTGGTTGCTGTTAGGATCTTCTGGCTAATGGTATAATTTTATAATCCAAACTCAAATGATTAAATTTGATTATCCTAAAAAAACTGTTTTGTTTCTGAGAATATAGACATGTAGAAAATAGGATATCTTTGTAATTTAGGTTAATAAATAAACCTTAACTAACTACTGTAGGGTGTTAGAATTTGAAAAGTAAAAGCAGACAATGTGTCAAGAAATGATACAGGATGCTTAATTTTCTTTTTGCTTTTTAACACCGATTTTATAATTTGTCATTTTCCTTTGCTGATAAATTTGCACTTTCTCTATAGGATATCAGTGTTAGCACTTTCTTTTCCTAAGCCCCAAACTTTATCTTGTTCACAGTCATTAAGTATTTTGTTTTTTGGGAAGTTAGTTCAAGCATCTTATTTAAGCTGTTAGGTTTCACCTCTGAGCTTGAAAGACCTTGCCAGCCACATTTAGCTGGCTGTTACATTGGATTTCTGGACTTTGCCTTTAAAGTGGCTCTGGTAGGGAAAGTTAAAAAGCCACTCACGGGTTGCATTGTCTTTATTTATACTCTCAAAAACAAGTTAAAGATGGCGAATTGCAGAGTTCTTCTGTAGTTCACTTTTGAAAAGGAATAATTATTCCACGTTTATTTAAAAAGGTTACATCTTGGTAAATATTTTTTTCTTTTTTTTTTATTCAAGCAGTTGTAGGTTTTCAGAAAAATAATGCAGAAAGTACAGAATTCTCATATACACCCCCAAACACATGCAGTTTTCCCTATTATTAACATTTTAAAGAAGCATTTAGTTTTTCTCTCTTGTTATTAAATTATCAACAAACTTTTTCTTTCAATCCTACATGATATGAGAAGGTGGGTGAGCCTTGGTTGTGATGAACAATTACAATAGAGTTTAAGAACGTCAGTATTTATATCTCTCAGGACTCAATTAATGTGAATTAGCAATAAAAACTTCAGTACAGTGGTAAAATGAAGCCGGAAGTGGAAAAGACTAACATAATTAGTTTGATTATATTGGGATAATTATACCATTTTTCAGGTGATGATTATACATGCTATAAATTTAAGCTTTTACTTTTTTCTGTGGTTTTTCTGAAATAATTCTTTGCATTCTGAATTTTAAAGACAGTTTATCCTACTGATTTGTCTTCTTCTTGCATATAGAGGCACTAGAATAGAAATGATCTCTGAAGCTCACAGTTTAGCATCTTACTCTGGTGAGGACTTTGTTCAAATCTAGATTCTGGGTTGGAGAAGAGGTTGTTGTAGTAATTGATTTTTCATTGAGGAGACAGGGAACTCATATCAAAAGCCACATTACATAAAGCATATATTTAGTTTGTGACCCTTATAGAAAGGGGAGTTTTCTTTTTCATGTATTATAAATTAGAGACTTAGAGTGATTATTTCACTGAATCCTGTCTCTCCTGGAACATATGTTAAATTCTGCTTGTGCTACTCAATTCCAGCATAGTAAGTATTCTGCATTAAGAAGTATTTTTACATTTGTTCTGTCAGTTATTAAGCAAAATTTAAATGTGGACCATCTAGTTCTAGTGCAGTGGTTCTTGTCATTGTTGAATGTGTATTGAGTACACACACCCGCGTGCATGGGTACCTCACTCTCAGGTCAGTCACTCTCCTATAGGCCATATCTATTTGATGAAACCAAGTGAGAAGTGGGGATTAGTGAAGTATAGTAAAACTGGGAAAAACTCCATATAAGTATAAGTAGTGATTTTTATATACCCATACTTGGTGTTTTCCTTTCCCTCCTATTTTTTTGTGTAAGAGGAAATTCAGGAATTGCAATTCTAACTATGTGTGCAATTGACATTGGGCCAGGGAATTCTCTATATGTACTTGGTCTTTCCAGTCATGTGTCAGTTGCATCAGCACTTTGTGAACTTAGGAAGCTTTTACTGATGCTTGAATCTTTGAGCAAAGGACTAGTGTCAGCCATTGTACTGAACAGCAGCATCACTTGTGACACTATCAGTGGAAGCCCAGTAATGAACAAAATACCATGGCTTCCCCTGGGACCCTTAATCTCTTGTGATTTGGTGATGCATGATGAGAAATTGTTCTTTGGTATTTAGAACACAGCCATTTCATCACCTCAATTCTTTGTTCATTTCTGAAACTTAGAAATGAGTATTGAAGATTATCTTTTACAAAATTTCTTTGCTAAGATTTTTTTGGGGGGAGCAGGGTGGTTGCTGGGAGGCAATATGCAGTGCTTTGAATTTAGAATGATGCATTTGTAGTCCTTTCCATTTGGAGAGCTCCTACCCAATTGTTGGATGCATAGCAACTTGATGATGGAAAAGTAAAACTAGAAATAAGAGAAACGGGGTTAAGTTAGAGGAGAGATCTCTTTTTATAGAAAAGCTCTGCTTTCTATAAGAGTTAGTAGAGTCCTTCAGCTAGGGAGGTTTCAAGAAACATTATATTTCTTAAATTTAAATTGAGTTTAAACAAAATTATTTATCAACAATTTGATTTTAGAAGACATTTTTCAGTACCACATGCATTTTGTAAAATTTTATCTATTTTTGCAATGAAAGATTTCTGAATTTGGTCTTTGTTTATTTTCTTTTTCCTCTTTTGCCCCATGACCCACTCTTTCCCTCTCCTCTCCCACCCAAAAATAAACTGTAATTTCAAACCAAAACACATTCATTTTCACCTTAGTACTTTTGGGTTCATCTTAGTGGATAATATCATACTGTAATAAAGCATGAGGTTTAGAGAAAGTTGCAAGGCAATATGGACACATATAAATGAGCAATTATGTTTTTCTGTTTTCCACTCTTGAAGCATCCTGTATTTTTCTTGATAGCACATACCACCTGGTGTAACCCAGTGGTTATTTGTGTGCTTGGTATGAGCCTGCCCCATTAAACTTGCAAGTTATACCAGGTCAGGAGATAAACCTTATCTTAGTTTGCTATATGTTGCCAAAGCAATATACCAGAAATGGGTTGGCTTTTACAATGGGAATTTATTAGGTTAAATACTTAAAGTTCTGAGACCGTGAAAGTGTCCAAATCAAGGCATCATGAAGCGATGCTTTCTCTCTGAGCTCAGCTCAGAGAGACACATGGCCGTGTCCGCTGTCTCCCTCTCCTCCAGACCTCCTCTCTTTCAGTTTCTGGCTCAAGTGGCTTCCTCTCAGCCTTTGTGCTCTGTTGATTCCAGCTTCTGGTCCTTGAGGCCTACTCTCAGCTTCCAGGTTCTTCTCTGTCTCCACAGCTTTTTTCTGTATCTGTGACTTTTATTCTTTCCTTTTTAAAGGACACCAGTAAGAGAATTAAGAGCCACCTTGGGTGATGCAATCTTATCAGAGGCCATTAACTGAGATAATTTAATCTAAAAGTCTCACCTATAATAGTTTTACATGCACAGGAATGGATTATCTCTAAAAACATGATCTTCTGGGGTCCACCCAGCTTCAAACTGTCACACATCTGTTTGATTCTTCATTGTATGCTTTGCTAGTTAGAAGCTGTCTTACAGCAGGTGCTTAATAACTATTGTTAAAAAGAAAAAAAGGAAGGAAATAAATTTAAGAAGTGTAAGTCAAGTTGAAAAGTATATGTCAAAGATAGATTTATATAATATTCATGGATAGCATGGTAGAAGACTGAGCATCAGGGTAAGAAATGCAAGGGAAGGTAATTTCTTCTTCAGACTCTCCTTTGACATTTCCTTTGTCTTCGGTGGCCACTTTTAATAGCAAAACTAAAGTCTTACTTCACAGATTTTGAACCCTAAGTATATTAAGTATGACCTTTAGATTTTTCAGAATCTTCCCAATTTAACCAGAATTACTTTGACCATGGCAGTGAATCAGGGTCAGAACAGATTTGCCATTATTTCTGAGCATGAGTTGACACTGCTCTTCAGTAATCCTGTTTTGAAATGGTGTGCTGAATTCAGAATGATCTTTAATTCTGTGCTGTTTCTCTTGTGTTATTTTCTAGCTTCCTACTCAAGAAAAAAATTAGTAGTAACATATTTTCTCATATGTTCATTAATGGAATTTGCTAAGGTATTGGATTGTTTTGTATACCACCGGACCAAGGATTTTGGTGTCCTTTGGTTTTCTTAAAAGATATATATATATATATAAGGTTGAGTACTATATACGCAATCATAAGGTTGTTTGAGGACTTTGGTGATGTCATGAAGGTTTCTTATTCCACATTCTGTGAAATTTCTATTAATAAAGGAGAAGATGTGTGAGGTTGATGGAGGTGAGGTAGGGTGGTGGAGTAGGGAGTCTTGCAGACTTGTCTGTCATGCCGAGAGGTTATGCTTGAACCATCTCAGTCAGTGACATCCTCTGGATGTGAAGGAAGAAAGAGGAGACCATGGTATATGCATATGTGCCCCCTATTTGCTTTTACTAGGCACGTAATACTTCATATATGAATTGTAACAGCTAGCACAGTGCCTGGCACAAAGTTGACGCCCCAAATATTTTTATTGAATTGACTTGGTTGGAGCTTTCAGGGACAACCCCAGTCAACAACAAAACATGTTAGGAAAAACAAGTAGACTCTAAACTGGTTGTGCCTAGAGATGTAGGAATAAACTGAGTAAGGTTGTAGTGGACTGTTTTTAGAAAATCTAGGAAGGAATGTATAGACTTCCACCATGTTTAAAAAGTGATGAGAGGACAAAAGAAAGCTGCATCTTTTTTGTTCTGAAAAGAGATTATTAAAAGTGATTTTTTTCTGAAATGAAATGAAAAGGGTGGAAGCTGGAGTGGAGAAGGTAGGAGGAAGAAAAACAAAGGTAGCACTTGAAAACCCATGCAGAATCTTGCAGGTGAGAGGCATGTTTAAATTCAGTTTGGGGTTAGGTACAGAAAACAGCCATTTGTAAGGGTGAAGGAGTAGAATCCTAAATGTCACTGAAGTACAGGTGTTGTGGAGGATGTGGATTTCTTTTCTGTCTGAAATAAAAATGCTAGCTCATATTTATTGAGCACTGACTGTGTGCCAGCACCTGCGTTAGTGCTTTACATTTGCTACCTCATTTAATCCTTACACCAACCGCATGAAATAAGATGCCCTGTGATTATCTCTGTTTTTCTGATGAGGAGCCCGAGGGACCTTTTTCAAAGGAATATGTTTTATGGTCATTGAAGGGATATATTAAAATGTATATTTATAATACATGGAAATGTTCTTCAAAAAGAATGTTCTCCAGAAAATAAGAGAACTATGCATTTGAGCAAGAATTAGAAATTACAAAAATGTGAGAAAAAATGTACCACCCATAATCTATATAGGTCAGAAGCATCTGTTAATATTTTGATATATTTCCTTCTAATTTTTTAAAGAAATTTTTTTAAAACATAGCAGAAAGAAACTACAGTTTTGTAGTCTGTTTTATTCAGTCAACATGCTAACAAAATATTTTCTTGCATCATGAAATATTCTTCGAAAACAGTTACAATGCCTGTACAACATGTTATTAGGCAAATCATGTAATTTACTTATGTTTCCTTGTTTTGAACATTTGAGTTGATTCTAATTCCTTGCTGTCATGCGCATGAAATTTTTTACAGCCATATTGAAGTATATTTTATATACCATGGAATTTGCCCATTTCAAGTATATAGTTAATTACTTTTAGTAAATTTTACAGAGTTGTGCAACCATCTCCATAATTCAATATTAGGACATTTTTATCCCCCAGTAAGGTCAGTCTTGCCCATTTATAGTTATTTCCCATTCCTACCCCCAGTGCCAGGCAACCACAAATCAACTTTTTGTCTCTGTAACTTGGCTATTTTAAATAGTGCTGCAATGAATGTACTTGTACTTGACTTTTGGTACATATAAGTGAGCATTTCTCTTGAGTATATATATACCTAGGAGTGGGATTGCTGGGTCATAGAGTAGGTATAACTTCAAATTTACCACAAATTTCCATTTTCTCCACATCCTCATCAATAGTTGCTGTTCTCTGTCTTTTTAGTTTTATCCATTCCACTTGATTTGTATTTCATTGTGGTTTTTATTTGTATTTCGCTGATGAGTAACGAGGGAGATTTACCTTTAAATATCTTTTTTTTTGCCATTTGGATATCTTCGTTTGTGAAGTTCTTGTTCGATTTCTTTGCTCATCTTTCAACTTGGTTGCCTGTATTTTTCTTGTAAGTTTATTGGTGTTTAAAAAAAATATATTCAGGATATGAGTCCTTTGTCAATTATATGATTTCAGATATCATCTTATACCTTTTGGCTTGCCTTTTCATCCTCGTAATCATGCCTTTTGGTCAACTTATCAATCTTTCCTTTATAGCTAATGATTTTAACATCCTGTTTGTGTCTTGGAAATAAATTTGATTTGGAAACTAAAGAAGTTTAAACTGAAACTAATTAGAAGCTGATCTTTGGTCTTTTGAGGTCTCTTACGTGTTAGAATGAAGTCCTTCAGAAGTCAGGCTTATCTCCCTTCCCACTTCCCCTCCCCTTCAGTGGGTTCTGAGCTCTAGCTTCCAGCAGCCCCTTTGAGACGGTTGAGGCCTCTGCTCTGCTCAGTTTCTCAGCCTCTCAGCCGTCCCTTTACCTCAGCTTTCAAGCTTTTCAGCTGTTTTTAAGTTTTTGAGCTGCCACTTTTCAGGCCCTCAGCATCTCAGCTGTCTTGAGGCAACCTCTGAACTAACTTTTTAGAATTGGCCCATGTCTCCAGGGGAAAAGTGTCACTGGATGCAGAACTCACCTGTGTACATCTACATTCTTTCTGAGCTCTTGGCTTCTCAAATCCTCTCTGCCTTGGTAGCTCTTAGAATCTTCAAAGAGATTTTTTGAAAAACTACCCTGCTTTTCTGGTTTTTCTTGGTGTGAGGCTTAGTGTGCCACAATCATTTCTTTCTTTGCCAGGAGCACAAGTCCCTAGGAATGTTTTTAAGGCTGTTGATAGAGCATGCTGAATTGTAGTAAGTTTACATTTCCTTCTTTCGAGTGTCAGTTTGTCAGAATTATTTTCATATTTTTAAATCTTTGAAAATTTGCTAGGCAAAAAAATAACATTGCATTTTTATTTCAGTTTTATTCTAATGAGACTGAAGTTTCAAATGATGTTTGCTTTTTCCATGGTCTGTTTATGGTTACCTGTTAATATCTACTACTTTTCATTGCTTTTAAGAACTATGTAACATTGCATGAAGTGGTAACTAAGAACTTAGGCATATGAAGACAAAAGGTTATTACCTTAACGGATTTTAAGATAATCAGCCTTCCCTTTTTAATGTTCCAAGTTTTGAAGGCAAAGATTTTGGTTCCTTTTCTTTTGTATTTATTTTTGATAATTGTTGTACAGTAGGGTCCATGTTAACATGAAGCAGATGGCATTAAAAAAAAAATAAGGTAGGGATAGGAGCAGGAAGTCCTGTAGACAGTGTCCTTTGCCTTTTGAGGGTTATATCATGCTGTGTTCAGTGATTAATCACTGTGAACAGTTTTTTTTTTGTCACTGATTTATATTTTATTTAGGAGCACGGCTTCAGGTTTGTGGACATAAGGCATGCCATTTACTTCTTTCTCACATCTTCCTAAATCACTACTTTAAGATCAAATTCTCCTTTATAATGTGCCACATTTGTTGGAGATCAACACCTGTTTCATAACTTTTCACAGATATAAAGAGGAAATCCATGTCTTCCCTTCTTTGCATGAAGTAAATTAACCTCATTTATGGAAGTATCCCATAAATGCTGAATAGTAAGTAGCCTTACTAGTTGCACCTTGAAGGAGTTTAGAGTAAGACAGTTTGGGACTGAACTTACAGTTCTAACACATGCTTAGAGAAATTTTAAAAATCTAAAGCATTCTCCATTCACATAGTTTATCCAACTATAACCAAATGTTTGGATTGGAAGAAATCAAGACATTTTAATTTTTAGTCAACATTATGAAAATAGCGTCCAGGGATGAGGATAGTGGCATTTTCCCTATTATGTTAGGCAAACTTGGGCTCTTTTAACTGTGGAAGTATAGTTTTACTCACAGAAATGTCCTTGTTTTAGTCCCTGCCCTGCTATTTTTACTTAAACTTTTTTCTTTCATCAACTCTGCGTAAAACACCATGTCTGCTCTCATGCTGCTTTTGGCCCTCAGGGGATGTGTTCACAAGAAAAACTGATGCCTTTGGGGAAGGCTGGCCTAAAAATAAAATCCTCAAGGTGTTAGACCAGGGGTGTGGAGCAGATCCAGGGACAGCATCTTTACCATTGCAAATTGTTGTATTATGTGGAATAAAAGTCCCTTTCTCTTTTCTAGGATGATGAGAGAGGCAGCATGGCATTTTGGAAAGAGCAGGGACTTTGGAGCCAGGCTGCCCTGGGTTCCAATTCCACGTCATTTACTGACTGTGTGACCGGAGGCCTGCCACCTTCTGAGCTTTGATTTCCTTATCTTAAAAATGGGGAAAGTAACTTCTACTGTTGGTTTGTTTCGTCAGGATTAGCAATAATATATGTTAAGGTCTGGCACATGATGGGTATTTAAATGGTAGCTGTTACTGTACATCTTAAACCATTTCTCTCATTTTAGAATAAGACTGCTTTGCTGTTCCCCTCCTCTCCCCTCCATGTAGTGATGATTTACATATTCTGGACCTAGGTTGCCTGATAATCCTAGCTCTGCTACTTAAGTTGTGTGATCTTGGACAAGTTACCTAAATTCTTTGTACTTCAACTCCCTCATCTCTAAATGAGGACAGTCATGATGCCTGCCTTCTAGAGTTGTTAATTGTGCTAATATTTGTAAAGTACTCAGAAGAGTGTCTGGCTTATGTGTAAGCACTTGGTAAATACTTAATAAATCAAAGTAAACATTCAAAGCCAATATTAATTGGTAATTGTTTTTAATAAAGGTAATGGGGTTGGAGATGGGAATAGAGACTGCATTGTTGTATGTTAAAAGATGGACCCACAGATAAGAGAAACAAGAAAGAAGTTTAATGAGATAAAAATGGACAGCCCTGAAACTGGAACAAATTTAGATGGCTGCTGTTGATGAGCAGGAATATAAGAATGACAGAGATTTTCACTGTTAAGTAACTCTTATGAGAACCTGCAGAGAAATGTTCTCATGAGAATGTTTCTCTGTTGTCAGGAAAGAGACCAATAGAAAAAGGAAGGTGGCTCAGGAGGAAAGTATACTTTCATTTAGCATTCAACTAGCAAAAGAATACCACACCATTTCTCCTCCAGTTGATAGCTATCAAGCAATAAATATATTATACTACATATATACATAGTATTGTATGTTTTGGATGTAGTGTTAGAAGTTGAATGGGTCTATGTATTTTTTTCTGAATGACCATCAAATGTCACTGTGCATAAAATGTTTTATCTTTTCTTTTGCCTTGAATTAGCATAAACAATGCCAGAGTTGTCTTCTTTTCAGTTGAATTTTTATAATAATTTCTTTTTATAGCCTATATTTCAGGTAACGCCAATTTTCATATAAGGCTTTTTTTTTTTTTAAGATTTATTTTATTTATTTATTCCCACACCCCCTTGTTGTTTGCACTCTGTTTCCATTTGCTGTGTCTCTCTGTGTCTTCTGTTTAGGAGGCACTGGGAACCGAATTCAGGACCTCCCATGTAGGAGAGAGGTACTCAATCGCTGAGCCACCTCAGCTCCCTGCTCTGTAGTATCTCATATTATCTTTCCTTTTTGTGTCTCCTAGCTGCACCATCATGCCACATCAGCTCGCTGTGCCTGCCCATCGCGCCAGCTTACTGTCTTGCTTGTGTTTTCCAGGAGGCACTGGGAACCGAACCTGGGACTTCCCATGTGATAGGCGGGAGTGTAATTGCTTGAGTCACATCCACTTCCCAAGGCTTTGTTTTAATCTGAATTAATATCTGATAGATTCATGCAGATGTTCTTATATTACCAACTTAGTAGTTAGCTCTTATGTTAATGAACCATAGCTACTGCTCAAAGAGAAATCAAAGCATAGAAACTTTGTAAAGGGGAAGAAATTTTAGGGGAGACTTAAGAATATGGACAAGTCTATACAATGAGAAAAGAAATATGTTTTTTATGGTAGTGTGATTTTCCCTCCCTACCATATTTTACAGAGGTTTGTACAAAGAGACAGAGTAAAAACAGATGGTTTTGTAATTTCTTAGTGTGAATTTTAAGAATATTTTTATGACTGAGAATTTTTTTAAAAATTCACCACACCCTGTTTTACACAGACTTTCATTGGCCATAATACATATTTTAAGTTAAGAAAAATATTCACAATGATGTCAAAGCTCAATGACTGGAGGAGGTAGAGCAAATAGCTGAGTTGTACCCCACACTTGTACTCTCTTTTTCATCCACTTGCAACCCTATACTGTAAAATAGAGCAGCCCAGAATTTTACCCCCTGGGCTAAAAACTAGAGACCTCTTTTATTAAGACATTAAAAAAACTGGGGAAGAATTGGGGTTGCTAGTTGGAGTACCTGTGCCCCAAATAAAATCCTTCCCTTCCTGTTATTTGTAGACCTACTGCCTGCCAATTGACAATTCCAATCTCTTCAGCAGAGAGCTCCCTGCCAGCTGACTATCATAGGAGAGACTGGCAGAAAAATACAGCCATGTGTCCAATGGCAGAAGAAACCCACAGCAACCATTGAGAAAAAGCTACCCTCTCCCCTATTCAGAATATACACTAGATAGAGGACATGAAAAAACAATATCATGAGAGAGTAGAAACAAACTAATAAATGTTCCAGAAGAAACAGAGATTAATCAAAGAATAGGAGATAATATAAAAGAAAACTTTATGGGAGATTCTAGAAGATGGCACCTGGGAAGTCAGAACAGGTTGCAGTAAAATAGAAACAATAAAAGAATAAGGAAAAATTCTTGGAAATTAAATATTTGACTTCTGAAATTAAACAATTTAATGAGAAATTGGAAAGATGACTATAAGGAAATCTCCCAGAACACAGTGCCAAAAGAGAAACAGGAGATTTGAAAGAAGGATTAAGAGACAGGCTCAGTCAAGTTGGTCTAACATCCAAATACTTAGAATTCCAGAAGATACAGTAGAGTAAACAGAGAGTTAAAAATATCAAATAAAAAATAGAAGCTCCTCTTGTGTTCTAGGAAATAATCTGAATCTTCAGAAGTTCTGATGACTCAGTACAATGGATGAAAACAACTTTAATGCAGACTAATTCTTGTGAAATTTAAGAATACTAAAGATAAAGAAAAGAAACTAAAAGCTTCTAGAGGAAAAGCAAGGTCATCATGTACCCACTCATTTTTAAGCACTTCCTTGTCTTTTGGCACAACAAGGTATATCAGCCTCATCTCTTACTTTTCCTGACACAGACCTGAAGCATGCCATTTTTCTAAGGAGCTTTGGTTCCTTTTATTGGTGAATGGTGTTTAGAAACCAAGACCTGAGTTGAGTGATAGGTGACTTATTGCTTTGGGATATCATGACATTTAGGCCCTTTTAGCAGTAGATAGAGTTTTGGGGAAAATACATGTTGCTTAGTTTGTTGTCTATTTGAGATTCTAATATAAATGGTAATGTTATCCTAAGTCCCAGAAAGGATATATCTAAGTGGGAACAAAAAGATTCCATGATTGCTTTAAAAATTAATTTAATATAGCCACCTGAAATTGTTTGATGATTTGTGAAGGATCAATTAGTAAAAAACCATAAATTGGAGAGTACTTGGTTTTCCTTAGGGATGACCCAACCTGGGAATTGGTGAGACAATGAATAAATCAACGAGAATATTGTTTTTCTTATGTGATTGTGTTTCCCCTAAATTTCTCCAATTACTGATTATTAAACACTTCAGAAATATAGAAAAGGGCATAGAGCAAAATTTGTTTTTTGTGGATTTTGGAAAGCAGCTAGCATTTTAAGAAATGGTAGCTATTACTAAGTTTTCACAAGTTTGGACCAGTGCAGAGTCCAGCTGATTTAAACTTAGTTGCGACTTCCCTCAGCAGTCCCTGGAGAATGCACTGCCCCCTGGAAGCACAGATTTGGACAGCCTGCACATCTTCATGGCTCCCTCCCTACTGCTAGATTTTCACTATCAGTAAAGACCATGCTTTCTGGTTTACTGGTAAGGGAGGGCATGTTTTATATACTTTCCCTTAGGTTAGAATGGCTTTAAATCTATAAGGAGAGCTATAGAGTTTGGGCAACTAAAAACGACCTAGTCAGCAACCCTAAACAATGTTTCTGTTTAATGTGCATGAGAATCATCTGAGGATCTTGTTAAAATGCAGAGTCTAATTCGGTAGAACTGGGACCTGATGGTTTCCATTTCTGCCATCCTCCCAGGGTATGCAGATGCAGCTGGGCCACAGGCTGCACTTTGAGTAGCAAGTTCTAGAATAACACTGAAGGTTTGCTATTTTTTAAACTTGGCATTCCAAAGACAAGGAACATAGCAACGGCTTCCTATTAAAGGCTTAATTAACCTTTCATTCAAATCAAAGAGTATTTCGTGATAGGAGATAGAAGATGGCATGGGGGAAAAAGTAAAGATAGCTGGTGCCATGGAGAAGTGCTTCTGATAGCATCAGCTGCCTGCTCTGCAGAAGTGGATGCATTGTGTGAGAGTAGAAGCTGCCCTTAAAGCAAGAAGAGTGAGCAAGGAACAGATGTTGGAATGTCTCTGCTGGGGCATTGGTAGCTGGAGTAAAACTGCTACCTGCACGTTTATACTTTAGTCTACGGGATCACAGGTACTGGAACCTCCTTGAAATGTGTGCCCCAATGTGGTCCTCACATATCATTCACTAACCCCCAGAGGCAACCATGTTTTCCACTGAGAAAGCAAATCCTTGAGAACCTGTCCCTCTGCGGTCTTTTGGGAGCACTCAAGATGCAGACCAGCAGTGGAGCTAAGTCCTTCAGCCCTGTGCCCTACACATCTTATCTGTATCTATAAGCACATAGCAGCGTAATTAAAGAGGTTAAGAAAGAGAATAGTACTTGTCGAAATATGTCTATCAGAAAAGATAATTAAGTTCAATTACTAACGCCAGTGTTATCTGGGTCAATCAGCTATAAAGAATACTTCTTATAGACTGAGGTTTTATTATTAGATTTTCAATGAGGCAAGGTATTATACCGTCTTTCCAATATATTAAAATTATTCCTTGAGTTTCAACTTGGTTATTTTACTTTTTCATATAATAAAAATAATAAAAGTCACTTAAATATAGAAAAAAAGTGAAAAGAAGAAAAATCGCATATTGCTACCACCATTACTTTCAACGTTTGGGTGATTATTTCCTTTGAGTTTCTCTCTCTCTCTCTCTCTCTCTCTCTGTGTGTGTGTGTGTATGCGCATTTGTTTAATAGTGTTGTAATTATACAATATATGCAAAGTTCAATCCTGTTTTTTTATTACTTAACATTACATTATAGGCATTTCTTAATGTTTTTTACAGTCTTCATAATTAACACTTAAAGTGGATGAATCATATCTTATCAAGTTACTTAACTAGATTCCTAAATATTGGTCATTTAGATTGAAACATTCTTAAGAGCTGTCAGCATTTGGAATATATGTGGGGAGATGGGAAGTGGAGGTGGAAGACTAGAAGAAAGGAAATGTTCTTTTTAGTAGCTTTGCTTTAGTTTTTTTTTTTTTTTTTTTTTTCTGTGACTTAAAAATTATCCTTAAATCTTGTAAAGTATGAGACAGCTCTGTTATTTCGTGAAAGGGATTCACAGTGCAGTGGATATGTTACTAGTTGGATAATTAAATTTAACAGAATACATTTAATCCAAAGGAATCCCAGGTTGCTGGACTGTATTTAAAATCAGTCTTTCCTCCTTACCATTCTTGGTTACAGACATAATAAAAACTCCCACAGGTACCTTGCTCCTGGAGGGATAATGCCCCCAGTGTTAACCTGGAGGTGTGCATAGAGTGCATTTGAGCACAGAGGGAGGGGGCCTAGTCCAAGCTACAGGCATGAGAATGCTTCCTGGAGAGAGTGATATCTGAAATCAGTCTTAAAGGAAATTTGAGTGACCTGACATGGAGATGTGGAAGGCTTTCTAGGTAGAGGGACAAGCAGGGGCCATGGCCCATCCCCAGACTGGTCACTGCAGGGAGATGGGATGCTGGACAGTGCTACCTCCATGGCACAGGGGTCCTGTCCTTACCAGATGACAGGAGAAGAGGTGCTGGTCAGAAAAAAACAAATAGGTGGGCATATTATAATCTGGGACAGAGGAGAGGAGGGAAGAGTTTCCCAACTACACATGTATCCTTCAGAAATCTTTATACACATTTTTTGGGTAATCATTCTCCCAGGTCCCATGGCCCCTGAATTCTTAACCAATTGTATGTTGGGTCTCTCAAGTGTTGAAGAAGAAGAAGAAGAAAAAAAGACCAACCATCATTTTTGTAGTTGACGGAAATCCATGAAGTGCTAACATGATTAGGATGTGATTTTTAAAAATCATCTGGCTACTGTTTGGTGAATGGTCTTAAAAGGGGAGGGCAAGACTGAGGAAGGGATATAATTTAGAAAGCTCTCACCTAAACTAGGGCCATTGGCCACAGAGGTGAAATAGTTTAGGTACTATTTCGGAGGTAAAATAAGCAGTATAGAGTGACTGGTTTGGTGTGCTGGAAGAGGAACAAGAAGAAAGGGTGTTTGACTCTCAGGTTGGAGTAAATGCATGGTGAGGCCATTAACTGCATTTGGGGTACAGAAGAAGATTAGTAGTAGTTATCATTTTAGATGAGTATTTCTTTTCCGGTGCTTTTTTCCTCTCAGCAGTGGTTCCCTAGAAATCAGAGCCTGAGGCAGAGCTAACATAGTAGTCTGTTTTGAGATGTGCAGTCCCAGGGCAGCCAGAGTGAGGGAAAAAGGGAAGAGGGGCAAGAAGAGAGGAAAAGCAAATACAAGGTGACTGTCACTGATCTGGCCACAACTTGATCACGTGGGGTGTCTTCCAGATAGGCTTTAAAGGCCTGCTGGGCAATCAGGGGAAGGAAGGAAGAGATATTTGTTTGCCAGCTCCTTTCCATCTCTCTGTCCCAGTTCAAGAGTTTACACCATGGGTATTTGATCCTTATTCTCGGTGTGGATTAAGCAGACACTCTGGGCAACCACTGGGAAGGCAGATTCCATGCCTCAGAGTGGGGCAAGTAATCTGAGTTGAGAAGTGGTTGGAGGAGCCAGTGGGTTCTGTGGGGAAAGGTTTAGGCAAGCAGCAGAGGTCTAGGGGACTTAGGGAGGTCCTGGTGGCAAGTGGCGCTGAGTGAATGTGGGGAGATACAGAAATAGTGTCCAATGAATTTTCCCAACTTCTCTCAACCCTGTTCTCTTTTCCTGGTTTCCAATTTATAGTCTAAGTGTTTTATCATGCTCTTATGTCTATTATACTGTTTTATTTTATTACTAGTCAGATTTTAATCATATATCCATATCTCTCTAATTTCCGTGAACCTGATGCCTCTATTTAGATCATTTCTAGGCTATGGGTTTAATACAATTGTATTTCTCTGTTTACTCTCTCTGGCTCATTACTTAGAGGACAGAAAACTGCTCTAAGGGTCAGATCACACTCAGCACTTGATTTCATCATTCTCTGGGTATTACTATGCTAATCTTTGCAGCTTGCGTCCCACATAGACAAGATTCACCATATGTTTAATTAAAGAAGTATAGAAGGCCAATAGCTAATGAGAAAATTATCATTTTAAAGTCAATGCTATAACTCTTAAAGGTTTTATAAACAGGAAGTAAAAGGAGACAATTAGATTATGATTGTGATGATAGAACTTTTTTTTCCTCTTTTTTTTCTTTTTAATATTTTAAAAGATGCTTAGATTACATAAGTATTACTCAAAAATTGTAGGGATTCTCATGTTCCCCACCTCCCACACCTCCCACAACCTCCCACATAAACATCTTTCATTAGTGTGGCACATCACCTGCAATGGATATATACATCCTGGGGCTTTGCCACTAAGCATGGACCATAGTTCACATTGTAGACCACATTCTCTCCCACACAGTTCTGCATATTATATGCTGATATAAAATGGCCTATATCTGTCATTGTAATGTCACTCAGGATAATTCTCAAGTCCTGAAAAAGCCCCTGTATTAGAACTGCTTTTCCTTCTCCCTGCCCCGAAAGCAACCATTGGCCACTGGCTCCTCATCAATGTTGTAATTTCTTCCATTGCTTGAATCACAATATGTCTACAACAGAATACCAGTAAGTCCACTCTAGTCCATAGCTCTGTCCCCAATCCTGAGGAGTCTGGGATGGTGATGTCCACTCCACCTCCAAGTGAGAAGGAGCTTAGAACTTTTAAAGTTAATGACTCAGTATCTTTTTGTTATGCATATTCTATATGCTAGACCCTGAACTGGGCTTAAGAATGTGGTGCTGAGCAAAAAAACTCAGATCTCTGCTTTCCTGGAGTTTACACTCCAGTCAAGATGAGTTTGGGGATGGGCATCAATCAAAGAATCAAACAGATAACTGTAAAATGACTGCTGATGAGAGAAGTACATGTTGAAATAAGACAGTAGAAGGGGGATGGAGGTGGCTTTGTCAGAGGCTATAATGGGAAATAATGATGAAGGAAGAGTAATAATGACCAAGGTGAAGGGGAATAGGGTTGGAGAGGCTATTAATCATTTAGCAAATATTTATTGAACACCTCTTAATGGAGGTACAGTTTTAGGTGTTGGGAATACAGTTGTGAATAACCCAGACAAAAATTCCTATTCTCTGAGAAGTTGGTAGTTTGGACCAGGACGATGAAAAAGGGGCTAGAGAGAAGTAGCCAATGGTAGCGATATTTAGGAGTTAGAACACAATTCCTATTGATGGAATGAGTATGGCTGAGGGAGGAAGAAAGCTGGTGGTCTAGTCACTGAGCGTGACTGCTGGTGGAACAGATTGGTGGGGTAGGGGTGGGGGAGGGTGTGTGGGTGTGGGGCAGAGGTTCATGATGAGTTTAATTTGGACATGCTGAGTTTGAAGTGCCTTTGACATATCTAAGTGGAGATGCTAAATAAGCAGTTGGGAACATGAGGCTGGAATTCAAAACTAAGGTTTGGGTCATAGAAACACATTTGTAAGGTATCTGCATATAGATAATAATTGAAGGTGTAGGCAGAGAGGAGATTGCCCGTGACATGAGAAGGCCACGAACCAAATTAAAAATTTTTTTTTCTTATGTGTGTTTCTCAAAGTCAGACTACTTTGTTATATTGCTCTCAATTAGTATGTGAATTTAAATCTGAATGTCCATGTAAGTGAAAAAAAAAATAAAAAACAAAACTTGTTTTCACCCTTGTTCTATGCAAAGAGTTTATAAGCGATAAAAGATTATATTCAAGCTTTACTATAGCAGTTATAGATCAGGGCAGGCTTATGATTTGTTTTAAGATTTGGCGTTTATTATTTAATAAGACTTGATATTTCCTACTGACTGTTGAATCTACAGTCTAATACCATTATGAGAAATGTCAATGGCAGATAAGAAATGTGTCTAAATACTTTAAAAAGGCTAATGCAGTGAAATTGGCCAGCATTTCCCCCAGTAATAGTTTCCAGGCAGGTAAAAGTTTGGATTCTCAGCAGAACAATGGCCTGATGAATATAAGCTAAAAAATAAGAAATGGAAACAGGAAAAAAGGGAATAGGGACAAAACCCATCACTGATAGAACTCATAGAATTGTAATTAATTTACTCTTCTATTAATTGCTAACCTTTCTTGCCACTTGAGTTTTAGTTTTAATTGTCATCACAAGACACTTAGGGTTTCCTTCTCTGAAACAGAGCCCTTGCTGACATTTAGTTTAATTCTCCTTAGTATTTGTGGGGAGAAGTAACACGAATGCAAACAAATCCTCATGCCTAATTTTAAAAATGCCCATGGAAGAACTAAATGTTCCTTTGAACATTAGTGACAGAATTCTTTTTTTGTGTGGTGAATATTCTGGTTGGAATTAGAAATATATTAGGAATGGAACTGTGTTATAGATAGAACACTGCTTATGGTTCATATTTAAAATGTGCACACAAAGCAGTTTTTCTTTGTAGCTTTATTGCTTCTAGGTTTTAAATTAGATATACCTTGAAAATAAATGAGATTTTGAAGCAAAGGTGATTTTTCTCGTTATAAAAATACTTTAAATAAACCTGTCCCCCTCCCCCCGCACCTCTACCTCATTCCACTGCATTGGATTATTGCATATTCTCTTTTGGTTAGTTTCTTCAAAGCTTCCTTATACTCTATTTACAAATAAACCAAAGAATAAAAGGATTCCAGAAAAATAACATAGACATTGCTATAGTGATATAAATTTGTTTGTGGACTATTCTTTAACTATAAAGCAGTTTGCTTTACATTTAACATTTCAAATACAGATCTTGGTAGTATGAGGGGAGGAGAAGTAAGTTGGAAGATGCTGTGATAGCTAAATCCTCATCTTTTCTAATAGAAAACCAGGAGTTAATCTCTAACATTCAAAAATCATGAAATAGTCATTTCTTTATCTTATTTAGAAATAAAAAAGAGTAAGTGCTTTAAAAAAGTTAAAATAATTGAAAATGGCTACCTCTAAAAACAGGAATAGTGTGGTGAAGGGTGAGGCAGGTTTTCTTGTGTGTCATTTTGGAACTCATCTGATTATTTTTAAAATTATGTGCATATATAATATAAATAAATATTAAAATGAGTACAGAAAAATCCTAATTTCACAAAACAGTGCAAATGAATTTAATTTACTAAATATTTATTGGGCTGTATACAAAGCATGATATTCATAGGGAACAATGAGATTAATAAAATCAATCTCTAGGAGAATATAATCTTTTCAGAATAAAGCAAGTATCTAAATCACTATAGTGGCAGATGAGTCTAAGTGAACCAGACCAAGAGAATACTCTGACTTCCGTTGACCATGCCAGCCACTGAAGCCCCAGTGACTGTGACATTTAAGCATTATCCAAACATAAAACTCTCTATATCATTAACTGAATAGCCCCAACATTGTTTCTGTAGGTGCTATCCAAAGAGAGAACCATAAATTCAATCATTTCTGCCATATGCATGTATGTGTATATATATATATGTATATGTGTGGGTGTATATATACCGATATATATGTGCCTAAAGTATCAGGAGTTTTACATGTGGACATCATATGGTATATGTTATATACATATATATGTGAGTGTATATATACAAACACACAGATATACACATATTCACCTGAATTTTAAGTTTTTCTTACTTGGAAAATGTAGGAAGAGTTTCCAAAATATGCCAAATAAAGACTGCTTTAAATGAAAATTAACATGAGGACTGTTGTGTAAATATAACCTTTGTAAACTAATTGACTTCTGTTATGCTGTCACTGTCCTAATTCCTATGGGAATGTAAATTAGAAGACTATAACTTTTATATAATCTTATTTGAAATTCAAAGAAACCTCAGGTCACAAAAGTGTTTGATGAGAAGTCCTGAGAGGAAATAATTTTTTGATGTAGTTACTATGAGAATGCAAAAGCACTGCCTTGGTTATTATATTTTCAGTAAAATCAGGAAGAGGGCAGGGGATATTTACATTCTGGTGAGCCAGGAGTCCAATAGAGTGTAGGGAGCATTCTACAGATACTGGGGAAAGGCATTAAATCTATGCATCCTATGTTCCCCGATATTATAAATTAAGGCTCTTTAATGTTTAACTACAAAATTGCTTTTGTATAATCCCATTGTAGACTCTTTATATATTAGGGAAAAATTTTACAATATGTTTTTTATTTTTTTAAAAGCTATTTAGAATGCATAAATGTTACATACAAAATATTGGGGATTCCCATATGCCCCACTCCCTACCCCTGCCACATATTCCTACATTAACAACATCCTTCATTAGCATCGTATATTCATTACAATTGATGAACACATTTTGGAGAATTTCCACTAAGCATGGATTATAGTTTACATTGTAGTTTACATTCTCTCCCGCACAATTTTGTAGGTTATGGCACGATATAAAATGGTCTGTATCTGTCATTGCAGTGTCATTTAGGACAATTCCCAAGTCCCCAAAATGCCCCTGTATTACTTTCCTTCTCCCTGCCCTCAGAACCTCCAGTGGCCACTGCCTCCACATCAAAGATAAAAGTTCTTACATTGCTAGAATCACAATAAGTCTATAGTAGAATACCAGTAGGTCTACTTTAGTCCATAGTTCATTCCCCAATCCTGAGGATTCTGGGATGGTGATTCCCACACCACCTCTAATCGAGAGGGGACTTCAATCCCATAGGGGCAAATGGATGGGGCTCTCATACTTGCAGTGGTAGACTCTCTCTGTTCCATTTGGATGGTCATTGTCCATCATCATCTCCTTGTTAACTGTCCTGGGTGAGTCCAATGAATTGGAGAGTAGGTGTTGCAACTCTGTTAAGATTCAGGGCCCAGCTGGTACATGGACAGCCTAAAGATTTAAGCCTCTTGGACGTACGCCTATCAACTCGAGTACTAACTATAGGTTCAAATAGAAGGGGCAGAAGAGCCATGTGTAGGGAAACCACAACTGAGTCCAACTCTGTCACACTGGGGAGCATAAATTCCAAAGTAGGGCCCACTGGCAAGGCACCAAACTCCTGAGCTATCTGTTCTGACTATAGTGTCTGGATGTCTCCAGAGCCCTCAGGAGCCCTGCTATGGCAGTCAAAGAGATCCTGCTGAGGCATGCATAAGTGTAACCTCTGGATTGACTTCCCGACTCACTTTGAAGTCTCTTAGCCATATAAACTCATTTGTCTTTAACTTTTCCCCCTTTTGTTCAGGGTCTTTCTCCAGTTGCATGCTAGTTGGTGCTTGGTAGTAATCCTTCGGTGCCAGGGAGGCTCATCCATGGGAGTTATGTGCCATGCTGGGGGGAGGTAATGTATTTATGTACTGAGTTTGGCTTAGAGAGAGGCCACATTTGAACAACAAGGAGGCTCTCAGGGTATAACTCTTAGATACCCATATTAGGGAAATTGAACATTTATATGTTACAGGCTCTGAGAAGCTGGTTAAAGAAGCTCTATGTGTATGGACTGGCTTGGTAGTGTGTGGGCTTCTGTACAAAGTGACTAGGCATACAAAGTGACTCAGAAATATAACTCAGTGGTCATATTTCTTGAGGTGTTGTGAAATGTCAGTATCTAGAGGTTTTTCCTCTAGGGATGTTTAATTACTGGAAAAGACTAGCCCTTTAGTCTTCTGCACGAGCAGTGTATGGCTGGCTTTGGTAATCTGGGAACAGCATGGAGAATAGGTTTGCATGTTGAATATGCAGACAATCGCTCAGTCCTGTTTTGTGTTTTTGTTTCTTTGTTTTGTTTTTTTTGAGGTACTGAGGGCCAGGGATTGAACCCAGGACCTTGTATGTGGGAAGCCGGTGCTCAACCACTGAGCCACATCAGCTTCCTTGAGTTGGCTTTTTGATTGTTTTGTTTGTTGTTTGTTTTTTCAGGAGGCACAGGAAACCGAACCCGGGACTTCCCGTATGGGAGGCGGGTGCTCAACTGCTTGAGCCACATCCATTCCCTTAGTCCTGCTTTCAGCTCTGCACTGATACTCTTATGTTTGGCTCCTATCAGGTACCATGGTACCACAGAATTGGGCTACTGAAATGGGGCTGTGTGCTTTCTTGTATTTGCTCAGAAGAGTGGAGGAAATCTGGGGGCAGGCAGGTTCTAGTGACTCTGTATATAGATTTTCAGTCATTTTTCCAGTTTTCAGTCCCACCCACACTTTCTGTGGTAACCGATATCTCCCAATCCAGAGCCTCTTTGGGGATTGGGCATTTCAGCTTCTTCTAAGCATATTTCCTTGCAAGTATTGAGGTTAGAGTTCTCTGTTCTGCTCTTTAAAGTCAGTTACCACACCTCCATCTGCATTAAAAAAAAATCCCTTATTTACTGATGTGTCTTTTAGTCATACCCTTTGTCCTTTTGGATTTATAACTTTTGTTTAAAAATCCCTTTGCAGTCATTTCACTTGTGATTTGGGAATGAAATGTTTATAGTCAGTCTGGCCTGTTTAACCAGAAATCTGGGAATCATTTTTATTTTTAACACTGTCTTTCTAGTACCTGGCACATAGTAGATCCTTAAATAAATAGCTGATGAATCAACAATTGAAATGAATTTTATTAGAATTTTTGTAGTAATGGGAGTCTTTGATTGCAGAAAAACTATTATCCATATGTATGCATGTATAACAACCTGGAGAGCATTTTTAAGTTATGATTTTGTTTTAATTCCAATCCATTTTATGTTTTCCTCTCTTAACCGTGGTCAAGAAAGCTAAGTGTTTTGTATTACTTCAGAGTGGATATATGCTTGTTTATTTGGTGAAGCACAATTATAGCTGTTATATTAGGTTTAACGTACACATTTGTGTATAATTATTCTCTAGAGGTAGACATTGAGGCTGATTTTTGTAGCAAGCAAAGTCTTTACTCTTAATTTTATGTATATTTCGGGTAGTTTTAAAAAGACCAATAGTGATTATGGGGTAAAGTCTTCCAACTACTACTACCCCCTCCCCATTGATCCCTTTGTGGTTACTACAGTTTGAGATCTACGGGCTTAGTGTGGCATTTTATCCAGGAGTGTTTTACATTGTAAAGTAAATACCTGAAGATGGATAAAATTTAGCAGGTACAAAGAATTTAAGCTATAGAGGTGAGAACAAGTAGGAAAGTTGATATTTTGAACAAAGAAATCAGTTTTCTCCTTATTCATAAATTCAGCTGTGGACAAGAGAGTGGGGATTGTAGAGAGAGACAAGTATGGTAGAGAGCCCGAGATTTATCCAAAGTTGCCAGATCCTGAATCTCAGCAGGTACGATGTCATCCTCCTGCCCTGCTCCATACCCTAAGAAATGAATAAATGAACTTTTGGCAGTTATCTCTAAAACCAATAATTAATTCTACATCCAAATAGTGAGTAAATTACAATGCTGTTTTAAGCTTCTCTGTTTAAAATTTTCTAATCTTTAGGGATTTATTTAAGGAATCTACTCAGAAATTCAGAGAGCTCTTTCTAACTGAAGGAGTTACTTTGGTAATAAAGAACCATAGAAGCAAGAACCCACTCCACAAAAGTAGATAGGAAATTAACAGATTAGGAAAGCCCCATCCAGATAACTCTAGGGTTGCAGAAATTAGTAAGATGGCAGTGGTAAGGGTGAGAGAAAGGTGATAAACTTTTTCGAGCAAGGTAACTACAATATTTTTACGTTTTCTGGAATAGATTCCTCATACCTGAATGTTTTTCTAGCAGTCCCTCCAGCATCCCTATCTTTTTATTTGGTTCTCAGCTTCTGTCAATCTTGCTAGCACAAGATAAGGTAGGTTTTAAGTAAGAAAACATTGAGAAGATAGAAGTATATCAGAAAAGAAAGCATGGAGATGGGTAGGCTTAGAAGAGAAGAGAGGACATGTAAAGCAAAGAGGGATTTAGAAAAAGAATAGGAAGGGAATCTAGAAATTATGACCTAGACTTTATGTGTAATTTTTCTTCTCCTGAATGGTCTCTCTAGTATGGTTAGTTGTAGAATTTCTGAGAAGAAAATACTTAAAGAAGAAAGAAGAAAGGATAATAGCTCAGGCTTTTATTGAAAATAACCTGGTACCTACTTAAAAGATTTGTTAGAATTAAAATGTATTTATAGTATGTTAAAAAGTATACTCTGAGTTCAGGGTTCTTTACCAATGAGTTTCATGTTAATATAAAAATGGAATATCAGCTTCCATCAAAGAGCCCTTTGAAAAAAATAGTTCTCTCAAGGGAACTGATGATAAAGTCTGGGATTTTAATAATAACTGGAGAAAGACCATAATGCTACTGAAAAAAAAAAAAAAATATATATATATATATATTTACAACCAGGTTATAAATTTTACCTTTGGGATGGAAATACATTTTGAGATTCTTTTCACTTTCATTTTACACATGAATGCCATAAAATTTTCATCAGGGTTGACTAAAACAGAACAAAACAAAATACCCCCACAATATTTTAGGGTTGACTTGGCTAGAGACTAAAGTATTTTTAAAGGGTTAAAAAGAGCAAAACTTGGTCCTCGATGATGAAAGGTAAGAGGTCAGATGTTATTTATGAAGTTCATTTCTCATTTCCTTTTTGTGTTTTGGGCTTGTTCTCAGGCAAACGAACTCCTTTGGAAGATGGAACGCTTTGTCTGTTTTCCAGCATGTGTTACCCAGCCCATCAATGGAACATGATACTGCTGCTCTATGTTGAAATGCTTGAAGAACACCTGCATCTCTGCCTGCGCCTTCCATCCTACCGAAACCATGGTCTTCTCTGCAGTGTTGACTGCGTCCCATACTGGGGTATCCAACACCACGTTTGTAGTCTATGAGAATACCTACATGAATATTACGGTTCCTCCACTATTCCAGCCTCTTGGCATCGATCCGCCTCTTAGACATACCTTTGAAACCATGGCTCCCACTGGGATGAGTTCTTTGACAGTGAATAGCACAGCTGTGCCCTCAACACCAGCAGATTTTAAGAGCCTAAACTTGCCTCTCCAGATCATTCTTTCTGCTATAATGATATTTATTCTGTTTGTGTCTTTTCTTGGGAACTTGGTTGTTTGCCTCATGGTTTACCAAAAAGCTGCCATGCGATCTGCAATTAACATCCTCCTTGCCAGCCTGGCATTTGCAGACATGTTGCTTGCAGTGCTGAACATGCCTTTTGCCCTAGTCACTATTCTTACTACAAGGTGGATTTTTGGGAAATTCTTCTGTAGGGTATCTGCTATGTTTTTCTGGCTGTTTGTGATAGAGGGAGTAGCCATTTTGCTTATCATTAGTATTGATAGGTTCCTTATTATAGTCCAGAGGCAGGATAAACTAAATCCATATAGGGCTAAGGTTCTGATTGCTGTTTCTTGGGCAACTTCCTTTTGTGTAGCTTTTCCTTTGGCTGTAGGAAACCCTGACCTGCAGATACCTTCCAGAGCTCCCCAGTGTGTCTTTGGGTACACAACCAATCCTGGTTACCAGGCTTATGTGATCTTGATTTCTCTCATTTCTTTCTTCATACCCTTCCTAGTGATACTGTATTCATTTATGGGCATACTCAACACCCTTCGGCACAATGCCTTGAGGATCCATAGCTACCCTGAGGGAATATGCCTCAGGCAGGCCAGCAAACTGGGTCTCATGAGTCTACAGAGACCCTTCCAGATGAGCGTTGACATGGGCTTTAAAACACGTGCCTTCACCACCATTTTGATTCTCTTTGCAGTCTTCATTGTCTGCTGGGCTCCATTCACCACGTACAGCCTTGTGGCAACATTCAGTCAGCACTTTTACTATAAGCACAACTTTTTTGAGATTAGCACCTGGCTACTCTGGCTCTGCTACCTCAAGTCTGCGTTGAACCCATTGATTTATTATTGGAGGATTAAGAAATTCCACGACGCCTGCCTGGACATGATGCCTAAGTCCTTCAAGTTTTTGCCGCGGCTTCCGGGTCATACAAGGAGACGGATCCGCCCCAGTGCTGTCTATGTGTGTGGGGAACATCGGACGGTGGTGTGAATATTGGGGCTGTCTGACATTTTGTCTGATGGTTGTTCTTTATCTGACTTTGAATTTTCTTTCTTATGGCTTCCTCACGTACAGTTTATTGTTTTTGGTAGGGTTGGTATATGCGTGTGCAGCGTGAAAAACGAATGGTAATTAGTGTGTGAGTAAAGAATGGTAATTAGTTATAATTCTGTTACCAAGGATACACAATAGGAAAATGACCACAAATGTTACCTCCAGGGTTCAAAAGAAATCCTTGATTTAGGATTGGTAGATGAATTTTTTTTTTTAATTGATTTTATTTTTGTAATAGGAATCAGGATTGTGCTTTATTGAACCTACAGTTGCATTGAATTAATTGTAGGTGTTTTGTATGCTGCTAAAGTGTGCTTAGTTGAGTTTATCAATCCTTTTTTGTTGTTGTATTTTTATCAATCATTTTTTTCCTGGAAGAAATTGCTGCTTTTTTGCCATCAAATTGGAGCCAAAACCTCATATATCTCAATAGATAAATATTTAGTTTTACTTAAAAAAAAATAATGCAAGGGGTCAGTGACATTTTAAAGGTCATTAATATTTACTTTGGTGCACTTTAAGAAACAATGTACAAACTCAGTCCTGTTTTTTTCAGAATTGTTTTTATACATTACACGTGCTTTAGGAAACGTATTATTTTTAGGACGATAGTTTTTTTAAAAAATGCATGTACAGTTTTAAAGAAGAGAACATAAAAATGTAGAAATTTTTCTAAGCACAATAGCAACTGTTTTTAGAGCAATAGGGCAAAACTGAGGCAGCGAAGCACCCTTGCAAATCTAAAAGGGGAATGGAATAAGGGGGTGGCTGGTGCAGGTTGTGATTCTTTTCACTCAAGGATGCTCATTGAGTGTAGTGGGGAGAAGGGGCTAGCATTTATTGGACACCTGCCATGTGCCAGGCATTGCTCATCATTTTATTCTCACAGCATCCTTTGAGGGAGTTATTTTTTTTTCCTCTTTTAAAGATGAACAGAGTAAGTCTCAGAGAGGTTAAAATCTACCCATGGTTAGCTGGGATCCAAAAATCTGTCAGATTCCTGAGACTGTGCTGTTCCAGTGTGCCACACAGACACTTCATTCAAGTTTTGATTTTTCACAGGTGAGGGAACTCTGTGTGTCCTTTAATTTTTCCAGACTAAAACCTTCTTTTTTATATTATAATAGCTTTATTGTTTTTATTTACCAAAAGAATTATGAAAGCATTTCAGAGTCTGGAAAATAGAAAAGAAAAAATAAAATCTCTCACAACTGCACCACCCTTTTAAAGTGTAAATTAGGTAAATTAGGCTATAAGGGAATAGGATGACTTTTTGATTCACAAAACAAGTGATCGACAATTATTGAGAAGTTCAGTCTAACAGTATGTAGGTCTTGGCCTTATGGGTTGGGGTGTCTTAATAGGCCAGCTGTGTTTCTAAATGTGCTGGACAGAACAACATTGATGCCCCAAATGGCAGAGCTGGAGTTTGTGAATATGCTCAGAGGTGTGGCTCTTACTAATAAGGGAAGTTAAGTCATGGTCTGAGCCAGAGCAAACTTTAATAGAGCAGGTCTGAGGTGTCAAATTATTTTTCTCTTACTGATGATCTGCCCTTGGTGCATCCAGGGTCTCTGGTTAGCTTCTCTTTGTAACCACTGGCACACTTCATAAAACAGCCCACAGAGATGGGGCTGTGGAACCAGGTAGGGCCATAGGAGCTAAAAGTGCACCTTGTGGTGAGTTCACCATGAATACTGTTTGGATTTGTAGCATCTCTTCAGAATCGTAATGCTTTGTTAACCAATGGAAAAAGGGGCCTCTGTTTCTCCAGTGGTAAAATCAGAGTTGGAGTAGATGAATCCCTGAGGTCTTGTCCAGCTCTCCTGTGCTTTCCTCCTTAGAAGAGGATAGAGTTTTGAAGAGCCCAGCTGACTGCAGTATCACTCTTTGGTCTCCAGTATTATTTCTTTACATTTCACTTCATTAACTGTTTCTCAAAACCAAATGTTACAGTATCGGGAGTTAGGATTTGGAGGGTTGGTGACATGAAAAACCAGGAAAAACCTGCTCTTAAGACAGTTGTGATGGTGTTGGAACTCATTGTCTAGTTAAAGAATTCTTTTGGGACTCAAGCATATTAATCAGCATGTTTTGGGATCATCTTCAGATGATAGTTCACCTACCTCTTTAATTTCTAATTTATATTATTCACAGGTAAAATTGTTATTGTCCACAGGGACCTTATGAACATAAACACTGTTGTGCATACCGGTAGCAATCACATTGAAATGTATCATGCTTTCATTATCAATATAAAATTGATTTCAAGCAGATACTAATATGTAGATTTGAAATAAGACTTTCTGTAAGGAAAGTCAGCATGATCTATATTCATCTTGCATATTGGGGGTAGACCTTAAGACTCCTTTTGTGGTTGGAGTTGAAACTAGTTGTTTTTTTTGTAATTGTTCTTTTTTATGAGCATTGCTTAGGTACTTTTGTGCTACTTAGTAGGCAGTGCATCATTTGGTGAGAGCTCTGGACTGCCTGCTCGGTGTTTGTGAAAGAAGACCATGTGGGGCCTTTCTGAGAATTCAGCAACAACACCGAACAGCTGTTCTTATTACACTGGATAATCTTGATCAGATGAGTTTACAAATCGTTTTGAATATTTTTATTATGTATACATTTTGAGAGCTTTAAAGAAATTACTTTGGTGCACCTTTGACAGTTTAGGTGTACAATCTTTAGATGTTGCCTATTTTTCTTGAGGGAAAAAAATACCACTGCTAATTATCACTGCTGACATAATCAGAATTTTTTTTTCTTCTGGCTAATAAGGAAGAATCATGAAAGAGATAATGAAATATTTGTGGTCAAACAAAAGGGGTCGAAAGAAATCCCAAATATTGGGAATAGTGAATTTTAAAACTTTAATAAGTGTAAGTATCCCCAGGGGCACTTGTTAATAATGCAGATTCCTGGGCTTCCAGGGTTTTTAGTTTCTTGGCTGCTAAAACAAATACCATACAAAGGTTTGGTTTAATAACAAGAATTTTTGACTCACGGTTTCAGAGGCCAGAAGCCTTGCTTCTTCCTGGAGTTGATATCTTCAGTCTGCCTGGTATTCCTTAGGTTCCTTGGCTTTTCTGTCACATGGCAATGCACATGGCAGTATCCTTTCCTTTCTTTTCTGGGTTCCATTGACTTCCAGCTTGGAAGCTGCTCCTGTGCTTCCCTCTCTGTCTAAATTTCATTCTGTTTATAAAGGTCTCCAGTAATCCGGATTAAAGGGCAACTTGATTCAGTTAGGCCTTAACTGAAGCAACATTTGAAAGATGGGTCAACCCCACAGGTCTAGGGGTTGGGACCTGAAATACCTTTTATGGAGGATGTGATTCATTCCCCACAGAGTCTGTGGTTGAGCCAGGGATGCACATTTTTATTGTTTTAAGTACTCTGCCTGATTCTGGTTCAGGTAGTCCCTGGGACACATGTCAAGAAATACCCTTGAATATCCATTTAAATATTGTCTGTTTTAACTTAACTGGTTTATTTCACTTTGGAAGCGATTATCTTCTGATGCATGGTTAATCCACATTGAGAGGGAAATCTGTGTATCATTGTGCCTAATTTGCTGCCAAGTGTGTTAGGGCTGGATTTTACCAGTGTTAGCTTTACCTTCTTTCAACTGGCAAAATTCTGATAAACCATATAGTTTCATAATAGAGCAAAAAAATTGACTTAAAATCTGAAAGTCATAACTTTCAGGAGTCTAATTACTCTAATATTTTCTTTTCTCCTAGAGAGATGTCTTTATTGTATGTAACCTCCTGAAATGCGAGTGTGGAGAATGTAAAGATTCATCTAATTCTTTTTGCTCTACTTATACCAGTCACGTTCAATGGAAGCATGAGTAAAATAAAATGACTTTTAAATCTGTATATTTCTGTTGTTGACCTAGAGATTTAATTTAATTTTTTCTTGATCTTTGTTTTTGCTTACATGAAAAATATTTATGTATATATGAAAGAAAATTTTTCACTTGCTTGACATTTTATTCTACCCTGATTTTTAGTTTAAGTTTAAAGTACTACTAAATTCAGATTCATTTTCACAACCATAGTCCTGCTACACTGCCTTCATCGAAAACTCAGTTTTTATAATAAACAAAAATATCAAAGCACATGTTTGTTATTGCAAGCAAATTGTAATAAATTTCTTAAATATTATAACTGTTATTACTAGTCCTTTGTAATTAAAATCAATTTATTTTACAGTAGTACCTGACCTGTATGGGAAAAAAAAGAATGTTGAGTTTTGGGTTGTAATATTTAAATTTCAAAAGTATGGTTATTTATGCATATTCTTATTACAACCAGGAAAAAAGCTCCCAATAAGATAGTAAACAATTGTTTAAACATTTCTAAAGTGAACTTTCTTCCTTCCCTCCTCCTCTTCCTCCCTCCCTCCCTCCCTTCCTCTGTCTCTCTCTCTCTCTTTTTTCATTACATCTTACCTTAGAAAAGTTTGTCATAAATAATACTTTATGGTAAATTAAAATGTGAGTTTAATTTCAAATCCTGCTTTCTTTGGATTTTTATTTTCAGGTTAGTGCTTAAAGCCTGTATAATTTGACTATAGTCTAGTATTAGAAATCCTCAGTGTAGTTAAAGTTGAAATGAAACATAGCAAAAGACTATTTGTATTAAGAAACAATTTTAAGACATTCTGTCTAGGGGAGTTATGAAAAATTTTACTGCTGATACATTTAAGATTAGATTGCCACAATGTCCTATTTTTTTTTTTTTTTTTTT
>JAKSZT010053791.1:11656242-11694222 GCA_026826555.1 Tolypeutes matacus
GGGAGGCTCCAGTCTCTGGAAGTATACCTAAGAAACTCCAGCATCACATGTAGGTTTGAATAGAAGGGACTGGTGAACCATGTGCAGGGAGGACTTATTTGAGTCTAATTCTGTCACTCTCAGGAGCACAGATTCCAAAATAGAACCCACTGATAAGGCATCAGTCTCTGGGGCTATCCCCCCTTATATAACACCAGGGTGTCTCTGGAGCTCTCAGGAACCCCACTGAGTGGGGTGATAGGCACTTAGATGTTCTATGAGCTCCTACTGAGGTGTGCGTAAGAGTTACCTCTGGGATGACCTCCCGACTCTCTTTGAAGTCTCTTAGCCACTTGAACTCATTTGTCTTTACCATTTCCCCCTTTTATTCAAGGTCTTTTTCCAGTTGTGTTGCCAGTTGGCACTTGGGAAAAGTTTTCAATTAGCAATAATCGTGCCTCGGATAAACCTCATTGGCTACGATACTGCCACTGCACAAAGCTGCCAGTTGGCACTTGGTATTAATCCCTCGTTGCCAGGGAGGCTCATCCCCGGCACAATGTCCTATTTTGATGAAACGGTTTCATACTACACTTCCATTTCTAAAATCTAAGGCCTTAAATCTACTTATAAATCCATAGGAAACATCTTTTATTTATATACAAGGGTTTCAGCTTTTACCAATTAGACATGAATTTTTGTTTTTTCTTCTTCCTTCCCATATGTATGCAGTAACTAAATATATTTCTTCTTTGTTTTAAGTTACAAAAGGTTGATTTACAAAAGAAAGTTGTCCTTGAATCCATATTTGATGTTTCCTTCTGAAATGTAAAGGTAAGAAAGATAAAGGAAAGTAGAGCAATGTGTTGAATTGAATGCACTTTCATATCTACCAAGAAAATAATGAACCCCACTCAACTCATCCATAATAAAGAGAACAATTATGGAGCAATTTAAGCCTTACATATTAAAGTACAGTCAACCAGATTTAATGCAAAAAGAAAAAGTAAAATTTCATGGCTGTATCAGTAAGGGTTTAGTCAGAGAAGCAGAACCAGTAGGAGATATATATGTTAAAGAAATTTATTGCAAAGAATTGGCTTATGTGATTGTGGGGGCTGGCTAGACACATCTGAAATCCTTAGGATAGGCCATCAGTAAGGAGACGCTAGAACTCAGAACACAGGCTGAAACTGCTGTGCACAGATGGAATTTCTTCTTCATCAGGGAAGCCTCACCTCTGCTTTTAAGGCCTTTCAACTGATTGAATCAGGCCCACCAAGATTATTTATAATCCCCCTTACTAAAAGTGGACTGGTTATGTACTTTTTTTTTTTTTTTTGTTACCGGGAGGTCCCGGGGATCGAACCCGGGTTCCTCCATGTGGGAGACGGACGCCCAACCAGTTGAGCCACATCTGACTCCCTGATTATGGACTTTTAGCACATCTTGGAAATACTTTCCCAGCTATCCCTTGAAGCAGGCTCACTGCTGCATCCCCAGTGTGGAGCTCAAGTGCTGGTCTTTGGTAGGTGCTGAAGAGGTGCTTTCTCACCAATGTCAGCTACTGTTGATTGCTTAGTCCTGGCATGTGGCAAAGCACTGGCCACCGATCTTGGCCGAGGTCTCAGCCTTCCCCTCCAGGCTCACTGTCTCTCAGAGCCCTGCTCCGAGAAACCAGGCATAGGGCTTGTCTCTTTCCCGGCTTCCTTTATCAATCTTGGCTGCTGTGCTTTCTTCCTGAGTTCAGCTGTAAGCTATCAAGCATATAGCAGAGCTCGTCTCCTCTGGAGTTGCTCCACGGGCACAGCCTCTGGGAGCTTTGTGCTTAAGCGATCCTCTAGTCCTCTCTCACATGGCAGGATAAAAAATGGTGGCTTCCCTTTCCTGTGCGTGTGTCTCTCTCTCTGTCTCTTTTTATCAGACCCAGCAAGAGGGCGGAGACTCAACTTGAGTCATGCAGCACTGGCATAATCCTGTCAAAAGGGTCTCACACCTACAGGAATTAGTTCTTTTTTTGGTATTCATAAAAGAATTTTAAACTGCTACAGTATAATAATTAGATTTCATATTCAATTGAAACATTTGCACACACAAAAAATCTGTACCAAAAAATTCTGTTGCTGTAGTTTGTTATTGTATATTTTTGAAAATTATGAAATGGAATATTTTAAAATTGTGTTATTTATCTTTTTGACCACCTGTTCTGTAATAGTACCTCTATTGAAAGATTTAAAATACATTATATGAGGAAACAAATGAGGAAATAGTTTTGGAGCAATTATATGACTTACCCAAATTCTCACAGCAATTAGGAGAACAGCTGGGATTCAAACCCAGCTCACCAGCTCCCAACTTCAGAGCTCTTTCCACCTTACCTAGAGTCAGTGAGATTTTACTGTCAGAGAGTAAAACGGGCTGGATGGTGAAGCTGCAAGGTTTAGAAAAGCCAGTAATCAAGGAAGCAGAGGCCAGATACATGAGCCTGGAAAGTATCTTAACATAATGAGTATTTTTAATAGCAGAAAGAAGAAATAATGGAATTTTGAAAACATTTTTAAGAAAATGAAAATTCCTTATGAGTTCTTCACTCAAGCTGAACTACTAAGAAAAAGCTGTGCTTATGGAAAAAGGCATATGAGCAGGTCACTGTGACGTGGCCAGGAATTGCTGCTTTCCAGAGCGTGACCAGCAGTTTGTTCTCCTCAGTCTGGACTTAAACCTCTGAGGGGTTGTATTCTGGGTCTATACAGCCCACTTGTTCTGGAAAGTATTGCTATCTCTGGTATTGGAAGAACTTTTCCTTCATGGATGCTGGGGACTCCTTGAGAAGCTGTCAGTAGCCAGAGAAGTCGTTTCTGCTCTCATCTCCTTTTCCTGGACCCATTTAATGAGCAAAGTAAATAGATACCACCCCACATGGCTCAGAAGACATCTCCCTCTGACAAGAATAGATTTTTCTTGTATGACTTCCCCAAAGGTATTCATAGTCTCAAAAGCTATGATTAACTTTGATTGCAAGATATCACAGTAGTTTATGTTAATCTATGTGAAGGTGACTATTGCCAACCAATGGGTTCTATTTGATATCTCTCAAGGACAAAAAGCTTCTCATGAAAACAAATATAAAGTAAAATAAGATGCACATTGAAGGGCAATATAGAAACATAATCTTACAGAGAGGCAATAACAATGACAAAAAAATGACATCAGCTAGATCTTGATCATAACCCCATCTTCTTGAGCTCACACATTTCTCTCCTCCCGAGACACTCAGCTCTTCGACAGCATGGAACTTGCTTATCGTTTCCCCAGCACCAAGCATGGTGCCTAATAGTAGTACCCCCAAAAAACCTGGAAACAGACCTACCAATAATGGAATTTGGGGGTAAAAATCATAAAGTACTTATCCCAATAAAATAGCTTCTAAGTAGCAAGAGCTGAGATCAGTGCACAAGGCTTCACTCTCCAAGTCCCTAGATCTGCCCTATACTAACCTCCTTCCTTGATTTAGGGGGGAAATTAATCTGGAGTTTTCTGACAACATATTTAGACTAGTTTGGGGGCTGAGTGGGAAGAGTGGATAGGGTTGCTAGAATTTTATTTGCTAAAACTCTTAAAGTTGATCTCAGGCAACTCTGAAGATAGAGTATATATTTTTGGTCCTATGTTCTCCAAATCACACCATGAAGGAGGTTTATGTTCCACTTGTAAAGTTGATCTGTGGTCGCAATTAAATATCCTGAAATTAAGGCTCTTTCGAATGGTGAAGTGTGTATATGGCACAGATGCATTTAAAGAATGCAGATGCAGATGGAGTGGTGGCACCAGCGTGTAAAAGGTGTGTTTCTATAACTGTTTTATGTAGGCCCAGTTTGTCTGTAAATGCATGAATATGGTGATTTATACAAGACTTACTCAATAACCACCTCCATTGGGGAGATTTTGTTGGGAAAAAATTTATATTGATGCAATTAGACATCCATATGTTGAATGTCATTTTGAACACTTGCAACAGATCTTCAGAGTTTAATTCACTTTTACCCTACTTTTGGCAGGACTCTGAACACATTTTCAGCTGTTCTTCCTGATGGAAGCTATAAATAGCTTAGGGGAAGTATATAATTATCTCAAAGTAGAAGCTAAAGATAAACTGCTCAAGATTTTAAGGGAACATTTAATAGTTATTATTATGTAACATTTATTAAGTATGCTCACTGTTCTCATTGCTTTTGCCAGGAAGAAACTTGGAATAAAAAGTCAGTTCAAGGGCTGACATATATAAATACACCAAAAGGTATATTAATGTGGTGTTAGAACAAAGGGTTGATTCAATAAAAAAAAAAAAAAAGAAAAAGAAAATGTAGAAGAATAATAAAGTCAGCCAAATCAGACTTGTGAAGAAGTGAAGAAAACTTATATTTAGTAATCTTTAAAATCCTGGCAGTTTAAAGCAAAGATGTATAGTCTCATCAAAACAGGAAACATTATGTTATAGGCATGGCACAGTACTGTGTTTTTGGTAACTAGCTCAGACTTAGGCAGATAAAAATTTACTTATTCTGCCCAGTGAATGATTAATACTAAAAGATTTCAATGTTAAATAAAGATTCATGTTGACTGAAACAAAGTAAGTGTTATAAATAATGATTTTGGTTGTCAGCTCCTGGTTCAGACTATTATTGCCCATAGAAAGAGTCAATCACAAATGACCGTGTTATTGGCAGCTATTAATTACAGGATGCCTGCTAGGTGTCAAGCACAACGTCTATATGCCTACATAATCTCTAATTCTTATAATAACTCTGAAGGTAGTTATTATCATCCTAGCTTATAAATCCTTCAAGACATCAGGTTAATTGAATTTTAAGAGGCCACAGGACTCAGATATAGGAATTCCAACCTACGTCTGTGTGGACATCGAGACACAGGCTTTTTTCATGTGGTAATACTGTCTGTCCACCTCTTTCCTATGCTTTCTCCTTTCCGTTACCTTGTTTTCTCCTCATTCATGAAGGATTTTCCTTCAGAATCTGGTTGTCCCAATCACCCAAGCTTAGATCTTGTGATTCATCCTGCTGCCTCTGGCCTTGCCCTCTGCTTGGCCTCAACTCTCCCATGGTCTTCTGGCCCCAAGCTTTGGTGATCTGTCTACATTAGTCACCACAATTTCGTCTCCTTATGCACTAGGTTGAGCATTGCTAAGCATGTATCAGCACTGGTAATTTGAATAGATGCCACCCCACAAGTTCTGACAGATAAAATATGAGTATCCATGTTATAGCCTAAAGTCATGTACTTCTCATTTGCAAACAAGTGGCACAGGAAATAAACCAAATATCCTTATTAAGTATCATTGGCCCATTTATCCTCAGGGCATTTCTAAATATATGGCAGAAATCCAGGCAGGCCAGGTGGGCACACAGCTCCTAGAGAATGGGCCAAATGAGAGCTTTTGCTATAAAAATCCAAATGATCATAGTTCCTTGGAGCTGGAGTTATTCCGGGGAAGAGTTTCCGACATGATAACCACTGGCAAGGCAGGAATCTTTTGGTAGTCGGGAGAGACTGGGGCTGGTGAAGTTCCTACTCTGGCCTTTAACTGAAAATCAGATACCTCCTTCAGGAATGCTGGCCTGGTCAAGAGGTCATGGGGACTGAGAGGCTATGGCTCTTGTCTTAGTTTGCCAGAGTTGCTATGACAAATATCACACAATAGGTTTGGCTTAAACAATAAGAATTTATTGGCTTACAGTTTGGAAGTCTAGAAGTTCAAAATCAAAGCATCAACAGGATCAAGTCTGTGGTGATCTGGTGCTAGCTTGCTGCAATCCTTGAGCTTCCTTGACTTGCAACTCTGCCTCTGTCATATGGCGATGCCCTTTGTCTCCTCCTGTGACTTGCATTGAGTACTGGCTTCTAAGTCTTCTGCCTTCTCTGATTGCATCTGAATTTCCTCCCTTTATAAGTCCTCCAGTAATATAGATTAAGACCCACCCTGATTCAATGTGGCTACACCTTAACTAACAATAATATCTTCAAAAGTCCTATTTACAAATAGGTTTACACCTAGAGGAATGCAGATTAAGGTTCAGAACATGTCTTTTGTGGGGTACATGATTCCATTCCCAACAGTTCTCTTTCATGAAATCCTGATGTCTCAGAAGCAGGGCCCCCTTCTGCAGTCTCAGTGTTTATCTGGGTGCTTTTAATTTAATCCCAAAGTGTCTGACAAGCAGTGGTATTATGGGAGTTAGAAGGGATAGGATTAACACTACAGTGGCAACAGCAGTTTCTTCCCCTTCTAGAAAAGGGACAGTTATCTATAAGAGGGACCATGACCCATCTCAACAGACTTCAGAATTGCCTGTTGATAAAGTTCAAATCCAAGGCACGGGATATGGTAAGGACTTGGAAATTGAGCATAAAAACACTGTCCGTCTGTGGCAGCTACAGACCAAGGTTAGAGAAAATTTTGTAATGAGCCAATCCCTTGGAATGGGATTTGCAGGGGTGAGTCCAGTAAGTACAGGATTCAGACGGATAATCAAAGAGGGCTGAGGTTGTCTGGATTTGCACAATTCCTTTACTCCTTCAGTTTTCTTCTACTGGTACCTGAGGAAAACAGACCTTTGCTACCCTTGCTTCCTCTTTGTCCTACATTGTGCACCTGATAGTCTTCATGCTCTGCAACCTAACTCACTCATGGATCTCCTGGCTTGAACCTCATTAGTTATTCTCTTGTCACCCTTTCTTGGCATCCTTTCTTGACCCAGACTCTTGAGGATGCTTTTCTAGCATCTAGTTTTGCTTACTTCTTACTCCACAATTAATTTTCCCTCTCCAGCCATGTTTCCTCAGGCTATCCTGCACAGTCATCTCCCCTGGCCCAACCATAACTCCAGGTAGTATTAACCTGGCCTATAAATGTAGCATGACTATCAATCCATGTCTTTGTTAAAGTAGTACTAGTTTTTGTGACAACAAATCCCTCAAATTTATGACTTAACACTACTCAAGAATACTTAGTTTGGTTCCAAGCCTGCATTCAGGATCCATGCTAATGGAAGCTCTACTATCTTCAGATTGTGGATCCCCATTTGCCAATATCCAGTTAGTACCTGGGAGATTTTTATGGGTCAAGCCTAGAAGTGGCATCTATCACTTCTACCCATATTCCATTGGATAGGTTTCAGCCACATGGGTATACTACCTGCAATGGAGGCTGAGAAATGTGGTCTAGCTGTGGACCCTAGATGAAGATGAAATGCATTTTGGTGAATACATAGTGTTTTCTGCCACAGTGGAGCCAACACTGACTTGTTTGATTCTGACTACAGGGTCCTGAAGAGAGGAAGCTAGATATTGTGGACTTTTCCTCACTGTTTGATAGTGGCCAAGGAGAGTTACCCCTTGTGCAGCCCCAGAGTCCCTTTTGATGCCCTTTTCAGAAAAATTTCCCGGCATATATGGTTCAGTGCCTTGACTTCCTTATGTCACTGATGAATGTTGTTCCCCCAGGCCGTGAAATTCATGGGTGAGACAGCATGAGTGACAGTCTTGATATCCTGGCTGAAAGGAGAGACAAATAGATGAGCAATCTCATACCCATGATCAGCCAGATCCCTCCTGGAGCAGCATGCAGGATTTCTGGAAGTATTTCAGGCCATGTCAGGTCATCTTTGCCAAGTGCTTCCACCTCCACCTGTTATCTCTGCTGGAGCTTCAGTGAATGTATTGCTGTGTCTTTCACTTCTGGCTGCTGGCACAGGTTTTTATTCAGTGAGCCCCTGAATGTCTGATTCCAGGAAGAATTTCTGGATATTTATCTGATTTATTAATATAGGCCATGGAGTCTGTATATAGAAAATCAGCTGGCCAGCCAGCTATATCTTCTCCATAGGTAAGGACTGGATGTAAGTTACATGCATGGAGGATGCATGGTGCTGCTATATTAACATGCAATCAGTGGGTACATTTGCAAATGTATCCCAGGGAAACCAGCTACTGTCTATCCAAGGTGTCCCTTACCTGATGATGAGAAACACACCAGCCTATTCTAATAAATGCAACTGTTGGGTTTTCTCCTCTATATTTCTCTTCTATCACACTAAGCCAGGGGACATTGGGCATTCATGGGACTGAGATGGGCTGAGCACAGACCCACAAAAGGGTGGTTGTGGAAAATCTCGTCCTCTGGGTGCTGGTGTATCACCTCTGCTATTGAGCTGTGTCATTAGCTCATTCAATTAGATCGATTTTGATTGGACTATGTTAGTGATGCATGACTTAGACTGGGTCTCTGCCCTCTTACTGTAGCCTTACCTAAATGGAGACACAGAGAAAGGAATCTGCCATTTTGATCCTGCCATGTGAGAGAGAAGACTCCTGGAAGACAGAAGCCCTGAGAGGTTGAAAGGAGTTCTGGAGTCTAGAATCCGCAGAGCACAGAGGCATGGAAAAAGGCTCCTGAGGGCCAGGGCCCATGGAGGAGCTCAAGGCTGAAGGGATGAGCCATATGCTGTCACCCACAGCTGGGCTCAGGAAGAAAGTAGAGCAACCAAGTCTGAGAGAGGAGGCGTGAAGAAGATAAGCCATGTGCTCGTCACCCGCTCCAGGAGATGGTGAGCCTGGAGGGGAAGGCAGAGACCTCAGTAGAGATTGGCCACTATCTTGCTTTACTACGTGGCAGGAGGCCAGGATCACCAGTAGCTGACTGATGAGAAAGCATCTCTGCTGATGACTTGATTTGGACATTTCACAGCCTTGGAACTGTAAGCCTTTACCCTAAATGCAATTCCCATTATAAAATTCAGCCCATTTCTGGTACTTTGCTTTGGCAGCCTTGCGGCAAACTAAGACAGCTGGTCAGAAGAGGCCATTTGAATAGAAGTAACAATCCCTCAATGGAGGCCAATGCCCCGAGATGTCTATATCTCAAGTATTTTTCCCCCTAAAGTATTGGATTCCAAATATATGTGTATGTATGGAATAAACCCATTAGTTTACTAAAAGTACAGAGGTTTGCACCCCAGTTAAGACCTACTGAATCAGAATGTTTAATAACAGTTTGATTTCCTGCCTATTGCCTACCATGGCTACATGTCAAAAGGGATTGGGGGTAATGTGCCTCCTAGGAGTCTGACCTGGAAGCAGTCCTCTAAGGTTAGTAAAGTTTCAGGGTTCTGAGCGTTGATTTAGAACTCAAAGTAACTTCCTAAACAATTTATGAGGCTTCCCACCAACCACCCCCATTTCTATTTCCTGAGCTACATGGGCTGATAACCAAAAGTCAGACATGGTTTTTGAGCTGTGAAACTGGGCATGGGAATTTTATCCCTTAGCATCTGTCCTTGCCTTAGTCTCAGATATCATCCCTGCACTTGACTCTCAACTGAATGGCTTCCATTTTGGCCTCTGCCCTAGGGATAAAATGAAACAATAGCTGTGGTAGAAGGAACCAATAATCTGCCTCTTGTTCCTAAGCTCCATCTCAACTGCTTCTTTGCAATTAGGTTAGTTGTTCCCTTTGTTGTTCAGTACTGGAGTGCATTAAAACAGCCAGTTGAGTGGAAACATATCCCAATTTTGTCTCCTGGCATGACTCCTTCCTGCCTTTGCTGGCATGAACCTTAACTGGCAGAGAACATTGAATTTTTCCAATCCTGCCAGGTTTCATTTCATTGGATTTTTAGCCATCTTGGATTGCAAGGCAGAAATGGTCTCTATTAGCATATCAATAATGTTAATTTCTTTGTTTTCACATGAGCCTATTTCAGCCTAAGTGAATCATTTCTTTGCCACAATAAATAACTAACAATCTTTGAACTCCTAACTCTTTACCTATTAAATCTTGTTGGGGCAGCTCCAGGAGGCACATGGTCTCAGTCCCAAGATACAACACAGATGAAAAATTAAATATTTCACTACTCCTTACCAAGGATTGCCAACTTCCCTGCCTAAGATGGAAAGTCCTTGTTACCTTACACCCTACCATTTCCTATCCCACCATTTTGTCCATCACTTACACTGTCCACTTCCAGTTCCATTAAATAAAAATTCAGTTAGGACACTTTCCATTGTAAGTGACAAAAAAAAACCAAGCCATCTATTTTGGGCCTGGGTAACATGTTCCACATGAGATCCCAGAAGCTCATGGGCTAAAAGTGAGGGAAGGAGAGAAGTTGAGGTACAATGACTAAATTAAGCATCTGTGGATATTGGGTAGTCAAAAAACAACATGCCCATTACATGTGTCTTCCCAGTTGAGTTGCTGAATGCTGCTGGAGACTATAACACTACCCTAAAGATTGGTGCCACTTTAAGTTCATGTTCTCTAATCTTATTTGGGCTTCACAATACTCAGCAAACTTTTCATATTGCCTTGGTAATCTCTTTTATATGTTCCAAACATGATTATTCCTAATCTTCACCATTATCTCTGACTCCTCATTCAGCTTCAGCCAACAACATTGCTTCTTACTTTCTACCGAAAATTAATAAAATGTGCTATCGCCCTTAACTTCCTGTTCCTACATATGCAAATTTGTCTATATGAAAACTATTTTTACCTCCTTTTCTGCTCCTGTGTCATGCACTCCACTCTTCTCTCATCTGCAGGAAACCATCAGTTATCATTGTGTCTCCTCTCTTCTGTATTTCTACCTGCATGTCTCTCATAGTCATATCTGGATTTACCATGAAGCTAATAAACTTATTAAGCTTCAAGGCTTCTCACCTTCCTGGGCCTCCTTTAAGGCGCTGGGTGGGATCTTAGCAGTGTGTTCACATGATCATATATATTTGTAAAATGTGCAAAAATAACATTTTAATTGTAATCAATTAGGACCGTTGTATTTTTGCACGTTGACTTGTCCTCTAATATAGAGGAATTTGTAGGCATTTGGGATCCAAGTTGAATTGGGGATGCATTTAATTTAGGTTTAGTGGGGTGGGGTATAGATATAGTTATTGCTAGCAAGCCTGGTGTAGAAACTGCTTCCAGGAATATTCCTGTTCTCCACTGTGCTGACTCACTCAGCGCTGAGGCAGGAAGGAGCCGTGTGAATGCATCTTTTGGTGCCTGGCACCGGAAGTATGAGGGTAGTGGAGAAGAAACAATATTTGCAATGTTCAGAGCCAGAAACTACTCTGTAGAATATTCTTCCAGGGTTCACATAGATAAAGTTGTAATGGAGAATTAGTTCTCACTGAAGCCTAGTGAGAACAGAACTTCTCTTCCTGTTAAGAATATATTCAATAATGCAACAATAAATGCAACTTACATGTTTTTTTTCTTTTTGAGTAAGAATCAGTTGAGGTAGAATTTATCATAATTCCTGTGTTTGCAAGGTAGAAACCTTTAGCAATATTACAAACAGCAAGTATGTCTGTGTGTGAAGTCCTATGTTTTATGCATTCCGAATATTTTTAAAAGATTTAATTTTTTTAAAATTTATTTATCCACTCCCCTCAGATGGTTCTCTCATCTGGCTGTTCATTGTTTGCTTGCCTTCTCCAGGAGGAACCGAATCTGGGACCTCCCACATGGGAGGCGAGTGCCTAACAGCCTGAGCCACATCTGCATCCCCTGGGCTGTGACATTTGCTGGCTTGTGGCATCTGCTTGTTTAGGTGTCTGTTCGTTACGGTGGGTGTGACGTCTAGCTCGTTGTGGCAGGTGCAGCGTCTGCTCATCTTCTTTAGGAGGCACTGGAACCTGAACCCAGGACCTCCCATGTGGTAGGTGGGTGCCCAACTGGTTGAGCCACATCTGCTTCCCACCATTAATATTAAAAAAATAAATTTTCACCAATCACATTAGAGGAATGATTAAAGTAGCTTTCTGTTTTCTCTACAGAAAATTATGTTACACAATTTTTTTTTGTCATGTGAAGAGATAGTCTAAGAGTATGCATCCGAAAGATGTGGGATAAAGATTATGGAGGTTAAAAGTATTAATAAAAAAATGCTATTTTTCTGAAATGTTTTTTGTGGTATTTGTCAGATTTAAAAATGGTTCATTTGTTTTGAATTATAAAATTTTGCAATAATAACACAAATTTATTATTTTATAGTTCTGGAGGTCTGAAGTCTGAATGGTCTCACTGGGCTAAGAGTAAAATGATGAGAGGACTACATTCCTTTCTGGAGGTTCTAGGGGGAAATCCCTTTCCTGACCCTCTCCAGCTTCTAGAGGCCACCAGTATTCCTTGGCTCAAGGTCTTTTCTTCCATCTTAAAAGCCAGCAGTGTAGCATCTTCAAATCTCTATCTGACCCTGACCAGTCTACTATACACGCCCCCCCACACCCTGTTTCATTTATAAGGCTCTTGTGATTACATTTGGTCTAGTTGGATAATCCAGGATCATCTCCCCAACTCAAGACCCTTAACTCAATGACATCTTCAAAGTCCCTTTTACATGTAAGTTAACATATTTACAGGTTCTGGGGATTAGAACACGGATATCTTTGGAGAGCCAATATTCTGCCTACCATGCTCTGTCTTTGTTTCTTGGTTCTTTTCGTATTTTATGCATTCTTATTTGGTCCTATCATCTAGGCACTTCATTTCAACTCTAGCTGATATGATGATAATGTCCAAATATATATTTCTAATCCAGATCTCAGTCCTTAGCACTGGAATAATGTGATTTACTGTATCTTCATTTGGATATCCCTAAAGTACTTTAAAGTCTATATCTAAAAAGTGAACTCATCCTTACCTCACACTGTCAACTAACTCCCCAACACATACCTGCTTTTCTCTTGATTCCTCATTTCTTTATATGGAATAATCATTTAACCAGTTTAGCCAGAAACCTATGTTTTATCCTTGACACTTTGTTATCATCTCCTCACCATCCTATTGGTTCTCAAGTTCTGTCAATTCTATTCCTTAAAATTTCTTAAATTCATCCGTTTCTTTCCATCTCCACCTATCATCGATGAGTTCCTCTGTCTTCTCTTCTCCCTCTGATATCAATATTAGTTTGTCTTCTATCCTGTAAATCCACCCTCCACTCTGTAGCCTAAGTGATCTACCTTAAATAGAAATCTAATCTAAGAACTATGTTTTAGTTTCCTTGGCTGCTCAGGCAAATACCATGTAATGGTTTGGGTTAAACAATGGAATTTAATGGTTCACAGTTTTGAGGCTAGGAGAAAATCTAAATGAAGGTTGACCAAGGCCATGTTTCTCCCCAAAGACTGTGATGTCTGGGACTGGCTGCTGATCTTTGGTCCTTGGCTCCTCTATCTCATGGCCTCTCCCTTTTCTGGGTTCTACTGGCCTTCAGCTTCTGGCTACTCCCTCTGTGGCTTTCTCTCTATATATCTGAATTCCATTCTGCTTATAAAGGACCCCAGTAATAGGATTAAGACCTATCCTGAAGGAGTTGGGCCACACCTTGGCTGAAGTAACTTCATCAAAAGATCCTACACACCCACAGGAATGGATTAAGTTTAAGAATATGTTTTTGTCTGAGGCATAGAGCTGCAAACCATACACTACATTGGAATAATAAAACATGTATATATATTTTAAGTAATATACATTTATTTGTGGGATATGACAAAATTGAGAGGAATATGTGATCTAAAATGTTTGGATTCCATTACCCTTTAGGAAGAAGTTCAAGCTCCTGAGCACAGCCTATGATCTGCCTCCTTTCTACTTTTCTAGACCTATCTCCCATTACCACCAAACCTGCATTTCACCATGCTATTGCTTGCACCCATGCTTTCCTCAAGGTTTTTCTACTGTGTTATAGGTCCTTGTTACTAATCTTCATCTGGTGAATTCTGATCCATCCTTTGAAATGAAGCTTAGTTACCAGTACCTGCTGGAAACTTTCCTTCCCTTTCGATGCCATTCTGAGTTACATGCCCCTCATCAGGATTCCCATAGCATCTTGTTCTTCTCTTTCATAACACCCCCTTATTTTTGTTGTAATCACTTGTTATTCTCTGTAGTCCTCATTATGGTCTAGGTGCACCTTGAGAGCAAGCAATGTTTTTTTTTTTTATATCCTATCCCCTTATATAATCACTGGGACATATAGTCCCTCAATAAATATTGAATCAATTACTGAAATATGGAAATACAGCTATCGGTCAATGCATACAATGTGGGTTATTCATGTAAATGACTGTTCTCTGGAAAAGCGTGAGTGCAGTGGGAGGATCATGGACTTTGAGGTACAGCAGATCTGGGTTCAGGTCTTGACTGGCCAGTTGTTTAGCCACTGAAACTTTGTTTGCTCATCTGAAAAGGAGGAAAAATAGAACCTATCCTTCAGCTGTTGTGCGATTTGGAAATAGAATAATGTTTCTAAGGCACCTGGCAAATAGACACCATTTCTTTAATGGTAGTTAATAGTAATAAGAATGAGGATGAAATTGTCTCCCATATAGTAACTCATTTGTCCACCTGTCAACAGTTGCTACAATAGAACCAAGGGTTTTACCCCCAAATCTCTCTCGCTTACCGTCAATTTAATTATAAAATAAATATATGCTTTAAAGGAAAAATGACAGGATACATTATTGTATGACAGATATTATTTACTGCCTTCACCATGATGATTTGAATTTATGGTATCTGAGCCCTTTCTCCATTAACAAGAAGTTGTGAATTGATACAATTATATGGAAATAAAAGGAAATAATAGTTTTGCCTTCATTACTGAGATGTGTCCCAAAGAAAGGTTTACTTGGTTTTTCTTTTCTTTTTTTTTAAAATCAAATTTACTGAAACATATTCATAAACATACCATCCATCCAAAGTGTACAATCAATGGCATTTGGTATAAATGCATTTCTTTTTAAAATCTCTCCCTTTTTATTATAAAAGGAAAACAAGTTTATTGCAGAAATCTAAAATATAGTTCAAAGCACAAAAAAGTTAAGAAATACTCACTGGCATCTAATGTATCTATCTCTTCAGTCTCTTTTTGGTGCATGTATTTTATTGTTATGTAAAACAGAATTGAACTTGTATTAACTATTTTAATTTGTTCTTCATTTAATAACATCCTCATTCAGTATTATTTTACAATATACTTTAAAAATGATTTAATAATTCTTTCAATGGGATATGCCATCATTTATTTAACCTGCCTCCTTTGTTGGACATTTATGTTGTTTTTAATTTTTTGCTATTATATACAATGCAGTGGTGAAAATCTCTGAACACGTTTACCTTCATTTCTGCTCTTTTAAAAGGTAAATTTCAAAAGGTAGATTTGATATGGTCAGAAGACAGTTATCTTTTAAATTTGGGGCAATTTATTGTCAAATTGTCCTCTAGAAAAGTTGTATGAGTTTATATTCACTCTATCAAGTACCTATGTCTTGCCCCAAGATTGGATTCTATAATTAATTTTAATTTTGGTAAATGAAAAGTGGAATATATTATTTCAAAATGAATATCTTTCATTGTTAATGTAACAAACAATATGCTCATTAGCCTTTTCTATATCTTTATTTGAGATATTTATTTGTCCATTTTTCTGTCTGGGTATTTATCTTTTTCTTGGCTATTTGTAAGACTTTTTCTAATATATGGAAGATACAACCTTTTCATTAGTTTCTCTAGGCTCTGGCCATCTGCTTTGCTTTCTATTATTTAAACCCATCACACTTGCCAAACTTCCTATCTTCATGTGTTCTGTTTTCTCTCTACTGTCTTTAGGTCTTAAACATTCCTCAGGATGGTCTTCTGTAACTGTCCCTACCGCCTACTTTAAATTCCTTGCTCTACATTCCCAGAGAACTGCACCATATACTTCTCTTTTCATAACACTTGTCCCATTTATAATTGTTTAATGTTTGCCTTCTGCAACAGTGTAAACTCCACTGGGGTAAGACCACCTCACCATTGTTCATCATTGTTTCAGTACAGTCAGCATTTCCTCTTTCTCTTTGCTAATGGAACCCTGATTTTGTCCAGAAGTACACCGCTGTCCCCTTCCCGACTCAGTCAATATGCCTTGGATGAGACAGTCCTCACAAGGGTAGACCCTGAGTGGTCTAAGTTATCTATCTCTGTTGCCAGTGAGTTTTCCATGATTGGGAATGTGATGTGATTTCGGCTAATGAAGCAAGAGAGATTTACTGGAGACATTAAAGAAGGTTTTTACTTTATCTCTTGGGGCAGTTCTAAAAAACTACTCTTTCTTCTGGGTGTTGTGATGCATGGAGATAAATCCCAGAATTCAGTGTCTTCTCTCTATCAAACTGAGGATGAAGGCAATGCACAGAGGAGAGGAAAGCCAAGAGAATTTCATTGAAATGGAGCTGGAGTGGGTAGATTGTTACCCTTGAAATTCACACCATTGCTGGACTCCAGCTATGTGCACCAATAACTGTTCTTATTTAAGCCAGTTTGAGTTGAATCTTCTTTACTTGTAGCCAAATGTGCCACATTTCATATAGATGTCTGGTTCCTAGTACTCAACAAATATATATTGAATTGATTTGGAAAATTTCTCTTATATTTGATGCATATATATTTCTTTTTCAAAGTCAAAGCAATACAGAAATACGTAAAGAAATCTTTAATCTTTACTTCCCCCTTCTAATAGCACCTTCCTGAGGTAGCTAGTGCTAACCACTGGCTAAACATGCTTAGAAATTTTTCTCCATGCTCATAGAAACATATAAGCCTCAAACTGTTTTTATTTTTTATTTTACATATTCATTCATTTTAGAAATATGAGTTATACTGTATACATTATTGTGTGACTTCTTTTTTAAAAAAATATTAATAGATTATGGCTATTTTCCAGGTCCGTATACATAGATATAACTAATTTTTCTTAATAGCTATATACCATGGCTGCATCATTTTACATCTTTGTTCTGGTTAAATGTTTCTCAGAGTTTTATACAAATTATTTTATTTAAGGATAAATATGAGCCTTTACCTGTTTCCTTTTTGACTGTTCCACTTCAATTTATGTCTCCAAGTTTGAGGCATTGGAAAAATCCAGTGGTTGATGGAGTGACTTAAGCAGTGTGAAGGATATGCCAACTGTGTAGGTGTTAGGACATCCAACATGACACTCTGAAATTTAAGACTTATTTCTCCTTTTTAAGAAAGCAGGACATCCTTTTCTTTTACTTCTAATAACTGTAAATTTTTCTTTGTGCCCTTTGCAAGATACCACACCTGGAGAACAGCCCTAGGGAGACTTTTCAGCTGCAGGTAGGTAATCAAGTAGTGGGCTCATGAGAGATCCAGAAATTAGATGAAAACCAGAAAGACCTAAGGTTTCAACCCTAGGCCTAAATCAGGATTGTGTTCTTTCTTTGAAATGAAGATTTAGCTCTTAGATATACTAATTTATTTATCATTTGTAGGGGGTATCCATTTTATTTTTAATGCTTCTATTAAATATTAATTCTTGCTGACTGGGGATAATTTAATTGCTTGTGAGTAGATGCACTCTAGTTGAAAGATTGAGTGGTAAATGACCTCATAAGTATCAGTTCTTATCCCCACCTACCTTCAAAGATGTGTAAGAAGAGAAAACAGTGATTTTTCAAACAGAGTATACGAAAACTACCTGGCACACTTATGTTCAAGGTGGCACACAATCAAGATTTGTACTGGTTTCCCTAAGGAATAATACATTTTGGTAACAGCATAGCTTAATTTAAGAAGAGAGAGAGAAGTAGCAAGATTTGAACCAATCTGAGCAATGTAACAAGAACAAGAAAGGTAGTCACAATATTTCCAAGCAGTTTTTTTTTTTAACAGCTTAACAACAAAGAGAGCCAAACAGAACACCCTGTGGTAAATTAACCTGTAAGCTAGATATTTAAAGGCAGCAATTGTTTCTCTTTGAGTTCAAAGCAGAGATGAAAATTAGCTCCTCTGGGTACAGTCATTGTAGACTCCAGAAACACTGGTAATTTTCTGAGGTTGGAAATATTGCAAAAGTCTAAAGCACAATTTTACCTGAGGTAACTGGATTCAGCTTCTCTAAGTTTAAAATGTTCCAAGGCTTAGGGAGTGTAAGCCCTGAATTGTTCATGGAGTCATGGAAGACAGAAATAGAAACAAAACAAATGCACAGACAAATGAGCAAACCAAAAACAGACAAAACTTTTTTACTTCTATTCCTAGAATATATAGACACATTTGTATTTTCTTAGTTTCTTATTTTTTTCTCACAATAACTGAACTAAGGTTTTACTTTGTGAAATACATCTTTTCTTGAGTGGAATACACTGACAGCCTTCATCTGTGGCGTGATATGGAGAGAAATTCGAGAACTGAGAGAAAGTCCCTTGATTGTGCTACATAGCCCTGTGTTTGTAATTTGCTAAGAGTGAATATAAGCAGGATACTAAGCATGCACTCTGGAGTGAATTTGGATTCTTTTTGGTATAAACATATATTTTCTGTTCTGTAACAAGTAATATTTTAAAATGATGTTCCAAGTAATTTTAGTTTGTTGCTCTGTGGGTGATGTTATTGTAGTGTGTAGGGACTCATACATTTCTAGGAAGATTGCATTTGAGTATTAATTTCAACTTTAATTTAAGGGCTCCATGTCTGTTAGCTCCAGTTTGCTAGCAGAAAACTCATCTTTAACAGCTTAAGTTTGATTTAACCTCGTAGCAATTAGTATGTCAGACAATTTCCAGAAGCTGGAAAGAATTCTGATATGCCTTGATCCTTCTCCTATCAGAGATTCAAAGTATCACAAGTTTCTAGTGAAGTTGTATATGTCAGTGTAGAGTGAGAGTTCAGTGAAATTCTCCTGCAGTTGGAGGAAACCTTACTTATTTACTTCAAGTCACAATTTGAATTCAGTAGTGTTCCAATCATGGTATCTTTGCATATTTAAAAGAATAAAAAATGAGGATAAAATACTTAGCTTGCATATATACTTACAATCTGTTTTATTTATTTATCTTTTTAGGAGGTACTGGGGATTGAACCCAGGACCTCATACATGGGAAGCAGGTGCTTAACCATTGAGCTACATCTGCTCCACTGTTTTATTTTAAATTAATTTAGTTGACAATGTAATATACAAAATTTAGCAAGATAAACTAATTTAATGAAGTACAATAAAAAGAAGGGTAAAGAAGTAAGAGAGTTGGGAGTAATGTGTGGGCCACAGATTCGAATCTGAGTTTCCTTATGGCCAATTCAAAGAGGGAAATGTGATCAGTTACAAGGGCCTCAGTATCCATAGGCAAACAAAATCCTGTCTCTAAGTAGCAAATTAACTATTCTTGATGATGAGACCAGGAATTCCTTTTGGTTTTCACTTAAAGAAAAGACACTGGATATCATGTTGAATAGCATCCTTGACACCAACTTAACAGAAAACAGTTTTCTAAAATTTCTAAAAACTGTTTCTTATAAGCCTTCTTCACTATAGTATGAAAGAATCACTTAAGATCAAATGTCAGTAAAAACAATTGCCCAAGCAGGGAGCACTGCAAAGCAGGACAGGTACTCTCCTCTGTCCATCTGGCTTATTCTGGGGATATATCTTACTGAGTGTAATTAGGGGAATTGGTAACCTGTTGACCCTTAAGGAAGTCCTCCCTAAAGAGTGCTCTTCTCAGCAGAGCTTCTGAATGTTTTCCATTTGAGGTAATATTCCCTGACAAGTAGCTGGACTGTGACAATTTGTGTTTCATTAAATAGATAACTAGGATCTGTGACTGTAGGTGTTGCTGGGGTAGTGACAGCCTGTGTGAAACTTCCCACCCACATAGACACAGGCTTGAAAGTTTATTGTCTCTAAAACAAATGTGAGACTGCTTACGATTCCAAATAAATGGGATGATAGCAATTTTACTTTCTATGTAGCTCTATTTTACTTTTTAACTTAACTCTATTATTGCAGCTTGTCTCTTTCCTATGTCTATGACGGGTAAATTTCTTGAGGACAGAACCTATATAACTTGGAGATTAAGCACGTCAGCTCTAGAGTTGGACTGTGGGGACTAGATCCTTGAAGGACCACTTCATTGTTTACTGGGGATATTTATTTAATCTTTCTAAGTCTCAAATTTTCAAGTGTAAAACAGGGATGATCAAATCTACTTCATAGATTTGTTGTGAGGATAAAAATATTAAGAATTATTGCTTTTCTCATTTTTAAAATCTTTGTGTAGAGAGAGAAATATAGTATTATGGAGATTATACCATCTTCAAAATCAAATAGATCTGTGCTCAGGCTTGTGTGGTCTTGGACAGTTTCCTATATCTCTATAGGAATATCCCTATAAACTCGGTGTCCTCATCTGTAAAATGGGGATAACCATGCTACCTTTAAGTTTTATGTGAAGTTTAAAAAGGATAATGTGATTATAATTTCTTAATGGAAAAAAAACACTCCACAGGCAAAGCCGAAAGACAATTGACAGACAATGAGACAATAATTGCTCCTTTATCACAGACAAAGGTGAAATATCCCTAATATATGAAGAATGCCTAAAATTGTGGAGAAAAAGACTAGCAACCCCACAGAAAATAATTAAAAGGCAGGAGCAGATAGTTTACAGAAAAAGAAAAAGAAATGCCCATAAATATATGGAAAGATGCTCAGTCCCACTCACGATAAGAAAAATAAAATTGAAATATGCTAAGATACTGTTTCTGTTCTATGAGATTGGCAGAAATCTAAAATTTTGACTACACATGCTGCCAGAGATTCTCCTATATTGCTGCTGGTGGGACTGCAAAATGGTACAATATTCATTGAGGAATACTTGGCAATAACTCTCAAAATTACAGATGCATTTTACTCCTTGCCCCAGAAATCTTACTTCTGGGAATCTATTCTACAGATATACCTGCACAGTTATGAAATGGCATATATATAAGCTTATTCATTATGGAATCTCCAACATCAAAAGACTGGAAACACAGGGGTCTACCAGTAAGGTCTTCATCACCACATAATGGAATACTATGCAATAGTGAAAAAGAACAAGGACTTTCACAAAGTGCTGGTGTGAAAGATCTCCAGGATATAGTAACTGAAATAAGCAAGGAGTTGAGCTGTTTTTGCTTAAGCTACCTTCTATGTAAGAAGGTGGGAAAATAAGAATATGGATCTGTAATTGCTTTTATTTGTATGAAGGAACTTTGAAATGGTAATCAATAAACTAATATAAATAGTTACCCCTAATGAATGTGGGGACAAGATGGACAGGAGTGGAGCATTAGAACTGAAATTTCTCAATGTATGCATTTAAAAATTGTGATTTTTGAACTGTGTAAAAATATTATCTTTTCATAAGATATTATGTGTGAATATTACCTCTTAAGTAGTAAGCCCTCTACCCTAAAGATCACGTCTCTTTCTTCAGGTCCCAAGAAAAAAGATTTGGCTTAAAGTAAATATTCTGTGAAAGCAGGAAGTACCACAAATCTTCCTAACCCTAGATTTTACTTTATTTACAACAGGCCTGGATTTGGAACTGTTAAATTAGGATTTATTTGTTGAACTTAAAAAATTAATCTCTTCTTTTTAAGAATAAAAGTAATACTTTCATCCCTTCCTTGTTATGTTTTCCTAAGATGCTTGCTTCTTTCCTGGCATTTGAAGGTTTAAGAGACCAAATATTTACTTAATTACAAAGTAAGACTTTTGACTCCTTTTGATTATTTCCAAATTTTTTTTCAGAACAGGAGTCTCCCTTTCATTGGGTGAAAAGCCTAAGCCTGGATGTTAAGAGACGGGGTTCCTGATTCCAAATCTGCCACAGAGCAGCAGTGATTCTCTCACTGCTTCTTAAGAAGATTAATTCGACATTCATCCAACCAAAGTGTATTGAGTGCTTATAGGTTCTAGGTCTGCTATACAGTAATGAACAAAATTGACGAAAGTCCCTACTCAACTGTTTATATTCTAGTGGGAAGAATATACCTTTACTGCCCAGTGGTCCACAATGAGGGAGGCCGAAGCCTTGATAGTGAGCCTCCAGATACTCCCTCCTCCAAATGTCCATGGAACTGAGGCCACATATGACCTCAATGAAACGGCCCATAGAGTGTCTAACTGCAAAGCCTAGGGCAGTATGCACTAGCTGTTCCTAGTAGGTGAGAGTGTGAAGAGGTAGGTGGGGCTGGCTGTGCCCTAGGGTAGCAGCTCCTGTGCTCCCAGATACAAGGGGTGAGTCTCAATACATGGTCTCTCCAGAGGGGCCCCAGAAAAGCTCACTCCTACTCACCATCTTCTCTCTCTCTTATTTCTCTTCCTCTTGTTCCCCTTGTTCCTAGCTCTCCATTTTCCCAGGATTTGTGTTTCTCTCCAGATAGGCTCAAATCCCAAGTCATTCTAATGTGGTGGAAATGCAAGCTTCCCTTCAATATCAATGGCTTGTTTCCTCCCCCGGGGCCCTGTGGCTTTACAAAGATCAAGTTCAAATCTAGTGGAGGGGAGAGTGGAAACATTGTGAGTATGTGTTTGGGTGTGTGTATGTGTGTGTGTAGTTGGGTTTCTCCTAAGCCAGGGGTTCTTAACCTTTTTTGTTCCATGGACCCCTCTAAGTCAGGTGAAAACCATGGACCCCTTACTAAGTCCACACTATACTGTGTATTATTTAATAAATATATCACACCCACACCAACACGTCCCCACAAAAATAATGGTTTTTTTTTTGAATTTCAATTCAAGCTCACAGACCCTTTGTTAAGAACCCCTGTAAAGTATGTGGAAGTCAGTACTATATCCAGCATCTCAGGTTTTTTGTCTTTCTGAGGAGAGCCACTTGGAGTGCTTAAGAGATTCATGTAGCTCCATATTATTAACAAAAATTTGATATCATTTGTAGGAAACAAATAACCTTGGCCTAATTATACTTGGATTTTCCTTGCCTTGGGTAACACTGCAACTGATATTAACTGACTTAAAGGACATTCTGTCCAGATCCTTCACTAATTTCCAAGTTTTTTCCTGGATAGCTGGGAGAGGGTACAGAGTGGAAAGAGGATAGGGTAGTGATGGGTGTGGAGTGATGGGAAGGCTCAGTCTGGGTTTGCCACAATATCAAGGCTGGGGAGTTAGGCTGGAAATTAAGCTTGGCATTTACTTTCCAAGCTCTCCCTATTCTACAAAAGAATTTTTAGTGTTTTCTATCAAAACAAAAGAGAGAAAAACAAACTGACAAACAACAATAATGAACAAGCAATTTGATCTTGGAAGTTGCAGATTTTTTTGTAGAGGAATTGGATAAGTGTAACCTTTCTGAACTGTGTGTAGGCAGTTTTCCTTGCAGTTACAGGTTTAGCATATTCCTGGAATATCCTTTTTTAGGAGCAGTGGAATTAAAGATTACTGGTGTAATGGGAGAAAGAGAGAGAGTTAACTTGAATTAGCAGCGAAGAAATACTGAAGGAAATTTTTTTTTCCCAAAGACTTTTAATCCTACCCACGAAAACTCCTCTTTATCTTTCAAGAGTGACAATGGGTTCTGAAAGATACTATTTTGTACTTAAAGTAGAAGTCTGAAATTTAATGCAGTAATGCTTGCTGCTCTCAAAGCTCTCTATAGTTCTACTATTAGATCTCTTGACCATAACATTTTAAGCATTTGCCTTTTCTAAGAGGAATTCCTAACCTAACAGGGATGTGGCTGCCACCACTTGAAAGATCTTTGAATAAGTAGAAATCAGTGTTAATTATTCAGAATACTTGTTTATAAATTTGTTTATCACAGAAGATCAGTACTTGTTACAAATTTGTATTCCTATTTTGGTCAAATATCATTTGATTAATCTCAAAATAGTGCACATCAAAAGTGCTTCTCTGAATTACTGGAGCATGAGAGGAAGGATGGGCTTTCCTAATAGAAGAAAGTATTTTTAAAAGAATGGATGTGGGGGATGGATGTGGCTCAAATGGTTGGGCGTCTGTCTCCCATATGGAGGGCCCCGGGTTCGATCCCCAGGACCCCCTGGTTAAAAAAAAGAATGTCATGATAACCTTTATTTTAAAGTGTAAACATCAATTTACCTATTTAAAGTATCTTGCAACTGAGATGAATACCTTGTATGTTCAGAGTAACTTTTTTTTCAGTAAGCACAATTTCATTTTCATAGTCTTAAGTTTAAAAGTGAAGGAATGGGGAAGCGGATGTGGCTCAAGCAGTTGGGTGCCTGCCTACCACGTGGGAGGTCCCGGGTTTGGTTCCCGTGTGCCTCCTAAAGAAGACAAGCAAGACAGCAAGCTGATGCAACAAGATGATGCAACGAGGAGACACAATGAGAGATACAACAAGTAGGGAGCGGAGGTGGCTCAAGTGATTGGGCGCCTCCCTCCCACATGGGAGGTCCCAGGTATGGTTCCTGGTGTCTCCTTAAAAAAAGCAGACACAGAGAGCAGACAGCAAGTGCAAACAACGAGGTTGGGGGTGGGGGGTAGAAAGAAAGAAAGGAAGGAAGGGCGGGAGGGAGGGAGGGAGGGAGAGAGAGAGAGAGAGAGAGAAAAGGAAGGAAGGGAGGGAGGGAGGGAGGGAGGGAGGGAGGGAGGGAGGGAGGGAGGAAAGAAAGAAAGAAAGAAAGAAAGAAAGAAAGAAAGAAAGAAAGAAAGAAAGAAAGAAAGAAAGAAAGAAAAAGAAAGAAAGAAAGAAAAAGAAAAGAAAGAAAGAAAAAAGAAAGATGAGAAAGAAAGAAGAAAGAAAAGAAAGAATGAAACCTTTAAAAAAGTGAAGGATTGAGTGAATTAAACATAGTTGTGTTTTTGTGTGATTTAAAAAATTGTAAAAATGTGCATTTATATATTCCATATAGCTTTAAATAATAGCTGTGGCTGAAAGAAGACCTTCATTGCCACCTTTTCAAGGTCAGTGCCAGTAAAGCAAAGTACACTTTGTTTCCTTTGCTACTATCTCATCTCAGAAACAGAAAGTGAACTGCAGTTTTATTCTAGGATTCATTGTTTGGGTGGGAAAAAGATGACCAGATTCTCGAGCAGGCCAAAAAGAGGGTGCGATCACTTATGTGGATGATTCAGATTTTGATTTACTAGGGGCAGGGAGTGGGCCACAAAAATCAAGATTTGCAATGCTGTGCATTATTAAGGAAATGTGCTGTGTATATATTCTGCAGATATGGTGTACTATGAGGAAGTTGAAGGGAATTGTCCCTTTTACAGTGTAGGCTTTTCACCTCCTCAGTGAAATTTTGTGTGCAACCATGTTTAGATGAGAGAATCTGTAAACCTTTGGGTGTGTGGTAGATCAGATTAGTTGGGCAGGCTGGACAGGAAGTTGCCAGTGGAGGCATGCTGGCCATCCCCCTTCCTCCAGGCTTCATAGCATCTCATTGGCAGGGCACCTTAGTGCTCCATTAGAAGGGTCCAGAGTTTATGAGAAGAAGGGTTGTAGCAGAGCAAGTGGTTATGTTTGTTTTGTGAGAAATAATCCAGAAGAGGGACTTTCTTAAAAGTGGTCTAGGAGGGGACAGGATTTGACTGTGAAGGGTCATGAGGAAACTCTTGGGGGTGGGGTGGTGATGCTGTTGTATGTCTTGATAGGAGTTTTGGTTACACAGGTACATGCATTTATCAGAACTCATCAAATGGTATATTAAGATTTGTGACTTCACTGTATGAAAATTTTACCTAAAACAACTGTAAATAAGTATTAAACTCTAGTTAATGATCTGCACACTGCAGGTTTAGGGATGAAGTGTACTCATCTCTGCAAATTTACTATGACCTGCATTAAAAATAATGATGGATTGATGGGGGATAGATATATGATAAAGAAAATTAGACAAAATATTTGATTGTAGAATCCAAGTGGTAGGCATAGGGGAGTTCAGTGGGAAATTCTTTAAGCTATTCTGTATATTTGAACATTTTAATAATAAAACATTGGTGGTGGTAGGGAGAAGGAAGTGAAGGAGAGAAATATGGATTTTTAGCATTTGAGTTCAAAAGCCTTAATCTAGGTGGAACATAGAAATGAAAGGGGAGAGAGTACTTGCTCAGTGACTCTCTACTATTCCACTCCTTTGCCTAGATTAGATTCTCTGAGTTCAGGACAGTGGTGATTGGAGGGAGAAGCAAGACCATTCCTTGGAGATGGTGCCCTTTGGAAGGAGACCTAGAACCATAGAACCTGTTCATTACCTACATCTATCAGGCCGAATCCCCAGACAGCAGGATCCTGGAAAGGCAACCAGTTTAAGGTGACACAGCACCTCCTCAAAGTTGCCTAGGGCTCCAGAGTGACACAACAGAGCACCTGAAAGCAACCCCAGTCTCAGCCACTTCCTGGGAGATAATAAAGGACTGAAAGAAGACTGGAAGATCCCAAGGGGTTTCATGATTGAGATGAAAGGACTCAGTTGTGGATGGTGGCATGAACCATGGATCTGGAAATACAGTAGGATCATAAACATTACAGAGGCTGTGAATAGAAATGAAGGCAGCATCAGAGGAGCATGACTTCTGCTGCTGGTACAGAACCATCACTAGCAGGACACCTCACCCACCCACACCATGAGGCCACACGAGCTTCCAGAGAAGACATGTGATGGGGGGAGAAGATGCCTGAAAAAATTGATTCACCAAATTGTTAGCTCCTTGGGGACAGTCTATCTTGTACAGTTTTATGTACCTTAGTGCCTTATACACTACTTTCAATACACTTTTGTTGAGTTAGTTTTTTTTTTTTTAATGTGGATTTTTTTTTAACCACATACTCTATAGTCACTGTCTCTATTTTCTTATGATACTAACTCCTTAACCCAATTCAGTCATGTTCTGGCCTCTTCATTTCAGGGAACTAGCTCATGCTAAGCTCAGCAGTGACTTCATAACACAAAATCTGAAGGATGCTTTTTGGAGTTATCTTACTTCTTCTCAGAGCAGCATTCAACATCACTGGCTTTTCTTTCCTTCTAAAGATATTTAAATTATGTAAAATTTCAAACAGAGAAGAGTTCAAAAAAATATAAATTCATATGCCAACTGCCCATTTATATCATGTTAACATTTTGCCTTATTTGCCTCAGATCGCTAAGCTTTTCTTTAAAGAAATAAAATGTTATAATCATAACTAAAGCCTCCATCATTCCTATAGCAGGTATTATCATCACCACAGAGATTTTTGAATTGACCAAAACGGTTTTTCTTTCTTTTGACCGAGCTGCTTGCCTTGCTCCTCCTGAAGCCCTCCCCAGGCTCTCCTCGTTCTGACTACTTTAAAATGAATCTTGCAGCTGTGGGCCACAAGAAAAACAACTCAGACTGCAGATTTTTTTTTTTTTAAAGAAAAAAGACAACTTCTTTCCTAAATATTCTAAGTATCAAACTCACCCTGACGTCCCCCTTCCCCTTCCACCAGATAACCTCCTGGTAATTTTCCACTGTGCTTGCCCTGATATAAAACTCAACACACCCCCTGCCTTCCTACCAGTAGAGTTGTACTTTCTCTCCTTTACCATTCAATAAAGTCGTTCTTGCCTGTTTAACATTTTCTGGTGCTCTTTTTTTCTTTGACAGCCTTTTTATTAAGGATTTATCCATAACAGTAAGAAGTACTGTTTTATGTGTTTATCAATTTTAGGTAAATGCTATCATATGTTAGGTATCCTTCTACAATTTGTTTTCTTTAATCAATATTTAATTTTTGAGGTTTTTAGATTGTATATAGTTTGTTTGTTATAAGTATTGTATGAGGTTAATTTTTCTATTCAGTTAGTAATAGGTAGTTGGATTATCTCCACTTTCTAACATTATTAATGTAAATAATGCTGCAATAAATGTCTTTGTAAATGTCTCTTTGTACATTGTGGTCTTTAACATAGTTTATTTTTGTGAATATGTTATATATGTTTGAAAAAGGTATGAATTATCTATTGTTGTGAGTAGAGTTTAATACATGTCAAGGTTGCTTACTTTATTGTACACATATTCCAGTCTCACTCGTGGGCTTTTTAAACATATAATAAACTTTATTTTTAAAGAGGTTTTAGGTTACAGAAAAGTTACATTGAAAGCATAAGAGATTCCCATATACTGCCCTCCCCTTCCCACATCTTCCCCTATTAAAAACATCTTACAATTGCATGCTATATTTGTTACAATTGATGGCTCAATATTGAAGCATTGCTACTAGCCAAGGTCTATAGTTTACATTGTGGTTTACACTTAATTCCAATGCCCTAAAAATGCCCTATGTTCCACCTACTATTCCCTTCCCCTTCCCTCAGAACCTCTGGTAACCACTATCTTTACATCAGTGTTACATGTTCTTCCATTGCTACAATATAAATAAGTTTACTTTGTTCATGGTTGCATTCTCCCTTTAGTGTTTGTTCATTCCTCAACCTTGAAGATTTTGGGATGGTGATGCCCACTCTGCCTCAGATTGAGAGGGCTCTTATATCTTATGTGACAGAAGGAAGGAACTGTTTTGCTTGCAGTTGTAGATACTTTCTGACTTTTGGGATGGGGGTTGTCCATCATCATCATTTAATTAGTTGTCTTGGGTGAGTCCCATGAACTGGAGAGTAGGTATTGGTCACAACTCTTCTGAGATTCAGGGCTCAACTGGCATATGAACACATTGAAGATTTAAGTCTCTGAGCTGTATATTTAATGGATATAGTGCAAATTATAGGCTAAAAAAAGGGGGGGGTAGAAGAATCATGTGTAGGGAAATTATAAATAAGTCTAATTCTGTTACAATGGGGAAATAAGTTGTCATATATTCCAAGGTTAGTTCCACTGACAGGGTGCTGATTTCAAGGAGTTGTATGCCTATAGTGTCGGATGGCTTTAGTACACTCAGGAACATGCTATTTGAGGCTTTGTTCACAGTGGCAGTTAGTGAGACATGCCTATACTCCAACAAAATGCATAACTGTAACCCCTGGAATGACCTCTCAACTCATTTTGAAATCTCTTAGTCATAAAAACTCTTTTGTATATTATGTTTTCTGATTTTGGTCAAGGTCTTTTTCCAAATGCATCACTTGTTGGTGCTTGGTATTAATCCCTCCGTGCCTAGGAGGCTAATCCCTGGGAGTCATGTCCCATGCTAGTGGGTGGGGGTGGGGGTGGGGGGAAAGTAGTATGTTTATTTGCTGAGTTTGGCTGAGAGAGAGTCCACATTTGCATAACAAGGAGGTTTTCAGGAGGTAACTCTTAGGCAATAGTTATTGTAGCAGTTTGATATTGTTTATGAATTCCAAAAATAATTATTGGATTATGTCTGTAAACTGGTCTGTCAGAGGTATCATTTTTAATTGATTAATTATGATTAGGACTTTAATTGAGCCATGCCAGTAGGGTGTTGAGTCTCTGCCCCTTGGTGGGTGGGGAATCACAGAGAAAAGACATGGCAAAGGACAGAGTTGGGAGTTTTTAGCTGAAGTCTGGGAAGTGAACACACAGGAGAAGAACACAGAGGAATAGAGACAGCTCCTTAGACACAGCAGAAGCCCCATGGAGAAAGACAGAGCTGTTTGCCTGATAGTCTACAGCTGGTCTGTTGGAGAGAGCACAGAAGCTCAACCCAGAGAGAAATGGATGGCAGGGAGAGAGGAACCCAAGAAGTCTGAACTCTTGGCAGATGTTGGCAGCCATCTTGCCCCAACAAGTGGCAAAAGACTTTGGTGAGGGAAGTAACTTATACTTTATGGCCTGGTAACTGTAAGCTTCTACCCCCAATAAATATCCTTTATAAAAGCCAACAGGTTTCTGTTATTTTGCATCAGCACCCCTTTGGCTGACTAATACAGTTATTATTAGGCTAAGTTTCAATTTTACAAGAATAAGGTTCATAGTCACATCCATTAGTATTGAGGGCATGGCATATTAGTCTGTTTTCTTTTATTAGGCCTGCCTATGTACTCAAGAGATTCTTGCCCCTGTATTTGAGAACATAATCAGTCTGCCGAGGATGGAAGTTTAGTATTTTGTTGTTTATTGTATGGGTTTCCACCTACTGAGATAACACCCTATGTTAAGATGAACATATTCATATTCCATAGAAGCATGCCCAAGGTGTAGTCTTTCCCACACATCCATCCACCATGGACACCCAGCACCAGTGACCCTCCCCTACCATATTTGTGAAAATAACATCCTCACAATTGTATTTTCAACCACAGACCTCCACTTCCCCAGAGTTCTCCTGTTCCTTGCTCCAGCCCTCCCCCTAGTTCCATGGGTAGCCCAATCCATCCCCTAACACTGATCACCCTCACACTCCAGCACTGTTGACCTCACTCACATTCCTGCACCATCACCCCCATCCACTGCCAAACCACCCCCTTCTACCTTACCATAGTTTCTGTCCAGATTGATCATTGGCTAACCACTCTCTACTCCCTTTCTATCTCCTGGTAGCCTATGTTCCAGCATATTTCTGTGAGTATGCTCAATATGCTTGGGTCATATCAGTGAGGTCATGCAATATTTGTCCTTTAGTGACTGGCTTACTTCACTCAACATAAGGTCTTCAAGATTCGTCCATGTTGTCCTGTGTGCCAATACTTCATTCTTTCTTACAGCTGAGTAATATTGCATTGTATGTATATACCACATTTTGCTTATCCATCCATTGATGGATACTTGGGTTGTTTCCAACTTTTGGCAATAATGAATAATGCTGCTATGAACATTGGTGTTCATGTCTCTGCTTCAAGTCTTCTGGGTATATTCCCAGTAGTGGAATTACTGGATCATATGGCAATTCTAGAGATAGCTCCTGAGGAACCGCCAAACCATCTGTCGCAATGGCTGCACCATTCTACATTCCCACCAGAAGTGGATGAGTGTTCCCATTCCTCCACATCCTCTCCAACACTTGTAGTTTTCTGTTTTTTTAATAGCAGCCAAATAGGTGTAAAGTAATATCTCATTTTGATTTGCATTTTTCTAACAGCTAGTGATGTTGAGCATCACTACATGTGCTTTTTTAGCCATTTGTATTTCCTCTTTGGGAAAGTGCCTATTCACTTCTCTTGCCAATTTTTAAAAATGGGTTGTTTATCCTTTTATTTTTGAGATGTAAGATTTCTTTAAATATGCTGGATATTAGACTCTTATTGGATAAATGGTTCTCCCAAGTATTTTCTCCCATTGGATAGGCTGCCTTTTCACTTTTTTGACAAACTCCTTTGAAGCACAAAAGTTTTTAATTTCAAGGAGGTCCCATTTATTTATTTTTTCTTTCATTGCTTGCACATTGGTGTAAAGTTTATGAAGCCATTTCCTACTACATTTCATAGATGGTTCCCTACATTATCTTCTAGGAGATTTACGGTCTTGGCTCTTATATTAGGCCTTTGATCCATTTTAAGTTAATTTTTCTATAGAGAGTGAGATGGTGATCCTCTCTCTTTCTTTTGGATATGGATAGCCAATTCTCCCAGCACATTTGTTGAAGAGGCTATTCTGTCTCAGTAAGTGGGCTTGGTGGCCTTGTTGAATATCAGTTGGTCATATATGCATGGGTCTGTATCAGAACTCTCAGTTCGATTTCATTGGTCAGTATGTCTACCCTTGTGCCAATACCATGCGATTTTGACCACTGTAGCTTTGCAGTATGCTTTACAGTCAGGCACCATGATTACTCCAATTTCATTTTTCTTTTTCAATATGTCTTTGGCTATTTGGGGGCCTCTTGCCCTTCCAAATAAATTTCATAATTGGCTTTACCAGTTCAGTAAAAAAATGCTGTTGGAACTTTTATTGGGATTGCATTGAATCTGTAAATCAATTTGAGTAGGATAGACATCTTAATAATATTTAGTCTTCCAACCCATGAACATGGAAATTTCTTCCATTTATTTAGTTCTCCTTGGATTTCTTTTAACAGTGTTGTGTAGTTTTCTCAGTACAAGTCCTTTATATCCTTAGTTTAGTTTATTCCTAGATACTTGATTCTTTGAGTTGCTATTTTAAATGGGATTTTGTCTTGATTTCCTCTTCTGATTACTCATTATTAGTGTACAGAAATGTTACTGATTTTTGTGTATTGATGTTATATCCTGCCACTTTACTGAACTGGCTTATCAGCTCTAATAGCTTTGTTGTAGATTTTTCAGGACTTTCTACATGTAGAATCATGTCATCTGCAAATAGGGAAATTTTTACTTCTTCCTTTCCAATTTGGATTCCTTTTATTTCTTTTACTTGCCTAAGTGCTTGAGCAAGTACTTCTAATACAATGTTAAATAAGAGTGGTAATAGTGGGCATCCTTATCTTGTTCCATATCTTAGAAGGAAAGCCTTTAGCATTTTACCATTGAGTATGATGTTAGCTGTGGGTTTTTCATATATATCCTTTATCATGTTGAGGAAGTTTCCTTTTATTCCTATCTTTTGAAGTATTTTTATCAAGAAAGGAAGCTGTATATTGTCAAATGCTTTTCTGCATCAATAGAGTTGATCATGTGATTTTTTTCTTTCAATCTGTTAGTGTATTGTATTATATTGATTGATTTTCTTATGTTGAACCATCCTTGCATACCTGGGATCAAACCTACTTGATCATGGTGTATAATTTATTTGATATGTTGTTGAGTATGATTAGTAAGAATTTTGTTGCGAATTTAGAGGAATTGGTGGAAGTTTTCTTTCCATGTGGCATCTTTACATGGCTTTGGTATTAGGGTGATGTTGGCATAATAGAATGAGTTAGGTAATGTTCCCACCACTTCTATTTTTTGGAAGAGTTTAAGCAGGATTGGTGTTATTTCTTTCTGGAATGATTGGTAGAATTCACCCTTGAAGCCATCTGGTCCTGGCCTTTTCTTGGTTGGAAGTTGTTTGATCAATCTCATTACTTGGGTTTGGTCTGTTGAGTCCTTCTATTTCTTCTTTTGTCATTGTAGGTTACTTGTGTGTTTCTAGAAATTTGTCCATTTCATTGAAGTTACTCATCTTGTTGGCATACAATTTTTCAAAGCATACTTTATTACACTGTTTCTGTGGGATCAGTGGTGATATCCCTTCTCCTGTTTTTTTTTATTTTATTATATTCTCTAATTTTTTCTTTGTTAATCTAGCTAAGTGTTTGTCAATTTTATTAATCTTAAAGAACTAGCTTTTGATTTTTAAAAAATTTTCTAGTGTTTTTTATTCTCAATTTCATTGAGTTCTGCTCTAATCTTTGCTATTTCCTTCCTTCTGCTTACTTTAGGATTAGTTTGTTGTTCTTTTTCTAGTTCCTCCAGGCATGCAATTAGGTCTTTGCTTTTAGCTCTTTCTTCTTTTTTAATATAAGCATTTATGAGTATAAATTTCCCTCTAGCACTGCTTTAGCTGCATCTTATAAGTTTTGATATGTGTTGTTCTCGTTTTCATTTGTTGTGAGGTAGTTAACTGATTTCTTTTGCAATTTCCTCCTTGATCCACTAATTGTTTGAGTATGTTGTTTAACTTCCATGTATTTGTGTCTATTCTGGTTCTCTGCCCCTAATTAATTTCCAGCTTCATTCCACTGTGGTCAGATAAATTACTTTGTATATTTTCAATCTTTGTTGGAACTTGTTCTGTGACCTAGCATGTGGTCTATCCTGGAGAATGATCCATGTGCACTTGAGAAGAATGTATGTCTTGCTGTATTTGGGTGTAATGTTTTGTGTATGTCTTTTAGGCCTAGTTCTTCTAACATATTACTCAAGGTCTCTCTTTCTTTATTAACCCTCTGTCGAAATGTTCTGTCTAATGGTGATAATGGTGTATTAAAGTCCCCCACTATGATTGTAGAGGCATCTATTTCTCCCTTTAGCTTTGCCATTGTTTTCCTCATGTATTTTGGGGTACCCTGGTTAGGTGCATAAATATATATAGTTGTTCTTTTTTCTTGATAGAGATCTAGATTATGTTTGTAAACTGGTCTGTTCCTCTGGGTATGATACCCTTCGATTGATTGAAATTCACAGGCTTTAAGTTTACTTAATTAAATCAATTCATTTGATTTGACCACATCAGTAAGGCATGGCTCAGGGTTGAGTCCCCACCCCCTTGGGCTATATAAATGGACACTCAATCAAGAAGAAGGCTCAGAAAGAAAGAGAGCTCCATAGACACAGAAGAAGAAGATATGGAAGAGGAGAGAAGTCAGTCATTTTGGTCCTGCATTGTGACAGAAAGGAGAAGGCTCAAACAGCTAAAGCCCTGGGGAGAGCTGAGCCATTCGCTTGATAGTTTGCTGCTGAAGAGAACAGAGTCCTGAGCAGGTGGGAAGGCCCAGAAAGAAAGGAGCCCTCCAGCCTACCACTGAGATTGGAAGAAGCTCGGCCCACAGATCCTTAAGAGGAAGAGGAAGGCTGAACCCTCACAGAGATCGGCAACCATCTTGCTTCAACACATGACAACAGACTTTGGTGAGAAAATACATCTTATGGTACCTTGAGTTGGACTCTTCAAGGTCTTGTAACTGCTTTTATCCCAAATAAATACCCTTTATAAAAGTCAACAGATTTCTGGTACTTTGCATCAGCAAACTTTTGGCTGACTAATACAGCCATTATTTCCTCCAGCACTCCTTTTGCCCCCTTTCCCTTCTCTTTTCCCTCTGGGATGCCTATAATGCATATGTTTGTTATTTTGTGAGTCCTTGCTGATTTCTTTCTCTCTCTCTCTTTTTGTCATCTATCTGTACCACTATCTGTGCAATTTCAGACTTTCTTCTTCAACACCACTAATTCTTTCCTCTGCCTGGTCAAAGCTGCTGTTATGTGCTTACAGCATATTTTTAATTTCTTGCATTATGCCTTTCATCACCATAGGAACTGTAATCTTTTTATGTATGTTTATCATTTCTTCTGTATGTTCCCCCCAGTGTCTTCTTAATATTGTTTATCTCTTCCTTCACTTCATTAAGTTGATTCATGACATTTGTTTAGACATCCTTGATTGGTTGTTTCATGTTCTGCACCTCCTCCTGCTTTTTAGTTTGTTCATTAGACTGGGTTATTTCTTTCTGTTTCTTAGTATGGCTTGTAATTTTTTGCTGGTGTCTAGGTATCTGTTTATCTTGATGGGCTTATTCAGTCTACTAGATGCTCTTTCTAGTCTAGGGTTTTATTTCATTTTGTTTTGTGTTAAGAGCCATCTTTGACACTTGGCTCCACTTATTCTATATCTTTGTAGTTGTCCATGTTCCCCTGAAGAAATATTAAGTCCTTAGAAAGGAAAAGGAAGAAGAAGAGAAAAAAGAATAATAATTTAAAAAAGAATGGCAAATGACACATAAAAGAGCCAGGAGAAAAATAAGTAATAAGAATGACAAATCATAAAAAATAAAAAGGAATAAGAATAAAAATGGTGGAAGAAAAAAAATGAAACAGGAATAGAATAAATAAAATAAAGTAAAATACCAGAAAGATGAGAAGAAAGAAAAATGAAGACCAAACAAGAGAAGGTGGAATGAAATAAAAGGAAGAGAAAAAAATGAAAGAAAGAAAAGAAATAAAGACAATAAGGATTAAAAAAAAAAAAAAAGAACTAAAAAGAAAAAAACTAAAGGAAAAAAAAACAAAGAAAAAACAGCCCTCCCTCCTAGGCCACTAGCAACCATCTCAGGCTGCCAGTGCTCACTAATCAATCACCTCACAGCCTGCCCTATGCAAGTAAGGTACCCAGATGGAGAGAGAGAAAAAAATGATAAAATAAACAACAAACACACAATTAACAAGAAAAGTAGGCAAAATAAACAAGAAAATATTAAGCTCCCAGCCTGGTGAGTCCTGTTATGTTCTCAAATAGAGGGGCAAGAACATCTCAATTACGTAGGTAGTACCTAATAAAAGAAAACAGACAAGTATATTAAGCCCTCAATATTAATGCATGTAGCTATGAACCTTATTCTTCAAAAATTGAAACTTAGTGGTTGCCATAGGTTCCAAGGAGAGCGGGAAGGAAAAATGGCTGGAACATAGGGCATTTTGGGGACATTGGAATTGTTCTGCATGATCTTGCAATGATTGATACAGGCCATTATACATTTTGTCAGAACTTGTATATAAGTATACCATAATGTAAACCATTAACCATGGTTAGTAACAATGCTTTGATATTTGTTCATCAATTGTAACAAATGTACCATACTAATGTAGGATGTTATTGGTAGGGAAGGATGGTGGGGAAGGGGGGCGGTATATGGGAATTCCCTATATTTTCTATGTGACTTCTCTGTAACTTAAAGCTTTGTGGAAAATAAAGTGGAAAAAAAAAAGACACTGGGGGAACACATGGAAGAAATTACATAAAAAGTAACAGATCATATAGTGATGAAAGGCACAATGCAAAAAAATTTTATTTTTAATTAATTTTTTTGTTGTTGGCTTTGTTTTGGGGGAAGTTTTGGATTGCAGTAGTGTTGCAACAGTGGCAGGGGAGGATCACTGGTGCAGGGTATCGGGGGGGGGTGTGGGGAGAGGAGTGCACCTGGGGTATGCCTCTAGGGAATATGAATGTGTTCAAGTGGTCACGGGGTGTTTCTTGGTGGGTGGAGACTCACAGAATAACTGACAGAATATTGAATTCCCATCCTTGGGTGTCCTGCTACATTCCTCTCATAGAGTGGCAAGAATCTCTAGATTCTCTCTAGACTACATGGGCAGTGCCTAACAAAGGAGGACAGACCAATACGCCAAGTCCTTGATATTGATGCTTCCACTTATGAACCTTGTTCTTGTGAAATCAAAACTTATCTTAGTAATATATATTGCCCAAGAGTAATATATTTTGCCTCCTGAAAGCCTCCTTGTTGCTCAAACGTGGCCTTTCTCTAAGCCAAACTCAGCATATAAACTCACTACCTTCTCCAGTGTGGGGCATGACTCCCAGGGATGAACCTCCCTGGTACTGAGGGATTAATATCAAGTGCCAACTAACGATGCATTTGGAAAAAGATTTAGACCAAAAGGGTGAAATATTAAATACAAAATGAGTTTTTATGGCTAAGAGATTTCAAAGTGAGTTGGAATGTCTTTCCAGAGGTTATGCTTATGCACATCTCAGGAGGATCTGACCGACTGCCACAGTAAACAGTGCCTCAAGCAGGGGTGCTCCTGAGAGCTCTAGAGACTTCTAGACACTATAGGCAGGGCAGAAAAATCCAGGAAATTGGCACCTGGTCAGTGGGCCTTACCTTGGAATATATGATAACCTATCTCCTTAAGGTATCAGTTAGACTCATTTATAAGTTTCCTAGACATGGTTCTTCTGCCCCTTTTATTTGAACCTATAATTAGCATTATACCCATTAAATATCTGTCTGGTTGTTCATATGTTGTTTGAGCCCTGAATCTCAACAGAGTTCCAGCCAATACCTACTCTCCAGTTCATCGGACTCACCTAGGACAACTAACAAAAGGATAATGATAGAGAATGCCCTTTCCAAAACAACAGAGAATATCTACCACTGCAAGCAAGCCATTTCCATCCATCTGCCCCATGGGATCTTCTCAATCGGAAGCAGGGTGGGCATCACCATCCCTCAAGATTGAGGAACAAACAAACGTAAGAGGGGAAGCAACTATGGACTAAAGTAGACTTATTTTTGTTCTAGTAATGGAAGGACTCATAACATTGATATAAAGACAATGGTCATCAGAGGTTCTGAGGGGAGGGAGAGGGAAGAATCAGTGTAACATGGGTAATTTTTGGGACACTGGAATTGTTCTAAATGATATTGCAATGATGGATACAAGCCATTTTCTATTCTGTCAAAACCTATAAAATTGTGTGGTGCAAAGTGTAAAACAATGTAAACTATAGACCATGCTTAGTAGCAATGTTTCAATATGTGTTCATCAATTTTAACAAATGTACCGCACTGATGAAAGATGTTGTTAATGGGGGAAAGTGTGGGAGGGGCAGAGGTGGGGTATATGGGTATCCCCTATATTTTTTTTTGTAAAATTTATGCAATCTGAAGCTCCTTTAAAAAGAAAGAAAGAAAGAAAGAAAGAAAGAAAGAAAGAAAGAAAGAAAGAAAGAAAGAAAGAAAGAAAGAAAGAAAGAAAGAAAGAAAGAAAGGAAG
>JAKSZT010053791.1:11694622-11757647 GCA_026826555.1 Tolypeutes matacus
AACTAAAAAACTAAAAAATAAAAAATCTCTGTCTAAGTTTCCTGTCAAGAGGCTACTTCTCCTGCAGCTTCCCCTTACCTAAGGAGCTGGCTGGCTGCCTAACAATGCCCTGGAGCGCTCTCTGGCCACCTTCTCCTCTGGGCTGTTTGGGAGCCTGACAGCTCACCGGCTGCCTCTCACCTGGGCAGTTGGGTGCCTATCAGCCCCCCCCCACTGCCCCAGTTCCTCTCCCTCCCAGGGTGAGTGAGTGTGACAACCAACCTGATGAGTTAAAAAGGCTAGTATCTCTCCTTTTCCTGGGAACCAGCTGAGATCTGGTTTGCTTGCCCTATTTGCCCTCCCCCTCTACTCCTCTCTCCCCTTCAGCTGGCTGGGTGCTGGTCCCCACACCTGTTTGCCCTGTAGCACCCCCTTCCCAAGCTGGGCACTGGGATGAACCCTTTGTCCCCTGGTGGCTTTCCTCACTCTCGGAGCGCTGGACTTTCAGACAAATCACTTTCCAGGCTTCCCTCTCCCTCTGAGCTGGCTGGTCCTGGCTTTCCTGCGCTCTCCCCCAAGGCTTCTCTTTCCCCCCTGTGCAATGAGTCTGCCCTCTCTATCTGCCCTCTCTGCCCCCGTGGTCCCACCGCTTCCCTTCAGCCAGGTAAGCCTGCTTTTCTTCCGCAGTTTCTGGAGGAGTGCATCTTCCCGTTCCCTACTCCACTATCTTGGATCTCACTTGTGGGTTTTTTTGTGTGTGTTGTTATTGGCTTGACTTCTCAGTTGCTGCCAAGCAATAATTGATGGTCAGTGCAGCATGGAAGTTTAAAAAAGTGTGAGGGAAAATGGAAGCAACTCCCTGTTCTATCATTCTCTAGCTGTGAGAAATTGGGCAAGTTACTTAGTCTATTTGTGCAACAGTTTCCTCATCTATAATTTTGGGATGATAAGTAATACAATTTACCCCTAATGATTTTTTTTTGTAACATAACATATTTTATGAACAATGACTAGATTTTACAAAACAAAAAAATTAGCAAGAAGAATGGCATTATACTACATTTTTACAAATCTCTTCAATGTCTGGTTTAATAGCAGACAACTGGATTCTTATGTCTGCTTCTGCATTCAGTTAGTTACAATATATTGTTGTGATTGAAATCCTAGTGATTTTTTTAAGCACTCATTTCTGTATTCATTTAACAAAAATGGATTGAATGCCCACCCTGTGCCAGTTATTTTCTAGGTTCATGCAATACATACATGAATGACATAGGCAAAAATGCCTTCTTTCCTAGAGCTTACATTCTCTTGAAGGAAGATATAGAATAAGTATAAGAAATACTAAATTATATAATATCTTAGAAGATAAGTGTTATGAAAATAACAGAGTAAGGGGAATTGGGAGGGCTGAGGGTGGAAATAGGCAGGTTCTTCTTTTATCCTAGGAGGTCAGGCAAAGCATCATCCAGTTGATGAGTAGTGATCTGGAGGGAGTAAGGAAGCTGGCCATGTTGTTATCTGGGGCATGAGTGTTTTGGGCAGAGCAACGAGCCACCAGGGTCAGAATATGCTTGGCATGGTGTAAGTTTCAGGAAGCCAGGTTTGTTGGAGCATAGTGAGCAAGGGAGAGCATGGTAAAAGAATTGGTCTGGCACGTAACAGGAGGTCGCTTCTGTAGAGACTTACAAGCTATTATAAGCCATTTGGACATTCAATCTAAGTAAAATGGGAGTCAGAGGTTTTAGCAGATGGGTGACACCATCTGACTTATTTATCAAAGAATCACCCTACTGCTGTTTTGGGAACAACTTGCATGGGGGAAAGTGAGAAAGCAGTGAGACTAATTATAGGCTACTGAATGAATATAGGTGGAAAATGATGCTGGCTTGGACTAGAGGACATCATGGGAGGGAAAGAGAGGTGGTTGGATTTTGGATGTATCTTCAAAAAGATAGAGGCAGCAGAATTTCCTGACCTATTGGACATAGGATATCAGAGAAAATGAGGACTAAGGATCACTCCAAGATATTTCGCCTGAGCAATTTGAGAAATGGAGCTGCCATCAGTTGAGATGGGGAGGGTTGTGGGTGGGGCAAATTTGGGGGATGAAAATCAGGAGTTTGATTTGAGGTATGTTAAGATTGAGCATCTATTAGACATCTACATAGAAATGCTGAGTTAGAGTAAATGAATTAATATACCAAGAATTTAGAAAAGTGCTTGACAAGTATTAATGCTATTGAATGCTAAATAACTATTAACTATTATTATTATTAAGAGATATGTTAAAATTTCATTCATTATAATGCCAGATTTTCAAATATCTCCTTGTAGTTCTGCTAATTTTTCCTTTATATAATTGAAATAAGTTAGGTATATATAGGTTTAGAACTATTATATCATCCTCATGAATTGTTCTTTTATTATCATGTACTAACCTTCTTTATTCCTAAAATCCTAATAATAGGATTTGTTCTTAAAATTTCATTTTAAATGACATTGAAATAAATCCACCACACTTTTTAGTTATTATTTTCTAGAATATCTTTTCATCACTTTACTTTTAACCTTTCTGAATCAATGTGGTTGAGGTATATCTCATATAAATTACACATAATCAGATTTTATTTTATTTTCTGTATCCAATCCAAAATCTCTGCCATTTAAATGGAATTTTAATCCATTTGTATTTATGATGATTACTGACATATTTGAATTTATTTATGCCATCTTAGTTTGTGCTTTCTATTTACTATGCATTATGCATTTTCTTTGCCTTCCCCCCTCTTTCCTCCTTTTATCAGATTGAGCCAGGTACCATCTCATTTATTTTTTTTCTACTGTTTTATGATAAACACCTTTAATTTCAATTTTTTAAATTGGGACCTTTACATATTTAACATCTGTGGTAGTTTGGAGCTTTAAGTGCCCCAGAAAAACGTGTCCTTAAACTTATCTCTTCCTGTGGGTGTGAACCTTTGTAAATAGGACCTTTTTGATGAAATTACTTCAGTTAAGGTGTGGCCCACCTCAATCAGGATAGGTCTCAATCTTATTATTGGAGTCCTTTAAAAGTGTAATGAAATTCAAACAGAAAGAGAGAGAGAAAGCCACAGGAAGCAAGAAGCTGAAATTTAATGGAACCCAAGAGAACAAAAAAGCACATGGCCTTGCCACATGACAAGCTAAGGACCAAGGATCACCAGCCGCCAGCTCCAGAATGCCACAGTCTTTGGGGAGAAAGCATTGCCTTGATGAAGCCTTTATCTGGACTTTCTTTTAGCCTCTTAACTGTGAGCAATTAATTTACCATTGTTTAAGCCAAACAATTGCATGGTATTTGCTTGAGCAGCCTTGGCAACTAAAACAATGTCCCATGAAGAAAATGCCATTTTATGTTCTTAGTAAATAGGAAGGGGGAAGGAGGGGGCTTCAGATGTGAGGAAAGTAGAAAAAAATGAAGCCATTGTGGAGAGGGAGAGAGTGAGTTGAATAGGGAAACCTATTTGGGGCACCAGGAAGTGGTGGGAGCCTGTTTGGGTTGGTGAACATGAGTTTAAAATGGAATCATTCAATTTTTTTTTTTTTAAGATTTATTTATTTATTCATTTCTCTCCCCCTCCTTGTTGTTTTTGCGTTCGCTGTCTGTCTCTGTGTGTTCTTCTGTGTCTGCTTGTCTTCTCTTTAGGTGGGACTGGAAACTGATCTTGGGACTTTCTGGAGTGGGAGAGAGGCACTCAATCTCTTGTGCCACCTCAGCTCCCTGGTTTGCTGTGTCTCTTATTGTCTCTCCTCTGTGTCTCTTTTTGTTGCATCATCTTGCTGTGCCAGCTCTCTGCGCAGGCCAGCACTCCATGTAGGCCAGCACTCTTGCATGGGCCAGCACTCCTGCATGGGCCAGCACTCTGTGTGGACCAGCTCTCCACTCGGGCCAGCTTGCCTTCGCCAGGAGGCTCCGGGAATTGAACCCTGAACTTCCTATATGGTAGATGGGAGCCCAATCACTTGAGCCACATCTGCTTCTGAATCATTCTATTTTATTCTGTGATTTTCTTCAGCCAGTATAGGGAATATAATAGTTGTAATCATCTAGAGTTGAGATTTTTCTTCACCAGCAGCAGCAAAAGTACAAGAGGACAAGAAAGTTGGGAATTTTAAGACTGTTATTGAAATTATGGGCCATGGAATCCAAGAGAGATAAGGAAGGAAGGAAGCAAAAAAAAAAAAAAAAAAAAAAAAAAAAAAGATTTGGCAGCAAAGAAGACAGGTTGATGAAATAGAGATTTCAATGAGGGTTGAGTGAGAATACTTCAGACAGCAAGCTGGAAGAGAAGTTTGTGGGATACTTGAATAACTGATTTTAGAGGAAGTGGAATTAGAGGATTAGAATTTTCCTAGAAGATAACTGGACATAAGGTACCAAGGTCTAGATGGATACAGAAGACCCTCAGGATGATGGCAGGACTTGAAGGGGCATAATCAGGAGGTCTGTAGAGAGAGTAACAAGGAAAACATCAGGGAATTACCCTCAAAGGACCACAATTTTAAAATGAAGATAAAATTATTTTAAATAAGATGGAGGATTAATCACCTGGGAGGAACAATATGGAGCTAGGATGACCTCAAATCATTCTGTCAATATTTTGCTTAAATATAAAATCTGATTATATTGATGGAATGCCTTTGGAACAGTTCTGGCAGAGATGTAACATGTTCTGGTTTATATTTGAAAAGAATCAGTTTGGCTGTCTTGTGAAGTATAGACTAGTAGACAAGTGTGGAAGCAGGAAAATTCATCAGGAGACTATTATAGTAGTGGAGGTGGAAAAGATAGTGGCTTACATGGTGGTGGCCATGGCAGTGGAGAGAAGTGGTTAAATTCTGGAAGTTCTCAATGTTTGGTTTCCTTTAAGAACCCACCACTCTAGAATGCTCACTTGAAGCTCTTGCTCAAAATGAAGGCTTTGTCCACATTCTGGAAAGCTCTTTCACACCCGTGATTAGGTCTCTTCATTTCCAGGATCTAGTTTCAACCTTGTAAATTAGTCACAGTCCATCTTTCAATCTGGACTCAGAGGGAAGGCAAGCTTCTGGCCCCAGAAGCTCCTGAATCCAAAAATAAAATTGGTTTCATAGAGGAAGACATTGGCAAAGACCTCTTCTTCAGTTTTTCCAGCCTCTGTAGCATCTCAGTGATGAGTATTCACTCATGAAGCTCTGGGTGAGCAAGAGGTGTGCTATATTCAGCACACCATAGGGACTAGTCATCCTGACTAAAATGCTTGCAAAGTATGGCAACACTACAAAAAGGGTGTTCTCATTGGAGAATTTGCACTTAAACTTATCAACACAAAGGTACTCTTGGGCAGGTGAACAAAGATGTCTTTATTCTTGCCTCAATGACCAACTCCTGCTCACATTTCTGCAACTTTTCCTCAGGTCAAGGGTTTGGTGAAGTCACCCTCTTCTCTTCTTTCTTCTCAGCTTGAAGATTCTGCTCTTCCTCCTGTTGAACTTTCTCTGCTAGCTCTCTGCAAAATTTTAGAATCAGTTGAGCCATATTCTCACAATTATAACTCCCCCCAAACAGTTGGAAATCAGAGTCAGTGAATGCATATGAGGAACCAGTGGTTGATACTGGGAAGGCCCAACAGTAAAATGCTCTGGGAACTACTTGTTAAGACACAGTGGGGTGCAGACAATGGTGACATCAGTTTGTGAGTCTTATTCACCCACCAGAAACATCCTTGTCTTCAAGGGAGCACCCATAAGCCCCAGGGTTTGCCTTACATCCTCTTTTGCATTCTCTGAAGTGTGCTTATTTTCATGTGGCCACATGGTAACAGGTGGGTGTGGGCAATATTTCTGCCAACACACCTCATTGCTCACCAGTAGTCATGGTCTTTGCTCTTAAACATACAGAATCTATCATCACCAAATGCTATAATGAAAATGGTAGGAAACATGCAGGATAATTCAGCTGGGAGATGGACTTGCTGGGAGATGGACTTGGCCAAAGAGGAATAGTGCTGAGAGCCTGTGTGAGCTCCACTTTATTGAACAGCGACGAGGGCCTTGAAGCTTGCCACTTGTCTCACAATTTGTTCACAGGATGCCAGCCACCATCAACTGGCAGGGAATGGGGGCAGAATAGAAAAATTTTGAATATGGAGCTGACAGGACTTGTTGATGGATTGGATGTGGGTTTGTGAGAGAAAGAAGTCAAGGAGAATGCTTTGATTTGGGGTCTCTTTCAGCCATATCTTTTAAAATGTTCCAAAACTATTCTCTCAAGCTAAAGCCTCTGCATTTATTTATTTGTTTGTTTGTTTATAAGTTAGTTAAGTTAGAGGGTCTGGCAGAAGCAGGGATTTAGAAGTTTTTCTATTGGTGGGATTACTAGGTATTGACTAGTTCTAGTCCTCTATTTTTTTTTTTTTTTTTTTTGTCTAGAAATCCCACTTCATAAGCCTCTTAAAATTACTACATAAGCTTACAAATAAAGAATAAAACTCTGAGACTGATAGCCCTTCACCCACCACTGACTGCTCATTTCAGTACAAATGCCAAATGTGCCTTTTAATCTTTCCCAGTAAGTTGAAATTGTATTTTGGGAACTCGTGGTACCAGTTAATGAAATTTAGATTGGTATGATCTTTGAGTTTTAATTGAGGAGTGATTGATATCTTGTGGTTTTCCTATTGCATAAACATGTGAATGCAATGAGGAAGAAAAAACACTCAGGAAATGGTATGAAATCTGGACCTTGAAGAAAATTAAAAAATCTAGGTGGCAGATGTTGTTCTGTCTGCTCTCTGGAAGTATAAAACTTGTCTTCACAAAATGCATCAGACGGAAAATGTTTTCTCTAGCTTCTCTTTGTGATTGTACCTCAAACCTAGGATTTTCAGGCAGAGTTTGTGGAAAACTTGGGTATGCAAGGGATATTTACAGAAATGACTAAGCTGGGAATTTAACCAGAGCTGAAGATGCCACAGGCCAAGAAACTACTAAATGTGTGAAATCCTTTAATTTACTTAAACTCTTCTCAGAAGAATCTGTTGAAAGTTTCCCAGAAGTCATATGAATAAGAATGAGTGGTTGTGACCTGGAGCTATTTTATTCCCATATATTTAAAACTTCTGAGTAAAAATCATTGTACATTAGGTCATTTGGAATAGAGCAATATGATTTTCATAATCTATTATCACTGAAATTATTGAATGAATTTTTGTAACAGCTCTTGAACCACATGGAGGGAGATATTCTGTGTGAATAAGCTTCCTCAAAAAAACCCGGGAATTAAGTGTAAGTGCTCCTTTACAATTATAGAACAGCCACTTAAGCATACAATGTGTTCAACACAAAAAGAAGAATTTTTAGGTCTTATGGGAAGAATTGTGGTCTCATAACTCATCCAAAGAAATTTGATTTTATTATATTATTAAACTTCATCTTAAAACTATTTTAAGGTTAGATCATTGATTGACAACAGTAAATTGGAGTGTCTTTGCTTTGTTTTTCACTGAACGCTCTCTCCAAAAATACCCTCAAATAAAGCAGATTTTAGAGGTAGTTCCTCGGTTAATTAAACTAGCATCTTATTGAGGCAGGAATAAACATGGTGAAGAGCAAAAGTAGCTGCTTAAATCATGGATGGGGATAAATTATATAATAAGGAATAAATCCTTCGGTGGTTAAAAATAGTTGTGAAAGAACAGCATTGTGTTGGAGTCACTTTAATCCCTCTTGCTCAATTATTTGTCTTCTAAAATAAATGCTTGATTCATTTTCAGAAGTGAATTTGAGGTGTTTAAAAATATTTCCTTGTAAAACTGCTTTCTATATTCCCAAATAAATTGAGCATAATTATTACTGTAATTGTATTGTGAATATAATAATTGTAATTTTATTTTTGTATGTGTATTTGTTCTTTGAAAAATTCCTGCCCCAAGTTAAAGAATCGTGGTGGTTAATATTTATGTATAAAAAAAGGAGATCATTGATTCTTAATTGAGTTGATTTCTTTTACCTGTGTAAAATGCAATTCCTTCCATTCCATTATCATCCTGTTCTTTCCAAGTTTAGATAATCTTTATAATTGAGAGGTTGGATAGCCAGAGTGTGGATTAGGAGTCATTTTATTGCCTTTCCATTTTTTATCCTTTCGAATTGTGGCATTCAAGTGATAGTCAAGAATTGTGTACATTGTGCCAACCTAGAAATCATACTGGTCTAGTGCTGTGTTAGGCTGACATTTCCATTTAATAGATTAAATAACTGTAAGAGTTATTTTCTTAAAACATTTAGTGAACATTTATATTATGTAACATATTCTGAATTAGCCCATTTAAAAATAAAAGATCTCATTAAATTCTTACAACGCACTTGTGAGTTAAATGGTGGTGTTTGTGAACTATTGCAGAATGACTGCTGAATAAGCTTAATTTAAAGACAGCCTGTTTCATCTGTCCAGGTGTATGTTTCAACAAAGTATGCCCTTTGAACACCAGTTCCCCAAGAGAGAAAAAAAGAGACCCCACCTCCTACCTCTTCCCACCTGGGGATTCTCACCATCTGGGCCTTCATTTACTGGATGGACAGTGCTGGTGGGGGGCCAGACATTGACAGCTCTTGCAGAATGCCACATGGCTTGTTGGGTCCTCCATTTTCAGTCAGTTAGCTTACTCTTGGAGCACTTGTAAGCTGGGTTTCAGAGTTCCAGCCTGGATTGGACCTTAGCATTTTTGCAGGGCCCTCTGCTAAACTCCTGTGCTCAGCAAAGGGGCACCAATCTTTCTCCATTAAAGCTAGGGTAAGAGAAGTGAGTGCTTACTCTTTATTGATGTATTTCTTCTTCAGCATTCAGTTGAAGGAATGAGAGTTTAATTAGTTTTAGCTCAACTATTTCAATCTCACTTAGAGATAGTTTAGCAATAGTAAAACTCAAAACATTTCCTTGCTAGGCCATTTTTTTAATATATATTTTTTATTAAGGAAGTTGTAAGTTTGTAAAACAGTCATGCATAATGTGCAGTATTCCCCTCCACCAAGACCTTGCATTGTTGTGGAACATTTGTGACAGATTATGAAAGAACATCATCAAAACATTACTAGTCAGCCCTTTCTTGAGGACTCGAGGGAAGCAAACATAAAAAAAAAAAAAAATATATATATATATATATTACTAGTAACTGTGGTCCATAGCTTACATTTGGTATATTTTTTCCATTCCCCCCTGCATTATTAACACCATGTATTAATATTGTACATTTGTTATCATTCATGAGAGAATGCTCTATATTTGTACTGTTAACCACAGCCTATCTTCTACCACATGGTTCACTGTGTCATACAGTCCCATGCCTTGTACAATCCATCCAAAGTGTACAACTCAGTGGCCCTCACTTTCATCACAGAGTTATGCAGTCATTGCCTCAGTTAATTTTAAAAAATTTTCCTTAGTCAAAAAGAAAAAAATCCCATACCCCCTATTATTGACCCTTAGCATTGATATAGTACCTTCTTTGACATTGATACAAGAATATTACAATATTACTGTTAGCTATAGCCATAAAATACATTAATTGTATTTTCCTGTGCATCACCATATTCTTACCACCTTGTAATAATGATGCACATATTCTAGCTCATAGAAGAACATACTTGTATTTGTACTATTAACCACAATCGTCACCCACCACAAGGTTCACTATGTTATTCAATTTCTAGATTATTCTCTAGCTTTCTGTCAATTGACATTTACATCCCTAAACTACCCCTTTCAGCCACAATCCCATTTATAAACCTTCCCTGTTAGTTTTACTCACTATAATGTGCTACCATCAAACACTATCCATTTCCACACTTTTACAGTGAAGCTAATTAAAACCTCTACATACATTAATCACAGTACCCCTTTTCAACCCTCATTCTATCTCCTAGTAACCTATACTCTAGGTTTTAACTCCATGTGTTCTTTCTTTGTATTTATTTCATATTAGTGAGGGCTTACAATATTTGTTGCCAGGCCATTTTCAATAGTTTTAAAATAATCTGATTCATTATACATTTTGAGCCAAAATGTATTCTGCACCCTTAATATTTGTATAGCCTGGACTTCTATTTTTCAAGGGGAAGAAAAAGTAATCTGTGAAAGAAGACCCGCATCACACAGACTGATATCAATTTTGTCCTTTGGATCCCACTAAGGTAAGAAAATCATAAACATAACTTTATGATAACTTCTGAACCAGAATAAAATCTAAGTTGCTTCCACTCAGGGTCTAGTGCTTATTCTGATAAATCATCCAATTCTTGGTGGCCCTTGTGAAAATGCTGATTAGCAGCTCTTTCCAAGTGGTGGGGATAAGGATGCTTGTTTAGGATATAGTATAACTCCATAGTTAAGACAGAATTCCACCAGACTATATGTTCTCCGTGGGCAATGATTTGCTTTGTTTAATACTATATCCCAGATGCCCAGGCCCTCAATAAATATTCATTAAATGAATAAATTACTCTCGAGGGAATGGGATATGCAATCAAGACAGACTTCTTATTAGCTCTGGCAAAGCTTTTAAATTTCTCTTAATCTCAATGTCTTCCCCCATTAAAATGAGATGTTATATTATAGGGATGTGGTAAAGATTAAATGGTATGATATATTTAAAGTGCCCAGTGCAGTATCTGGGACATAGTAAATGGTCAACTGGAAGAGAAACAGCTTAAACACCAGGTGAAGAACATCAGCTGCTCTTATTTCCTTAAGGTATAAAAAATGAGTGTATGCATTTAGTTGTTGTTATTAATTGCAAGTTATATTTCTCTGGAAGGATTTTTGTAGTGATTCAGTATTTCTGTGAGGTGACTTCATATATGTTAACTTCGGTGAGCTCTAGAATAAATGTTAGTGAAGGTAGAGAGGGATCTGCATTAGATTTAATCTGAAGGATTCATGCCTAGGAAGCAGGGTTTCCTATTTGAGGTCCCACCTGAGGTCCCTGAATGTTCACAAAGCTCTATAGGCTCTGTCAAACCTTGGCATTGTGAAAAGACTGTGCCTAGTTAAAAGCATCACTGATTTGTATTTTTGGCTGAGTTATGATTTCACCGGCCATCTGATATGTATCAGATACTGAAAATTAAACATGTCTTTGATTTAAAAAATGGAGGAAAATGTCATGTATGTAGTAAAACAACAAAATGGACTTTGGTGGTGAAAAGATTGGAAATCACCCTGATGCGTAATAGGGGTTAGTCTTTGCTTAATGAAATGAAACTCCATCCATCTTCAGTGAATTAGGCTCTAAAGAGAAGGAGGGGCTCTTGTGGTATATCACTTATTATAAAAGATTAAAGATTGATAATCTAATTCTATAGATGGGAAAACTGAATCCAATATTGATTAACTTGTGATTTTATGTTCTGTTATACCGTTATAAGGGATGGGAGCAAAGGCCCTAGCCTGGGTCTCTGGAATTGAAGTTTGATGTCTTTTTCTTTCCCTGAACCCATGCTGTTTTAGTCAGTGTTCTCTAGGGAAACAGAACTGACAGAAGTTATCTGTAAATATTATGAGGTTTTTATAAGAATTGTCTCAAGCAACTGTGGGGAAGGGCAAGTCCAAATTCCATAGGACAGGCTGTAAGCTGGGAACTCTGATAAAGGTTTCTCATGAATTCCCCAGGAGAAGCTGGCTGGCTGAAGTAGAGATGGCAATTCTCTCTTCTGACTGCTAAAATCATTATTTCTCCTTATAAAGTCTTCAGCTGATTGGGTGAGATGTTTATCATTGTTGAAGGCAATCTTCTCAGTTGATTTTAGATGTAATCAGTCATAGATGCAGTCAAATTACTGATGATTTAAGTCCACAAAATGTCCTCAGTAACAAATCAGACCAGTGATTGCTTGACCAAACAACTGGACACCATAATCTGGCCAAGTTGACACATGACCGTAACCATTAGAGTCTACCCTTGTCAACTTGGCAGCCATACTTATCTCCTTAAACCATACTTAATCTCTAAATAAAACAACAGTCATATTTCTGCTTAACAATACTCAACTGTCCAGCAAACAAGTGGAAACATACTCTCCAGAATAGAGTGCAAGTCTTTTGGTAATATTCACTTCTAAATTTACTATACTATTTAATTATGATATAAAACTAATACAACTATGTCATGTGATAAGGGGATACAATAGGGAAGAAAACAAGGATGTTTGCTTTATATTCACATATAAACACATACATAACAAAACAAGGAAGAATTATTCATAACCATTATAGTCCTCATTTTTATAACTGGTCACAGAGTTGTAGTTTGTGTTTATTACTGCCTTCTTCCACTACCCATTCTATATTCCCTTTACCCTTAGCATGCATCTCGGCTGGCTGTGGTTATTTGCCTGGTGGGGTGACCGAAACTTTCATTTCTGAAATTTCTGGGCCATTGTTAGTACTAAGAGACACCAAAGGGATCTATTATATTCCAAGCAGACTCTTCTTTATCTCCATTGTGTAGGTGCAGTCCTATTTCCCCTTGATAGTCAAAGATCAATCACCCCAGCCAGTGCAGTAATTCCCTTCTTTGTCTGTTGATTCAGAGGCATGAAGAACCCAAAGTGGCAAGGTGGCAGTCTTAATTTCCTGTTCGATGGAATCATTGTTGTGTCTCCTGGTGGAGGCACTCTTCCTTTTGGAACTGAAACCTGCAGAACAGCAGAGTTTAAGGTTGCAGGGGCAGGAAGCAAACATTTTTCTGGTGGATCACTTGGGGATAATAGTGAGTGGCACCACTCCCATTTCCACCCCTTGATTTCTGGACCCATGAATCCTGGCTATGGGAGAAACAGAATCATAAAGTGGATGCTGATTTAGAGTATACAGTCTCCTGGAGAACATTGCCCCAACCCTGCAAGGTATTGCCACCTAGTTGGTGCCATAGATGGGTCTTCAAAAGGCCATTTCATTGTTCCATCAATCCATCTGCTTTGGGATGATGGGGAACATGGTAAAACCAGTGAATTCCATGAGCATGTGCCCATTCCTGCACTTCATTTGCTGTGAAGTGGGTTCTTGAGCAGAAGCAATGCTGTGTGGAATATCATGATAAGGTGAATAAGGCATTCTGTTAGTCCATGAATGGTAGTATTGGCAGAAGCACGGTGTGTAGGAAAGGCAAACCCATAACTGAAGTATGTGTCTATTCCAGTTAGAACAAATCATTGCCACTTCCATGATGGAAGTGGTTCAATGTAATCAACCTTCTACTAGGTAGCAGGCTTATCACCTTGGGGAATGATGCCATATGTATAACTGAGTGTTGGTCTCTGCTGCTGGCAGATTGGGCACTCAGCAGTGGTTATAGCCAGGATAGCCTGAGTGAGTGAGTCCATTTTGTTGAGCCTATGCATAACCTCCATCCCTAACACCATTGCCTCTTTGTTCATGAGCTCATTGAGCAATAATAGGATTGATGTGGGAAAGAGGCTGACTGGTATTCACAGAACGGGTCATCTTATCCACTTGATTATTAAAACCTTCCTCTGCTAAAGTCACCCACTGGTAAGCATTCACAAGGGAAACAAATATCTTTATTTTTTTACCCACTCAGAAGTGTCTATTCACCTACCTCTACCCCAGACTTCTTTGTCACCAATTTCCCAATCATGTTCCTTCCTAGTCCCTGACCATCCAGGCAAACCATTGGTGAAAGCCCATGAATCAGCATGCAAACACACCACTGGCCATTTCTCCTTCCAAGCAAAGTGAACCATGTTCACTGCTTGAAGTTCTGCCCACTGGGAGGATTTCCCTTCACTATTGTCCTTCAGGGATGTCCCATAAAGGAGCTGTAGTACTGCAGCCAACCACTTTTGGGTTGTACCTATGTAACCCTCGATAAACCAGACCTGAGTTTTCTCTTCCTCAGTCAACTGATTGTAAGAAACTTCCCAAGAGACCATAGCTGTGGGTTGGGAAAGAGAAGGTAATGAGGCAGAAGAGGGAATCATGGGCATTTGGATCACTTCCTCATGTAACCTACTTGTGCCTTCAGGACTTGCTCAAGCTCTATCTCATATCCATTTTATGTTGGAGAACTGCTGTTCATGCCCAACTTTATGGCTTGGCAGGGCAGAAAACATCCAGATCATGATAGGCAACTCAGGTCTCCAAAAGAAGAATGGTTATCTGCAAGGAATGTCAAGGCTTTGCTCCAAAATACTAAAGGGTCTGTGTTGTGATTCTCCTATCGTGTCCTGCCAAAGGCTCCAGGCACATTTCTATTTGCCACTGACACTTCCATATGATCCACTTCTGTTGGATCATATGGCCCAAGTGGAAGAGCAGCTTGCACAGCATCATGGACCTGTCAGAGAGCCACCTCTTATTTTGGTTCCCACTCAAAACTATCATCTTTTCAGGTTACTCAGTAAATGGGCCAGAGTAGCACACCCAACTGAGGAATATGTTGCTATCTCCAAAGAGGCCAACTAGGTATTGTGCCTTTTTTTTTTTTGCTTTTGGAGTGGCCAGATAGAACAGCTTATCCTTCACCTTAGAAGGGATATCTCAACATTCCTCCCACCACTGGACACCTAGAAATTTCACCAAAGTGGAAGGCCCCTGTATTTTTGTTGGATTTATCTCCCATGCTCTGAAGTGCAAATGCTTTACCAATAAGTCTAGAGTATTTGTTATTTCTTACTTACTAGGTCCAATCAACATAATATCATCAATATAATGAACCAGTGTGATGTCTTGTGGGAGGGAGAGATCATTAGATTCCCTGTGGATTCATTTATGACATAGGGCTGACAAGATGATATATCCCTGAGGTAGGACAGTGAAGGTGTATTGTTGCTTTGTCAGCTGAAAGAAAACTGTTGTTGGTGGTATTTACTAACAGCAATTGAGAGAAAAGCATTTGCCACATCAATAGCTGCATACCAGGTACCAGAGGATGTGTTGATTTGCTCAAGTAATGATAGCACATCTGAAACAGCAGCTGCAATTGGAGTCATCTTCTGGTTAAGTTTATCATAATCCACTGTCATCCTCCAAGATCCTTTTGTTTTCTGCACAGGCCAAATAGAGTTGAATGGGGATATGGTTGGAATCACCACCCTTATCCTTCAAATCCTTGATGTTGGCACTGATCTCTGCAATATCTCCAGGAATTCGGTATTGCTTTTGATTTACTATTTTGCTAGGTAGGGGCAGTCTTCCACTTGGCCTTTCTTACCATAATAGTCCTTACTCTGTAAGTCAGGGATCCAGTGTGGGATTCTGCCTGTTGCTGAGTATATCTATTCCAATTATGCATTCCAGAACTGGGGAAATAACCACAGAATGGGTCTAGAGACCCACTGTACTCACTGTAAGACATACCTGAGTTTAAACTCCATCGATCACCTTGCCTCCATAAGCCCCTACTCTAATTGGTGGAACACAGTGATGTTTTGGATCTCCTGGTATTATGTCACTTCTCAGTCAGTATCTAATAATCCTTGAAATATCTGTTAATTTCCTCTTCCCCAGTGCACAGTTACCCTGCTGAAAGACTGCAGGTCTCTTTGGGGGAAGGCTAGAAGGAAATTAACAGTATAAATTTTTAGCTGTGTAACAGGGTCCTTCCCCAAGGGGACCTGGCCTTGATTAAGGGGCTGTGAATCTCTGTTTTTGTAATTCAAGTTAGATATTTGTTCAATTGACCTAGAATTCTTCTGCTTATACAGATCAAGTAAGAATATAGTAGACTGCCCCTCTAGTTTACTTCCAGTACCCCAAGATCTACAAGCCATGGCCATAGGTCTCTGCAAGTCAGACTATTTTGATTGCTGCTTTGACCTGCTGTCCATTAAGGTAGCCATGCCCACCTTGTCTTAGGCATCTAAGTTTTGCCACTTGGCTTCTACCAACTCAGGATCCATTTACCCTCATTGTGTTTAAGGATCCAAGTTTAGTGGCAGCAGTTCTTTCAGTAATATCTGACCTACAGAGAAGAGCAACCACAGAGCTCTTCAGGGATGATGGAGATAGTCTCACAAATTTATAACTCACAGCCCTGGTGAAAAGTTTGTCCTCTGGACATTTCTGGTCTGGCTGAGCAGGTCTTACATGATAAAACCATTCTAACATTCCAGTCTCTCTAAGTCTTTGGATCTCCTCATCTACATTATACCAGGGTAGTTCTAGCATTTCGACCTCACATAATGTCAGCCATCTTTTGGTCCATGTTTTAGTCAAACACCTGAACAAACTGTTTGAGCTCTTTCTAACCCCTTGTGATGGTTAGGCTAATGTACCAACTTTGCCAGGTAATGGTGCCCAGTTGTTTGGTCAAGCAAGCATTAGACTAATTGTTAAGGGTATTTCATGGACTTTAATCATCAGTGAGTTGATTGCATAGATAGCTGGTTAATCTACAATCAACTGAGGAGATTGCCATCAGCAATGAGTGACTTCTCATCCAATTAGTTGAATGCCTTAAAAGGAGAAGTGATTTCAGCATTCAGAAAAAGAACCCCCATCTCTACTTCAGACAGCCAGTGTCTCCTGGGGAGTTCAATGAATACCTTCATCTGTGTCCCTGGCTTGCAGCCTGTCCTACAGAATTTGGACTGGTGCATCCCTATGGTTACATGAGATAATTTTATAAAATCTCATACTATTTACACATATCTCCTTTCAGTTCTATTTCCCTAGAGAACCCTGACTAATAACCCCTGGAGCTAGAACATTGAATCCAGAATTTCTGCTTAGTTGACTGATATCAATAAATTCAGCCTGACCAATTTTATATTCCTTCCAACATTATCCCACCCCCTTAATATCCATTCCCACACATAACCCCTTGACTTCTGGCTACATAAATTGTAAAGCTATGCAGTTCTTTTTGATTGTAGCACATCTCCTCATGGGTCACACTTTGGTTTTTTGTTATGTCTTGAGACATAACAAACCTACTATGAAACTCCATTAAGTTTCCTTAAGGAAGGAAATTCAATAGTGACTTACAACCAATTATTTTCCAATAGGTCAAATCTCAGAAGTTTATTGCAAAAGATAGCTTTGAATTATTTTTTAATTCCTTATACTTTTATTAGCTTATAGTAAGTGTGGCAAGATTAGGGTGCCTGAAGTCTTGATTGGTTGCCCTGTGCACACATGGCCACCCCAATTTGTTCTATAAAATTTTGCACTGATGAATTCCAGACAGAATCTCTGCTTCAAGGGTAATTAAAGTATTTTAGACACTAAATGTTGTTAAAGTGTTAAAGAGTGTGAAATAAATATTCTGATTCTCTTTATCATTAGCTGTGACTTCAATCAGAAGTCCCTGTCTGCTCTTTTATTGTGGTAAGTGTACTTAAACTATGTGAGTTGATAGACTCCTTTACACCTCCAGTCCAAGGTCAAGATCATTAGATCTCAAAGTGGGTTAGAGTATCACTGGTGTACATATTAGTCCCAGTCTCCAAATCCCAAGATTTTGATTCAGTATGGAGCTGAGATAGGGCCTATGACTCTATAACTGTAATACACTTCTGATAGATACTGGCCTATAATAAACACAAGGTGAGTGACCTTCTTGACCATTTTCTCTAAGCCAGCATGCTGAGCATGACTGCTCAGATATAAAAGAAAGCTCTAGAAGACAAATCCAGACTTGAAGAGCATTTGCAAATGGGAATAGAGCAGAACTCAATTCTCACTTCAAGCCTCCTTTGCTCTTCTAGAACTCTTAAGTTGAATCTTCATGTTCTTTTAAATTACTAAACCAAAGATGGCCATGGTATGATAAGTCTTAAGCCTCACTGCATCATACACAAGGAAAATGACCTCCAGGGGAAGAACCAATTTTAATTTGAAAGAGTCAAGAAAAAGCCTCAAATGGATATGTCTTATGGAACCAGAAACTTTTAACTTCTAGATCCTCTCACAGAGACTCTCACTTCCAATCAAATTTCAGTTGTGCATCCTTAACATCTTGCGAGTTTGTGTGTGTGTGTATACAGACTCTGAACTTCTTAAAAGCTCAAAACATTCAAATATCATTTCCCCCACAACTTTTCCTGTATACAAAGAGCTTAAAAGCGAAATCTATAATCTGGTGAGGATTCTTTCTCTGCAAGGATGCAATCGACTATGCATTTATCCTAGTCATTTGCTAATATTTTCTTATATTCTTCTGGGAATAATGAAGTTGGCAATTCAATCCCTTGAGTCATTTTATTTATGACTTTATGATAATGTGACAAGAAGCCTTAAAAAGGTATCAATCCAAAACTTCATTACCATAAAGTCACATCATACACCAGGTGAAGAAGTCATCCTATTATTCTGGTTCCCTATATTTGCAAGCCAGGGTTAGGCAAGATGACTGAGAAAAAAATCATACATTTCCAGTAGCAAATGCTCCAAAAGGGCATTACTACCTTATAATAGTAAATAGTACAATAAATAAATTGACTTATAAAAATCCAAATCTCCCACAGCACAGACATACTTTTCCACAATTCCAGGTAAATACCAGGACACCCAAGAATATTATAGCACTAGCTCCATACCTTCAAATTTAACAGATTACACCATTTCTTAGAATCAAAACTTTTCAGTAGCTGAACTTCTCTGACAATGTTGACACAATTAAAATCATTATTCCCAGAATGCACACACTTTAGAATCTCTGGACCCACAGTGATGTTACACCTCAGACATAGCAGAGATTGGTGGGGTTGGAAGGTGGAGTGGGGAGATAATTTGATAGAAAAAACAAGAAAGAAAGAGAAAGCATCTTTAGTTCGGCTTTGCTAGGTTGCCAGCAAACCCATTCCAACTGTGCAAAATTTCTCTCATGAATTTCAAGGTCAGCTGTAGAATCACCTATGAAGAGGCTAATCATGACACTCTTTCTCATATAACTTAGAAAAAATTCACTACCCACATAAATTGCCTTTTTTTTTTTTTTTTTTTTTTTGTTTTTTTACTAAAAAAACCCCCTTTTTTTTTTTTTTTTTTTTTAATTTAGAAATTTCGGGCTCCTTTCTTATCAAAAATATTATTTCTGAATTTTAAAAATCTATTACATTGTGTTCAAAACTTTACTTTGATTTCCACATTCTGAAAACACAGTGCTAAATTTAATGCCATCTATTTAGGGACACAGCTTCTCCTCTTTCTAAAGAGCAGGTACCTCCTAATTATAGCCACTCTCCCATCAAAATTCATGGTTTAGTTGTCCTAGGTCAGTCTGATGAATTGGAGGGTAGGTGTTGGCTGCCACTCTGCTGTAATTCAGGGCTCAACTGGTGTATGAACAGCTGGAAGATTTAAGTCTCTGGGACACACACATATATATGTGCTAATTATAGGTTCAAATAAAAGGGGCATAAGAACTAGGTGTAGGAAAATTATGAATGAGTCCTACTCTGATACATTGGGGGGATAGGTTATCATATATTCCAAGGTAAGGCCCATTGACAGGGTGCCAAATTCTTGGAGTTGTCTGCCTTACCTATAGTGTCCAGATGTTTTGAGAGCCCTCAGGAGCCCCCATTCTTTAGCCATTGTTTACTGCGGCATGAGTTATATCTTCCTAAGATGTGCATAAGCATAATGTCTGGGATGACCTCCTGACTCACTTTGAAATCTCTTAGCCATAAAAACTTATTTGTATTTAATATTTCCCCCTTTTGGTCAAGGTCTTTTTCCAAATGCATCACTAGTTGTCACTTGATAGTAATCTCCCAGTGTCAGTGAGGTTTATCCCTGGGGGTCATGTCCCATGCTGGGAGGAAGGTAGTGAGTTTATATGCTGAGTTTGGCTTAGAGCGAGGCCACATCTGTACCACACACTTTTATAAGTTCTAACAAAATGCATAATGGCCTGTATGCATCAATTCAAGATCATACAGAACAATCCAATGACCTAAAAATGCCCCATGCTCCAAATGCCCATCCCCTAAAACTGAGAGTATCTACAACTGCAAGCAAGACAGTTCCATCCATCTGCCCCATGGGATCTAAGCCCCTCTCAACCAGAAGCAGAGTGGGCATCACCATCTCCAAATCCTCAAGATTGAGGAATGAACAAACATAAGGGAAGAATGCAAGTATGGACTAAAGTTGGACATTATTATTCTAGTAATGGAAGAACTTGTAAAACTGATATAAAGACAGTGGTCACCAAAGGTTCTGAGGGGAGGGAGAGGGAAGAGTAGATGTAACACGGAGCATTTTTGGGACATTGGAATTGTTCTGCATGATGTTACAATGATAGATATAAGTCATTATACATTTTGTCAAAAACTTATAAAATTATGTGGTGCTGGTGCAAAGTGTAAACCAAAATGTAAATTATAGACCATTATTAATAGCAATGCTTCAATATGTGTTTATCCATTGTAACAAATTTCCACACTATTGAAATATGTTGTTAATGGGGAAAAATGTGGGAGGAGATGGTGGGGTATATGGGAATCCCCAATATTTTCAGTATAACATTGTTGTAATATAAAGCTTCTTTAAAAATTATTAAAAGAAAAAAATTTAAAATATCATGGTTTACATTCCCCATACTCTTTGCAGTATTTCTTCAAGCCCAACAGAATCCCAGGATTTTCATCCTCTGTGCTGCCTCTACATTCCAATTGGGAATTCTTTAGGCATGTAACTCTTGCTTTCCTGAACAGCTTTGCTCCTTGTTTCCACATTTGCATGCAACATCTATCCCAACATCTCTTTCTAAATATAGTTCTGAACTGTAGCTTGTATGTTGGGCTGTCACCTGAGCTAGCACCCTTAGGGGCCCAGTGAAGAACAATATGCCCTCTGCTATGTACCATGTCTCCTCCAAACCTTGCCTTTCCCTGGATTTTTTTTCCTTTTTTTCTTAAAAAAAAATTTTTTTTAACAAAAAACAGTTTCCCTGGATATTGAATTCCCTTCTTTTGAATAAGCTTCCTTATTTTGGTGGCAGCACTAATGTCACTTTCTGCAATTCCTTTTCCTTTGGAGTAATCTGCCTTTTCCTCAGTTCTAGCTGAAAAACAGGATAATGGGGAAACCAATGCTAAGTCATCCAGGAATCTAAAATCCTGTACACCAAAGTCTCTGCAGGACCTGAGGTAAGTTTTCCCTAGCCCTAGAAATGAATTGCATGCCCACCAGATCTGCAGCTGTTCTTGCAGTATCTATTTTGACCGATACCAGAAGACATTTATGTAAATAAATCAAATTCTTCTCTTAATGCATGAGCCTGATTCTCTCTTCACAAAGGACTAGCTTCTGAGAAATCCAACTCTACTGCAGGTTGATGTTACTGAGTGGTTGATTGTTACTGCAGGTTGATTTGGTACTGAGTGTACCAAATCGCTGGTACACACCTATTTGCCTGTTATGTTGAACCATGTAAAATTGTCACTTTTGAAGTTCAAAATGGTCAATTTTAATATTATATGATTCAACATAATATATGAGCTGTTTGCAAAGACAAGTTTGTGTTTCATGTGGGAGCTATGAGAACTTTCATCCTCTGTAAAACACTGGCTGAATGAATATTGAGTGACCTCCGTGTCCTCTGAAACTCACCTTGGTGCTGGCTTCACTTTTAGGCAGGGGACAATGAATGAATACACCTCCTACAAATATGACTTGACATGAAATAGTGTTCCACTATTTCAGAAATATTTCTATAGTACCCTACCCTCAAAGCAAAGGAAAAGATTGGTAGATATAGTTCCTTAAATATTTTAAACCTCAGGTGGTCAAATGCGGCACAATCAAAATAGGCGCATTTGTAAAAGATATTTACAAAGTGTTAATATTATTACTGAGAGAAATAGAACAAAGGGTGACCTCTTCTCAAACTGAATTTCCTGTGCCCACTTATCTAACCCTCCCACATTCTAGGTGGCCTCTTTTCAGAACTTTTCCCTGTTCCCACTTATCTAATCCTCCCACATTCTTGTTCGAGTCACTTCCCCAAAAACCCACGTCATTAAAGGGGATGAACTTGGACACTGAGAACTTGCCCTTACACTTTTCGCCTTGGGATTGGGTTAGTTTTCGCGCCTAAGGTTGTAAGCCCACAACTCCCAGCCAATGGGAGATAGGTAAGGTTGGGGAGGGAGGGAAATGGGACATTGCATCAGGGGAACTATATAATTTTTGTTCTTGCACTGATCCTTCACACTTCCATTAGCCTGGGTGTGTGCCCTTTCTCATGAGAAAGAAATAAATTACGGCTGCCTCTAGTCCGACTCTCTGTCTTCAAAACTTTTATTTTAAGTGACTGGTCGCCACCTCACTCATTACCATATAAAAGGAACCACAATCAATAAGAAAAATGTCAATAATGACTAATTAATGATCAATACACATTTAACATCTTTAATAATCAAAGACATGTAAAACTAAACTATTTTTTTTTTGCCTTGCTGTTTTATTCAGCCAAAAGTGGTGCTGATGCAAAGTACTGCAAGTCTGTTGGCTTATAAAGGGTATTTATTTGGGGTAAAAGCTTATAGTTACAAGGCCCTAAAGAGTCCAACTCAAGGCTGCTTTCTCACCAAAGTCGGTTGCCACATGTTGAAGCAAGATGGCAGGTGGTCTCTGCCTGGTCTCTCCTTCCTTCTTCCTCTCAAGGCTCCATGGGCCCAGCTTCTAATCTCAGCTGTAGGCTGGCATAGGGCTGGGCTCTTAGGGCTTCCTATAGCAGTCTGCCTTAGGGCTCATTTCAGGCTTCCTCAGCTGCTCAGCTGCAAACTATCAGGCAAATGGCTCATTTCTCCTTGGAGCTCCAGGATCAAAACTGACAAAGTTCTCTCTCTCTTCTTCTTGTGTTTTGAGTGAGTTACTGTTTATATCAGCCCACCGGGGGGGGGGGCAGGGACTTAACCTGAGTCATGCCTTACTGATGTGGTCAAATCAAAGGCCTAAATTGGTTTAATCAAGTAAACTTAAAACCTTTGAATTTAATACAATCAAAGAGTATCATACCCAAAGAAACAGACCAGTTTACAAACATAATCCTTCTCCTATTTGGGGTTCATAAATAATCCCAAACTTCTAGACTTGTCTCATTTTCAGTTTTCTATTTTTTCCTGCTTTATTAAGATATAATTGACATACAATAAACTCCACATATTTGAAGAATACAATTTGATGAGTTTTGACATATGTATAAACCTGGGAAACAAAGTCATAATAAAGAAAATGAACATATCCAAGTTTCTGTAGCCCCTTGGTAATCCTTCCCTAGTTTTTAAAAAAAATCCAAGCCAATGTGCAAAAATTAAAAATATTGGTAAAAACCAGTGTCATTGAGAGTGTCAGGAAACAGGCCATTTCATATACTATTAATGGCTTGTAAAATGATACAACCATTTTGGAGAAAAATCTGAAAATATATGTCCCCTTTGATCCAGCAATTCCAATGTAGGACTTTATGATGTAAAGTGCATAAATGTGTAATAAGAATATTTTGAAGGATTTCCTATAATAATAAAACAGAAATGTGGAAACAAACTGAACACCAAAATGGACTGGTTAAATAAATTAGGAAAATAAATCCATTGAAAATCTATGAATATGTTTTAAAAAGATAGATTCTGTTATAAGTCAAAGTATTTTAATAACATAGTATGTCAAAGCAAGTTGAAGGATATTCTTTAAAAGTAATCTAGTTTTTGTAAAAAGTCTGTGTAATGAAAAGTCTGGAATATATGCAAGAAAATATTAGCTGTGGCTATGTCTAAGTGGAGACATTAAGACTGATTTGATCTTTATTCCTTATACATTTCTATATTGCCTCAAAAATTTTAAATTGAGTACTTATTATTTTATAATCTGAAGAGAGATAAAGAGATGAATCTATTTTTATTTTGAAGGAGATAAAAATCTAAATAGGCAGCCTAGGCTATCATAACCTATGAATTTATTTTAGCATGTTTGCTTGGACATACATTCCCTTTGGCTTCATTGCTTGGTGGTTCTATGGGTGGATAATAAAGTGTGTTTGGATTATTTTGTTCCTCAAGACACATAGATCTAACTCCTTAGTTACCAAAAACACAGTGATATCAAGCAGCCCATTCAGGCTAGGCAATTACACAATTAAAATGATTAGTTGCAATTATACCTACATTTCCAATTTAAGGATTAATTTCCATGTAATGTGTTAGTGTAAGCACATACTAATATTTAACTTTAGAAAGCTCAACTGAAGAACCTCCTAATTATCATTATCTGCTACTTACCATGTATTTATAGTGTCCTGGAATCTAAATATACTTACTTTACATACCTTCCAGTCAATGAATTAAGTTCATTTTAGCTGACTTTACTCTTCCTCTAAATGGCAAAAAAAAAAAAAAAAAGAAAGAAAGAAAGAAAGAAAGAAAGAAAAGAAAAGAAAAGAAAAGAAAAGAAAAGAAAAAATCCTTTTGCTTGAAATATCTCTTTTATTCAGGGATGTGCTGTAATAAACCAATTATATCCCCAAGCTTATATAAGAAATTTGTGTGATTCAAATGCAGTGATCTATTCATAGTTTCTCTCATCTCTAAATTTAAAAGAGGTAAAATAGTCCCTTAATTTTTAATAAGGATTCCTCAGTAGAAAATTGAACCCACACCTGTGATTTTTCTGGGATTGCCATTAGGTCATCCCTTTTTGTCCTCAGATGAGATGGGCAGCAGAAGATGTGCTACAGGAACAGGCTGAAGTCTACCTGGTGTGTGGGGTGATCAGAAGTTGTAGAGTGGAGCAATCAATAATGGTATAGCAGCATAAATAAGGAGAATGTCCTAAGCAGGCAGCCACCTCAGTGGGAGGTGCTGATTATTAAAGCTTGTTTTTACAACATGGGTTTTTTTTTTAGTTTTGTTTTTTTAACATAAACAAGCACTTTTCCTGGATTTTGAATTCCATTACTTTGATGGTAGCACTAATATCAGAGCCTTTCCATTATGGCGTGACTTTGGAAAGCATAATCATTGCAGTTATCAAATTATTCCTTTCTACGACTTGTTACTTAATAAGTCTGTGAGCTCTTTTGAAGGAAAGGACTGGCCATTTTTGATCCTGTTATGCCTAGCACCTAGTACAGGATTCATATATTGTAAGCAAAATAAAAGTTGGCTGGGTAAAGGGTGAAGGAATATGAAAAAAGCATAATCAGTAACTTGGATCTTCTCTTTATGCACAGTGATTCCTTAAACTTTTCCTGAAGGCTTAGTCAGTCAAGTTGGAAGTTCAAAAAAACAAATGAAGGAAACTTCATTTATCTGACATCATTAAGGAAATGAGATGTGAAATAAGAGCATTTTTCAGATAATGAAAGCTTTCCTCTTTGGAGCTGAACTATTGTTGAGGGAAATCTTTCTAAGATGTAGTACACACTTTACTTTAGTAAAAATGTATTTAGAGAATTGAAATTTTCTTGACTTGGAAGTCATCATGTTAAATCCATTATAGTATTGTACCTTTAGGATATTGTACCTATAGGTGATAATTCATACTCTTCTTTTGGGTCTCAGTTTAGACTTCTCTGCCTCTGGAAACTTTCGTTAATACACCAAATTCATACCATCCTATGCTTCTCTTTCCATACTTTATTATTCTTGATTATAATCATCTGCTTACATCTGTGATTTTCCTACTATGTTGTAATTTCCATCAAAGTAGGGATTTTTTCTTTTTTGTTTTCTTTGTGTTCACACCACCTGGAACAGTGATTGGTATGTAATAGGCAGTAAGTAAATGTAGCAGGTCTAAATTTTACTCTACCACATTTATTTATTTATTTTTTTTTTCTTTTTTCTTTTTATTATGGGTAAAAATCAAAATTCTCACAATACATACTAACATTTGCAAAATGATATATAAATATATATGCATATATGTGTATTTGCTTATAAAAATGTTTTATATATATATATATATACATATATTTTAAGAGGTGCTTAGATTACCTAAAATATTACACGGAACCCACTGGGATTCCCATGTTGCCCACCTCCCACACCTCCCACCACATCCCACACAAACATCTCCCACAGTGTGGCCCACCAACCTCAATGAACTTACACATCCTGGAGCCTTGCCACCAACCATAGACCACAGTTCACACTGTAGACCACACTCTCTCCCACTCAGTTCTGAGTGGTGTGTGCTGATTTAAAATGGCCTACATCCATTGCCACAACAGTACTCAGGACAACCTCCAACTCCCAAAGAAGCCCCTGTATTTCAACTGCTCATCCCCTCCCTACCCAAAAACTGTCAAGTGGCCACTGGCTCCACCTCATTGTTATAATTTCTTGCATTGCAAGAATCACCATATGTGAGCAAGAGAATACCATCAAGTCCACTCTAGTCCATAGTTCTTCCCCCAATCCAGAGGCGACTGGGATGGTGATGTCCACTCCAACTCCAAGTGAGAGAGGGCTTATATCCCATGGATGATCCTGCCTGCAGATGCAGGCCCTCTCCATTCCCTGGGATGGCCATTTCCCATCGTTGTCTCCTCACCAGGTGACTTGGATGAGTCCATTGAGCTGTACTCTACCACATTTAGCATGCAAAATGTCACATTTCACAGTTTTAAAAAATGAGATGACTCTGCACTGTTACCTTCTCCTCATTGCTGGATTATTAGAAACCCACTCTGAGTCATGGATGAAAAGTTTCCTCCCTTTATCTAGGGTCGTGCAATGACAGAGAGAATCTTAAATTATACGAGGCATTTTGGGAAAGGGCTCAAACCTCTCCACTCTTCACTGGTCACTATTGATATGCACATTTTCCAAGCTCAAAAAATCCCTCAAAGGCAAGAGAATCCATTGCTTCCTCACCAAGTTTGGGCATGAAGTTCTTTGTGAACCTCATGTCCATCTGCATCTTACAACATTCCCTCTAGTTCCTTCACTTTCTTGGAACACTCTGGACTCTGGTTCCAACAACATTCTTTTCCAGTTTTTGAATAAATTGAGTATATTATCTCCCTTCCTCCTGGCAATTGCCAACTGCTGAATTTGCCACGCAGCATAAAAGCCCCAAGACAAATGAACATTAGCCTTGAATGGGGAGTGATTAAGACGTGTGACTATGGGAACAAATCTCAGATCTATTTATCAGTAAATGATTCTTTCCCACAATCATTTAATAAAAGATAGAAAGAATGTGTTAATATCCCATCGCCACTACAGGTTTCTAGGTGATTTTTCTACTTGAATTCAAAAGTTATTTCTGTATCTGAATTCTTTAAGTAGTTCCCATCTCTTTTTCTTATCTATTCTTTTCTTAAGGCAACGGAGGGACCAAAATATGTGAGGGAAAACCAGCCACCTATCTTTGCTAGACCAGAGACTTTATTTCAATAAAATTTTCCAAGTATTCTAAAGCTGATGTCATTCTTCATTCCTGAGGAAATGGACCCAGAGAGAAGCAAGATGACCTCAGAACATGAATTGAATACCCCTGTGAAGGATGGTTGTAGATCTCATAAATTTGCTATTGTTTTTACTCTGAAGAAATCTCAAACCCTCTTTGGTCATAGGTATTATAAGCCTAATGAGACAAAAAGCATTCTTCAATGTAGTATGCTGAAGTGGCTCATTCATTTTTTTCACTATAGAATTACTTATTTAGTACCTTCTTTATACCAAGCACTTACAGAGCTTACATTCTGGTAAGGAGACAGTCCATATATATAGGCATACCTTGTTTTATTGCCCGTCACTTTATTGCACTCACAGATACTGTGTTTTTACAAATGGAAGGGCAGTGGCAACCCTAAGGTGAACAAGGATATTGGTGTCATTTTTCAACAGCATGTCCTCACTTCCTGCCTCTGTGTCACATTTTAATTAAAGTATATACATTATGTTTTTTTAAGACATAATGCTATTACACACTTGATAGACTACAGTATAGTGTAAACATAACTTTTATATGCACTGGGAAACTAAAAAAATTGTGTGATTCACTTTATTGACATATTCACTCTATTGTGGTTGTCTGGAACTGAACCCATGATATTTCTGAAGTATGTCTGTAAATACATAAATAATATAATGTCAGGTAGTGGTAAGTGTTATGAAGAAAAATTAAGCAGGGCAAGAAAAGAAAAAGGATTGAGGAGATGTTCTTTCAGATAGGTCTGTCAGGAAGATCTCTCCAAGGAGTGACGTTTGAGTAGAGACTGAATGAAGTGAAGGAGAGCCATGCAAATATCTGGGGAAAAACATTCCAGAAAAAAGGAAATTGCAAGTACATACACACAGATTTCGGAATATACCTAATCTGTTCTAGGAACAGCATCTTCCAGGTACATGCAGGGAACAACAAGGAGGCCACTGTGACTCCAGAGGAGGTTCAAAAGTTAGACAGGAAGACTATTGGCCCTTTAGGATAAGCAGAGGATTTTAGCTTTGTTTATATATGATAAGAAGCTACTGGAGTACATTGGAGCTTATGTTGAGAACTGTCTCAAACATAGTCTAGTAACCTACATATGGTGGGTCTTGAGTAGATATTTTGGTTTTTATTTTTGTGATTGCTGACTATATTCTACTTTTTATACACCCTCATTGATAATTCCTAAACTTCTTGGACTTTTGGGCTGCCTGATTTCTAATAGATTACCTGTTTTTATTCTGTGAAGTAGTTAGGCCACTGCTAATAATCAACCCAAGACCAGATGGCATACAGAAAATATTTTTTTTATATAATTGGTGCCATCATTTTTAAAATCAATAGTTTTATTTACTCTAAAGAGGTTGTAAACGTGTAGATTCAAATGGAATTTTCAGAAGTAGGGCAATGGTAGTAGTGAGAAGTTTTTTTTTTTAATTAGCGAAGTCATAAGTTTACAGAAAAACCATGCAGAAAATACAGAGTTCCCATATACCTCCCGCCCCTGTCCCCCCATATACACAATTTTCCCTATTATTAACACATTATATTAGTGTAGTACCTTTCTTACAATTTGTGAAAAATATTATAATTATATTTGTGTTGCACAGTCCTATGGTTTTTAAAAATTTTATTCTAGTAATATATATATGACCTAAAATTTCCCCTTTTAAACACATTCAAATATATAATCCAGTGCAGTTAATTACATCCACAATGGTGTGTTACCATCACCACCATCCATTACTAAAACTTTCCCATCCCCCTAACAGAAAACTCTGTACCAATTAAGCATCAATTGCCCATTCCTCACCCCTACCCCAGCCCCTGGCAACCTATATTCTAGTTTCTGATTTTATGAATTTGCTTATTCTAATTAGTTCATATCAGTTTGATCATAAACTATTTGTCCTTTTATGTCTGGCTTATTTTACTGAACATGTTGTCTTCAAGGTTCATCCATGTTGTTGCATGTATCAGAACTTCATTCCTTTTTACAGCTAATATTCCATTGTATGCATATACAACATTTTGTTTCTCTATTCATCTATTCTTGGGCACTTAGGTTGCTTCCATCTTTTGGCAATTATGAATAATGCCGCCATGAGTATTGATTGGCGTCCAAATGTTTGTTAAAGTTCCTGCTTTCAATTCTGTTGGGTAAATACCTAGAAGAGGGATTGTTAGGTCATATGGTAATTCTATACTTAACTTTCTGAAGAACAGCCAAATTGTTTTCTACAGCAGCTGCACCATCTTATGTTCCCACATACAATGAATGAGTGTTCCTATTTCTCCACATCCCCTCCAACACTTATTTCCAGTATTTTTTACTGGTAGCCTTTCTATTGGTTATAAAATGGTATATCATTGTGGTTTTGATTTGCATTTCCCTAATGGCTAATGATGTTCAATATCTTTTTATGTACTTATTGGCCATTTGTATATCTTTAGAGAAATGTCTATTCAAGTTCTTTTCCCATTTAAACATTTTATTTATCTGCGAATGTCAATCTCTTCCTCATTTTTTTGTAAGGCATTTTCACTGTATATACAATTCTTGGTTGGCAGTTGTTTTCTTTCAGCACCTTAAATATTTCATCCCAGTGCCTTCTTGCCTCCATAGTTTCTGATGAGAAATCAGTACTTAATCTTATTGGGACTCCCTGGTACATAACACATTGCTTTTTTCTTCAGTTCTCGGATAGTCTCCTTGTCCTTGACATTTGAAATTTGACTAATATGTGTCTGGGAATAGTTTTCTTTGAATTTATTCTGTTTGGGGTTTGTTTGGATTCTTGATGTGTATAGTCCTGTTTTTGTTAAGTTTGGAAACTTTTCTGCCAATATCTATTTGGATATTTCTTTTGCTCCCTTGCTTTTTTCTCCTTCTGGGACTTCCATAATGCATGCATCATGGTGTCCTGCCAGTCTTAGGCTCTGTTCACTTTTTTCATTCTTTTTTCTTTCTGTTCCTCAGCATGTATCACTTCAATTGTCTTGTGTTTGAGCTCACTCTTTCTTTCTTCTGCCAGCTCCAATCTGCTGTTGAAACCGTTTAGGGAATTTTCCATTTCAGTTATTGTGATCTTCAACTCCAGTATATCTATTTGGTTCCTTTTTAAAATTCCTGTCTCTTCACTGAGATTCTCATATTGCCCATTCATCATTTTCCTAAGATCCTATTATTCTTTCTCCATGTTTTATTTTATCTCCTTGAGCATGTTGAGGATCATTTTTAAAAAATATTTTTCTGGTTTGTCCAATGTCTGTCTTCTTTATTGATGGTTTCTTGATTTTTATCTTGTTCCTTTGAATGAGCCATCATTTATTTCTTTGTTTGTCTTGTAATCTTTTGGTTGCACACTGTACATTTTAATATTTTAAAGTGTTAACTCTGGAATTTATACCCTGAACTCTCTGTTCCTTAAATTTGTATCCAGCTATTGATATGACAAATTTCCTTGAGTGCCAAATGCTAACAAGAGCAAACAAACCATAGTAAAAATTACCTTTCACAGTATTTGCAAATTGGCTGGTGTTCTCCTTCAAAGTTAATCCCTCCTATCAAAAAGCTCAGCCCAAGGCAAAAGTGAAGTGCAGGGTCCTCTCAGTCTTTTCTGAGCCTGCTTTCTTATCCTGGAATTGTGCTTGCTCATTTCCTTAAGAATTCCCCTCTTTACAGGAATTGGAATGTCTCTTCTACTCCATATTAAATGGACTTCCCATCATGCCCCTTCCTGGGTGCCCTATTATGTTTCCTAAAGCAGGTATCCTTTATCCAGCCACTTTGACTTAATTGTTTCTTACATTGCTTTAGGCTGCAGGGCAAGTTCTGGGTAGGTGAGCCAAAGAAGAGTTTCCTGATTTAGTCTTTGCTCTGTTCCCTCCAGAACAGTGAGAGGGACCTCCAATGGGTGTTCAGGCTGAATCCAGAGTGTGCTGTTGGGGGGTTAGAGGTGTGTGTGCCAGTAAGGGCACCAGAAACTTCTCCTACCATTTTAAAGTTGTGTTTTCTTGATTCAGTACTCTCCCAGTTACTGCAAACCCTTTTACTGTTTTCTGGAGTTTTGAGAAAGATAACGCTGCTGTATTTGCTGCTGTTCAAAGATTCTGTGGTGGAACAACACTGTGGAATGTCCTATGTCGCCATCTTGGTTGACTGGGCTCCCTGGTAGGAGTGGGCATTTAAAATGCCTCTTTATTGCTTAGAAGTTACATGGGTTGTGGGATTAGAAATAGATCTTTGCTTGTTGACTTCCAGTGAAGATTTGTACCCCAGAACAGTAGTGACTTTTGAAATACATTCCAAATATTATTTTAAAAACAATATACAAATATAAAATAGGAGTTGATTTTGAATAATTAGTTACATAACAACTCCTTCCTCCCAAAGCCAGAGACGTATGATTTAGAAATTGAGTTTGTTGCAGGAGGAGGGAGGAGTTGTGAGATGGTAATGCTGAGTTAATATTGAGGTCTAATGCACAGTCTCCTGTGAGAAGCTGCTGTTGTCAGAAGAAGTGTCAACCCTTTTCTAGAAGCTCTTCTCTCTATTTTCAGAAGGTCAACTTGGACTAAGGATAGTTCATATGCCTTCTTTGCTTTTCCCAAGCTTTCTAAGATATAGGATAGCTGCTGCTGATTACTGAAGCCCAGGAAAATGTAGAAGGAAAGAGAGGGAATGCCTGAGTAAAGCAGAGTTTGATAAAAACACATAGGGAACAACTTACCAACTTTTTCATTTTCTTGTTTAAGAGTGAATGTTTTTTCACATGGCCTCCATAGCTTTTGAAGATCAGCAGTGTGGTAGTTTGAAATTATTTTATGAATTCCAAAAATAAAAAGATTATGTTTTTAAACTAACCTATTTCTGTTAGTGTGATATCTTTTGATTGCATTAAATTCAGTTGAGGGCCCTTGGATTAGATTACTTGATAAGATCAATTTAGGGCTTTTGATTGGACTATGTCAGCGAGGAGTGACTCAGGTTGAGTCTCTTCCCTCTTGCTGGGTCTGATATAAAGAGAGACACAAATAGAGACAGGCATAGACACAGTTAAAGGGAGCTGCCATATTTGATCCTGCAAGATGACAGAAGGCACTCCAGTTTCACCCACAGCTGGGCTGCAAGAAGAGAAGCCTTTGAGAGGCTCAAAGAGCTGAGGTCCAGAGAGAGATGAGCCATATGCCTGACTGCTTTTAGCTGAATTCAGGAAGAAAGCAGAGTAGCCGAGACTGATAGAGGAAGCCTGAAAAGAGAAAAGCCCTATGTCTGGTTACTCAAAGCTGAGCTCCAGGAGCTGGGCTCCAAGAGCCAGTGAACTTGGAGGGGAAGGCTAAGACCTCGGCATAGATCGGCAGCCATCTTGCTTTGCCACTTGCCCAGACAATAGGATCAATAGTAGCTGACTTTGATGAGAAAGCACCTCTCATTTGGTTTGGACTTTTCCTGATAGTGGAACTGTAAGCTTTTACCCCCAATAAATCACCTTTATGAAAGCCAACCCATTTCTGGTACTTTGCATTGGCAGACCTTTGGCAAACTAATACAAGCAGAAGAAACTAAGTCTCATTCACTCACAGGACAGAATGAGAGTGTGTGGAAGACTGGTAGCCTCTGTTCCATTATGATTTTTTGTTATACTGAGCTTTGAATGGATATTGAAAGAATAGGTTAAAGTTTCAATCATAGGACTATCTTCTTTTGAATGACAGAAAGGTAATCACAATCCTCCTTCCACAGAGCCATAGTTGATGATTCTTATTTCAGGATCTGTGTGAAGTAGGACATTTTATGTATAAGTGAGCTCTAAGATACCATTATTACTATTGCAGCCAAATACTCTAAGCTTCCAAGTGAATAATAGTCTCTGGAACAGCAAGTAACCACTAAGGAAATGGTTGAGTCTGATATTAAATAAAATGAAGTGCAATTCTGCTGTAAGGCTCAGAATATGATGAGGTGAGGGCCAACAGAATTCCAATTATCTCTGTATATTTCATCTATATTTCTTACTCAGAGAAAGGCATCACTGAACATTTTAGAAAACAAATGTGTGTGTGAATGTATAGTAGGGGCCTTAGAAGGCAAAAATAAAAATGAAGTCTTGTCCGCTAGATGAGTATTAAAGGGGATATCTATATGTAATTTCTGTTTTTCAGAGCCCTTAATAAGAGAGTGTCTCTGTCATTTTAAACTAATTCTCATTGTTGTAGATAATGATTTTACAAATTTATTTTACAGCTTTTCTCCACCCATTTTTTTTTCCATTAATATTGCAACTAAACTTTGACTCCCTTGGGGTTTTCTGACATGGCTCATTATAGTTCTCAAAACACCCTTCTGTAATAAAAGGGGTATTGTAATTGTTTTCAGAGAAGTTTTACAGGAACAGCACTTTATAACTTTGTTCACAGAGTCTAGCAGAGTGGCTCATTTCTTGGCCTGCTGATATCATGCATTTGTAATGGGAAGCAGGAGACACAACCAGGTAACCAAGAGTATAGGTTCCTGTAAACCACGTAACCTTATTCAAGCCTTTTCAGAATTCTTTCCAGGTGCTTTTGTTTTCTGAATGATAACTTTGGTTAGACAGTGAAGAAAGAAGTCAAGGAAAATTTGAAAGGTTTACTAGATTTACTTAAATCATACTCCACTGATTAGTGCCTGAGGCTATCGTTTTAAAATTCAGACACCTAGCCCTTTTGTTTTTCTGAATAAAAGCAAAACATCCCATCAATGACTCAGACTACTAAAGCTGAATGAGTAAAATATTTTGCAGCTGTGTGAAAGGAGGAATGTGATTAAATAATGATGATGATAATTGTTGGTATAAATGGTGTTTTTTTCCAGGCAAGTCATCAGAATTTTATTATTATACATGAAACTGAACATTTCTCTGTGGCCCAAATTTCTTTATTACATTAAATTCAGTTTCTGAAACTTGTTGATTATCCCATTGTAATTATTTGAAGCTATGTGGTCCCCAGAAAATCATGTCCTTAAAGCTAATCCATTCCTGTGAGTGTAAACCTATTGTCAGTAGGGTCTTTTGATTAGGTTACTCTAGTTAAGGACCTTTTGAATAGGTTACATCAGTCAAGGTATGGCCCAGAGGGGGGAATGACTTAATCCTCTTACTGGAGTCCTTTATAAATGGATGAATATGGACAGAGACAGAAAGCCAGAAAGCTGTGGAAGCCACAAGATAAAAGCAACGAAACCCAGAAGAGTAGGGGAACATCAGCAGACGCCACCATGTGCTTTGCCATATGACAGAGAAGTCCAGGATCACCTGCAGGCAGACTTCTGAGATAAAACATTGTTTGGTAATGCCTTGATCTGGACATTTTCATGGCCTCAGAATTGTATGCTTGTAAGCTAATAAATCCCCATTGTAAAAGCCAACCTATTTCCTGGTATCTGCATTTTGGCAGCCTAGCAGACTAAAATGCCCATTCTGCTAAGGTATATTTGTTTCCAACTTTATTCATCATTAGAATTATTCCAAAATTTTCGAATTAACTTTTCTTCCCTCCCTGTCCCCATGACTTGTTTTTAAAGAACAGTCCCACCCTCAAATTTCTTTCTAATTAAAAATAAGATATTACCTTCCTAGTATTCAAGATTCCCAAAATTTAATCCTTCTTGGTAAACTAACTCATTACCAATTTTCCTTCTCCCATTTCTCCTTTTTTTTTTTTTAATGTAAATGACACCTCTTCTGGTAATTCAATTCCCTTTCATCATTAAAACAAATTTAAAAAGTGCAAAATAAATGAACCAAAAACAATAAACAACTTTCATTGCAATTTCTGCTTCATCTCATTCATTTAAGCTCAGCTCTTAAAATCCTTTTAAGAATTTTCACTCATGAAAGTTAACTGATGTAAGGAACAGGAGGAATTCAAAACACTATGATTCTCAAATAGCCATTTGGGAGGCTGTTGGTGATCCTGAGCAGTTCTCCCAAGGATCTACTTTACTTACCTTTCCAATTAGTGGTCATAATATGTATTTTTAACTTCTAACATAAATCAAGCAATTTCTTATGACAGACTCACCAAAAGCTATATCATTCTTTCTCCCTGTTTTAGATTTCTAAAAGCTGCTGGGAGCAATATAACAGAAATGCATTGGCTTTTATAATTGGAATTTATTAGGTTAAAAGCTTACAGTTTTGAGGCTGTGAAAATGTCCAAATCAGACATCATTAGAGATGCTGTCTCACCAAAAGCCAGCTGCTGGTCATCCTGGACTCCTTCCACGTGGCAAGGCACATGGAGGCATTTGCTTGTCTGGGTCTTTTCCTTCTCCTCCAGGCTTACTTTGTCCCTGAGCTCAGCTGTGGGTGATCAGGCATATGGCTTGTCTCTCCCCTCTCTGGGTCCTCCTTCCAAGCCTTTGTGCATGGCTAAGTCTAGCCTCTGGTCTCCAGGACCTCTCTCTCAACTTCTCGGGGTTTCTCTTTCCCTGTGTTTCAGTCCTCCATTTATAAAGGACTCCAACAAGAGGACTAAGACCCACTTGGGTTATGCCTCACTGAAGTAATCCAGTCAAAGACTCCCAACTGAATCTAATCCAATCAAAATGTCCCACACCTGCAGGAATGGATTAGCTCTAAGAACATGATCTTTTCTGGGATCCATAAAAAGCTTCAAATAGTCACACTCCCTAATCTCAAAAAGGACTTGTGTTTGTTTAGTTTGTTGTTTTTGATGCTTATGAGATAGAATAATGGAGTAAGATTAGGTTTCAAATGAAAAGGCATTTGAACCTCAGAAGACATCAGTAGAAGCTGATAGGCAGGCTGCATTACAGGGCCTCCTTCATGAGTATTTCTTTGGTGAATTTATCAGAAAGTGACCCTAAACCTTAAATAATTAGATATCTGATTTGACAGTATCTCTAAACTGGTTCAATTTTTTGAGGATGAGTGACTAGTAAACAAACTTAGCAGAGTGGCACATAAACAAAAATTCCCATTTATTGATTTGCATAGCAACTTATAATGGTCACCTACCTTAGAAGGTTTCTGTCATCATGGCTTGCACATTCTTCCATTTGGCTGCTTGATGGGTGATTGTGGAATCAGAATGTTAGCCAAGCCTCTGGCAGGTTGCATCATGGAGCAGGTACTCTGTGTTCAGCAGGAATATGGTCAACAGGAGAGGGCTGCTCTGAAGGTTATGTTTCTAAACTCATCATTAAGAAGGCAAACTTCTTAAGAAAGCATCCATGAGTGACAATTTTTTTTAGATCAAGCATGTACTGAAAACAATTTTGTTTTACTCTCCTGACTGATACCTTTATTTCATATAACCTTCTAGGTTGAAAATTATTTTCTATCAAAATTTTTTTTTCTTACTCCAAGTGTTGCTGTTAAGAAATTCCTGATATTTTGTATATGACAAAATATATTAGTCGATTCCTGATATTTTGCATATGATCATTTATTTCCTTCTTCTCTGGGAGCTTTTAGAATCTTCACTCAGTATTCTGAAATTTTATATTGATATTCCTTGGAGTGAGTCCATTTCCTTACCTTGATGGGTCCTTCCAATCTGGCATGTTCTATCCTTTAGTTATGGGAAATTAAATGATTTCCTCCCCTCCATTTTCTCTTGTTCTTTCTTTGTGGAAAGACTAGTGCTTCAATTTTCTTATCATTTTCTCTCTTATTTTCTATTCTCTTATCTTTTTGCTCTGCTCTCTATTTCCACAAATTACCTTCTAACCTTTAAAAATTTTTTACTTTTAATTTCTGTTAGCATATTTTAAAATCCCACAGTCTTTTTTCCTTTTATTTTTAAAAAATGTCTTTCTGTTCTTATTTCTTGATTTCCGCATCTTTTCTTATATCTCTGAGGATATTCATGATGCTTGTCTAGATTGTTTGTAGCTGCCTAGCTGTTTTTGTCAGTTTTTAAAAAATCTCTTCTATGTTAGAGACTTTACTCAGATATTTGGCAATCTTAATTATCGCTCATGATTTAGGGTAGGAAATAAAATGGTGATCAGAGGCACTCAATACATGGATGGAGATTTCATATTTGCACTTGATCTTAGCCAAAAGGCCGAGAAGCAATGAGATTTCATATTTGAACCTCAAATTTGAACACTCTAAATGGGTCATTGCTTTAGTTTCCTTGGCTGCTCAAGAAAATACCATGCAATGGACTGACTTAAACAATGGGAATATATTAGCTCATGGTTTTGAGGCTAAAAGAAAGTCCAAATCAAGGTTTTGTCAAGGTGATATTTTCTTCCCAAAGACTGGCATTCTGGGGCTGGCTGCTGGTGATCCTTGGTCCTTGGCTCTTCTATCACATGACAATGCATAGGCGGTTTTTCCCTTTTCTTCGGGTTCTGCTGAATTTCAGCCTTTGGCTGCTCATTCTGGCTTTCTCCCTCTCTGCTTGAATTTCATTCTGCTAATAAGGGACTACAGTGTTAGGATTAAGAGCCATCGTGCTTGAGGTGGGCTGCATCTTAATTGAAGTAACTTCATCAAAAGGTCCAACTTCCACTGAGTTTGTGTCCACAGGAATGGATTAAGTTTAAGAATATGTTTTTCTGGAATACATATAGCTCCAAACCACCACAGTCATTTTGGGGGGAACCTTTTTAGTTGTTTCCTGTGGAAAAAATCATATTCTCTGCCTGAACAGTGAGTGTTAGAATACTGGAATTTCCGGGAGCCAAGTGGGATTCAAAGGGAAGGTACGTTCTGCATAAACCTTAGATAGCTTTAAAGTTACTTAATCTGTGTGTACATAGTACCTTCCACTATGCTTCATGTTTCTTTGCTGTAGTTTTAATAGAATTTGGGGAGGAAATAAAATAGAATATAGGTGTTCAATATGCTACCTTAACTTACAAAGTACAAGTAGGTTTTCAGACCATCTCTTCCACAAGAAAGTGTACATTGGTGCTATAATGACAACACTTCATTATGAAATTTAAAGTTGACAATGGTTATTTTGTACGGCATCCTGTTTTACAGATCAGGTAACTAGTCTTTGTGATTTGCTGGGTTACAATGTAACCCAGACTCAAAGAAAGCTCTAACATATTGATTTTATATTAATGAATGACAAATATGGATGTGGAGAAGAGGAAATATGAGATATAGAAACAAGATATGGTATAAAGAACATTGGATTCCTATTTGCTCTGAAAATTTTAATTATTTTTCTACCACCTTTACATTTTATATTGTAAGGGAAACTTTTGCTCATGTGAGGCCTGAAAATAATGCCCTTATTCATATAAGGTGATTTTATTGAAGTCCTATACCTGAGAATAAATTTAAATACAATACAGCAATGGAAAAAGAATACCTTGCACAGTTTTTCCGTACACTTTGTTATGGATTGAATCATGTCCCCCACAAAAATACGTCCTAATTCCTGCCCTGGTAGATGTGAACCCATATATAAAAAGGATCTTTGAAGATATTATTAGTTAAGGTAAGGTCAAACTGAGTCAGGGTGGGCCTTAATCCAATTTGACTAGGGCGTTATAAGCAGAGGAAATTTGCACACAGAGGGATGAGACAGAAGGGGACAGTCGATGACCACGTGATGGAGGCAGAGATTGAGTTATGAACTGCCAGCAAGCTACCACTAGAACACTTAGGATAGGGCCCTGCCAACACTTTGATTTTGAACTTCTAGTCTCCAAAGCTGTGAGATAATAAATTCTTGTTGTTAAGCTAATTAGTCTTTGGTACTTGCTTACAGCAGTCCTGGCACATCAAGACACACTTACACCTGTTTTAAAGGAATCTTGCTTTGTAGGCCCATGGTTTTGAGCCCTTTTTGCATGAAATTCTCAGGCTTATAAGCAGACATAAAGTGCGGCAGAAAACTGAAACAAAGGGAGTGTAGGGAAAACTGGCAACATACAGCCTTTGTGGGTGGTCACATTTAAAAACAGATGGAAAACTAAATATTTAAAGTTGTGCTTTCCAATTACAAATAAACATTTAAGAGTAAGAAAACTACATTTTGAAAGTTCTGATAAAACCTTTTTTTCTAAGGATCTGAATTGCTTTTAAGATAAATCTGGCTTTAAAAACCATATAAAAATATTTTCTGCAAAATAAAAATTTTGTCACTTCTGGACACTATAGGCAGCGCAGACAACCCCAGGAAATCGGCACCCCCTCAGTGGTCCTTACTTTGGAATATATGTTAACCTATCTCCCTAATGTAACAGAGTTAGACTCATTTATAATTTCTCTACACATGTTCTTCTGCCCCTTTTATTTGAACCTATAATTAGCACTATATCTGTTAACTATACATCCCAGAGACTTAAATCTTAGGTCTGTTCATATGCTGGTTGAGCACTAAATCTCAGCAGAGTTGCAACACCTACTCTTCAGTTCATGGGACTCACCCAGGACAACTAGCAAAATGATGATGATGGACAACACCCATCCCAAAAAACAGAGTATCTACCACTGTAAGCAAGACAGTTCCATCTATCTGCCCCATGGGATCTAAGCCCCCTCTTAATCGGAAGCAGAGTGGGCATCACCACCGCAAAATCCTCAAGCTTGAGGAATGAAGAAACGTAAGGGGGGAATGCAACCATGGACAAAGTAAACTTATTATTCTGGTAATGGAAGAACTTGTAACATTGATATAAAGATTGTGATCACCAAAGGTTCTAAGAGGAGGGAGAGGGAAGAATAGGTGTAACACGGGGCATTTTGGGGACATTGGAGTTGCTCCGTATGACATTGCAATGACGGATACAGGCCATTATACATTTTGTCAAAACCTATAAAATTGTGCAGTGGAAAGTGTAAACTATAATGTAAACTATAGACCATGGTTTGTAGCAATGCTTCAATATCTTTTCATCAATTGTAACAAATGTACCACACTAATGAAAGATGTATTAACAGGGGAAAATGTGAGAGGGGTAGGGGGTAGGGCATGTGGGAATTTCTTAACTTTTTGACGTAAGTTTTCTGTAATCTAAAACTTCTTTAAAAATTTAGTTAAAAAAATTTGTCATCTTGATATTTCAGTTATGCTTTGCTTGAGAGACAAGGTTCTTTGTGCTCTGATAAATATATAAACATCTTGCTGACACACAGTCAAGTCCAGAGCTCTGGACATCACCAACAATAAATAAATGTTACCAGACTGGGAAAATGGGAGAGGTGATATAGAGAACATGGTTGAAAGGAATTATTTTTATAGCAAGTTATTGATGGAAAATTAACATATAGAGTTCTTAAGTAAAAGTAGAAATTATAACTTAGTTATATGAAGTTTTAAAAAAATTTTTTGTTTTCATATTAATTGTACCACTCCTATGGGAACACCTACACCAATCATATTTAGGGACTTTTTCCCTTCAAGCCTAAGATTGCTCTTACGAGTCTTCTGTCACAGCTAGACAAATATAGTAAGAAGACATTTATTCACAATATGTCTGTGCAAATTTGCTGCCAGCAGTGTCAGTGAGAAAGACAGCATGCTTTTAGAATTGTCTTCAACAAGGAAATGGTTTCTCTCAATATAATTTTAAAGCTGCAGCCAAGTTCACTTAAAACTTTTTACTATTAACCAGTTTGATGGCAGAAAGTACTATTTTCTCTTTCATCTAGCATTCGTTTGAACAATGTCTGACTTATATGGCATAAAAACGGGCCTATTAAAATTCTGCAGATATACATTAAAGGATTTCAGAACAGCTGGCACAGAACAGAGAGTCAGTAGGGGCAGGCTCCTCGTGCTTATAGAGCTTATATCTGTGGGAGGACGTTCAAAACAACTCACTGCCCTTCAGCTGGATGCAGGCTTTCAGTCTCTATGTTCTAATCTTCCCTTTGGTCTTTTGAATGCCTAATATGGTTTTCCCAGGGTATGATTTCTTTCAAAAGGAATATTTAACTCTAATAATAGCTCTTCTACTTCATTCCAAACTGTGCTCCATGCAGGGCATGTGTGTCCAGAAAGATATTAACAGGTATATTGTGAAATAAAGAGTGAGCTAAAATTAAGTGGGGTCCCAACTTGGAAGGTCACTAGAGCAAGGCCTGTTTGTTCTTCCAAAGCCCATGCTGCTGTAGCCAGCTTTGCCCAGGAATCCTGACAAAACCAGTTTGACCAAAGAAACACATTTCTGCTATCTCAGCTCTCTTCTGGCACTCTCATAGGCGATCTGGAAGGGCCAGGAAGTTAATGCCTTATGGGCCTCACTTGGCCAACACAACCCAGAGGATAAAAGCTCTCCTCTTCCATCTCTCAGTGGAATGGACAATGATGAAGTACATTCTACATGGCTTTTCGTGGGGCTCCAGGGTTCTAGTTGTTTTCCATAGCAGTGACTTGCTAGGTAACCTTGTATTGCATTCTTCTTTCCCTTTTATACTATTCTCATTCTCCCTCTCCTGATCTCTTGGACCACTGCCCAAAATAAACCACCTCAAACAAGTCTCTGTCTCATAGATGTTTCTTTCTGAGAGGGGAAGGGTAGGCTAAGGCAGTCACAATAAACATAAACTTTTTTGAAGAGAAGTCCTGCATTTGAAAAATCAAGCAAGTGAACAATCAAGCACACAAACACACAGCACACAAAGCCTTGTTCAACATTATATTATCTATTGTTTCCTAATTTACAGCTCTGGGACCTCTTTTTCTGCTAACATATTGTTATTGAACACAGAGTATCTTCAAAACCTGGGCCAAGGCTCTACGGTTCGAAGGGCGCTGTGCTTAGTTTAATGCTCTTCTGTCAATTTTTGAAATTCTTCATTATTTATTAACAAGGGGCTCCACACTTTCATTTTATACTGGGCCCCACAAATTATGTAGCCAGTCCTGATCTGGGCTAAGTAGAGAGAAATTTAGACAAGAGAGTAGATCTTTTGCAAGCCTGGAGACCTAATTCATAGAACCTGCACTAAAAAATGGGATTCTAACCCTGCTTTTCAGTTTGTGAACGTGGGCTAGTGATTGAGCCTATCTGGACCTTAGTTTTCTTGGCTGCAGATGACCGGGTCGATTAGATCATTAGTTCTCAACTCTGCCACACATTAAAATGATCTGAGGAGCTGAGACATATCAAAGCTTGGGGCTCATCCTTCAAGAGCCATATTTTAAGGCTCTCCTCAGTGGTTGTAATATTCAGTTAAGGTTAAAAACCCAGGACAGGATAATGTCCAAGTTTCTGTCCAGCTCCGATTCTTGGTGTGCAACTCCAGTTATAATATAGTCCAGGCTCAAGCTATCCAAGCACCCATGGTTCTCATTTTATGTGCAGAATAAATTTTCAAGAGTATGTTGAAAGCTATTTGTAGCACAGTAGCTTTAAGGGAGGAAAGTTTAAATTTTCCTAGGATCATATTATTGGAAGGTATCTTAGGGGCTTATTGCTCATCTTCACACCTAATATGTCTCAGAATTTATAATACTTCAGCTATCCTGACAGAGAAACAATGAAAAGAGTTGTAGGAGAGGGAAGCAGAGTTCAAAAGACAGGGGAAACTCCCATGGCTTTAATATGAGGAATTGCTTGAGTACGCTATGAAAACAAACAAGCAAGCAAATAAAACTAATTATTAAACCACCATTCATTTCAAGAAAAAAAATATATAGTTCCACATGGAAGCATCACCAGAAGCATCTGGAGGTTTTCAGGGCTTGGGTAGAATAGGATGTTCTTATTTGGAAATAGAAAAACTGAAATCAAAGACAAGAATGAAAAGAAAGGAAACTAGTCATGTAAAAACATTGATTAAATAGTTGCTTCTTCCCAGAATGTGGTAAAGCTCTAATTGATGTGCAAAATAAACCCATGAATATTATTTGATAGGAAAGATACAACCGAATTATTTCTGATTTTTCTCTGATATTGTAGAAGGAAATCATTAAGAATTCATTGTCTGTGAGAAATTGGAGTCTTTTTAAAACCTAGCTTTCATATGATTAATATGTGCTTCATTATATTTTATCCACATAACAATTATTTTAGGGGTGGGGGTAGAAAGAGTTAGTTGCCAGTCATTTTTTTCTAATAAAATATGTTACTGTTTTCTCCTCAAGGACCATTGGACACTGGATGAAAGGAAAACTAATTTTGTATATTATCCACACACACACACACACAAACATACACACACACATATTTAAGTAAAGGGGCATCAATGAGGGTGTTCATAAAAATACATTTTTATTTTATCTTCCTTCTAAGAAATAATAATGTAAGAGCACACCCTGCGCCCCAATTGCTGGTTTCTGTACCGTGCATAGTTCTGCAGGCTGTGAGTCTCGCTTTGGGCAGAAGACACGCAGTTATTCCCAACAATGCAGTCCTCACCACGCCCTCACCAGCTGCCATGCTCACCGGAGCTTTTTATTCTTTCTTTTCACACTTATTCAACTTCAGAAATTTAAGTCCTTTTCTTGAAGCACAATCAGGTCAGTGAATCAGATGGTATCAGGCTGCGAATCTTAGGTACTTTTGTTTGCCTGATTCCTCTGATCTTCCTCTCACCTTCCGCCCACTCTCTCAAGGCTCTCTGGAGACGCCCTCAAATAGGCTTTCTATGCTAAACCTAATTTTTGTTTGTTACTGTGAAGGCTCACAGGGGCCGGATTGATTTTTGGTAAATGTAGTGAGGTTGACAATGCCAGTTACCATGTTGCTCACTTTTATTTAGAAAATTAAATAAAGAGAAAAGAATGGATTGGGCCGCTTCAATTTTCATTTTTGTAAAATCTGATGCAGGGACATCACTGATATTCTGTATTCTTTTTACTCAGAGCAGATGTCAACAGAATGGTATGTTGAAATGACTCCAATGTGTTGAGATAGAGAACATGATTCTGAAGGAGTCTAGGAATCTTTTGCTAATTCTCCATCCCATGACTTAGCTGTATTTCATGTTTTATATTTTTGTAAAGCAAACGATAAAAGACCAGCATCTTGATATAAAGGTACTACTACAAAAGATTTATGGACCATATCTTTCCCTAGCACATGTGTTAATATTCTTCATCTTAAATTTTTGTAATATCCATGTATATTTATAGACTGAGAAACTGTGGTGCAGAAAGCTTAAATATCTTGCCTATAGTCACTTCATCTAGAATTCACAAGTCTTTTTAGTTAAATAGTTGCTGGGTTGATCATTTTGGCTTTCAGACATCTTTCTAGGCTGAACTATTTTAATAGATGTATGTTAAAAAAAGCCCACGTGATACTTTTTATACCTATCATGCTTTAAAAAGTGTAATATGTCTGCTTTGTTGAATATATTTTTATGATGAAATACTTAACTGAAAAAGCATAAGTATTAGTGAATGTTACAGTGACCAATAAAGTAATTTAAGCATGAAATCTAATTCCTTGAGTAACTATTGAAATGAGCTATGCCATAAAATCTACTTCATTCATTTCCATTGGAATTGATTTAATGTTTTTGTAACGTAGGTCTTCATTTGAACTCCCAGATTCACATCTGTCCCTTATTTCAGGCTTTGCAATTCTTGAGACAACGCAAACCTTGTTTCTTATATATAGCAGGCTCATTAGTACATAAGAAATTCTTTCAGCCTTGGAATTTTATAGTAAGAATGAAGATGACCATCTACTGAAATCATAAAAACATGAGTTTTAAGTGGAGAATTATGTAATATATACAGAAAGTAATGACTAACAATGAACTTTATACAGAAAAAGAATATGCTTTATGAGGATGGCCACATACCAGTTTGGTTATTTTGGGCAATAAAAAAATAAATATTCAGTCTTTTTTAGTGTATAAGAAGAGACTCATCCTGGTTCATATCTGTGGCACAGGAATAGAATGAGAAGGCAATATTTTACTATGAAGTCCTTAACTTGATGCTCTCTGGGCCTTAATATAAATGCTGACCCTAACTCTAACCTGTCAAATGTTAGCAGTTACCCTGTTAGATCCTGGGATCATGTTTGGGTCTCTATTCCCTCTCATGCAAAACAAAATGATCTGAAGACTTAGATATTTGGTTAGAGTTTCCAAGTTGTAGCTCTTTTTCTGAAAACCTGTAGTCAGGACTATAAATTATCTGCTGTGCTGGAAGCTGGAAATAACTACAAGCATTTTAGTGCTTTATAAAACAAAAGAATCCTGCATCATGAGTCCCCAAGTAATTTCTGTGAATTATAAATCTTAGTCCTATGATTCCAAAACGTTGATTGCCTTGGTAATTTATAGTGAGAGTTTTGTACGTAGACTCAGGAGAATGGGTCTGATAAATAATTGAAATGAATAAACAGATTCAATTTGCTGATGCGTTATGGTTTTTAAGCAAATTTATATTTTTACATAATTCATACTCTCACCATGTTTTTCTCTTCTCAGGAAGTTGTAATGACTATGTTGCATAAGCTAGTCAACCCTTTGAAGATTTATTGCTGTAGCTGGTGAGAAAAAAACCCATACCATGGACACAAGAGAAGGACCTGCTGAACATCAGAACCTGACCTGGTTTCTAACATCCAAATTCTTGTGTAAGGACTTTGGACCTTATGATCTGCTAAGAAACTAAAACCTCTTTTTTTCTGTTTTCAAAATATACATTCTAATGAGGATCAGGAAGCAAGTATAGTCATTAATAGGTATATAACCATGGCAACACAATTGTTACACTGCTATAACCAGCATCATTTTCTATCTGAGCTAAGAATAGCATAACATTTTGAGAGTTTTACTTTAAAATATGATTTCTAAGACTGGGGGTTAGTAAATGAAAAGGTTAAAATGCCACATTATAATTGTCCACCAGATATTTGAATTTTTTTTTACAGATAATGGGATACAAGTTATCGAGATATTGATGATATCTACATTAAACAGTATATTTTCACCACATAAAGGTAACATCTTAAAGGATCATGTCAGATTTTTAGTTAATAATTTTCTCATCAGAATTAGAGAAATAGTTACTCAGGAAGTGCAAAAGAAATTTTTTTAAAGTCAGAATTAGAGGAAATAAAAATCTATTTTTTTATGTATATGGCAGAATATGCAATGCTTCTAGGATCCCTGTTCTCCTCCCATCTATAACTATTCTACAATGTGCATACACACACACACGCACACACACACCACCTTACTTCTAGGTGGGGCCATGACTGTTGAGACTGTTACTAGTACAATGTAAGAAGTGGTGAATGTCACCTCCAGGATGAAATGGTAAGATGAAGTGTCTCCTTTTTTCTCTTACCCCTTGTCAGCTGGTCAAATGCAAAGGATCTAACAAAAGACTCCAAGGTGCTAGGAGATTGTGGAGTCACTATATGGAGGATCTGGTGTCCTTCAGTCATCACATAGAATGGAGCCCACCACCCATGCTCACTGCATGGTTACATTAGTAAAGAATATATTTGATTGTGTTAAGCTGCAGTGATTTAGGGGTTATTTGCTTCAGGAATTAGCCTGTTCAGTGTGCATGGGGAATGTTGAAAGTCAGGGAAATCCCATCTTCGCAGATGGCTCAGGTACAGAAGTGCATCAGAATACGTTCACAGGAACGGGTCACTTTCTTCTTTGGTAGTTGAACCATGGCTGGGCTGTGGAGGTCCTGCACATTTGTCTCTTCACCTGCACTTCTCAGGTGCCCATCAGCAACTTCCAAAGCCCACACCACATCCCCACCTTGAATGCCTGACATAGACTTGGAAGCACAGTTGAAGTGAATTGTCAGAACCATAAACTGGTGACAAATTAAGGAGTTTAGCCAAGCCACTACTTAAAATCCATTAGCACCACTTTTTTTGCTTATAGGTCAGTAAACAATCATCACTTTTTTCCAATTTTTGAGTGTTTGAGTTCCTGGATTTCATAAACTCCCTTATGAAATATGAATTATTTTATATAACTTCCATTACTGATGTGCCTAATATTAAAGAAGGAAAAGATAACATTTAGAGGGCAAATGTTGACCTCAGGTCATTCTGAGTAAACCTTGGGAATATTTACTGTCATGTAGGAATTTAAAATTTGCCATTTATTCTACCTGATAATTTTCTAGAAATATAAAATGGGAAGGGACGGTTATATAGTCATCTGGTTCTTGGGTGACCTACCTTGGTTTTAGATTTTAAAAATATGCTTTCAGCTTTCTTTTAAAAACTCATTTATGAAGGTGTTGCAGAGAATATTTGTAAGAAAGTGACACACAGAAACATGACCAATAGGATGATTTAATAGTGTTCTTTCTTTATAAAAGCCATTTCCCTTCTGTTGTTTGGATTTGCAGATACCATCTGTTTGGTTCTTGGTAAGAAGGAACTGTCACTTCAAATCTGTGCATCAGACATGGGCACATCATTTCTCTTGCAGAACTGGGAGTGACAGATGACCCTTGAACAAATCTGTTGAGAATCAGAATAGAGTAGAGCAAAGGCACATAGATGGAATTAAGACTGTGTGGGTGATTGGCCCCCATCTTTTAGTAGGTGGGATGATATAATCTTTTAACTTAACATTTGGGTGTCATAGCAAAGCCAAATGTATCCAGTTTGAATCAAACTTATTCCTTAAGAATGAGCTCTATATCCTAATTGGTTGTATGCTTCCTGCTTTTGGTCTAGTCTTCTAGAAATACTGTCTATGCTTGATCATGGATTACCTCACTCAGAACCTTCAGATCTGCTCACCTTCCCTGGCTCTGCTTGTTCTTTCTATCCTTCTTGTGTGTCAATTCTTAAGGATCCTGGTGTCTCTCTGCTCTCCTGCCATAAACCGTGGTTTCTCCCTGCCTGGCACCAAGAGGTGCCAGTGTGATAGAAAAGAGCAGAATGCTAAAGAGTAATTGTTCTTAAAACCCTGAGTAGTTTCTCATAACAAATAAAGTGTTAGAGAGGAAAATTAAGTAGACACAATAATTTACTTTCTTTGCTCTTCTTAAGGAAAGGGGAAGAGAATGAATGTATATGCATACCAGCTTGGGTGTAGGGTCAGGGGAGGCCTATAAATAAATAAATAAATAAATAAATCCTGTTTTACTATGCAGAGTATTGGAAAACAACAACCATTTTATTATGCTCACTCTTTCTATGGGTCAGGAATTCAAACAGGTTATAGAAGAGGTGGTTTTTCTTTCTTCTCCCTGATGTTTGGGGTCACAGCTGGGAGGACTTAAATGGCTGGGGTGGTGGGGGTGGTGCTGGGACTGCAAATCTGGTGCTGGAGCTATAATGCTTCAAAGGCTGTACTCAGCTGGGTCTGTTGACCCGAATCCCACCAGGTAACCCCTCCAGGTGATTTGGACTTCCTCATAAGAGGGTGGCTTTGGGGTAGTATGACTTCTTACCAGTAGGTCAGGGCTTAAAGAGTGAGATTTCCAGCAAACCAGACAGAAGTGGCATTACCTTTTCTGACTTATCTTTGGAAGTCACATTGTGTCACTTCCTACATAATCTGTTTGTCAAAGAAACCACAAATCTACCTAGACAAGAGGTGGGGACACAGATCTCCACTTCCTGGTGGAAGGGGTATCAAAGACCTTGTGGTCATATTTAAAAACTGCCACTGGAGGATTAGATGCAGATGAAATAAAAAACCCTGTAAAGTGTTTAAATAGTTATTTCAGCATCCTGAAGACCAAATATTTGAATATAAACTTTTCTCTTAATTTCCCCCCTGTGATTCTTTTTCTATTTCTGAGCTTTAACAAATATCTATAAAGTAATATTAACATTTTTTCCTCTGTGCTAACTGGTGACAATTATCCTTACCAAAATTAGAAAAAGTGTTTTGCCTAGGGCCTTGGAGCATTGATACAGTGTTATATTCCCTTCCCATGGGAGGGTAAGACTGCATTTTTCTAACTAGAGGAAATCTTAGTCCTCTCCTCCATTATTGCAGCTTCACTGCATAGCTTGCTCCCTCATGTTTTCTTTCCTAGGGATTGGCTTCTATCATATATATAGAGTATTACAGACTGAATGGTGCCATCCAACTGTCTCCACTTTCAAGGCACTGACCTGAGGTCCTTTTCCATTTATTCTTGCTTTTTTCTTTCTTTGATTGTATATTTCTTGGTTTCCATCTAGTCTTCCAGAAATGCTCTCTATCTCATTGATCACCTCATTCAAAATTTTCAGATCTGCTCACCTTTCCTCACTCTGCTTGTACTTACAACCCTTCTTGTGTGTCAATTCTTGTGGATCCTGGTGTCTCTCTGGTCTCCTGTTATACACCATGATTTTTCCCTGCCTGATACCAACTGATGCTCACCCCTTGCCACAGTCCAGTGTGACATTATAGACAGAATGCTAATTTATAGAGAAAAACTTTCCACAGTATCTGACCTGATAGGAAGAAAAAGATAGAGTAGGAGAATTTTGACACATCTCAACCATCAGTTTTACTTAGAGATTTTCCCAAGTTTTAAGTCTATTGTAGCAAAGGACTACACAGTTCCTTGAAATAAGTACTACTTTACTAAAGAAAGATGCCAGTGCAATTTTTTTTTTTTTTTTGTGGACTGTTGGGAATGTTTTTTGTTTCCAAACTGGTTTGTGAGCTATACTTGTTATTGCAATTGTATAATTTAATGCAGATTATGGAAACTAAATGAAATATGAATACAAAAAGAGAGTGGTGGCTTCTTAGAAAAAAATTGAGTGTGTTAGTTGCTTTATTAAATGCTTTATTGAGAGAGATCAATCTCTGTAAAATTAAGCATGGGAGAAAAATTTTAAGGATTCTAAAATAATTATAAAAGTAGAAGGATTCTGCAGTCAAATAGCTACCTCATCTGACATTTACCTTATCACCAAAAATGATAGCTACTATTTATTGTTTTAAAGAATAAATAACTGTGTAGACCCAGTTGATACATATTAGGTTACTTATATTTGGCATTGGACTGACACTTGAAACAGAATTTTAGTAGAAGAATAAGGATTGTGTTTAACTTTCAAGGCATGGGGAAAAATACGTCTATAACAAGTGTCTTCTGTCTTCTTTATGTGGTCCCAATGAGAATGTTATGTATCCAGCTTCCTGTATCAAGGAGTTTTTATAGTTTAAAATTGAAGAAAAATATTTTACATGATTTGGCCTAATTTTTGTAGGATAAATCGTTAACCTACTGGGCATCTGTAGCTGTTGGGCAATTTGATATAATTATGAATTCCAAAAATATATATTGGATCATGCTTGTAAACTAATCTGTTCACCTGGGCATGATTAAGTTATGATTAGGGTGTTGACTGGGCCACGTCACTAGGGTGTTGAGCCCCACCCCTTGGTGGGTGGGGAATAAAAGATAAAAGGCATCACAAAGAACAGAATTGCAGCAGTTTTGAGTAGCAGTTTTGATGTTGGAGTTTTGATGTTGGAGAGAAGGCCCCAGGAGAAGAGAAGCTGTTCACCTGATAGTCTACAGCTGACCTTTTGGAGGAAACAGAGGAGCTAAGCTTGGAGAGAAACAAAGGCCTGGGAAGAGAGGAACCCAAGAAGCCTGAACCCTGGCAAACATTGGCAGCTGTCTTGCTCCAACAGGTGGCAATGGACTTTGGTGAGGGAAGAAACTTATGCTTTATGGCCTGGTAACTGTGGAATTCTATCCCAAATAAATACCCTTTATAAAAACCAACCCATTTCTGGTATACTGCATTAGCACCCCTTTGGCTGATTAATACAGCATCCAAATAGTTAAATGGAATATCGAGGGCAGTGCCTAACTGTATATGGTGAGCACACACACGTCAATTTATGAATGAATCAATAAATATGTGAGCTAGTTCTATTAGAGTTAACAGAACTTTTCATTCAGATAATAAAGTTTGCTTTGAAGTTACTTCAAGTTTAGATTAATATATATATGTGAAATCCAGAGGTATTACAGTAAAAAGGATAAGTGGTGAATAATTATGTCTGTTAGAACAATTTTGAAGATAACTGTAGATTCAAGAAACAGAAACCCATCTCACATTGATTTAACCAATAAGAACATTTATTATCTCACATAAAAAGAAATTTCTCACATTGAGAAAAAGTGTAGGAAAGTGTAGGCTGGAACTAGAAAACTGATTTAGGGTCTGACAGATTTTGTGGAAAGAGAAGTTAGATGGCCATATGCAGGGAAAAAATACTTTAGTTGAAACAAAATATATTTAGAGACCATTTACAATGCTTTGTCATTTGTATACTATCTTTTCCATTTTTGTAAAAATGGCATAAAGAGTACATCATGACTGGTTATATAATTTTTGGAATGTGTATTTAAATTAAAAACTATTAAAATAAATATATTCATCCATTAAAAAAAAGAGGTTCTGGAACCAGCATAGCTCAATACAGTCTAATTCATGGGTCAAATGAGGACATTATGGACACAGCTTCTCTGAAAATTTCTGTTTTGCCATACCCAGAGTATTATACTTGTTTTCAGGCTTCAAAGTAGTGTCACAACCAGATGCAAAAATGTTCAGCAGAAGGATAGCCTGCTTCTGTGTGTTTCCTTTTAAAAGTCAGGAACTCAAAGTTGTTCAGCAAAGTGACCCTCATGTCTCATTGGTCAGGATTGTATCACATGCCTACAACACTAACCAATCATTGGTGAGGAGAATGGAACCCCTGTGGTTGGCTTAGACTAATCAGGGTTCCCCTCTGGCACCTGACCTGTCATGACCATGACATGAACAAGAGTGGAAACTGGAAGAACATAGGTTTCTTTAGGGAAGGAGGGAAGGGCTGGAAATAGATGTTTGATCCTGTTAATGCCTTAATATGCGAAGTTAAGGCTGAATAATTGTGGGATTGTTTGACAAAATAAAAATGGTAGTCTAACTCAAATCTAGAAGGAGAAGGAGGCAGTGTGAGAGTATTATTTTCTTTATCTTGGGCAGGAATCAATTAATATTGTTGGTAATATAAGTATGCAGTTTAAAACAACCTAATGAAACCAACTTCTTTAATGGTTTTCATAATTTTTTTTCCTTAGCCTTAATCTTCTAATTCTCTTTTTCAGAAGAGGTATTTATCTGATTTCATAAACGCTTTCAATTTTATTTCAGCTTATTTTTCTACTGTTTAAATTCAAATAAAATTATTATATTTCTATTTAAAATATTATTTATATTATAAAGTTATCTCATTTACATATCCATCTGTCTCTCCATTATTCTCTATTATATTTATGTATAAAGAAATACCTGTAATGAAGTTAACTTAATGCTAATGAGTGTTATTTTTAGATATTTACACTTTGTATATATTTTTGCTAGCTTTTTGTACTCTTCTGTATATTTTGAATATTTCCACATGAATTTGTTTCATTTTTATAAAAATAATAATAGTGCTCTAAAAGGTTAAAAAATTCCAAGACGACATCTAAAATAGTAATGGCATCTCCAATATATATTTTTTAAGTGCAAAAAGTAAATTTAAAAAAAGGGGTAGCATAATTGCATTTTGTAAAAAAAAAAAAGGAATAAAACTATGTTAGTAGAGAAACAGAAAAATTCTGGACATTTATATATATAAAGCTGATAACAGTGCTTATCCCTATGCTAGTTTATGAGGATTTTCATTTTCTGCATTATGTATTTCTATATTGTTTGAATTATTCTTCCATGATGTACAATTTTCTTATAAGCAGAAAATATATTAGCTATAAATGAATAAATAATAATAAATTCATTCCCCAAATCCTATTTGTTGAGTTCCTCTCCCAAAAATTTAAGTCCCTGTTTCACAGCAGTCTCTGTAAATTGCTACAGCTTCCGATATTCTTCACTCTTCAACACAGCCCCTTGGCTCTGTTGAATCAGTCTTTAAAGATGGGAGAAGTGAGTCACAGGTGCTTTCTCACTTGTGGTAAATGCTGTCTCATTTTATCCAGTTGTTTTTGAAGCCAGTTCCATAGGAAGTCAATATGTGACTCTGGCATCTGCGCTGTCCCCGTTCTGCCCTCCCTAAGCTCCGGCAGGAGATTTCTATGCAGGAGGCTGCTGTGGCCGTGCACCAAATGGTGACACTGAGTTGTTATCATAAAATTAATAATAAAGTTATTGCCTTCCTTCCCATGGTTGGGGGTATCTTAGGTAAAGACCAGAGGTGTGCAGGCCATTGAGGTTTCTTTACTACTGAGACATCATACCATGACGCAAAGATTTTTGGCATCAGTCTCCTAAAGCAAATGCTGGACCTCAAGCCCACTCTTTCCGCAGCAGTCGATGTTGCCTTTCTTCATTTGGTCTGGGAGATTAGGTTTTCAACACAAAATCTCTTCCTAAGGCTGAAACATAATAAACTTGAGTTATAGATTGCATGCCTTTGCAGTACCTGACACACATTTTAAACTTTCCACTGATATATCAATAAGGATATAGAAGAAGACAAAACAAAGCACACACCACTGATAACTAATGCTATGTAAGACAAGTTATTGTCATAGCTTATTATTTTCAGCAGAAGTGGAATATGTTTCTACTTATGTATCCTTGTTCTCTGCTCTTCCTAATTTATTTCAGGAAGTCTCAGTGGAGTCTAACAGCTTATTCTTTCTGTTATGTCAATACCTTAACTTCTCTAACTAAAACAATAATGATAATGATGACACCAGACAATGTTCCTACGTGCAGGCCCTGCTCTCAGAACTTGACATATAGTACCTTACTTTATCCTTACAACAACTGGGCATTTTGTGCCTTTATTACTATTTATTTTATTATATTCTCATTGTTGGTCTTTTCTAGACTCTAGGATCTCATGTGTCCTTTATAATATTCATATAATCTGTCTCCGTAGATCTCAACCTTTTTCCTGAGGAAATTTCTTTCTTCTCCCAGTTTAATCAGTCTGTCTTCCTTGATTTATTTTCACTCTTCCACTGCTCCTCTTCTGAGAGTTAGATTGAACCAATTAAAAAAAAAAAAAATTACTCTCAATTCCTCCTTGTTTCCTGAGCAAACTTGATTCCTAGAGGCAGAATGTCTCAAGCACGGGCTTTTTAAATCACCTTTTTTCCTTGTTCCTGCAATATTTCTTTGAAATATCCGAGAAGGTCATATTTGTCTTTACACTAAAGACCCCACTCCTTTTTATTTGTTTATTTATCATATATGTCACCTTCTAGTCACATTTTGGGGTTTGTAAACATTTTGAGCCATTTCAGAACTTATATAATTGTGATGGTTAGGCTAATGAGTCAACTTGGCCAGCTAGTTGTGCCCAGTTCTTTGGTCAACAAGCACTGGGCTAATTGTAATGCAAGGACATTTATGAACTTTAGTCATCAGTGAGCCTACTGCATAGATGGCTGGTTGCAACTACATAAACCAGGGAGATTGCCCTCAGCAATGAGTGACCTTTTATCCAATCAACTGAATGTCTTAAAAAGGGAAGTGATATCAGCATTCTGAGAGAATTTCTGGACAGCCAGCCTCTCCCGGAAACTCATCAAGGACCTTCACTGGACTTTCATCGGAGCCCCTGGCAGCCAGCTTGCCTGCGGTACCTGGCCTTGTACACCCCCATGGTCACATGAGAGACTCTTATAAAATCTCATACTATTTACAGATATCTCTGGTTGATTCTGTTTCCCTAGAGAACCCTCACTAAAACAGTAATTATCATATCCAGAGCCAACTTGAGACCAGATGGTGGCTAGACCTTTAAGAGCCTGTGGACAAACCATTCATATCCAGGGTTACCTCCTCCACTGTTTCCTCTTTACCCTGAGTGAAATTCAAAATGACATAAAAAATTGTAGAATTTGGAGAAATCTTTCACAAGCCTACCAAGGCTTAATATTAACAATTTAAAGCTGAAAATCCACACCCTATATTTTGTAGTTCTTACAGAATATAGTTGTAATTTAAGATTTGACCAAATTGGGACAACAAAACAAAACAAAAAAGACTCACAGTGAAAGCACCAGATAACTTATATGACCCCAAATGTCTGAAAATATTGATATGGAAAACTCTTCTCTGTAATCAAATCCTCTGCTTACTCTGGAGCCCATGGCCCACCTGTATCTACTGAGGTCCCCTCCTCTTCCTACCATGCTGCATTTATCTGCTAAGCCGGGTTCCTATGTAGTTTTGCAGCCAACCTACAGCAGTATGCACCTGAGTACTTTGCCTTTGCTGAAGTCTGGGCAGCCTGGGAATCTGACATACGCTGAGACCCCGTGCCCTGTGCTTTTGTTGGCCTGCTTACATTTGCATAAAGCCAGTGGAAATGTACAAAAACAGCTCCTAGTCTGTGAAGAAAGTTGCTAGGTGCTTCCGTTCAATGTCAAGAGGAAAAAAGATCCACGCGGTTGGATCCCCCACTCAAAACCTCAATATTTCATTATTGATCTGTTCCCCAAATTCATCTTCTTATACTTTTTTCAAGTTTTGAGCAGATTTTGGGTTTTGAAGAGGCACAATTAATGGTTTCTCTACCCAAGATTTGAACTGATTGAGAGTGACAAAGAAGTGGTGGATGGAGAGCAAAACACTACCTCTGTTACTGATGAAGGTTTCCAGTGGCCTATGTGAATGGCAACAACGAACAAAGTGCTTTCTAACCTTGAAGGCCAGAACTAAGCAGCCACACCTACTGGGTCCCAGGCAGTGCAGGGAAGCCCCAGGTCTCCTGGGTGGAGCTGCTTTTGTAAACGTAAGGCAAAGAGGAGCAGAGGGCACAAGTGCTTTGTGTAGACAGCCAGGTATTTATATGGAGGGACAGATGTGGGGGTGGGGGTTAGTTAAGTTGCACTTGCCCAGTTCCTTATTCCAAACTCACCAGATCAGTCAACCCTCAACTCTAGGAGAAGCAGGAGTGGAGTGAGGGGTAATAGGGACTGGGAGTATTTGGCAGTAGAGCTCCATCCACATAGAGAGAAACATCAGGAGTGGGGAAGATACACATCTCGCTTACAATTCAATAAGGAAAACATTAACAATAGTGTTAATTAGGCAAAGGCCAATAAAAAATTGAAATTTTTCTATAGAAAATTAGGCAAAGTACATAGACAATCAACAGAAGAAATCCAAGTTAGAAATAAGTAGCTGAAAAACTGTTCAGCTTCATTTATAATTAAATAGTTGAAAAATAAAATAATAATGAGATATTGTTTTTTTCCACCAGATGAGTAAAAGAAAAAATACAGAATTTTTAGAAAGCATTTTAATCAAGACCCTTAATGTGTTTTGATGCAAAAATTTCATTTTTGGAAATATAGCCTAAGGAAATAATGATAATATGGGCAAATATTTAAATACAAAGATCTTTCTTATCATGTAATTTTTTTGTTTTTTAAAAAAATTTTAGTAGTTCTGTTTTTATTTAGTTGTTGGTTGTGTAATTTTTATAATAGCTAAAAATGAGATACTTCACTATTCAACCACAGGAGGTTGGTGAATTAATTAGAGCAGGATGGACCATTATGTAGCCATTAAAATTAATTTTGAATACAATTTAACAACTTACAGAAGTTGTAGAAACCCTCATGATTAAAGTTTAAATAAAAAAATCAAGATACAAATCTATGTATATGTATAATGATGCAAATTTAATTGAAAATGTGTATACCCAAAGCATAATCTCTATTTATCTCTTTGTTTTGTAGTTTGTTAATGCCTTTATCTTTTCTTTACACTTTTTACATATTTTCAAATTTCTGCAACAGGTATATATTACTCTTTAGCAATGAAGAAAATATAAGCATATGTATGCAATCATGAATTTTAAGAAAGGGTAACCCACAGTCATTAATCATATTCTATAAGAAAAGAACCACAAGAAGTGAGAGGATTTGGGGAAGCAGCAGCTGGAATAAAAATAAAGCAGAACTGAAATGAACTGAAGGATGATTCTGTACCAAATGGTATAACCTGGCCATCGGAATCATAATTGTAGTGAATATTCATTTAATTCTTAATTGCAGTCCAGGCACTGCCCTAAATTCATGTAATGAGTTATATGAATTAACTCATTAAATCCTCACAACTACTCTATGGCAGAGGTGCCGTTTTATTATTCCCATTTTATAGTTGTTAAAACTACTGATGCAGAAAGAGCTTAGTTAAGATGCCTGAGGTCTGACAGCCAGTAAGTACCGAAGGCAGGATCTGATTCAGGACAGACTTTAGAGTCTGTGCTTTTAATATTGATGCTCCATTGACTCCTTGTGGGCTTTTGTTCAGTCATGTCATGGTCCAGGAAGGGAAGTTTAGTAAAACATGCTCTTGTAGGTACTTTTAATACAATAACCCTTTTATCACCATATTAATTGCCTGGTTGTCAGAAGTTTTAAAGCAGGAGTCAAATTCCAGAATACGAATACAAAAACCCTGCTCTTTCTACCTCACCATACAGAATAAAAGGAACTTTCTTTCTTATTACAGTTTTCTTGTAAGGGGGTGGATGCCCTCAGAGGCCAGCTTTGCCAGCTTTGCATTGTTGGGATTGGATCATGTACCCCACAAAAGACATGATCAGATCTTAATCTGCATTCCTCTGGGTGTGAACCCATTTGTAAATAGGACCTGTTAGGGATGTTATTATTAGTTAAGGTGTGGCCACATTGAATCAAGGTGGGTCTTTATCACTAGAGGCCTTATAAAGACAGGGAATTTGGACACAGCCAGTCAGGGAGAGCCACGGGCAGAAGCCAGGAGTCGCAGCAGAAACTAGACAGGAAGCAGAGATGTAAGCCAAGGAATCTTAAAGATTGCAGCAAGTCAACACCAGCGTGCTATGGTTGAGGAGAAAGCATGGCCTTGCCGACCCTTTGATTTTGGACTTCCAGGCTCCCAAGCCATGAGCCAATAAATTTCTGTTGTGTGGTATTTGTCACAGCAGCCTGGCACAATGTGATAAGCATCTTGTGACACAGAGTGCAGTTCATTAAAGGCTTAATATTTTGATTCATCATGGACCATTGTGTTTTATTTTCTAGGTTGTATCTGAATTAGAAGGCCAAATTGCATTATTTTTAAACAGTATTATTTAATTAGATTGTGAATGTTCCTTAGAGAGAATTGGACATAAGAAAATGAACTTCCAGATTTGCAGGAGCATGCATCTCCACCACCCTCAACAATGTACTTAAAAACACATACTAGTCATGTAATTTTATAAGTAGTATCCATAGATTAAAGTAGCACATTAAAAAAAAAACATGAACTCTTTCAATATCTTGAGCTCTTATATGTTCCTTACTAAAGGTCCCTAAATATGCCATTCAACTGAGGTTTGAAAATAAAGCAGGGTGTTTTCTTTAATTGTGTCATAGTAGAAACCAGATTCAAGAGGCCCTAAAAATACTGTCAGTACAGGATTATTTTAGAATAATTTAGAAAGAAAAATAAATGACAGCCCATTACTCTCCCTAATTAAAACAAATTAATTACACCAACTTGCTGACAGAAATAAGCTAGCCAAGGCAGGCGAATATAATCTATTTAAATAGCACACTGATTGCAAAAGAAATTCAGATCATGTGAAATTTCATTAAGGGGCAATAGATACTTAAAGTCTTTGTTACAACTGACAGCTTCATACTGTGTTCTCATAGTCCTTCATACTTCTCTTCAAAATATTTCCTTAGGTGAAAATTATAGGGTTTACATTGTTATAAATGCAATCCATGGATCAACTCTTGAATTGCATGAGATTTCTCCCTTTACATCTTATTAATGGTGTCAATTCTCAGCCATTCAATTAAAGAAAAGAATTTTTACAATACACTAGACGTTTTTCTTATTTCCCAATCTAGAAGATAGACTGTTAGGAAACAAATGTGTCTATGAGAAAACTTTAATCTTGAAAATACTGCCTTTGACAACTTGCAAGTGGAAACTTACAGCAGTGAAATGGATGGATAAATAAAGATCAGGCTGCAATAATTCCATCTCACTAGACCCAATGTGAAGAGATGATGATATCAAGGACCAGCTGATCCCACTGAATGTTTCCTTCTCACCCTACAGCCCTTATGCTTTGAACCAGAATATAAATGCAACTCTGAGGAAATTGACTGGTTTAAGTTTTTGCTACTTGGAGGAATAGAGGTTGAAAATTAAAATTAAGTAAAGTTTCAAAAAGAGTAATTTACATTTTTTTCATATGTGAATTGTAGACCAGTGAGGGAGAAATGGAAAGATACCAAAGATTTTATACACATACCCATGCCACTACAGGGTATAAAGGTACAATTTCAGGAGATACTAACTTGTGTTAATAAGAAAGCCCTGTCTGAGAAGGTGATATTCAAGCTGAAATTTGAAAGATGCACTGAAGTAGATCGTGAAAATTGTGGACATTGAGCATTTTAGGTAGAGATTGAAGCATGGGGAAAGTGCTGAGACAGGGGAGAACTTGTACTTTGAAGAATCGGTAAGATGTCAGTGTGTGTGTGTATCATAATGAAAGCGCGTGTGTGCCATTTAAGGTCAAGTGGATCAGGTAGCAGGAAACATATTCCCTTCCAAGAATACACCATCCATCTACAGTATTGAGAGAGACAAATCTAACACTTAACCAGACCCCTGACCCTATCTTGGTCGTTGGATTGTTTTCTCTTGCAAATTTGCAATTGGAACTCAGAAGCTGAGGCATTCAGTAGTAGCAGGGAGCCGAGGTGCACCATCATATTGGATGAGCCAGTGTCAGCATCAAGGGAGTCAGACCCCATAGAAGCCAAGGTCATGGGGAACCAGAAACAAAAGCTTTGAGGAAAAGGATTGTTTGTAGAGAAGGTGATAGAGTAGATTCTCAAAGAGAAGCAGAAATGTGAGCAATTGCTGCCCCAAAGACTGACAGACAGAGCAAGTAGCTGCCTGACAACATTCTGGTTTCTATGTGGTCCTGCTCTTCATCCCTGTGAGAGTGCCCCATGTGAATCTGTGGCAGATACCCGCCATTTTTGTCTGCTTATTGTATATTTAGTTTTCGCAATCCTGTGAACTCTGGTAGGACTGTCAGTTACAGTGTCCATCCTGCCCCTCCATCCGAGGGTAGGCGTATGGCCTAGTGAGAGCTCCTTCCCGAGATTTGAACACTGGGATAAAAAGGTTCTCCTTTTTGTACCATGAGTTACAATGGGCATAGGTTTAGGGTTTCCAGAGGCACTCTTTCCTGACTATGTCTTGATGACATAGTTGTCTGTGATAGAAGAATGAGGCCAATACACAAAAAGAAACAGAGACAAGTGGAGGTGAGTGGTGGAGAGAGATAAAGATGGTCCTGGACATACTATTAATGCTTCTGGATTCAATATGTGTGGCAGTGTGACATTATTTATGAATTCCAAAAGAGATATTGATTGTTTGTAAACTGGTCTGTTCCTCTGGGCCTGATACCTTTTGACTGATTTACATTCAAAGACTTTACGTTTACTTGATTAATTCAAGATTAGGGCTTGGATTCCACCAGGTCATTAGGACATGCAGGGTTGAGTCGTCTGTCCCCCCGCCCCCCACCCTTGGTGGGCTATATAAACGATACTTACCCAAGGAGAACACACAAGAGAAGAACACAGAGGAATAGAGAGAGCTCCATAAACACGGAAAAGGAGAGAACTTGTCTTCTTTGATCTTGGGGCCCCAGGAAGAGAGATGAGCCATTCACCTGATAGTTTACAGCTGACCTTGTGAAAAGACCAGAGCAGCTGAGCTCAGAAAGAAAGCTCTGCAGCCTACAGCTGTGATCGGAAGAAGCTGGGCCCACGGAGCCTTAAGAGGAGAGAGGAAGGCTGAACCCACATAGGTATCTGCAGCCATCTTGCTTCAACATGTGGCAACAGACATTTGGTGAGAAAGTACTTCTTATGGTACCTTGAGATGGACTCTTTAGGGCCTTGCAACTGTAAGCTTCTACCCCCAAATAAATACCCTTTATAAAACCCAGAAGATTTCTGGTACTTTGCATCAGCACCCCTTTGACTGACTAATACAACACGCAATAATAAAATTTCACCTTTGTATTTGAACTATTTTGAGAGAACTTTTCTTTGCAAATAAATTATCCTTTGCTAAGACACTATGCACACAATTAAATTCCTTTCTTCATAGGTGGGAGAGTCAAGGCTCAGAGTGACTAAGTGACTAGCCCATGACTTTCCAGCACTATGATTTGCGGCCTCTCAATCACAAACCCACAGGCCTTTTTACATCTCCCCAGACCTGCAAATAATGTTTTACAAAGAGCCCTTATTTATTGATAAATTTTCGCAAAGTGCTAGTTATTTGCTTATTTATTTTTAAAAATTTGTTTATTTATTTATCCCCCTCACCCCCGCCCTGTTGTTTTGCATTCGCTGTCTATTCTCTGTGTGTTCTTCTGTGCTTTTCTTCTCTTTAGGTGTCACTGGGAACCGATCCTGGGTCCTTCCAGAGTGGGAAAGAGAAGCTCAGTCTCTTGCGCTGCCTCAGTTCCCTGGTCTGCTGTGTCTCTTATTGTCTCTCCTCTGTGTCTCTTTTTGTTACATCATCTTGCTGTGCCAGCTCTCTGCACAGGCCAGCACTACGTGTGGGCCAGCAGTCGGTGTGGGCTAGCACTCCTGCATGGGCCAGCTACTCTGCGAGGGCCAGCTCTCTGCTTGGATCAGTTCACCGTGCGGGCCAGCTTGCCTTTCACCAAGAGGCCCCAGGAATTGAACCCTGGACCTCCCATATGGTAGATGGGAGCCCAATCACTTGAGCCACATCCATTTCACAAAGTGCTATTTAAAAACAGACCATACAGCATGAGAAAGATACTAGAACTTTATAAGATAAATGGCCCAAATAAACAGATAATTAAGTGAAAAAGATACATAGTTAGCAAATTAACAGATAAAGGTCAATCTTATTAAAATCAAAGAAATACAAATACAAATAAAAATGTATAATATTTTACCTATTAAATTAGTGTTTTGTTCAAATTGACACTATACAATATTGGAAGCTGTATGTACAAAGTTTTATTGTTGTCCTAGGAGACCTTGGCTAAATTTCTTTTTCTGAGTTTGAAGCCTTCTTAATACCCATTGTATATTTAATCATTTTCTCTCTTTCTTGGGAAAATAATTGATAAAACAATTTATGGCTTTTATTATTATTCTCAAGTAACTTCCATAAAGATTTCAATGCTTCTTTCTCAGAAAGAGAAATTTTATATCATTGCAACACTAAGCATTCAAACTTGGTTATACATACAAAGTTCCACTGGGAAAGCATTCCCCAAATATATGCCAGTGTGTGGTTTAATGGTGCCTCAGGTGACGTAATGTCATTGCTGTCAATCGTATTTGCTAGGAGAATTTTTAAGGAATAGAGACAATCTTTCCGGGTTGTAAGAAAAATCCTCTTTTCTAGTAGGGTCCAGTTATGTTTGGACTTATGAAAAAGAAAGAAATTTCATAATTAGATAGCTTAATTACATGTGGTAACATTTGCATGCTATGTAATGTTGTTTTTTTTATTTTATTTTATTTATTTATTTTTTTATTATGGGTAAAAATCAAAATTCTCACAATACATACTAACATTTGCAAAATGATATATAAATATATATGCATATATGTGTATTTGCTTACAAAAATGTTATTTATATATATATATATATACATATATTTTAAGAGGTGCTTAGATTACCTAAA
>JAKSZT010053791.1:11759590-11803354 GCA_026826555.1 Tolypeutes matacus
TCTCTTCCTTCAGTTCTTTAAGTTGGTCCATGATATTTGTTTGGATAGCTTTGATTAGTTGTTCGATGTACTGCATTGCTTCCTGGTTTTTATTTTGTGCACTGGACTGGTCCATGTTTTCCAGTTTTTCAGAGTCATTTGTATTTTTCTGTTGCCCTCTGGTCATCATATTATCTTGATGGGTTTGTTCAGTTGATTAGCTTTTCTCTATGCTCTAGAATTTTATTTAGCTGTTGGTTCTGCGTGTGAGTTAAGTTTTCTCTTTGGCAGTTTTTCTTCTTATTTTATTTCCTTACTTCTTTCTATGTTCCCTTGAAGGCAAAAGGTTAGGGCCAGAGGAATCAAAAGATGTAAGGAAGGCAGAAGGATAATAGAAATGTTGATAAAAGTTAGAAGAGGGGCAAAATGAGACTTAATGAGATGAATATTTAACTTGTGTAGGCAGTGTAGAGTACTAGGAAAAAATATGGAGTTCCTACAATGGACTGGGAAAACAAATGGAGGAATATATATATATAGTGATTTAGAAGGCTAGAATTATGAGGAGGTAGAGAAATAGTAGAGAAAGGTCTGAAAGGAAAAAGTTAATACTAATAAAAAAAAAGAAAAAGAAAAAAGAAGAAGGAAACAAAATAGATGGGATATAAATTGACACCCTTAAGTTGTGGGCCTATGAAAAAATGTTGTCTCTAAGAGCCACAACAAAAACAGAAGGCAGAAACATGCAGGAAGGATAAGCGATAGTTTGTAATACAGAATCAATATATACAGCGAGTGGGAAATTACTGAATAAGAAGCCCAGCAAATAAGCGACCAGCTGGCAGCACCTATTTAAAAAAAAAAATAGAAGGAAAAAGGAAGGGGGGAGGAAAATGGGAATAATAGCAATAGACCAGAAAGTAACAGAGAGAAACCAATGATCCACACAGGCAAGCAGTCAAACAGAGCTAAGGGGGGTCAATGATTCCCCTAGGGTCCACGTGGATCCTTCCTGCCTACTTGTGTTTATCAATGAATTTCCCCACAGGGTTCTATATGCAGGTCCTGAAGCAGCTTTTAGCTATTAAACTAAATTAAAAAGAATTTATTTTTCAATTGTTGAGGTGACCTCACTTTTTTTTTTTTTTTTTAGCCAAATGCAGGACCCAAAATAATTCCTCTTCTAGACCAACCCCCTTACGGAAGGGACCCTAGCTGGGCCCGTGGAAATTAATCAAGCACGTTCCACTTTCCGGACTCCCCAGGTTAGCTGAAACTCTGATGTTAGTCAGTGAGGAGTGCTAAAGACGGCGGATTCCGCCCCTTCTGGCGCCGAGCTCCAGCGTCACCGGGCTGCTCAGTAAATCAGTTTGAGTGCAGATTCGCGTCTCCTCTCAGCCTGGTGCTGCTTCAGTTCGGCTTATCTGCTCCCCAAAGCTATGGGGCGGTGCAGGCAGCCAGATCGATGTCTAAAAATATAAAATACCCTTCCCTGTCTTCCAACCGAACCCTCTCTTCTTTGGGAAGTGTCCCTTCCTCTTGGCTCCGCAGCCGCCCGGGTCTTATCCCTGGGTGGCTAGGGAAATCAGCTGCGTTCCCCGACCAAAATCCCCCCTCCGGTTCACCGGGTGCTGACTAGCTTGTTTGCTCTGTTCACACAAGGTCCAAGGGGCGCCAGGCAGCCAGCTCCCCAGAAAATAAAACTTTTTCGCCCCTCCCGCGGCTCCAAATGGCCGTTTTATTTTTTATTTCTGTAACCGCGGGGCTCAGCCGCCTGTGCCAACCTCCACCGGCAGCCTCAAAACTCACGAATCTCCACCGTTCGGTCCACGCCGCCGATCCGCGCAGATAGATGTCCCAAGCTTCTCATTCCAAGCGTGCACAGCACAGACCCCCGGGCAGGACCCCGTCCCCAATCCGCCTTGCTCTGGGAGCTTGCAGTGTGCGCCCTCCTACACCAACGCCATCTTGCCTCCAAGCTGTAATGTTGTTTTGAGTAGAGGAAAAAGAGACATCTAAATACCTCTTTGCCTGTTTTTCAACTTACTTGATGTTTTGAGATGTCAGTCTCATTGTTTATTTTTCAAAAAGCAGAAATTAGGGTTGGTCTAAACAGTGATCTTGGTTGGGCAAGTCCCCATAATATTGCATAATATAGCACCATCCTTTGGGAAAAAATCCTCTGTAAATCAATTACTAAAAAATAATTATTTTAAAAGTATTTTAAATAATAAAAAATATTTTAAATATAAAAAAATAATCATAGCCAGTTAGTCCATTTCTTGGAATCTATTAAAGAAAAAAATAAAAGCTTTGGAAAATGTTTAATGGATGTACTTGTCTATTATAGTAGTATTTATAATAACGACTAGTATCTACTGAACATGTGCTGTGATTCAGGCATGGTGCTAAGAACTTTGTAGGTACTGCTGTGTAACCACACAACAATGCAATGTAGGTAGGTACCATCTTATTCTCATTCTGAAAATAAAGAAACTGAGGATTAGAGACGTTCATTCAGTTGAACAAATGTTGACTGAACATCTACCATTTGTCTCTCTGTGTGAGGTGCTGGAGAAAGATTAAGTAACATGTTTAAGATAATTCTGCTTATTAGTGATAGAAAAGAGGTTTGTTCAATATAAAAATTGTGCTCTTGACCACTCTAATTTCTTAAAAAATAAAAATATGAAAATAAAGCATTAGATGGAATACTGTATAATCTCTTGATGGAATATTATGCAATTAAAAATGCTTATCATGAAGATAAGAAATGTGGGAAACTTCTTTTGATAGAAAGAGAAAATGCAGGATATATATATTCATTTAGACTGCATCTATGTAAAAATGCGTAGGAACAGAAGGCTGAAAGGAAATATATCAAAGTATGAATAATGTTTTAATAAGAACAGTAAAGACCCTTAGTGCTCTTTGTTTATTTTCAAAAATTTGGGTAATATACTCTTTAAAGCATATTAAAGGATTAAATAACAAAAGGTGATTATTTTTATTACTTTGTATCACTTCATAAGACTTGTAAGACTGAATAAATAATTTTGACATTCTAAAATCTCTTTTGTACATATTTATTAATCAAGAAATATTGGCTTTAGAATTATAACATGAATATAACTGCAGTTAGTAATAATGGCTGCCACAATACACACTGACAAGTCACTGTCATCAATATTTAAATGATCTCATGATGTTCTTGACCAAAAACCTATTTATTTCATTCTTCAGTTCTATTTAGTTTAAATACACTTACTCTATCATTTTAATGAGTTTGGAAGAAATTATTTTTTTATATTTCTTTCACTTTTAATTATGGAAACTAAATGGAGTCTTTGGGAATTTATGAAATTGTTAAAAAGGAAAAAGTGGGTATATATTTTATGACTCCTGTAAATTTATTCACATTACTCTTTTGTATTGGTAAATTAATCTTACTTTAGTTGTCTAGTTACAAAGCACATATCCTTCCAAGCATTAACTATCCTCATTGTCCTTCTTCAGGCTTTTTTTCATACCAAATTACCATGGTTTGTCACAGTAAAGTTAAAAAATGAGCACAAATTATGAGTATTTAACATTCATTAAGTGCACACAATGTTCTGGCTGCTGCATATTCTTCATAGCAAGGTAGCTGGTGCATTAGGCTGAATTACAGTATTTCACATTCCATCTGCTAACAGCTGCCTGGTCCCTCTCCTTTACCTACAGCGTTACATTCATCAGTCTCAACAGAGGGCTAGTTTTAAGGAGTCACTTTGTATAAGGATGTTATATTGTAGGACAGTGAAAGATAGCAAAGAAAGAGAAATATAAACATCTTTCAAATGAGTGGTGGCTTGTGTAGGATAGCATGGGGAAACAACAAAAGAGCTTTTATTCTTTCTAACAAAGATTTCCTTCAGTGAAACCTAAGAACTGTCTATTAACCATTGCTAGGACTCAAATAATCCTTTAGTACCTGAAAGAAGTCACACTTATAATTCTATGGCCTTGGTGTGGAAACCGTTACAATCCTTCTGAGTGTCACCAGAGTAGAGGCACCATGAGGGCCAGTGGAGCAGTAGAAGGAATGGGCTGCCAGGCAAAGAGGAGAGATGATGGGGAGAGCAAAGATAAATGATCCCTGTTTCAGAAGAATACCTGCTGCTAAGCCTCATCTCAGCAAGTGTGGATCTTGGGAAGGGAGTGAGGAATGGGAAAGGAGGAAGAAACTTCTGCTTTAAAATCAACCTCTGTATGCCAAATGAAAAGACTGACTGTCCTGCAACCTCAATGCAAGGTCTAAAACCAATTTTTCTTATTTTAAAGTAAGGTCTACTGCTTGTGGCTTTACTTTACTGAAGTTAGACTGGTGTTTGTAAAGGGTGGAGGTAATCCAGTGAAAGAAAATGCCCTTGTAGTAGGCTTTGATCATGACAATGACCTACTCTTTACCACTTGAGCCAGTTTTTCATGGGAAAGCAATGTGAGCTACAGTGGTCTTAAAGAAGATAGCATAGATCTTAACCTCAGTGCCCTCTAGATTTACTTTTAAAAAACTTTATTATTGAAGTTTATCATTCCTACATGAACATCCATAAACAATAAGTGTCTAGCATAAGTTGTGAACTTATAAAGCAAACATGCACATCATCATACAGAGCTCCCATAGATTATTCCACCATCATGAGGGTTCATACCATCCATTTCATTTCCAGTGTAACCTATGGTAATTGTGTAGGCTTTGTTATGCCTCCCAGGGAGGGATTTTACAATATTTATATTGGATAACTTCAAAAGAGGAAGCCATCAAAACTTGATGATGGGGGTAGGGTATCAAGAAAATTAGAGAAAATGGTGGATACTACATGAAAGGAAATACAAGTTTTCCTACTCTCTCTGCTCTAACTATAATATGTTATATAGTCAATTTTAGCACAGCTAAGGGGTTGGAATGCTATGGTAACAGCCAGACCAGTGTGTGATTCTTGGTCCTGCTTGCATGATTTGTGGCAATTGGGGCATTAAGTAATTGCCTTTCTTTGGCACATTATCTACTTCATTCTTGTGAGGACTGAACACGTGATATAGGTAGAACATGTGGCTGTTCTATGTAACTGATGTCACTGAGTGCCAGGCCCATAGTTAGAGCCCGAGCAGAGAAGGAGACATCACCACCGAGTGGTAAGAGAGGCAATCTATGAGGTTAATCCAGAAAGAAGCCTTGGGGTTCAGAGGGGTGGCAGGATTCTGAGCATAGTAGAGGCCTGTCTCCAAGATTTGTCTGAGCTCTGTGGCAAGTAGGGAGATAAAATTAACATTTAGGAGCTCTTTGTCTATTTTGTATATCCAAAAGATTATAACCTAGTCTGAGAAGACAGTGTTCTCTTTCAGGGTCTCCCAGGTCCCTTTGGAGTTTTCACCACCAGGGCCTCCAGGACATGGACAGTGATGGTGCCTGGTGAAAGTGAGCAGCTTCCAGGGCAGCTGAACCAGCAGAGCCTGGTGGACAAGGTGGCACCCAGTGCAGGGAGGCAGAACAGGAAAGGAGGGAAATAACATGGATGGCATGAGGTGAATGACTTGGCTATGTCTTTAGCTGTGATCCCATTGTGGTATCCAAAAAATAACAAGGGGAACTTTGGAAGAGGAGGGGAATTGTTGAGGAGTGAAGTTCCTCAAACTAAAAACCAGTTCACATTATCTGCAGAGGTAATGTGGATTTTTTTAATTAATGAGACTTTTCTCTAGGTCATTATGTTATTGACTATAATCAGAGAACAGTGGGCTGTCTGGTTTGATGGTGTTGGGGGCAGGTAAACAATTAAAGAAAAAGGTTATACCCAAACACTGGCCTGAGACCTCATATCCAAATTTAATTGAAAAGTTTCATGAGAAAACTGATTGTGCTAGATTGATTTTCTAAAACAGGTCAGGAATATTGCCATATTTTCAGAATATTATCAGGATTCCTTTAACATTTACTCTAGAAGTAATCCTAGAAAAGGAAATTGCTAATGAATGAATGAATGAATGAATGAACAAACAGATACATAAATAACAGCATACTCCCCAGGGTAGTGGATAAATGCCTATTTACTCTCTAAGATTAGTCTAATGCAGCTTCCTGTAGATAGTGATCTTTCACTGCCTTATGATGACCAAACAAGCAACTATGAGGGGTTTCTCTTTGATAGTTCCACATTGCACATGGCTGCTGCCTGAGTTGTTCAGAGACCAACCACTGTGGAAATGTAGGTTAAGAAAGAACATCCTAAGAAGACCATCTTTAACCCCAGCTTACAGAGTTATTCATATTTAGAGTTTGGTTAATTACAGCCCGTCAGAATATTAGTAGACATATGCACATATGCATTGAATACTTTTCATAATATGTTAATGGTGTAAATCTCTGGGAACTGTTATTGTGAGTCACTTTACTTTTCTTTAAGCAATCTGTATTTTTAAACTTTCATTATAATGATATATATCATTTTTTTTAGTAAAAAACCGCAAAACATTTTAATATCAAGCAGAAAATACTTTGAAAATATATTCTCAGAAAATTCATTGGACAAAATAAATATTATGTTTCTACCACATACATGGCATGGTGTCAGGTATTGTAATATATCACTGGAAAGGAAAGGACTAAAAAACTTCTATCTTAACTTTGATGGGAAAGACAAAAAGATGTACACAAGCCAAGTATAATTACTTGAGCCAAGTACCATAGGGAAAAAGAAACAGTTGTGGATTTTTGGAAGGATTTTGGAAATGTAATTGACATGGACCTTGAAATATTTCAACAGATGTAGAAGTGAGGTGAAAATTAGTCCAAGGACATAGTGGAAGTGTGAAAGTATAACCGGAGTGCCTGTCCCAAAGGACTGTAGCAGAGCATTCAGGAGTGGGCAGAATTCAAGAGTACAAAGAGATCCTACCTGTATCCCCTAGTCACATCCATCTCCTGAAGAATCTACTGCATCAGTGGACAGAGAGGCAGAGTTGCCCAGTGGGAAGTGCAGAGCTTTGGAGTTAAAGTGACCATGGTTGAAGTCTTGGGGATGAACCCTCAAAAGATAACCAGGGAAGCAGTTGCAACTTTGTTCCATTTAAATGCACCTCTGCAGTCTGCATGGGGCACTCACAGATGCACATTCTGAAGCTAATGGCCTCAAAGGATTCATTCTAAACTCTCCAATAAGAGACTTGCTGCATATGGGTACTTTGAGACAATACAACAAGAAAACCATTGACTTAGTTATTTCTCCAAAACAGCTTTGCAAGTAAGATTTACTCCATATTTCTTTATGTTGTTCCCTACCCCAAATCTCCCCAAAGCTCACACTTCCAAGGATATATTTAAATAAATCAAAATGACAGGTCACCCTTCTTTACCCTTTGGCTGACATACTTTATTTCCACATGCAAGTCAAATGTTGCTTGCCTAACTCCTTTCCAGCACATTAGTGCCAAATGGGGCAAGAGAGATAGTTGCAAACCATGCAGGGCAAGAGGATTCAGAGCTTGGCAAGCCAATCCCCAGGGGACTCTTTTGGCACCTAATGCAATGTCCTTTGAGATCCAGGCTCACATTTAGGCAGCTCAGACATTTCTATTTTTATTTTTGCATCATTCACCAGGGAAACTTGCAAAGGAAAGCTATAGTAACATGCAAACTAGAGGTAGAGCTCCAGTAATGAGAACCTACAAACTGAAGAAGACAAATTTAGACTCCAATTGAAAACAGCTACGGAGGACCTATATTTGAGATATCCTGAGCTGTTCTATCAAGCACATTATTATTTTGCTCTGACTCAGTCTATGTCATGGACTCTATAAATGTACATGCCAATAACTGGAAATATTTGGAAAGAAGGAATTAATTATTTGAATAATTGGAATGATCACTGGTGCTTGGGATGTACGTTTGCAGAGCCTGCTGTCTCCCAGCCTCCCCAGATTCCCATTCTCCAAATAAGCTGTGAAATTCTTCGTCCAGCTTTTCTCCTATCTCACATTGGCATCATAACTAACACCTCTTCCTGCAAATAGCTTCTATAGTAACTAGTGTCTACACATCACTCCTTAATGAATCTGTCCACTGATACAGTAGATTCTTCAGGAGGTAGCTGTGATTAAGGGGGGTCCAGGCAAGATTCAGTTGGCTTCAATCTCTTGGACTTCATTAATAAATCAAAGAACAAGCACTTCCCCTATTTCTAAAGCAAGGTTTCTCAAATGTGATCTTTCCCAGACAGCCTGCATTAGAATTTCCTAAGGAATGTTTGTTAAAATGCAGATTCCTTTGGAAGACAGTTTGGCGATTCCTCAAGAAACTAAATATAGAACTGCCATATGATCCAGCAATCCTGTTACTAGGAATATATTCAGCAAAACTGAAAGCAAGGACAAGAACTGACATTTGCACACTGATGTTCATGGTAGCATTATTCACAATTGCTAAAATATAGAAACAATCCAAGTGCCCATCAACTAATGAGTGGATAAACAAAATGTGGTATATACCTACAACGGGATACTATTCTGCTGTAAGAAGAAATGAAATTGGGAGGCATATGACAACATGGATGAAACTTGAGGACATTATGTTTAATGAAATAAGTCAAACACAAAAGAACAAATATTGAATGATTTCACTAATGTGAACTAAATACGATGAGTAAGCTCATGGAGGTAAATTCTAGAGCAGGGGTTCTTAACCAAGGGTCCACAGACAGTCTGTGGAAAGATTTCAGGGGGTCTGTGAGCTTGAACTGAAAAAAAAATCAACTTATTATCTTTATTTTCTATGACTCTAACTGAAATCTAGCATTTCCTTCACTTATGAATGTATGCAATAAATAAATAACAGTAGTATTCATATCATCTGATTGGCAAAGGGGTCCATGGAATAAAAAAGGTTAAGAACCCCTGCTCTAGAGCATAGGTTACTAGGAAATAGAATGTGGGTTGAGAATGGGAGCTTATGATTAATGTATGTAGAATTTTTAATAAGGCTTATTGTAAAAGTGTGGAAATGAATAGAGTTGATGGTAATACATTATAGTGAGTATAGCTAAAACTGCTGATTTTAAAAGTGGTTGTGGCTAAAAGGGGGTAGTCTGTGGATGTAATATTTCAATTGAAAGGAAGCTAGAGAATAATCTAGGGAATGTGTAACAGTGATTTCGGTGGTGGATGAAGACTGTGGTTAATAGTATGTTATGTAAGAATGTTCTTCTTTTATAAAGTTAAGAACATGGTGGTACATGAGAAAATTACAACTAATGTAACTTATGGATGATAGTTAACAGTAATGTAATATTTTTGCAGCAATGGCAAAAAAGACGTATCAATTCTAAGGGACAACAATAGGGATATGAGAAGGTATGGGATTTTTCCTTTTGGAGTAATGAAAATGTTCTAAAATTGATTGAGGAGATGACAGCACAACTCTGTGATGAATGTGAAAACCACTGAGTTATGCTTTGAATGGATTGTACAAAGCATGGGACTGTATAACACAATAAATCCTGTGGTGGAAGATGCCTGTGGTTAACAGCACAAATATGAGAACATCTCTCATGAACTGTAACAAGTATATAATACTAATATAGGGTGTTAATAACAAGTGGGTTGGGGGGAAACTACACCAATTGTAAGATATTGGCTACAATTAGTAGTAATGTTTTGATGATGCTTTTTCATGGTATGTAACAATTGTTTCACAACAATGCAAGGTATTGGTGGTGGGATGCTGTATGGGAGCTCTGTATGTTTGTTCTGTAAGTTCACAGCTTTTACTATATATTTATTGTTTATGTTCATGTATGAATGATAAACTTCAATTTTAAAAAAAAGTTAAAAAAATACAGATTCGTGGGACCATGGGACTGTAATGCTAGAACAAACATATGCAATTCTGTAGGAAACTAGCATTTAAGAACCATTGCTAAAGTGCAGATTGCCCTGTAGTGACTTCTTTTTCCATTAGCTTTGCCTTTGAAAGTATGTTTGAGGGTAGAGAAAGGTTAGGGCAGGAGCAGGGAAGGAGCAAGAAAGCTTGATGAGAAAGGGCAAACATTCTCTCTGTCCTCACATCTGAGATCTTCAGTTGGGACTTCAAACCTGAAGATGCTTCCATGGATATTTTTAAAATGAATAGTCTTAACTTTAATTCAGAATTATAGTTAACTCAATTTTCATGTCTCTGATTGCTGGAGAGAAATTTATTAGGGGCTGGGTTAAAGAGGACAAGAAAAAGGTTACAACTCCTTTAAATGGGTCCTTATAAATAAAGAATTTAAGGAAATAAGAAATTTATTTATTACTTATTAAAATGTTATATTGTTTCAGGGCAAATTTAAGATAAAGCTGACTGATTGTATGTGTTATATATACTTTAGGGAATATCAGGATTTCCTACATATGCACAGCACAGTACATTAAAACTCATTTTATTCAATTGTGTTTCAGATCAATACTTATCCCATTGTAAATAATAGGTATTCAATAAGTGAGTAAATGCATGCTGTCTATTATGCCTGCCATTTATTGAGTGCTGAGTTGTTGATCATGAATGAAACTTCCATTTTAGTTAAAGGGCTCAAATTCTGGACATAAAGGTTGTGCTTAGCATTGAGCAAAACAATTTTTAAAACCATGTTGTACTCAGCACCTATTCAGTGAGAAAGTTTGGGTCCCTTTAGCTTTAGTTTTAAGAAAAAAAAAAAAAAAAAAACAAAAACGATCCTATTACAACATAGTTTCCCTCAAACATCTGGTAGTCATGCTGTGACTGAGCTGATTAAAATTTATGAGGATTTTAGGGCTCTGCTGCTAAATGTAGAAGAAGCATGAGGAGTGATGGTCTTTATCAGCAAGTGCAAAAGAGGAAGACAGGCATGAACACCTGAAAAAAAAAAAGATAGCTTTTGCTACTCTATGTGTAGGTACAGAACTAAAGACACGAATATTGGGCAAATGATATGCATGTCACAGGCTGTCTATATAGGAAATTTTCCTTTAAATTGTTTTCAGTGGGCAACAAACAAACCATATAAAATTCTTTTTCACTGATTTTTTGATAAAAATCAAAGTACAAAGTATAAAAATTGTAGCAGAATTACATAAACAAACTAATAACTAGCATTAAAAAATAGTCTATATCAAAAGCACAAGCAACAAAAGAAAAAAAAATAGATTTATGGAGCCCCAACAGAATTTATAGTTTTGTCCATTAAAGAATTTCATTAAGAAAGTAAAAAGACAGCCTACAGAATGGGAAAAAATATTTGGAAATCACATATCTGATAAAGGTTTAAGTTCCAGAATATGTAAGGAAATTCTACAACTCAAACACAAAAAGACAAACAATTTAAAAATGAGCAAAAGACTTGAACAAACATTTCTTCAAAGAAGATGTACAAATGACCAATAAGCACATGATATCATTGGCCAATAGGAAAATGCAAATCAAAACCACAGTGAGATGCTATTTCACATCCACTAGAATGGCTACTATTAAAAAAGAAAAACAGAAGATACCATGTGTTGGATAATGTGTGGAGAAATAGGAACACTTGTTCATTGTAGATGGGAATGTAAAATGGTGTAGTTGCGTATAACAGAAAGTTAAGTATTAAATTACCATATGACTCAGCAATCCCACTTCTAGGTATATACTCCAAAGAATTAAAAGCAGAGATTCAAACAGTATTTGAACACTGATGTTCATAGCAGCATTATTCACAATTACTGAAAGATGGAAGCAACCAAATTGGCCATCAACAGATAAATGGAGAAAGAAAATGTGGTATAGTCACACGATGGAATATTATTCAGCCATTAAAAGGAATGAAATTCTGATACATGCAACAATATGGATAAACTTTGAAGAAATAGTGTTGAATGAAATAAACCAGACACAAAAGGACAAATATTGTATGATCTCATTGATATGATGTAATTAGAATAAGCAAATCCATGGAATCAGAAACTAGAATATAGGTTAAGAGGGGCTGGAGTGGGTGTAGGGTATGGGGAGTTCTGCTTAATAGAGACAGAATTTCTCTGTTTGGGGTGATAGAAAAATTTTGGTAATGGATGGAGGTGATGATAGCACAACATTGTGAATATAATTAACTCCATTAAATTGTATGTTCAAGAGTTGTTAAAAGGAGAAATTTTAGGTTGCATATGTTACTAGAATAAATTTTAAAAATCTTTATAGACTATAGACTATAGGTAATAGTATAATTATAATAATATTTTTCATCAGTTGTAACAAAGATACCACACTATTGCAAAGTGTTAATAATAGGGAAAAATGTATATCTGAGGTGGATATATGGTAACTCTATATTTTCTCCATGATTGTTCTGTAAATCTACAACTTCTTTAATAAAAAATAAATTTTAAAAAAGTCATCACACACCGTAAGAAAAGAAAACAGATCTATATACCAAACCCCTAATCTTAATATTTGTACTTATGAACATTATTCCTGTAAAAATGAAAGTTAGCCTAATTATAATTATGCCTAAGAGCTACCTCCTGAAAACCTCCTTGTTATCAAATGTAGTCTCTTTCTAAGCAAAAAAAAAAAAAAAAAAAAAAAAAAAAAAGGCTACAAAAAACCCCCACAACCTTCCCCACTCCCCAACATGGGCCATGACTCCTGGAGATAAGCCTCCCTGACACCAAGACATCATTACCAAGTGCTAACCAGCAGTGCATTTGGAAAAAGATGTTGGCCAAAAGGGGGAAATGTTAAATAAAAAAAGAGTTTTTCACTTATTCACTGTTGGTGGGAATGCAGAATGGCATAACCACTGTGGAGGACTGTTTAGCAGTTCCTAAGGAAGTTGAATATAGACTTGCCATGGAACCTGGCAATACCATAGCTAGGTATATACCCAGAAGAACTGAGAGCAGAGACACAAACAGACATCTGCACACTGATGTTCATAATGATGCTATTCATGATTGTCAAAAGTTGGAAATAGCCCAGGTGTCTATCAACCGATGAATGGATAAACAAATTATAGTGTATACACACAATGGAATAATATGTAGGGGTAAGAAGAAATGAAGTCATGAAGCATATGACAACATGGATGAACCTGGAGGACATTATATTTTGTGAAGCAAGCCAGACACAAAAGGACAAATACTGTATGATTGCGCTATTATGAACTAAATAAATCGTGTAAACTCATGGAGTTAATAATTAGATTATAGGTCACCAAAAAATAGAAGGAGGGTAGAGAATGGAAAGCTGAGGGTTAATCTGTTTAGAATTGGTAAAAAGGTTGTTTGTAAATCTTTGGAAATGAATAGAAATGTTGAAAGCATATCATGGTGTTTGTAACTAGCAGAGCAATTATATGGGTATGACAGTGGTTGAAAGGAAAAGTCTAAGGTCATGTATATTACTAAAATGAAAGCTAAAAAGTGTAACACGGGACTGCATAAGATATTAATATCTCGTGTGGGTGATATTGTATATATAAGACTGTTTTTACAAAATACAAATAAAAATATACTAGAGACAAGAAAAAAGAATAGTGGCTATGTATGGCAGGGGAAGCATAAAGAAATTGAGAAGTGGTGAGTTTTGTTTGTTTATTATTATTATTATCATTATTGGGATAATGAAAGTGCTCTAAGAATGATTGAAGTGATGAATGCACAAATATGTGATTACATTGAATGCCATTGATTTTACACTTTGGATGGATGTATGCTTTATTAATATATATCAATAAAATTGATTTTTTTAAAAAAATAGTTTTTATGTAAAAGAGATTTCAGAGTGAGTCGGGAGGTCATTCTGGAGGTAATGCTTATGCAATTCTCGGGCAGATTTCACAAACTGCCACAGTAAACAAAGCTTCAAATAAGAGTGCTCCTGAGGGCTCCAGGGATGTCAATACACCAGAGGCAATATATAGAACACTGCACCCACCAACAAAAGAATACATATTCTTCTTGAATGCACATGGACCATTCTCCAGAATAGACCATATTATAGGTCACAAAGCAAGTCTCAATAAATTTAAAAAATATTGAAGTCATACAATGTGTCTTCTCTGACATATATATAGATAGAGAGATAACAGAGGGAAAAATGGAAAGTTCACAAATATGTCAAAATTAAACAATGAATTCTTTAAAAACCAATAGATTAAAGAGGATATCATAAGAGAATTAGGAAATATCTTAAGGCAAATGGAAATGAAACTACAACATACCGAAATGTATTGGATGCAAGTGAAGACAGTGCTGAAAGGGAAATTTATAGCTCTAAATGCCTACATTAAAAAAGAAGAAAGACTGCAAATCAAAGACCGAACCTCAAAACTGGAATTACTAGAAAAAGAGCAAACTAAACACTACATGAGAAAAATGAAGGAAATAACAAAGATAAGAGCCAAAATAAGTGAAATAGAAAACAAAAATACAGTAGAGAGAATCAACAAAACCAAAAGTTGTTTCTTTGATAAAATCAATAATATTGACAAACCGTTAGCTAGACTGATAGGAAAAAAGGAGAGAAGATACAAATAATAAAAATCAGAAATGAAAATGGGAGCTTTACTACCAACTTCAGTGAAATTAAAAGGACTATAAGTGGATACTATGAACAACTGTATGTCAATAAATTAGGTAACATAGATGTTCTTAGTAACACACAAACTACTCATATTGACTCAAGAAGAAGGAGAATATTTCAACAAGCCAATTACTAGTAAAGAATTGAATCAGTATTTAAATACCTCTCAATGAAGAATAGCCCAGGACCAGATGACTTCACAGGGGAACTCTACCAAACATTCCTAGAAGACTTAAGTCCATTCTGCTCAAACTTTTAAAAAAAATTGAAGAGGAAAGAATACTTCTTATCTCATTCTATGAGGTCAACATCCCTTCATACAAAAGCTGGATAAAGATGCTGCAAGAAAAGAAAATTATAGACCAATATCTCTCATGAATATAAATGCAAAAATCCTCAACAAAATACCAGCAAAGAGAATCCAACAACATATTAAAAGAATTATACACCATGATCAAATGGAATTATCCCTAATATGCAAGGTTGGTTCAACATAAGAAAATCAATTAATGTAATATACCACATTAACAGAATGAAGGAAAAGAAAACACATAATCATCTCAATTGATGCAGAAAAAGCATTTGACAAAATTCAGCACCCCTTCTTGTTAAAAACTTAGAATACTAGGAATAGAAGGAAATTTCTCAATATGATAAAGGCCATATATGAAAAGCCCATAGATAACATCTTACTTAATGGTGAAAGACTGAAATCTTTCCTTCCTAAGATCAGGAATAAGACAAGTATGCCCACAGGCATCACTGTTATTCAACATTATACTGGAAGTTCATGCCAGAGTAAGAAAAAGAAATAAAAAAGGCATCCAAATTGGAAAGGAAGAAACAAAACTTTCCCTATTTGCAGATGATACAATTCTATATACAGAAATCCTGAAAAATTCACAACAAGCTCCCAGAGCTAATAAATGAATTCAATAAAGTGGCAGGGTCAAGATCAACACCCAAAAATCAGTAGTGTTTCTATATACAAGTAATGAACAATCAGAAGATGAAATCAAGAAAAAAATGGCACAATGGCAACTAAAAGAATCAAATATCTAGGAATAAATCTATCCAAAGATGTAAAGGATTTGTACACAGAAAACTCCAAAACATTGCTAAAAGAAATTAAAGAAGACCCAAATAAATGGAAGGATATTCTGTGTACATGAATTGGAAGACTAACTATCATTAAGATGTCAATACCTCCTAAAGCAATTTATAGAGTCAAAGCATTCCCAATGAAAATTCCAAGAACCTTCTTTGCATAAATGGAAAGGCCAGTAATCAAATTTATATAGAAGGGTAAGGGTCTCCAAATAGCTAAAGTCATCTTGAAAAAGAAGAATGAAGTTTGAAGGACTCACACTTCCTGATCTTAAAATTTATTACAAAACCACAGTAATTGATCCAGCATAATTCTGGCACAAGGACAGGCATTCAGACTAATGGAATAGAATTGAGAACTCAGAATTAACTCTCACATATATGGCTAAGTGATTTTTGATGAGGTGGGAAAGAACACTCAATTGGGAAAGAATAGTCTTTTCAATAAATGGTACTGGGAAAAGTGGATTTTCATTTTCTAAAAATAAGGAAGACCCCTAACTCACACCATATACAAAAATCAACTCAACATGGATAAAAGACCTAAAAATAAGAGCTAGAACTATCAGAAGTAAAGAAGAAAACATAGAGAAGTGTCTTCAGGACCTTCTATTAGAAAATAGTTTCTTAAACTTTATACCCAAAGCACAAGCAACAAAAGAAAAAATAGATAAATGGGACCTCATCAAAATTAAGAACTTTTGTTTCTCAAAAGACTTTATCATGAAAGTAAAATGACACACTATATAATGGGAGAAAATTTTTGGGAACCACATGTGGCAGTTTGGTATTGTTTGTGAATTCCAAAAATAGATATTGGATTGTGTTTGTAAACTGGTCTGTCCCTCTGGGCATATTAGATTGTATTAGAATCAGAGGTTTCACTTTAACTTTATTAAATCATGATTAGGGCTTTTATTTGACTATATCATTAGGGTGACTCACTTTGAAACCCTGCCCCCTTCCCTCCTTGTGGACTATATAAACAGATGCTCAAAGACAGGGAAGTAAGTACACAGAGAAGGAGAACACAGAGATTTTAGTTTTGGACGCTCGAGCCATTCACCTGATAGTTTGCAGCTGAAGAGACCAGAGCCCTGAACAGCTGAGAGCCATGGAGAAAGAGATGAGCCTTATGCTAGCCTTCAGCTAGGATCTGAAGGAGCTGGGATCCTGGAGCCTTCAGAGGAAGAGGAAGGCTGAACTCTTGCAGAGACTGGAAGTCATCTTGTGCCAATATGTGGCAACAGACTTTGGTGAGGGAAGTAAGTTACTTTTTATGGCCTTGTGACTGTAAGCTTCTAACGCAAATAAATCCCCTTTATAAAAGCCAATAGATTTCTGGTATTTTGCATCAGCACCCCTTTGGCTGACTAATACACCACATATCTGGATTAATATCCAGTATATATACATAGAAATCCTTCAACTTAACAACCAAAGACAAACAACCCAATTTAAAAATGAGCAAAAGATGAACAGACATCTCTCCAAAGAAGATATACAAATGCAAACGGCTTAAAAACACATGAAAAGATGCTCAACATCATTAGCCATCAGGAAAATGCAAATCAAAGCCACAATGAGATATCGTTGCACACCCATTAAAATAGCTACTATTAAAAAAATGGAAAATAGCAACAGTTGGAGAGGATGTGGAGAAACGGGAATACTCATTCATTGCTGGTGGCAATGTATAATGGTGTAGCTGCTGTGAAAGACAATTTGGCTGTTCCCCAGAAAGCTAAGTATAGAACTACTGTACGATCCAGCAATCTCACTACTAGGTATATACCTAGAAGAATTGAAAACAAGGACTTGAACAGATATTTGCATGCCAGTGTTTATAGAGGCATTATTCACAACTGCCGAAAGATGAAAGCAACCCGAGTGTCTGTCAATGGAAATATGGTTGAATAAAAGGTGGTCAATACATATAATGGAATATTAATCAGCCATAAAGAGGAATGAAGTCCTCATACATGAGACAACATGGATGAACCTTGAAAACATCATGTTAAGTGAAATGAACCAGACACAAAAGGACAAATACTGTATGATCTCACTGATTTGAAACAATTAAAATAAGTATACTCATAGATCATAATCTTAGAATATAGGTTACCACAGGATGGGGTCGGGGATAAGAAATGGGAATGTACAGGGTTCCTATTTGGAATGATGGAAATGTATTGGTAATGGAGGGTAGTGACGGTAGCACAACATTGTGAATGCAATTAACAGTACTGAAATAGATATCTGATATGTTAGATTGTAAATATAACAAAAAATAAAAATAAAAAATCCATGGAACTACAATACTCAAACAGTGGACTCTGTGTTAAACCAGGGACTTTAATAAATAACACAATTACAAAAATGTGCTATCATCAATTGCAACAAATGTCCAATACCAATGAAGCTGTTGCTGGTGTGGTGGTATGTGGGAAGCTTGTATTTTATTCACGATAGCTTGTAAACCCACAATTTCTCTCATAAAGAAAAAAAAATATGGTCCCGAAAATAAGAAAGTATTGGGGGAGTTTTGACTCTAAAACTGGATTTATTTTGCCAATGCTCTAAAGATATTTATTCTGCAGCATGTCCTTCCTTCTATCTACCCCTGCCACCTCCAACCCACATACACAATATTTTCAATGCTGAAGTAAATCTTAAAAACAGTTCAGAGAAATCTGTGGATACTTGGCCATCTTTCAAAAGTTACTGTAATAATACCTATAAACTCCTCAAGCCAGCAATGTTCTCTTATCTGAGGAAACTGCTTCCATCGTTCATGTGCAAATTCTCAACAGTAAACTGTACAGAAATTTTGGTCAGTATATTTTATGGGAAAATTTTTCACTTTTGGATAATGAATATTTTTTTCTCATAGTTGTACACTTTTCAACCATATTTAAGATCTTGCTTAGAATCATACAACTGCTGGAATCAAACAACAGAGATAAAGAAATGAATGGAGTGGGGCTTTATTTCTTTATTTGTTTTATATCTTATTGCCTTGGTAAATAAATAAATAAATACATAAATAAAATGTAAAAGTTAGGAAAAATTTTTAATGTTTTAGAGATTATATATATGTGGAGGGTTAAAAATCCAAATTTAAGTATTTATTAAATTCCTAAGTTATAAAGATAAGGCATAATCCCTACTCTCATGGAGCTTATAATGTAGTACAGGAATGAAAATAAGGATACAAACAATATCTTTAGTTAAAAAAACAAGTGAAATAAGGACATAAATAATATCTAGGAAAAAAAAGTGCTATATGTGAAGTACAAAGCATTATGCTCCTCGGGGAATAAGAAAGTGTTTCATTGAATAGGCACATTTGACCTAGGCTTTGGATGCTCAGTAAAATTTGTATGCTAGAAATGGGCATTCCACATGTCAGAAAAGACATAAGAAAAGTTCACAGACAGATACATGACAAGTTAAGGAGACAAAAACAGTCACTTTTGGCTGGAGCAAGGGGTGCAGGGAATCAAATATAACAAGTCTTAAAGATATCAAGCATCATAACTTCAAGAGCTGTGACATCAGGCACCTTTGAGAGCATAGGTGAATCAGTGACAACAAACAGAAGAATTAATTGAAAGGCTTTTTGGAAGAAGATGGATCCCTTTTTTCTTTTCTCTTTTGAATAAATAAACAAAAAAAAAAAACTGTACCCCTCTTTCAAACACGCATAAGACCAGTGATTTATTCTCTGATGATAATAAAACAGAAGGTCTTTGGAGTGGAGAATACCAGACAGATTTGAGGACAAGATTATTGTATAAAAACAGGGGGATTAAATGGAAATTTACATTCTAAATCTAAGACCCTTAGTTTTCTTTTCCCTCTTGTTTACCATAATGTTAATAGCTAGGATTATACCATCCTGGTAGGAACTGAAGGATCTTTCCTGGGGAATCAGCAGTCAAGAAGACAAATTCTAAAGATAATGATATCAGGTGCCACCTAAAATTTAATCTGGCCCTTGGAGACAGGCCACCTCTTCACTCAAGGTCTCCAAACAGCCCTACACTGGAACATTTTAAAATATAAGGTTATATCCCAAGATCATCACAAATTTTGAATAAAATCTTTGATATGGACTATAGAGACACAAACAAAGGGACAAAACAACTTGGAGAAATAGACTATTTCTCCAAAAGAAAAAAGAAAACCACAAAGAAAGCAATCATTACTATCCTCTAGAGATAAATGAAGAGACTGAGTCCATAACACAAGAACAGATGCTATGAAAAGGCACAGAGAACAAAAAGAACTATTTAAAATAAAAATACAATAGCAGAAATGAAAACAACCCTCAAAGAATGATTGGAACTAAAAGTTAAGAAAATCTTCCAGAATACAGAGCAAAGGAGGAACAGCCTAAAAAATTCAATATCTGAATAGTAGGAATTTCAGAAAGAGAAAAACAGAGAAAATGGAGGGAAGAAATTTTCAATGAAATTTTTGTATATTTTTCATCCCCACTACTACAGGACATATTTTTCCACATGGAAAGGACTCTTTGGGTGCATTTTTTTTCCACGTGGAGAGGACTCTTTGGGTGCTCAGCAAAATGAATGAAAAAAAGACCCATAATAAAGCCATCATTGTGAAATTTCAGAATACTGGAGACAAAGAAGATATTACTATAAGTTTCCAGAGAGAAGTTAGGAGGAAAAGGAGGAGGAGGAGGAAGGGGAGGAGGAGGAGGAGGAGGTTTATACAAAGGATCAAGAATAAAAATGGAGGAGGAGGTTTATACAAAGGGTCAAGAATAAAAATGTCACAGACAACAGCAATACTGGAGAATGGAAGAGAGTGTTTTCTAACTTAGAGTTCTATATCCAGCTATACTATCAATCAAATGTGGGGATAGAGTAAAAAAATCTCAAAAAATTTGCCTTCCAAATACCTTTCTCAGGATGCTACTTCAGTGAAATGAAAATTATAGCCAGAAAGAAAAGATATGTGATCTGAAAAACAGGGACCCAACCCAAGAGTTAGAAGAAGGAAATCACCAGGGTGATGGTGAAGGGAGATCTTTCTATGACAGAGGTGCAGGTCTGAAGTTCTACTGACAGATGTCATTAAGGTGAGATTGACAGGGCACCTGAGCTGTTTGTATGTACTGGAGGTTACTAACGCCATAGAGAAGAAATTGTGATTGCGTTCATGCTAGAAAATTAAGCAAATAAAACTCTAGGGAAAGCAAACTTAGTAGAGAAGAAAAAGATAGTACATGAATCAATAAGGGAAAACATTTACTTAGTTATAACAATGTAAACACTGTTCCAACCAAAGTGAAAATACATTTATATTTGAAGGGTGAAGAATATATAGTGTGTGATGGGAGCTGAGGAGAAACAGCAAAATAATGAGAATGTGAGGTAAGGCACGGGCGATGAAGATAGATTTAGAACTCGGTGAGAGAGCTGTGGTGAAATTAAATCTATAGGACTGGGCAATTGGTTCAATAAAGAAAGAAGAAAAAGGATGACAGGGGTTTCAGGGAGGGTAACTTAGAATATGATTGTCGCTAACTGAATTAGGAAAATCCAGAGAAGACATGGGTTTTAGACGGGGTGGACAATGGGAGACAATGGGATATCATAAAAATTAAATGGAAAGGGAGTGTGAAGATCTAGTTTCCAGTCCTGACTTTGTCACTTTGTCTATGTGGCTTTGGGCAAACTGCCTACATTCTGTGGATTGCAGTGTCCTTACTGATAAAACAGCAGAGGCAGTAGAGTGTATCGGTTAAAATCTAGATTCTGGAATTGGATTTCCCAGACTTAAATATATCAGCAAATGCCCACCTGCCTCCACTTACTAGCCACATGGTTTGGACCATTTCCCTAATCTCTATGTACCTCAGTTCCTCACTTGCAAAATGGGGATAATAGTTTCTACATCATATCTTTGTTGGGAGGATTAAATGAGTTAATACATGAAGCACTTAGGATGGGAAGTATATAAGAGTTTGCTATCTATTATGGGTAACCACTAAAGTCTATTCCATATCTAAAATTTTTATGAATCTATATTAGGATATGTTGGATTTGAGGTTCCCGTATAACATTCAGGGGAAGAAATAGGACAAGTAGTTAGAAATATACTTCTGAAATTTGGGAGGAAAATCAGGGGTAATAAAAATTTGCAAGTTATTTAACTAAAGGTTGCTGTTGAGACTGGAAGTGAGAATTAGATTGTTTGAAGATGGGAGAGAAAATAACTGATAATATAAAATAAAATTCCTTATACAACATGAAATATGAGTGGACTAAACCTGAAAAGTAGGAAAGGGGCCACACAGTAGCACAAGTAGAATTTCTCCATATGGACACTAGATGCTGTGAACAGATGGTAGAAAGAACTTAAGCCTTGGACCTGGGTAGAGAAGGGTCTGAGCCTTGATGTTCAAACCACCTGAGTTAGGGAAAGTTATTTATCCTATCTAAACTCATTCAACCTTAGCTTGAAAACTCATAAAAGTTTTGTGTGCATTAAATTATATATTATATACATAATGCAGTGCATATCCTAGAATAGGCATTGAAATATTCTACTGTCGAGTGGTCTTCATATGCACTTGGGGTTATCTATGACCAGAAGCCTGCTTATACCTGGGATGCATCCATGTCCATGCCATCTGGTAGTGGAACAGTTTCTTTCCTTCTGTTAATCACTCTTCAAGGTTTCTTCTATCAGTCAGGTCCACATCTCTCTTAGTGTCCCTATGCAACAATGACCTTGTAATAAGTGTCCTTAATCTGTTGTCTACTCTTTAAAAAATGTGAAACAATGACCTAGGTCACAGAGCCATGACCAGGTATAATGTTGCTTCTATGAAGCAGGCAAAGTATTTTGCCCTTGCACTTTGGGTTAATGCCAATGCTGTCAATCACTCTCAGGGACATGGCTAGATATGAGAATCCTCTAGTTTGTATGCTACATTAATGAAAAAATCCAAATCCTGGAAAATTGTTTACTGACCTGACACTGATATATTCAGTAACTAAGAGTGTAGAAAACAGCATACATGGCTTATAGTTCATTTGACAAGAGAATTTGAAATCAATAAGGGTTCGTTGCAAAAACAAAGGGATAAAAGTAGGAGCTTAACATGTGTTTGTTTAACTGAATGACCAGTTTCTCTACCACCTAAAGCATTTGGTATGTGGGTGGAGGAAAGCAGAAAAAAAATGACAACTAAATAAAAATAGAAATAAAACACAGTCCTTACAGTAGATCAACTCAGAGATAACTAACCATAAATTAGACTCTGACAGTATAGATTTAAATGAATTATTATTGTATATTTATAATTCCATTATAGTCAACATCTTGGCAGTTTCTCCCTATGTGAACATTCCATATTTCTTCAAAAATGTTATATTTCTACAATTTTTTAATCGTATACAAATAAGAATTTTAACACAACTCACAACATTTCTATTATACCCTACAAAGTGTCTGTGTAATCATAACCCTGGGTTTTGAAATTGTGTCTTTGCAGAAGTGGAAAAAGAAAACAAGAAATCTGTTATCATGTCCTACAACATGTGTCATATTATATGGGCCAATCTTTTGAGCAAGAGAGATGCAGAAAAAGATAGACATTTAAAACGGTTTCATTGCAGAACAACTAATTTCTGCACTTTCCTGTTTCTAATAAACCACAGTATAATACCATGGCTGTGGGATTTAAGTTCCAGTTCATGTTCTAGGTTTAACTCTACTGGTCGGGATTCAGCTGGTTCTAGGTAAACTGATCAGAGTTAAACCAATACTCAGTTCTCAAGACAACAGCATCAGGGAAGCCACTAGTGATAGGCAATGGTTTGTATATCATGCAAAGTTTTCCAGTGCAAGTAATAAGTTGCTTAGCTCTACAAAAGATTCGTGGCATGGGAAAGAATGTTGGCTTTAGAGGCAAAAAATTTGGAGTTTGAACAGAGCTCTGTTTCTTACTTATTATGTACGGTACGTGACTTCCACCAGTACTTCACTTCTCTGAGCATCAGTTCTCTCATCTATAAAATAGGGATAATAATACTTTGCAAGGTTATTGTGGAGGTAAAATGATTACATAAATAAAATGTGCCCGACACAGGGCCTGGCATGTAGTTGGAACTCAATAAATATACTATTATGTTTATTTCCCTCTGCATGGAAAAGAGGTAAAGGTCCCAGATAAATGACTACAGAACTGATCTTTGCCTCAAATGATGAGAGGGCTCTGCCCTTGTGGACAATGGAATTTGCCATAGTCCGTGCTATGATGACTTAAATGGGGGGCATCTGTTGTCCTTGCTGGCTTTAGTCTCCACAACCATTTTCAGCAGGGAAGGGCTGAGAAAGTCAGTTTTGGTAAAATGCCAGATACTATTGGATGCTCAATTGATATTAATTAATCTGTGGTAGCTGCATTTTGGCAACAGACTTTGACTCCTGTGACCTTCATGCTGGATCAAATTACTCTCAGATGATTCCTTTTCTCAGCCAAACCCTTTAAACCTTTTTAGGTTGTTGGCAGAATTTCATGAACACTACAGTTTCCTGAGAAGTCTGCACTTGGCACCTTAAATGTGTTATTGCTAAATAAGTAGAACGTGATACATTTTATATCCAATTTTGCTGGTGGAAGGTATCCAAATAATTGTTGGAAGGATGTAAAAATTCCCATTCTGAGCTCTCTAGAGGCTCATTGGCATGGATTTAGGAAATAGCCTCCTGCCTCCAATCCCTCACAAGGCCTGTGGTTATTCAGCACATCCACTCACCACGGCAAGGGTTATTGCTGGCAAAACAACTCTTTCTCTCAGAGGATAAGCAGCTTAAATCTAGTGCCTTGGGTAGCATTGACTTTACATTAATTTTTAGTTCCTTCTCACCTTTTTTTCCTGCTGTTTATGAAAGGGTTTCTTATTATGTGATTTTATTTTGTGTTTGAAATGAAGGCAGCAGGAGCTAGCCACAAAGCTTAAACAAAGAGCTGATACTTGTAGCCCTGCCTGGCCTCTTTCTGCTGAGATGGTAGTGCCTATGCACCAGTTAGGCGACAGGCTCCTTGTAAGGAAGGAGCACATAATGTTCTAATCATATTTTGAAACTACAACTTGACTGTGTTTCCTGAGATAAGATATCTTATGTAATTAGAAAACCTACTGTGAAGAGGATTCTCAGGAAGCTGGTAATCATCGTCATTGTTTCGTGACTGAAGACCTTGTTATTACGGTTAATGCTATTTCTTTCCTTGAACTACACAGCACTTGTCACAACTGTATTGAAATGATCAGTTTACTTCTTTCTCTCTTTTACCATGTTTTAAGATTTTTATCATTGTGTTTCCAGCACCTGGGACTATGACTGGCACAGAATAAAGTGCTCAATAAACATTAGCTGAATGAGTGAATGATGAAGTCCTATGTAAGTAGTGAGACAGAAATGATAGTGATATGGGCTAACACAGACTTACTTAGTCTGACGAAAGTTAGTATTTTTCACACAGGCTTTCCCGAGCTCCACTCTGCTCTTCCTCTGGTTAACTCTAATTTACATTCAGATAAATATCAGTTTCTCAGGGAAGCCTTCTTTCATGCTACTTATTGGTAGGCTTTATGAACCCAGAGACCACTGTTGCTTTTGTTGTGTTTGCCCAACATTCTGTCCCCTGCAGTTGGTAGAGAATCTGGAATGTTGTAGACACTTGAAAAATATTTGTTGAAATAATACTCTGTGCTCTGATGTCTCCTCTTTTCTTTACATACTATCAAATTGTCTAGGCCTCATCACATTTCATTTAGAACATTTCAATTAACTTTTTGCTGGACTTCCTATATCTATCCTCTCCCCACAATAATTGGTATTGGACACAGCTGCCAAAATAATTTTCACCAAGCTATACTCAGGTCATAAACTTCGTGTTCTCAGATTGCTTTCAATGTGCTTCTATTTATTAACGTGTAAACAGGGACTTTTAAATTTTATGCCAGTTGTTCCCCATCTTCTTTTGAAATCTCATTTCTCCATAAAATGTTCTTTATACTTGTATTAGTCAGCCAAAGGGGTGCTGATGTAAAATACCAGAAAATCATTTGGTCTTTAGAAAGGGTATTTATTTAGGGCAGAAATCCACAGTTACCAGGCCATAAAGCATAAGTTTCTTCCCTCACCGAAGTCCATTGCCACGTGTTGGAACAAGACAGCTGCTGATGTTTGCCAGGGTTCAGGCTTCTTGGGTTCCTCTCTTCCCGGAGCTGCGTTTCTCTCCAGGCTTAGCGCCTCTGTTTCCTCCATAAGGTCAGCTGTAGACTATGAGGCTCTCTAGGCTTTGCTTCTCTCCACAATGCCAGCTGTGAACTCTCAGGTGAATGGCTCGTCTCTATCCCGGGGCCTTCTCTCCTTCCTCACAACCAAGATCTCTTACTTCCCAGGGCTCCAGCTCAAGACTCCAACATCAAAACTTCTCCAAACTGTCCTTTGCCATGTCTTTTATATTTGATGTCCCCATCCACCAAGGGGTGGGGCTCAATGCCCTACTGACGTGGCCCAGTTAAGGCCCTAATCATGACTTAATCATGCCCAGATTAACAGACCAGTTTACAAGCATAATCCAATATATATTTTTGGAATTCATAATTACATCAAACTGCCAAACGGCTACACTCCACCCTCTGAATTCCAAAAAATACATTATAATATTAAAAAAAACCTTAACTCAGTAATAATGCAAGTACAAAATCATCTCATAATCATTTTAAAGAAATACAGTGCATCTTGAGGTAAAGTCCTGTCTGCTATAGACCTCTGAAACTTACAAAACAATTTACCCCCTTCCAATACACAAATTGAAAAGCAAAGAATAATCATTTTCATTACCATAAGGAGAAATTGGGAGGTTAAACATGAGTCATGGGTCCTCTATAGTTCAGTAAACCTGCAGGACATCCTCCATTGGATTTCAAAGTCTGAGTCATTCTTAAGACAATGGTTTCTTCTCCTTGGGGCCACATGGGAATCCACCCTTTCCATAGGCTTGCCCAATGGCCATTTTCTTGGTTCCACCCTCATCAAGCATCTGGGTATCGACCAAACTCCAGACCTCACCCTCCAAGAGTGTTGGGGTGATTTCCACATCTTACCCAATCTTTGGGTTAGCGTCTTAGCCCCCCTAGTACAGTGAGGAGAAGACAACATTTCTCCTAACCTTTGGCATACAGGTTCAACCCTCTCAGAACAATGGGTTGACCACCTGGCCTTCTCTAATCCATGGGGGACAGGAACACCCCTCTCAGACCTATGGGGTGCTGACCTTAACCACCCTAATCTTTGAGGAATGTGTTCCACCCCCCCTGCAACTTGGGATGGCAAAACTCTCCCAGAACATTGGGTAGGAACATCTACCCTCTTTAACTGCTGGGGAAAACTCACCCTCTCTGTACACATGGGTAGGGTTCCTCTCTTGGCCCAAGGTGATGTCTTAATTCCAGATCTCAGCTTCTGTGGTTTTCTCCTTAAAGCTGTTTCTTTTTCAATGTCTCCTTTCCATGTCCTTTTTGGTCCAAGCGAACAGTGGTTTTTTCATACAGTGCTCTCAAAAACCTTGTTGGTTTATCATACAAGAAGCAGGGGTCCAAGCCATCAGACAGTAAGACTTTCCACAAGTCTTTCCGAGATAACTGCATCTTCAATCCTGATTTACAATTCCAGGTTTAGCTTCAAATGGGGCACTTTCATCTGGGAACTTGATTTCCAGAAAGTTGGAATTTCTGAAATCAGTTTCTGTTTTCTTTGTGCCCAAAAGTTCAGTCCTTAGCATATTTTACTCATCTAGTATTTTGCTGTAAGATTCAAGGAGAAGCCAAGCCACATTCTTCAAGTTTACCTTGGAAAGTTCTTCAGCTAAATCCTCAGGTTCACCATTTTCAAATTCTGTCTTCCATATAAAACCAGGAGTTAATTTTGCTAAGTTCTCTGCAACTTTAAAACATGGATTGCCTTTCCTCCAGTTGTCAGTAATAGTTTCATCATTTACTTCTAAGGCATCATAAAAAGTCTCTTTAGCATCCATATTGCTATCAACAGTCTCTTCAAAGTGATATAGGCCTTTTCCATCAAGCATTTCACAATTCCTCCAAAAAATACCCCTTACCCATTTATAAAACCATTCCAACATTTTGGCAATTACAAAAGCACTCCCCACTCCTCGGTACCAAATTCTGTATTAGTCAGTCAAAGGGGTGCTGATGCAAAATACCAGAAAATCAGTTGGTCTTTATAAAGGGGATTTATTTGGGGTAGAAGTCCACAGTTTCCAGGCCATAAAGCATAAGTTTCTTCTCTCACCAAAGTCCATTGTCACGTGTTGTAGCAAGACAGCAGCTGTCATTTGCCAGGGTTCAGGCTTTTTGGGTTCCTCTCTTCCCAGAGCTGCGTTTCTCTCCAGGCTTAGCTTCTCTGTTTCCTCCACAAGGCCAGCTGTGAACTCTCAGGCAAATGGCTCATCTCTATCCTGGCCTTCTCTCCTTCCTCACCCGGGGCTCCAGCTCAAGACTCCAACATTAAAACTTCTCCAACACTGTCCTTTGCCGTGTCTTTTATATTTGGTTTCCCCACCCACCAAAGGGTAGAGCTTAATGCCCTACTGACGTGGCCCAGTTAACGCCCTAATCATAACTTAATCATGTCCAGATTAACAGACCAGTTTACAAGCATAATCCAATATATATTTTTGGAATTCATAATTACATCAAACTGCCAAATGGCTATAGTACTCTGTAAGCCATTTTTGTTTTGTTCCTGAATTTATCTGGCTTCTCACTGGCTATACTCAACCTCTTGTCTTTCCCTCAGTGATGAAGGCTCAGGTATTTAGAACCATGTTTATATTGCATATCACACATCATCGAAGCCAACTTTGCCTGTGGGCCTTAGAGATGTGAAAAAGTCCTAGGAAATGTTTTAGCTCCGTGGAAGATGGGCTGTCACTATAAAATAGCAAACCATGTTAGAAAATGAACCACAGAGAGAGAGAAAAGCTTAAAATTATTGAAAAATCTGTATGAAACTATAAAGTATGTATATTTAAACTGATCTTAAAAGAAAAAATAAAGGGCTTCCTGTGAGTCCAGCACAGAAGCAGGAGAAGAGAAGGAAGCAGGAAGTGGGGGCCCTTGCCATGCTGTGTCACTGCTGCCTCCACTGTCTCTCTGAGCTGGACAGAAGCTCAGAAGTGAAAGAGGCACCTATGCCGCTTGTGGGGAGCAGCAGTGGAGGTGGGTAGGCAATGGCAGATAAGGATAAACCCAGCAATACAAGCAGCAGCAGCCACTGACCGATAGAAGTAAGTAAGTGTTAGAGCCTGGTGAGAATATGTGAGGTGAATTCGAGGATTTGGGGATTGAGCAAGAAAAATCTTTGACCACAAGGTGGCAGTAGCGTGCAATAAGCTTTATTTTATTTGGGTAGTGCTTAGACAGGTTGCTTGAGAGAAGTCCCTCTCAGGACTCAGAGGGTGGACAGGAGGCAGTGGTGCTAGGTCTTACCCTGAAGCGGAGGCGGGCAAAGAAACTCCCAGGGAAGAAGGGAATCAGAAAGAGGAATTATGGGTATAGGTGATGTGACTTAGCAGGATGACGGTAAATCTCTGAGTTAGAGAGATCTGGAGGGTAGTAGTAAATTGGGGTTTTTAATAGCCCCAGTGTTTGTCTAATCTATGACTAACAGATATTGGGTACAGTTTCATGTGTGTGCAAAGCAGGCAGTCTTTAAATGGCTAAATCCATGCTTATTTGGGCTATATTCAAAATAATTGGATGTACAAGAGTATGAGTTTGGTGCTGGTGGGCTTTTGGGTTAATGGTCCTAACCTGCTGTGAAGAAGTAAACAACATAGTGGCCAATCCATGGGCACCATCTTTGGCTCATTTATATAACAATATCCAATTATAAGGCAAAGAAATCTAAGCCCTATGCATGAATTCTTGGGAATTCTCGCAGACAGCTTATCTTTAGAACTTGAGTGCCACTGAAAATATGTGGTGATATCCATGGTCTATGATTTCTTTTTCTATTTTGATTATGGCAGTTTCCCTCGTAAAACAACTATTGCTTCTTGGAGACTGTAAGACGAGAAAGCACCCATGAAGTCACTAGAGACTATCAGTCTACCATTGGCTTATGAATCAACTCTCTAGGCAGTTTTTTACTTCTCAATGGAAATTATTAATATCAACTATGATTTTATGATTAATATGAAGTAAGACACAATATTAAACTATGGAAAACTTCCACAGACTAGCTGATTATAAGTGTAGCTTTTGTGGATGGGAAAACTTCCAATATCAGGAAAGTTTTATCATCAGATCTTTAAACGTCAGTGGAGCAGATTGAGCAAACTGTGTAACCAACTTATGTACTGGATCAAATTCTTCTTTGTAATATGATGTGAACTGTTCTGGAAAGATATCTAAGTCTGAGGTGAAACAAAGGAAGATTTTCTTTCATAATCAATTCAGAAGAAGTTGTGAAACAGTTCAATAAGTAAAATTTGGAACCAATAGAAAGTGGTTGAAGATGGATATGAATTTTTGCAAAGACATCGAATTATTGTGGAGAATTTGACAATGCAGTTGCCATGATGAATGTGGAAGAAATGGCTACATATTATTTCTGTATTTTTTAAGTTTCAGGGAAAAAGAAGCCAAATTTCATAATTTCATAATACCACCAAGGGGTATGGTAAAAAATGTAAGCAGATGAGCAAAAGATCAATTTAACACTGCTTAGTTAAGACTTTTAATGCAAAATACTTCTCATATTCAACACAGTAATGTGCACTGGTCTTTCCCCCATATAAATATGTGTACCCCTTTCATGTTTTATTTAATTAATGTCAATTACTAGTTATGATATGAAAATGAAAGATTTGTCTCCACTTTCAAGCACATTGTTCCTTATCAAATTAAATTTCCTTTGTAAACAACCTTATTTTGTGACAAAGTTACACCTGTATATTCCAAAGAGTAAATATACAATTGGTTATTTTTCTCTTTAAATTAGTACTACTGACTATTAATGTAAATACAAATTTTCCCTAAGTTTTAGATGCTTGAAGTGAATATCATAAGATAAAACCATGTAAATTTACTTATTTAAAAAAACTTTTTAAAGAGATTGCTTTTGTTCTTCTCTGTCTTGTCACATGGAAACTGATTTTATTTCTATATCAACACAAGTCATTATCTTCAACATTACCAGTGTTACTGGTATGATGTAGATTTAATTATAATATACTTTTTAAACTACATAATTAAAATGACAGTTAAATCTATTATTAGAAAAGAAATAAATAGAAGTTGTAATAAAAAATAGTGTGAAAAGAGAAAAAGCAGATTTGAAAAAGAATCAAATAGAACTTAGTAAAATGATAAATATTATTGAAAATAAAACTTCATGGATGGAATAAACAGCATATTATATTCAGTGAAACAGAAAACTAGTAAACTAGGAGGTGGTGAGAGGAAATCACTAAGTATGCAGTTCAGAGGTAGAAGGAGATATTAAATAGGTAATAATGGTTTAAAAGTACAGAGGATATGAGACGATCCAGTATATGTCTAAGAGTAGTTTCAGTAAGAGTAAATCAAAAGAGAACGTTTTTATATGAAAGATAATGGCTTAGAATTTATCAGAGTTAAGGAAAGCCATGAGTCTTCAGACCAAATGATAAATAAAAAGAAGTCCACATGTAAACACAATTATATTAAACTACAGAATATCAAAGACAGATAAAATATCTTAAAACCAAGCAAACAGGAAAGAAAACTTACTTTCAAGGAATCATAATTACATAGCAAAAATTTCTATAAAAAATAGTTACTTGAACACAAATGATATCTTCAAACTTGTGATATATAAAAAAAGCTTTTGATCTAGAATTCTGTACTCAGATAAACTACAATTTAAGAGTTTGGCCAATATAAAGACATTGTCAGAGAAAGATTGAGTCTACTAGTCATAATCTCTTTTAAAAAAGAATTAATAAAGGATAAAATTTAGTGAAAAAAAAAAAAATCCAAAAGGGAAGAGAAGAATATTAGAAGAAAAGTTGGCAGATTTGAGTTTATCAATATTATGGATAACATATCCTGAAGAAACTCCTTCAATAGAGCCCAGAATTTCTAAAAATGCATGATAATAATTAATCCATACTGATTTAAGTACATAGTTCAGAGGTCCAATATTAAAAGAAACTGAAGATTATGGTGGTAAGTGAGCATGGATGCTTTGACTTTACTGGGGTTGTTTGTTAGGAGCTTGGGTTTGCTGGATTGATAGAAAAAGACACAAGCCATAGGATGAGTTTGAAATGTGACTCCTACATACAGCCAAGAATCTTGTGGTGAATGGCATTATTAGTCCCAATTTTCACCTCTCTGTATATCCAGGCCCAATGCTATGGGTTTTGGTGCTTTCTCAAACTAGAAGTGGAGCATATTTCCATGCCCTATTCATTCTAGGCTTGGCTGTGAGAATTTTGACAATAGAATATGGGCAGGAATGAAAATATGTCAGTTCCTAAAGCAAGGCTTAAGAGAACTGTGTATTTCCATTTGCCCTTTTGTGCTTTTTTCATTGCGCAGAAAAGAATCTGCTACTGGTCCCAGCAGAATGAGAGACATGTGGAGCAGACATAAACTCATTCTTCGGTCTGGATCCAAGTCCAGTCAAATCTAGCTCAGATCAGAAGAACCACCCCAGCAGCCCTGAAAATGTGTGAACTGGGAAAAAGAGACTATTGTTTGAAGACACTGAGTTAAGGGATGACTTTTTTCCCCATGCATTAAAAAAAAATTTTATTCTATTACCGAACATGCAACCTCATGTTTTCCCTTTTAACCACATTCAGATACATATTTTAGTGCTGTTAATTACATTCACAAATTGTGTTACCATCACCACCATCCATTACTAAAACATTTCCATCCTTCCAAACAGGAACTCTGTAAATTTTAAGCCTTAACTCCCTATCCCACTGCTTGGTAACCTACATTCTAAATTTTGACTCTATGAGCTTGCTTCTTCAAATTATTTCATGTTAGTGGGATCATACAATGTTCGTCCTTTTCTTTCTGATGTATTTCACTCAATATGAAGTCTTCAAGGTTCATCCATGTTGTCACAGGTATCAGAACTTCATTCCTTTTCACAGCTGAAGACTATTCCATTGTATGTATATACCACGTTATTTATCCATTCGTCAGATAACGGACACTTGAGTTACTTCCATCTTTTGGCAAATGTGAATAATGCTAGTCACCAGTCTGCGTTATTCAAGTCCCTGCTTTCAATTCTTTTGGGTACATACCTAGCAGTGGGATTGCCAGGTCATATGGTAATTCTATACTTAACTCTCTGAAGAACTGCCAAACTGTCTTTCACAGTGGCTGCACAATTTTACATTCGGACCACCAATGAATGAGTGTTCCTATTTCTTAGCATCCTCTCCAATAATTGTTACTTTCTGTTTTGTTTTTTTTAATAGTAGCCATTCTAGTGAGTGTGAAATGGTAGCTCATTGAGGTTTTGATTTCAATTCTCTGATGGCGAGTGTTGTTGAGCATCTTTTCATGTGCTTTTTAATCATTTGTATTTCTTCTTTGGAGATATTCAAGTCTTCTGCCCATTTTTAAATTGGGTCATTTGTCTTTTTGCTGTTAAGTTGAAAGATTTTTAAAAAATATATTCTGTACATTAAACCTTTATTGGATATGTGGTTTTCAAATATTTTTTCCCCATTATGTAGGTTGTTTTACTTTCATGATAAAGTCCTTTGAGGCACAAAAGTCTTTAATTTTGATGATATCTCTTTTATATATTTTTTCTTTTGTTGCTTGGGCTTTGGGTGTGCCGTCGAAGAAACCATTGCATAGTACAAGATCCTGAAGATGCTTCCCTATGTTTCCTTCTAGGAGTTTGATAGTTTTGTCTGTTATATTTATGTCTTTGATCCATTTTGAATTGATTTTTGTATAAGGTGTACAATAGGGGTTCTTCTCCACTTTTTTTGAGAGTAGAAAATCCACTTTTCCAGCAGCATTTATTGAAGAGACTATTCTTTTCCAATTGAATGATCTTGTCTCCTCGTCAAAAAAGAGTTGGTATAATTGTGAGAGCTCTTTTCTGAGCTCTCAATTCAATTCCATTGGTCTATATGTCTTGTGACAGTACTATGCTGTTTGATTGCTGTGGCTTTGTAGTAAGTTTTAAGATCAGGAAGTGTATGTCCTCCAAATTCATTCTTCTTTGTCAAGATGGCTTTGGCTATTTGGGGCCCCATACCCTTCCGCATAAATTTGATGATTGTCTTTTCCATTTCTGCAAAGAAAGTTGTTGGAATTTTGATTGGGAATGCAATGAATCCTAAATCTCTTTGGGTAGAATTGATATCTTAACAATATTTAGTCTTCCAATCCATGAACATGAAATGTCCTTCCATTTATTTATGTCATCTTTGATTTTTGTAGCAAAACTCACATAGTTGTGCATTAATCCCTTCAATAATTTTTTGGAGCACTTCCATTATTCCAATAATAATAATAAAAAAATAAAAAACAAAAAACAAAAAAATTATCACCTCTCAATCTCTCTAGGCTTCCCCTGCCATACAAAGCTGATATTCTATTTCCATCTCTCTGGTTTATTTGAATTTATATTTTGTAAAAAGTCTTATTTATGCAATATAACCCATATTCCTTTTTTATATGAGGTTTCATTATGTTATACAGTCCCATGTTACATTTTTTAGCTTTCCTTCTAGAAATATAGATGACCTTATACTGAATGTTGTTTAAGATATATTTATATACTTACAATCTATTCAAAGAGTATATAATCAAAGGCTTTTAGTATAATCACAATGTTATGCATTCATCAACACAAAGAATATTAGAACAGTTTTATTATTCCAAAAAGAAAAGCTCCACATCACTTATCAGTCACCTCTCAATCCCTCTATCCTTCCCCAGCCCTATGTAACTACTAATCTGATTTCACTTCATAAATTGATTTATATCTACATTTTATATAAATGGAATCATAATATGTACTACTTTGTGTCTAGTTTCTTTCACTTAGCATAATGTGTGTTTTTCTGTCTGATATTGACATCTTGAAACATTAATACACATTTGTTTAATTTCAAAGAAAAAACAGTCTTACATATGCAATGTTACCCATATTCATATTTCACATGAGGTTTTATGATGCTGTACATTCCTATGTTACATTTTTTTTAGCTTTCCTTTTAATAATATACATGACCTGAGACTTTCCCTTTCAACACTGTCATACCCATATAATAGTACTGGTAGTTACAAACATTATGTTGTGCTTTCTTTCATCTTTTCTATTCTTTTCCAAAGATTAACACATGTCATTTTTACCAATTCTGCACAATTTAACCCTCAATTTTCCATTCTATAAGCTCATTCTATTTTCTGGTGACCCATATTTAAGTCATTAACTCCAGGAGTTTATGCACTATATTTAGTTCATAGTAGCACAATCACACAGTATTTGTCCTTTTTTGTCTGGCTTGCTTCACAAAACATAAAGTCCTCCAGGTTCTTCCATGTTGTCATATGCTTCACTACTTCATTTCTTCTTACAGTACAGATGCATAATATTTCATTGTGTGTATATACCACAATTTGTTTATCCATTCGTTGGTTGATGGACACCTGGGTTGTTTCCATTTTGGCAATCATGAATAATGTCACTATGAACATCAGTGTGCAGATGTCTATTCATGTCACTGTTCTCAGTTCTACTGGATATATACCTAGTAATGGTATTGCCAGGTCACATGGCAAGTCTATATTCAACTTCCTTAGGAACTGCCAAACAGTCTTCCACAATGGCTTTACCAATCTACACTCTAACCAACAGTGAGTAAGTGTTCCTATCTCTCCATATCCTCTCTTTTAGTTTTTGGTCTTTTTAATAGTGGCCATTCTAATAGGTGTGAAATGATATCTCATTGTAGTTTTGATTTGTATTTTCCTAATTGCAAGTGATGTTGAACATTTTCCCATATGTTTTTTAGCCATTTGTATCTCTTCTTTGGACAAATGTCTAATCAAGTCTTTTGCCCATTTCTTAATCATATCATTTGTCTTTTTATTGCTGAGTTGTAGCATCTCTTTATATTTCATGGATATTAAAGCATTATCGGATATGTGATTTCCAAATACTTTCTCCCATTGAGTCATTGCCTTTTCACCCTTTGGACAAAGTCCTTTGACGTGCAAAAGTGTTTAATTTTGAGGAGGTTCCATTTACTTATTTTGTTGTTGTTCGTGGTTTGTGTGTAAGGTCCAAGAAACCACTACATTTTGAAAATGTTTCCGTACATTTTCTTCCAGTAGTTTTATGGTCTTGGCTTTTATATTTAGGTCTTTGATCCATTTTGAGTTGATTCTTTTATAGGGAGTGAGATAGGGGTCCTCTTTGATTCTTTCAGTTATGGATATCCAATTCTCCCAGCACCATTTTTGTTGAAGAGACTGTTTTGTCCTATAAACCTGGACTTGGTAGGTTTTCCAAAAACCAGTTGGCTGTAGAGGTGAGGATTTATTTCTGGACACTCAATTCTATTCCACTGATCAAAATATCTATCTTTATGCCAATACCATGCTGTTTTGACCACTGTAACTTTGTAATATGTTTCAAGGTCAGACAGTGAAATTCTTCCCATATCACTTGCATTAGTCAGCCAAAGGGGTTCTTATGCAAAGTACCTGAAATCTGTTGGCTTTTATAAAGGAATTTATTTGGGGTAAAAGCTTACAGATATAAGGTTCTAAAGAGTTCAACTCAAAGCTGCTTTCTCACCAGTCAGCTGTCATGTGTTGAAGCAAGATGGAGGGCAATCTCTGCCTAGTCTCTCTTTCTTTCTTCCTCTTAAGGCTCTGTGGGCCCAGCTTCTTCTGATCTCACCTGTAGGCTGGCATAGGGCTCATCTCTCAGGGCTACCTATATTAGTCTGGCATAGGGCTAGTTTCTTTCTAGGCCTTATCAGCTGCTAATGGCTCTGGTCACTTCAGCTTTAAACTATCAGGCAAATGCTCAGCTCTCCCTGGAGCTTTAGCTGTTTGAGCCTTCTCCTTTCTGTCACATGGCAGGACCAAAATGACCAAGTTCTCTCCTCTTCCATGTCTATAGAGCTCTCTCTCTTCCTGTGTGTCTTCTTCAGTAAGTGTCCATTTATATCAGCCCACCAAGGGGGCTGGGACTCAACCCTGAGTCACGTCCTACTGACTGGACCCTAACCTTAACAGCTAATTTAGTCAAAGACATCTCAGGTGAATCTAAACAATCAAAGGGTTTCATATCCAGAGGAACAGACCAGTTTACAAACATAACCCTTCTTTTTTGGAATTCATAAATAATATCAAACTGCTATACCACTCTTCTTTTTTAAGAATGTTTTTGGCTATTCAAGTGCACTTTTTCTTCCGAATAAATTCGGTAATTGCCTTTTCTATTTCTGTTAAGTAGGCTATTGGAATTTTTATTGGTATTGCATTGAATCTATACATCAGTGTGGGTAGGATTGACATCTTCATGATATTTAGTCTTCCAATCCATGAACACGGAATGTCTTTCCATTTGTTTAGGTCTTCATTGATTTTTTTTAAGCATTGTCTTTTAGTTTTGTAAATATAGGCCCTGTACTTCTTTGGTTAAATTGATTCCTAGGCCATGTTAAATATCATCAAAATTTATAAAAGTGTGTGGTCTAAAATGTAAACCATAATGTAAACCTTTGACCATGGTTAGTAGCTATGTTTCACTATTTGTATATCAGTTATAACAAAGGTACCATCCATATATAAAAAGGTATTAATATAAGAAGGGGGGAAACAGGGAGGATGTTGGGTATATGGGAGTCCCCTGTATTCTGTATGTGACTTTACTGTAACCTAAAACTTCTTTGAAAACAAAATGAAAAAAAGTAAGACACTGGGGAATAAATGGAAGAAAATGTCACTATACATACAGGACACCAGATATTACAGTGATGAAAGGCAAAATGTCAAAAAAATTTTTAAAAATATATATTTTTCATTATTTTTTAGTATCCCAATATTTTAATTTTATTTTTAGTTTTTTAAAAGTTTTATCTATTTTATTTCTTATATTTAAACCTGTCATTATTTCATTTTCCTATTAATTGTATTTGGCTATTTTATTGGCTTCATTTTTGAAGAAGTTTTGCATCACAGAAGGGTTACAACTGGGGCAGGGGAGGATCATTGATGTGGGGTGTCAGTGATAGGGGATATGTGGGAGAAAGTTCACCTGGGCATACATATAAGGTATATAAATACTTTCAAATGTTCATGGGGCATTGTCACAGTTGGGTGGAGACTCACAGAATAAACAAGAGAATATTGAATTCCCATCCTGGAGCGCTCTGCCACATTCTTTAATGGAGCAGCAACAGTCACCCAAGTGCAGGGGCAATGACTGGCAGAGGACGATGATCCATTGATGGGCTCTTGATATTGATGACTATGCTTATAAGCCTTTGCTCTTGAAATTGAAACTTAGCCTAGTGTTGTGGGGGTGCCTAAGAGTTGCCTCCTGAGAGTCTCCTTGTTGCTCAAATGTAGCCTCTCTCTAAGCCAAACTCAGCATATAAATGCATTACCTTCCCCCCAGCATGGGACATGATTCCTGGGGATGAGCCTCCCTGGCACCGAGGGATTACTACCAAGCACCAACTAGCAATGCAACTGGGAAAAGACTTCAAATAAAAGGGGGGGAAAGTAAAGACAAATGAGTTTATATGTCTCAGAGACTTCAAAGTGAGTTGGGAGGTCATCCCAGAGGTAATGCTTATGCACATCTCAGCAAGATCTCATAGACTGCCAAAGTGGATACTGTCTCAAATAGTGGGGCTCCTCAGAGCTCGGTAGACACCCAGGTCCTATGGTCAGGACAGATAGCTCTGGAGTTTGGTGCCTTGCCAGTGCTCCTGAGAGTAACAGAGTTAGACTCAATTATGGCTTCCCTACACATGGCTCATCTGTCCTTTCTATTTAAACCTATACTTGGGGCTGGAGTTTGTAGGTGTACATCCAAGAGACTGGAATCTTTGGACTGTCCATGTGCTGGGCCTGGAACATCAGTAGAGTTGCAATACCTACTCCAGTTCATTGGACTCACCCAGGACAACTAACAAGGAGGTGAGGATTGACAACCACCATACCAAGGAAATAAGAGAGCCTACAACTACAAGCAAGAGAGTCCTATCCATCAGCTGTATGGGATTGAAGCCCCCTCTCAATTAGAGGTGGAGTGGGCATCACTATCCCAGAATAATCAGGATTGGGGAATGAACTATGGACTCGAGTGAACTTACTAGTATTCAACTATAGACATATTGTGATTCTAGCACTGGAAGAAATTACAACATTGATGTGGAGGCTCTGGGGGCAGGGAGAGGGAAAAACAGTTGTAATATGGGGGCTTTTTCAGGACTTGGGAATCATCCTGAATGACATTGCAATGATAGATATAGGCCATTTTATATCATCCCATAACATGCAGAACTGTGTGGGAAAGAATGTAGACTACAATGTGAACCATGGCCCATGCTCAGTGGCAATGCCCCAGGATGCATTTATCAATTGCAATGAATGTGTCACACTAATGAAGGATGTGGTTTATGTGGGAGGGTGTGGGAGGTGTGGGGAGGGGGCATTTGGGAATCCCTATATTTTTTGTGTAACATTTATATAATCTAAGTATCTTTTTTAAAAAAAATTATTAAAAAATTGATTCTTAGGTATTTGAGTCATTTTTTTGCTATTGTAAATGGAAATTTCCCCTGATTTTCTCCTCAGATTGCTCAATACTAGTGTACAGAAACATTATTGATTTTTGCATGTTGATCTTGTATCCTGCCACTTTCCTGAACTCATCTATTAGTTCAAGTAGCTTTGTCATAGACATTTTAGAATTTTCTAAATATAAGAGTATGTCAACTGTGAATAGTGAGAGTTTTACTTGCTCTTTTCCTATCTGGATGTCTTTTATTTATTTTTCTTTTCCAGTTGCTCTAGCTAGAACTTCTGGTACAATATTCAATAACAATGGTGACATTGGGCATCTTTTTCTTTTTACCAATTTTAGAGAGAAAGCTTTCAACCTTTCCCCATTTAGTATGGTGTTAGCTGTGGGTTTTTTGTTTATGTTCTTTATCATACTGAGGAATTTTCCTTCAATTTCTATCTTTCAAAGTGTCTTTATCAAGAAAGGATGCTGGACTTTACTGAATGCCTTTTCTGCATCAATCAAGATGATCATGAGGTTTGTTTCCTTCAAATTGTTAATGTGGTGTATTCATTAATTGATTTTCTTATGTTGAACCACCCTTGCATACAAGGAATAAATCCTACTTGGTCATGGTGTGTAATTCTTTTGATGTGCTGTTGGATTCTATTTGCAAGTATTTTGTTGAGAATTTTTGCATCTATGCTCATTAGAATGATTGGTCTATAATTTTCTCTTCTTGTAGTATCTTTATCTGGCTTTGGTATTAGGGTGATGTTGGCTTCATAAAATGTGTTGGGTAATTTTCCCTCCTCTTCAATTTTTTGGAAGAGTTTAAACAAGATTGGTATTAATTTTTCTCAGAATTCTTGGTAGAACTCACCTGTGAAGCCATCTATCTGGTCCTGGACTTTTCTTTGTTGGGAGATTTTTGATGACTGATTCAATCTCTTTGAATGTGATTGGTTTGTTAAGTTCTTATATTTCTTGTAGCATCAGTGTAGGTTGTGCATTTCTAGGAATTTTCCCATTTCATCTAAGTTGTTTAGTTTGTTGGCATACAGTTTCTCATATATCCTCTTATGACCATTTTTATTTCTGTGGGGTCAGTCATAAATTACCCCTTTCATTTCTGATTTTATTTATTTGCATCTTATCTCTTTTCTTCTTTGTTAAACTCGCCAAGGGTTTGTCAATTTTATTCATCTTCTCAAAAAACTGGTTTTCGGTTTTGCTGATTTTCTCTATTGTTTTTTTGTTGTTGTTGTTGTTCTCAGTTTCATTTATTTCTGCTCTAATCTTTATTACTTCTTTCCTTCTGCTTGCTTTGGGAATGGTTTGCTGTTCTTTTTCTAGTTTCTCCAGTTGTTCAGTTAGATCTTTAATTTTGGCTCTTTCTTCTTTTTTTAATATAGGCATTTAAGGCTGTAAATTTCCCTCTCAGCACTGTCTTCGCTGTGTCCCATAAGTTTTGATAAGTTGTGTTCTCATTTTCATTCATCTCAATATATTTACTAATTTCATTACAATTTCTTCTTTGACCCACGGATTGTTTAGGAGTGTGTTGTTTAGCTTTCACACATTTGTGAATTTTCCTCTTTCCTGTCTATTATTGATTTCAGTTTCATTCTGTTATGATCTGAGAAGATGCTTTCTATAGTTTTGATCTTTTAAAATGGAGACCAGCCTTATGACCTAACATGTGGTCTATCCTGGAGAAAGATCCATGATCACTTGAGAAGCATGTATAACCTGCTGATTTGGGGTGCAAAATTATGTATGTCTCTTAGGTCTAGCTCATATATCATATTGTTTAAGTTCTCTATATCCTTGTTCTTCTGTCTAGTTGTTCTATCTAATGACGAAAGTGGTGTGTTGACGTCTCCAACTATTACTGTAGAGATGTCTACTTCTCCCTTCAATTTTGTCAGTTTGCCTCATGTATTTTGGGGCACCCTGGTTAGGTGGGTAGACATTTATGAATATTATTTCTTCCTGGTAGAGCATCCCTTTTATTAATATATAATGGCCTTCTGAATCTCCTATAGCTTTTTTTGCATTTAAAGTCTGTTTTGCCCAATATTAGTATAGCTACCCCACCTCTTTTTGTTTACTGTTTGCATGGAGTATGTTTTTCCAACTTTTCACTTTCAGCTGGTTTGTATCCCTGGGAGTAAGGAGAGTCTCTTTTAGGCAGTATATGGATGGCTTATTTTATTTTATTTTTTTTAATCCATTGTCATACTATATCTTTTGATTGGGGAGTTTAATTCATTCACATTCAATTATATTACTATAAGTACATTGTTTACTTCCATCATTTTATTCTTTGGTTTTCATAGGTCATATCTTATTTTCATCTGTCTTTTTACTCTTTTTGTTATCCTTTCTGCTATTCTTGACTTCTATGCTCTCCTCCAAGCCCCTCTCTCCTGTCTTTTTCATTTGGATTGTAAGGCTCCATTTAATATTTCCTGCAAAGGTGGATTCTTTTTTACAAACTCTCTTAGTTTCTGTTTGTTTGTGAGTATTTTAAACACACACCTTCATATTTGAAGGAATTTTGCCAGATAAAGAATTCTCAGCTAGCAATTTTCTCTTTCAGTATTCTAATTGTATTATACCACTATCTTCTCACCTCCATGGTTTCTGATGAGCAGTCTGCACTAAGTTTTACTGGGCATCCTTTGTATGTGACAGTTTGCTTCTCCCTTGCTGTTTTCAGAATTTTCTCTTTATCTTTGACATTTGACATTCTGAGTTCTATGTGTCTTAGAGTAGGTCTACTCAGATTTATTCTGATTGGGGTATGCTGCAATTCTTGGACATGTAAGTTCATTTCTCTTTTGAGGGTTGGGAAATTTTCAGCCATTATTTCCTCAAATACTCTTTCTGCCCCTTTTCCCTTCTCTTCTCCTTCTGGAAATCCCATGACACATATATTTTTGCATTTCATGTTATCATTCAACTTCCTGAGTTCCTGCTCATTTTTTCCCATTCTTTTCTCTCTCGGTTCTCTCTCTTCAATTTCAGCTGTTCTGTCTTCTATATCCCTTATTCTTTCTTCTATCATTTCAAGCCTGCTGTTTTATGCCCCTAATATATATTTTTTTTTATTAGACAACTAGTTTATTGAAAGCATAAAGATAATAATCAATGGGAAAAGGCAGAAGTTAAGTTTGGATATAAGGTCAAGGTTTTGCTCTTATTATTACAGATAAAAGAGACAAGATTTGGGTCCTGTCCAGGCATCTGACACTTAGACATAAACAAGCAGAAGAAGCTGACACAAGAAACAGAAAACATGTTAACTTTTATAAGTCAGAATGTCACTCTAATACAGTTATTCTTTGTTATGCTTACCTTGACAACCTCAGCTGTAAGTAGTGCACCTTCACATAATTATAAATATTGGGCTTATATTACTAATTCACCTCTTTTAGAATTGTTGACTTGGGGCAAAAATCCTACCCTGTTTATACTAATTAGATTTTTCATTTTCCTGAACCCATTGATTCTCACCTTCCTCTAAAACCTGAGGAGGAAGGGAAATTTATTGAAAATTTAACCTTGCCTTTTCTTGAGTGACCTCTCTGCATAGGATCCATCAATCCATGTATACAGCCCAAAATCATAGTACAAAGTTATAAATGGCATATTTGCCATGTTTCATCTGAGGTTGTGCTCTTTAATAATTCCTATAGAATTGTAATGAATCAGGCCCTTATAGCAATACCGAAACTTAATGTAAACACAAATGTAAGTTGAAAAATTAATAAGTCAACAAAAACAATGACTGAAAGCTACCATTATTTGTGGAATTTGGGGGATGTCATATGTATAAATACATCACTAAATTGAAATCATCAGGGAAGATTTATCCCACAACTATGGGACACTAAACTTAACAAAACTAAAAATTATTTGTGAAAATTATTTTTGGGAACTAGCCCAATTTTTGAATGGCAAGGCAGTAAAACTAATATTACCAGTTTAAAAAGAAAATCCACTTAATTTCTGAAAGTATGTGTACGGGATCCCATTGTTTTCATACTTGGAAGAGTGAGCATTAATCAAACATGGTATTTCTGCATCAATTGCTCCCTTTACACTTCTGTATCAAAGTCTGTTTTACAGGAGAGTTCTTTTGCATTTCTTTTTTTTTTTATTATGGGTAAAAATCAAAATTCTCACAA
>JAKSZT010053791.1:11818354-11837771 GCA_026826555.1 Tolypeutes matacus
GACTCTATTCACAACAGTCCAGTCTGCAGGGGCCACAGCAGTGAGTCCAACTCCAAATACCAAGACGATCAGGCTGTATAAACACAGGATCCACCAGGAGCAGGGGTCAATTCAGCCGGCGTTCGATGAAGTCGGTGCTGGAGGATCCCGCGTTACTCGCATTCTCAAGGGGTGTCCGGGTACGGTTTGGGCTGTCCAGCTGTCCTGCTCTTTATCAAGATGTGCCTTCTTGACCCTGGAATGATGGATCCAAGGGGCGATGCCTGCAACTTTAAGAGCAGGGAGTTATATGGGAGTTATAAGGATTACAGTATGTAGACCTGTCTAGGAAGGCTGAAGGGGTTCTTTTTTCAGACTTTGACCCAGACTAGGTCCCCTGGCCAGTAGGGGTGCACTGGGTGTCCCAGGGGGATGAGATTCTGGGACAAGACAGTTTTATGTATTTCGGCTAGAGTTTTCCCTAGCTGCTGGAGAACAGAATCTTGGTTAGCCTCCCCCAGAAGTTTGAGATTTCCTTTGAAGGCCCAGATAATTGGGGGTGGCCGCCCAAATAGAATTTCAAAGGGTGAATAGCCAGTGAGTCCTGGGGTGCACCTAACTCGGAGAAGGGTCAAGGGAAGTAAGTCTACCCAGGGGAGACCAGTTTCCTGGCAGAATTTGGCTAGGGTGGCTTTGAGGGTTCGATTCATGCGTTCTACTTTCCCTGAGCTCTGGGGCCTGTAAGTAGTATGGAGTTTCCACTTGATTCCTAACATTTTTGCTAGCTCTTGGACTATGGCAGCCACAAAGGCCGGGCCACTGTCACTTCCATCTGACAGTGGCAGCCCGTATCATGGAATGATTTCTCTAAGCAAAGCCTTAGTCACTTCTCTTGCCTTTTTGGTGCAAGTGGGGAAAGCTTCGATCCAACCTGAAAAGGTGCATATCATCACCAACAGATATTTGTACCCTCGACCTGGTTTCACTTCTGTGAAATCTACTGTGATATCTTCAAAGGGGGCCATTCCCGTGTGCTGAACACCTGCTGGAGTACGGGGGTCCTGCAAGGTGTTGTTTTTGGCACAAACTTGGCACTGGCTGCTGATGGTGGCACAGAGAGAAGTTAACCGGTCTATGTAGTAGTATCTCCCAAGCAAGACTTCTAGCGCAGTTTTCCCTAGGTGGGTGAGTTGGTGGTATCGCTGGATGAGGGCATGAGCGGCTCCCTTTGGTACAAAAATCTGGTTATTTGGGAGCAGCCAAGCTTCTTCAGGTGTTCGGCTTCCCCCTTCTCTTTCAGCCCACTCCTGTTCTTCCCAGGTATAGCTTAGTTGATCAGTCTTTTGTCCTAAGAGGGACAGTTGCGGTGTTAATTCTGGGACTTGTATTCCATGGGTTCCTTCAGCCGCTTGCCGTGCTGCTTTGTCAGCCAATCTGTTTCCTTGAGCGACCATATGCATTCCTTTCTGATGTCCCCGGCAGAGTATGATGGCGACTTTGTTTGGTTTCCAGATTGCTTCTAACAGTTGGAGAATTTCTTCTTTGTTTTTGATTTCCTTTGCCCCTGTGGTTAGGAGACCTCTCTCTTTATAAATTGCCCTCATGAACAGTAGCAAATTCATACTTAGAGTCAGTGTAAATGTTTACTGCTTGCCCGGCGGCTAGCTGCAGGGCTCAGACCAGCGCCCAGAGCTCTGCCGATTGTGCAGACCCTCCCCGTGGTAGAGACGCTGCTTCCACCACCTGTTCAGTAGTGGTGACCGCATATCCAGCAAGCTTTCCCCCGTTTTCAACAAGACTGCTCCCATCTGTAAATAGTGTCTGATCTGGGGAAGGGAGCGGTTTGTCTTGGAGGTCGGGGCGACTGGCGTAAACCTCTTCTGTCACTTCAATGCAGTCGTGTTCTGGAGCCCCTTCCTCTTCTGGCAAAAAGATGGCAGGGTTTAGACTGCGCACTGTTTCTATTGTCACTCTGGGGTTTTCACAGAGTGAACCTTAGTAATGTGAGAGCCAGGAATTCGATATCCACCGATGCCCGTGTGAGTTCATTAGGGCAGTGACTGCGCGTGGCACCATAATGTGAATGGCCTGTCCGAGAGTTAATTTGTCGGCTTCTTTGACGAGGGTCACAGTTGCTGCCAAGGCTTTTAGGCAGGGTGGCCACCCTGCAGCCACAGAGTCCAGCTGCTTGGAGAGGTAAGCGATGGATCTTTGCCAGAGGCTGTTTGTGTGAGAACCCCCAATGCTACTCTGTTCTTTTCATGCACGAACAGGTTAAAGTTTCTAGTTACATCTGGGAGCCCCAAGGCGGGGCCTTGGCCAGTTGTCTTTTGATGTTTCAACAAAATGATGTGTTGAGCTTCTCCCCAGGCAAGAAGCCCTTTTTCCTGACCCATCAGAACTTCATAAAGGGGCTTAGCAGTTGCTGCAAACCCAGGGTCCAGATACAGCAGAACCCTGCAGCTCCGAGGAACTCGCGAAGCTGTCTTTTCGTGGTGGGGGTAGGGATGGTGCAGATCACTTTCTTTCGTTTGGGTCTGAGCGTCTGGTGCCCTTGTGTGATGCTGAACCCCAGGTACTTGACTTGCTGTTTACAGATCTGAGCCTTCCTTCAAGACACTTTGTACCCGTCTGTGTTAAAAGTTGTAGGAGAGTCTGGGTCTCTCTCCAGCAATCTTTTTCCGTTTCACTGGCAAGCAGGAGGTCATCTACATATTATAAGAGAGCACACCTGCAGTCTTCCTGGGGGTAGGCGGCCAAATCTGCTGCCAAAGCTTCCCTGAAAAGGGTAGGGAGTTTTTGAAGCCCTGCAGAAGCCGGGTCCAGGTTAGCTGAGTTTTCTGCCAGGTTTTGGGATCTTCCCATTCAAAGGCAAACAGAGGCTGGCTCTCGGGGGCCAGCTGCAGGCAGAAGAAGGCATCTTTCAGGCCCAGGCAAGTGAACCAGGGGGCTTCAGGTGGTAGCTGTCCTAACAAGGTGTACGGGTTGGAAACAACCTGATGTAAGATGAGAGTGGTGTTATTAATGGCTCGTAAATCCTGCACTAGTCGATATCCAGTCCCATCTGGCTTTTTTACTGGCAATAATGGGGTGTTCCAAGGTGACTGGCATTCAGTTAGGATCCCCTCTCTCTTTAGGAGGTCTATATGTTCTGCTATGCCCAATTGTGCTTCACGGGGGATTGGATACTGCCTCTGCCGGATCGGGATCGCTCTAGGCTTCAGGTTGATGATGATGGGTACATAGCTCTGTGTCATTCCCGGTGGGTTTTTTTCTGCCCAAACCTGGGGAAAAAGTTCCAGCAGTTTTTCCAGATTCTGACCTGAACTTTCTTCCTCATGAAGTCTCCATTCTTCGCTTCGGGGCACGGTGACGAGGAGAGTGAGGCCGGTCCCGAGGCTTAAGCTTGCTGGCCCTTCAGGTTTGAAGGTAATCTGGACCCCCAGTTTGGGTAAGAGGTCCCTACCAAGCAGGGGAACTGGACATTTGGGCAGGTACAGAAATTCATGACTTACTTTGTGGCCACTGAGCTGGCAAGTTCTTGACTGGCAAAAAGGCCATTGGTTTGACTGGTCCCCAGTTACTTCTATGATATTAGAGGTTTTTCTGCCAAAGGGGGCAATGGGGCTTGTGACCACAGAATGTTCAGCACCAGTGTCCATCATGAAAGTCATGGACTGGCCCCCGACTTGTAATTTGACCATGGGCTCATGGGGGCCAAGTTCCAGTGAGCCTAATCGCTCCTATTCAGGGTTGAGTCCTGCCAGTCTGAGCAAATGGTCTTGGGGCTCAGGTCAGTATTTCCCTTTAGGGATGTTCCCTCTATGTGCCTGAGTCTTTTGGGTGCACTCATTTTTCCAGTGTCCACTCTCTTTGTAGTAAGCACATTGGTCTCTGGCCAGCGGCACCCTTCTGGCGCTTGTCCCCCCTTTCTGAGGTGGTCCTTGTCTTCTGGTGGGGTCAGGATTTCCTAAGGCTGCTGCCAGTAGGGAGGCTTGATGTTTTATTTGCTTCTTGGCTTCTCATTTGGCGGCTTCATCTTGATTGACGAATACTTTGTTGGTGAGATCCAGTAGTTGAGAGATGTTCATGCCCGCAAACCCTTCTAATTTTTGGAGCTTTCTTTTAATGTCCATTGCCACCTGTGCAACAAAAACGGCATTCACCATTCTCTGGTTTTCCGGAGCTTCTGGGTCAAAAGGAGTGGAGATCCTGAAGGCCTTGCAAAGCCGCTCATAGAAATCTCCCAGAGACTCATTGGGCTTTTGAGTAACTAAAGTCATCTTTGTCATGTTTGTGGGTCATTTTGCCCCCTCTTGGACCCATCAGAGGAGCACTTCCTGGTATTGCTGGAGTGCAGCCAGTCCCTGTTCAGTGCTGAAGTCCCAGTTAGGCTGAGTTTTTGGTGCTGCTTCTCATGCCCAATATTCCGAGTTTAAGATGCCAGTAGGGGCCTGCTCTTGCAGCCATTTTCAGGCTTTCATCAGAATTCATTGCCTCTCGTCCATATTAAATAAAGTCAGGAGGAGTTGGTGGCAATCATCCCAAGTAGGACGATGGGTGTGGAAAATAGATTCCATGAAATCAATAAGGGCCTGGAGTTTTTCCAAGTAGGAAGGGGTGTGGTGCTTCTAGTTTAAGAGGTCTGTAGTTGTGAAGGGCTGGTAGTATGATACAGGCTTCCCAGGTTGGATGGTCCCATTTTCGTTGATCTGGGCTGGACCCTGTGTTTCACGGATGGACATCCGTAACACGGGTTGTGCCGACCGGAGTCTCCTAGCTTGTGGGGTTGCAGGGTTTTCCTCAGAGGGGGTCAATGTTTCCGGAGGGGCGAAGGTGGAGGTGTTGCTGGGAGATCTGCCTGTATTCCCGGGCTAGGAGGAGAGACTGAAGGTGGGGGTGTTTCTTGGAAATCTGCCTGTGCTCCCGGGCCAGGAGGAAAGGCTAGAACGGCTGCAGCATATGGTGATGGGGGTGGTGGTGGTTCCTCCTCTGAGGACCCTTGATGAATGACTGGCTTCCGGAGCCCCATTTCTTGTGCAACCAGGACCCTGCTCTGTCCTTTTTTTCCAACGCACAATTGAACCCAAGGAACCAGAGTCTGGGCTATCTCCAAACAAGAGTCGATGTAGGGAAACTGATCAGGGTGACCAGGAGTTCCTGTGACCACCAGCCACATTGCACAGACCCTGGCTATATCCAGGGTCCCTTCTGAGGGCCAGTAGACATTAAAAGTGGGCCACTCTACTTCACATAATGTTCAGAGGGTGCCGGGGATCATCGGATGACATAATCTCCGGAAAAACCCTTCTTGAAATTTTTGAGCATGCAGTTTAAGACAGTAGGTTTTGACTGTGATGAGCCCATACCCTGCATGGGTGGCGCGAGACAGACAAGGGAAGTGGCCTCTTGCAAGGCCACTCAGATGCTCGCCTGTCCGCGCCTCTCGTGAGAATTTAGGCTCATCTTAGCTAAGGCGCCTGGGCAATTTTCAGGTGAGCCATTGGGCCATATGATGTAGCCATGGAAAACAGATTGGGGCCCACACTGGCTCCGTAGCATACACCGAGGAGTCACAGACTGGTACAGCAGGCACAAGCCCCTACCATCCACATTCATTCACATAGTCACTCATAGGTTATGCAGTCCCTCTCACAGGGATTGCCCTATTCTGGAATCTCGGTACTCGAGATTTCAGGAGATGATCAGTCTCCTTCCATCTGGAGACGGGCCTCACAGAGGGCTTGGCACCCGGGGCCTTACCTTTCCAGAGTCTTCTGGCTCTGTTCAGTCTGCCTCCCCACTGAGTCAGGCCGGGGTGTAGGGATGCAGCCTGCGAGGACCGCCTCAGAAGGAGTTCCCGTCAAGAGGACAGGTGGCGCCCACCTTGTTCACTCGGATATCGCCGTTGGCGGTGCCCGTCAGCCCCAAGCCGGAGGCACAATGGGCCTGCTCTGTTGGGTTTCCCGGTCAGGGAACCAAATGTTGCGGCCAACCAGAAATAACCCAAACAGCACTCTTGGGAGCACGGATGAACCAAGTTTTATTACGCACGGGCCCAGAGGAAAGTTAAATCTCCAAAAAATCTGAGTACCCTTTTCCGATTTTCATAAGTTTATGTAGGTACACTAAGCGGGCAAATTCCTGAGCAAGTGGGTAGGTGGGGTTACAAAAGCAAAGAAATTAGGTTAGTTTATCTTTCTAAAAGCAGAAGGCCATTAGGGAGGGAAGAGAGTCCTCACCTGTATAAAGTTGTAAATTTCAATTCAAAGGGGCAGCCTGAGGTGCTTATCTTCCTGACCTGGATTCCAAGGAGAAAAGGGGAGGATGGAGGGGAGAGAGAGACTAGGGACCGAGGGGAGTTTATTTTCTTAAAGCTGTGGGTTTCTGCTGAGGGCAGGGTTGGGGGTCCCTGCACTTCCCTTATCACTGGTAGGCTAGAGGCTGCACCCATTATTCTAGGAAGAATGAAGACGCACTTTTTAGTTGACTGATCTGGCATCCTAGAGTCCAAGTCTGACTAAAATGTTAACCACTCCAAATAATTTGGAGTTGATGCTCTGGTTTCAACGTCCTGAGAATTTAATCCAGAGTCTTGCCAATGGGCATCCCCATGGCTGACATAGGTCTTGGTGGATGCCGGAAGATCCCGAAGTTCAGACCAAAGCACCCAGGATGGATTGGTGGGAGACATTGGGGCAGTTACCTAAACTGAAGCACCAGAGATAAGTCTCAGGGGACATTTGGCTGCCCTCTGAATGGAAGGGCCCGAAACATGGGAGCTGTTCAGAGTTTACTGCTCTGGTTCTCAGCAACCCTACATTCCAGGGTCCGAGACTGACTACACTGTTACCCAAACTGAAGCTCCTGAGATAAGTCTCAGGTGACGTTTGGCTGCTCTCTGAATCAAAGCGCCCAAGGCTTCAAGTCTTGGGGGATATTCAGAGTTACTTCTCTAGTTCTCGCTACTCCAGGAATCACAGAGACCCTGCTGCCGGGCATTTCCAGGGCTGTTCTGGACTTGGAAGACAGACCAAATGGATCAGATGCCTTCCAAGCCGAATGTTGCTCCTTCCTAGAGAAGGGGCAGAAAAAAACTTCTTCTTCCTATTCTTATAGAGGTCTTAAAAGCCATCCTAGTTTTATGACTTTATTGTCTGGTAGTTTCCCAGTTAGACCAGCCATCAAAAGGCCATTAAATGATTAGAGATCAATTGTTTTAGCTAACAGGCCTTGGGGCCCTGAGGCAATAACTTCCTCCTAGCAAAGGCATTTTCAGCTTTACAGTTTTTAAGACATTCCAAAGCATTTTAACACAAACTTGTAATGAGAAATTCAGTAGTAGGAAGTAGGAAGATAAAGTGTTGGTAAAGGTTAATTATGCAAAGGTGTCCTGGCCTGTGACCCCCCCTGGGGAAGGGAACTCCCACAGCACCCATCTTTGGTCCTGCCCTCCACCTTCCCACTCTATCTCAGACCAAGTAGCCAGGTGTGGTTGATAGGAAGACGGGCCTGCAAAGGCATGGACCTGCGGGGAGGCTCAAGCCCCTGGCTGAGTCATTGCCTCTGCCCCTGAGGAGGGTGGAGAAAGCAACTGGCAGCCAGGCCTGAGGGCAAAGCTGGCGACTGCTAAAAAGACTTGAAAAAGTGGCTTCACTGTGCCTGTAGCTCAGCCAGGAAACCACTGTCATGGCAAAGCCCTGCTTTGAGCCCCTGCCCTGTGCCCCTGCCCTCCTGGCTGGGGTCAGATCTCACAAGCCTGAGTGTGTGGTGTAGATGCAGAGTGTTTCCCTGCTCCAGCCTCTTCCCTCCAGGGATTACATCCTGTGGGGGCTCGTAGGCAAACCGTTTAAAATGGATAAGGAAAACAGGGCATTAAACAGGCTGTAGGCATAGTATTACTCACCAATAACCTCCTGGCTGGCAGTGCCAAAATAGGTAACCAGATTTTGTCTGGGTCCTTGGCTAAACTGCAGGAAATAAATTTCGAGAGCATGCCATGTTGATTAGGCCAATAATTTATTAAGGTAGAGAGGGAAGAGAAATGGGAGAAAATAACAGATCCAGTAATTTATTAAGGTGGGGAGGGAAGAGAAATGGGAGAAAATAACAGATCATGGGTCCCAGAGAGAGGAAGGGGCTGAAGAGAGATAAAGAGGGCTGATTTATAGAATACAATTTCCCATTATAGATTATAAATGTCCAGGTTTTACTTGTATATTGATCCAGGCGGGGGTAAAGAAGGTCAGAACAGGGGTCCAAAGGCAAGAGAGAGAGAGTGACGGTTCAGCCTTTGCACTTGCTTTTTAAGCCATTAATTATTCCACCCCTTTGTTAATGGCACGGGAGGAGTCCCAGCTGTTTGCTATTTTGATTGATTACCCCACCCATCAATTCCCTGGGAGGGCCCAATGATAAGGCCCCTGGAGAATATCCGAGTTTCTCCTGGCTTCTGGAAGAAATATCTTTCCAATTGGGATTTCTCGGGTCTTCCAGCAGCCATCTTGAGGGTATCGATGTCCACATGGGCTTCTTGCCCGGTTCCAGATCTGTCTATTGCTTCTCTATCTAGCTTGCTTTCAGTTTTGTTTTAAAAGTTGCATTATGAACATATTAAATGTGAGTATTTCATGAAAAGAAAGCTTTTAATTACCTATGTAATAACAATGGACACATTTTTCTGTGTTCATTCACTGAACTAAACATGTACTTCAGGCTAGAAGTATTTTATTAGTGATGATATATATTTGGGATATTAAAGGAAAAGGGCGAATTTAGGCAAAAAGTTAACTTTTTCCCATTGTAATTTTCATTGTCTGATTACAGTAAACTGGCCACTTTTTCAGAGGTGATTTTTATATTGGCTTTTAAAACGGAGAGCAGATGTCAACAAAGACTTCAATTTCAATAATATATAGAAAAGTATTGTTTAATTCATCAAAGTATATTTTTACTTACTTCATTAGCAATTTATATTTTTAGCTTTTGAGCAGGACTTATCAAGTCAAAAGAAAATGGATTACATGAAATTTTGCTAAAACAGTACCTTAAAAGATAATGTATTAGGGTCAGGTCAGGGAATAAAAAACTCACCAGTAATTTGGACAGAGAAAATTTAATAAAAGAATTGTTAACGAGCTAAATGGTGGTTAACTACTAAAAGGAGTAGAAAAGAATGCTAAGAGCTGCCAATACTTGACCTGAGGAAACAGAGCATAAGCTGCCTACCTCAGTTTAAAGACCTTGCTGGAGGCCACTTGCCATGGTTACCTTGAGAGCTACTGCCGTTGTGTTAAAAGTTGGCAGGATCCACTCACTGCATGCTGATCCACTCACTGCTACATGGAGAACAAAAACAAGGGAAATAAAAGTCCCTTTGTTCAACTCCATCCTTGCTAATTCCCTCTAACACTATCAATTGGCAGTCTAATTTTGAGCTGGCTGGCAAAGGACAAGTGTAGTAAGAGTCCAACTCCAATATAACAAAGTAAGGCAAAGAAGAGTGGGTTTGGAGCTGAGGTAATAAATTAATAACTGGTACTCTATACTTTTTTGACTACTCAGCATCCATAGATAACCTTCTACAGAATTGGAGCTTCCATAGAACAACAATTCTATGTTTCCACCTAATAAGATGCCCTTATACTTTGTATAAGTGAAAAAACTCACACTTTCACCCCAAATGAAGAAAGACATGTCTCAAAGGTTACTGTATCCATTGCTGGGTTATAGTAACTACTCCTCATAGTCATAGTCCTGATGAATATTTTGCTCTCTAAAGACAAAATTGTAAAGTTAACCTTTGAAAAATAATGAGGGAAAAGAGAAGGAGAAAATAGTTAACATATAAAAATAAATAAATATACCTAAAAAGCAAGGAAAGAATTTGCCAAGTTACCACATTTCTTATTTCAGAAATTGTTCATAAAGCCATATTTGATATTCATGACTGCTTTTCTTCTATCTCTTCCACTATCCATTCCATATATTCTTTACCCTTAGCCAAAACTACAGCTGGTTAGAGTTCTTCACAGGTGAGGTGACCCAAACCAAAGGGTTGGAATCCTCAGTGATCCTGTCTTTATTTGATAACTACAGTTTTCCTTTAACTTTTACTAAATGTCAGTACTAGGTGGAGCCATAGAGAATCCTTTGATTCCCAGACATATGCTTCCTTTTTCTCATTGTGTAGCAGCAACCCAATTTCCCCATGGTTATTTAGTTCAATCACTTTAGCCATTAGATAATTATCCTTTTTCTGTTGTTGCTTCAGTGGTAGAAGAAGCCCCAAATGGCCAGGTGGAAACCTCAACTTTAAATTCAGTGGATCCATTTTTGTGTCCCTAGTAAAAGGATTCCTGCAAACCAGCAGTGCTCAAAGTTGTGAGGACAGGAGCTAAAATTATGGAGTGTTTTATTAGGTATAATAGTGGGAAGAACCACCCTCACATATTTCTTGGTTTCCAGACTGTGTATTCTGGCACTGGGGTAAAAACATCACATAATATCTGTAAGGCAAATAGAGTGTGGTCTCGCAACTAGAGCTATAAATAGATCTTCAATAAACCAATCTTGATACTTCCTGATTATCAGATACAGTTGACATAATATCAGTGTGAAGTTTTATAGAATGTGAGGATAATCAGTATCTCAGGAGACTATATTGTAACAGAGAACAAAAAAGATGACAGCCCTGAGACAAGACTGTGAAAGTATAATGTCAGGCCCATCAGGAAGAGCAAACAGCTTCTGGTGTTCCTTGCAAATATATATGCAGGGGGAAAAAAAAAATTAGCCAGGTCAATAGCTGTGTACACAAGTGTGAGGAGTTATGTTAGTTTTCTCCAGTGAAGACAATATAACTGGGACAACATCTATAAGTGGGAGTCACCACCTAATTAAGGTTATAATAGTCTACATTCTCCAAGACTCACCTGATTTCTATGTAGGACAAACAGTTGAATTAAGTGGAATATGCTTAATATCATCATCCTTGCATCTTTCAAGGCTTTATTGGTGGTCTTAATTTCTGTAATTTCCCCATAGATATGATATTGACTTATCTCTTGGAGGAAGAGGAAGTTTCAGGGGCATCATTTTAGACCTTCCTATAATATTGGTCCTTGCTCTATAGTCAAAGAGCCAATGTGGGGATTCTATCAATTGTCAAGTATAACTATTCCGATTATATATTAAGGAACTGGTGATATAACCACAGGGTGGGTCTGTGGACCAGCCAGAATATTGAGACTCTAACATGGATTCATCTCCTATCCATCTCTTTGCCATCATAAATCCCCATTTTGACTGATGGACTAGAGTGACATTTTGGGTCTTCAGAAATTAGTTTCATTTCAGAGCCAGTCTTCTGTAATCCTTGAAAATCTATACACAGTCACCATATTAAATGGTCCTAGGTCCCTTTGGGAAAGGTTTGTAGAAAATATATGTAATATATATTGTAGCTGTGTTTCAGATCCTTCCTCAAGGAGACTCAAACTTCCCTTCAAACAAGGGACTCTGTGAACTGGCTTAGGTCAGGAAACTGGATGAGAAGAGATGACTCTCCATTGTGGCAACTTAAGTCAGATTTTTGGCCACAAAAACCCAGAGGGTTTTAATTTTTTTCTGTTTATAAATCAAGCCATATTCTAGTAGGTTGTCCACATATTTCATTTCTAGGGACATGCTGATCAATTAGATACCACCAAGGTCCCTGTGGGCCAAAATATTGTGCCCAGAACTAAGTTTCTATAGACCATTTTGTTTAAAGTGTCTATTGTCTTTGACAGTTAAGTGCTGCCATTTGGTCTCTGCTACTTTGGGATCTCAACAGCTGCAATATAACCAGGAAATCCATCTCAATGGCAGTGTACCAAATGTCATATCTGGCCTAGAAATGAGAGCAAACACAGAGATTTTTAAAAATGCTTGTGCTCTCCTCTCTAATATAGTTCTCAATACCTCAGTGAAGGGAATGTCTTCTGGGCCTTTTTGCAGAGTGTCTTGGGCTATGGGTATGTTATATGTGATAAATTAATTATAACATTCTTAACTTCCTAAGTCTTTTGTTTCTTCTTCTAACATCAAGTCAGCTGGCAAAGAAGAAATTTAGTTTTCAGTCCAGATTCTGTATCACAAAGTATGGAATAGATAGCTGTGTTTGGTTCTGACAGGCAATAAATTAAGACTTGAGACAAACCTATAATTGGTACAAATAACTGGCTTGAAATTTAAGGGGATAAATCCAGTTTTAACTGAAAAAAAATCATAGATTGCACTGTGATTCATATAAAGAGCTTTAACATTCATGTAGAAAGGAATAAAGAAATTCATGAATTAACTACTCAGTTTTATAATCATTTTCCTTATATGTTAAAGCTATACCCTTAAAATAGTGATTTCTATAGATCACCAATTTATGGAATTTCAGAGATGGGAAATTTTTTATTTAAATTTTCTAGCCCATCTTGTTATATTTGGCATGTCTGGATTACAGAGTGTTGATAGTAGTCCCCTAGCTTCAAGCAAAAATCCTTTGTTTTGCGGTGATATGCTCACGTGGGAGTAGAATCAGGACCTAGTAAGAGGCTAATTAGGTCAAGTCAGGTTTTAATAATATTTAACCACAAACTTGCTGTTTTTTATTTGGTAAATATATTGAATCCTTTGGTTCATAGCTTCCTTATTTGTGAAATGAATGTTTTGAGGTCTAGTACCTTTATGACTCCACGCCTATGAAAGTAGTTCATGGGATATCCTCACTTTACATTGGGATTAGAAGAGATAGCTATGAAAACAATAAGAGTCTGTTGCCTGTTTTACTATTCCATCGAGGAGGAGAAAAATGTTATTTTTAAAATGATATTCATCATCAGCTTTTAATTCTAAGTGTATATAGATGCACCAGTATTATGCTTCTGGATCAGGTTATTGTGTGTTGAGGTTTTCAACTGCCATTTTAAAATGTATGAAAAATGTTACTATAACAGAATTAAGGAGTATTTAGCTCACTAAAAGAAATAGCAAAAATAGAAATAGCAAAACATTAAATTTCCTTTTGTTGGGTTAGCTCTTAACTGTAGCACTTATGAGTTTCCAAGTTTTCAAACTTAAGTATTTTCCACAGCCATACTCATGATGCTGTATTTTATCTTTAAGTGCTACCCATTAGGTTTATTTTAGAATGATCTTAACACCCTAGCAAGCAGTGAACTTCTCATCTTTACAACTCAGAAATGCAGAAAAATTTGGTGATCGTGAGGGGTGGGTGATGAGAAATAGGAAAAGGATACAGGAAAACAAGAATCTGAATTTAATGCTCAAATATCAACATGAAACATTTCAGTGGTCAGAAATGAGTTTGACATTTGTGGAGATCAAAATGCACAACATACTCTAGTGACTGGAGCACAGGGTATTTAATTCACTATATTAAATTCCTTAGTTATTTCAGAATAGAAGGAGACTATTTCCAACTCTACTAGAGATGTATTGCTCAAAGATGAAGTACCTAAAAAGGGTGAATTTGTCTCTTTATTAAAAAAGAAACAGATGTCTGGGATCACTGAGGGATAAATAATCACATCTTTTGATCCAGAACTTCAATTTTGATTATGTTATTTTTGACCATTTTTATGTAAAGTAGAAATATTTAATTTAATGATGAAAATATAATGCATGAAAACTAGATTCTGGTGACTTTAGGGCAGGGGTTTTTAACAAGGGGTCCATGGGCTTGAATTAAAATTAAAAAAACATTATTCTTGTGGGGATGTGTTGGTGTGGGTGTGATAAATTTATTAAATAATACACAGTATAGTGTGGCCTTAGTAAGGGGTCCGTGGTCTCCACCTGACTGGCAAAGGCGTCTGTGAAAAAAAAAGGTTAAGAACCCCTGCTTTGGGGGTATAATATTTTCAGCCACAATTGTATCTCAACAAGATAGCGGGAGGCACACTTATTTCATTTATTAATTTAATTGTGATTTCTGATGTCTAATCATCTTTTTTTTTTTTCTTTAAAAATTCTGGTATCTGGGGTAGATATGTGTGCATGTGTAACAAAGAGGAGAAAGAAAAATCCAGTTTTTAAAGTGTTCATGATCTATGTAGACAGTTTCTTTTTTATAATTCAAGAACATTAATAACATACTTTATAAAAAGTACATTCAAATGTGTCCAATAATGAAAATGTCAATTAGGGATTATATCATGAAATTGTTCATTAAATTGAGGAAATGAGAAGGTTGGATCATTCTTCCAACTTATGTTAAGCTTGACAGAATGGATACCATGTGTAAATTGTCTTTCTGCATTCAATTTGAGGTGCATTCAGGAGCTGTTTTGCTGGACAGCCCTTGGAGACACACTACGGAAGAATTCTGGTTCCATTTTGAGTCTGAAATTGTAGAACTCTTGAGAAAATAAAGGGGTGAAAACATGATGTAGAATTTCTCATTTTCAATATTTCTTATTTAAAGTATCCCTTATTCTTAGTGATGTACATTAAAACATATCATACCCACATTTATTCTGCTTATCATTTTTTTTCTCTACTCAGCGAAAAGAATTTCACAGAAATGGAATGTTATAATAGACTCGAGATATACAGCAGTGCCAATGATACCTGTATACCAAATAAGAAAGGGCTTATCACTGGCAAAATGACTTAGTGTATATAAAACCCAAATGTATCTTATTTCTACCCTGCCTTCAGAGTACTTTTCACATTTTATTGTTACTTTTTAAGTTTTTGCTATGACATTGTAAGCTAAGTGAGGGCATTATTTATGTACACGTTATATCACACCGTTTTTGTAGTATATGTAGTATAATGTCTGGCCCATGGTAAATGGTTAATAAGTATTTATTAATATGTGAATGAGTGGATGAATGAGTGAATCATATTGTAATCTCAGTTGCTAAAAATTTACTGTTAAATGCAGGGCAAAAATTTCATGTAAGAGAAACTAAAGCCTATGGTGGGAATAATCAAACGACCCATTTCCAACCAGGATCAATGGTTAAACCAATAATATTAAACATACTGGAATTTTTTAAAAGTTTAGTCATTCAATCATTCTTTGAAAAGCATTTATTAAAAACCTATTAGGCACTAGTTATTGGGCTAAGCTCTAGGGCAGTAATTCCTAATAGGAGCAGTACCAACTCCCTTTCCCACTCACAACGTCTGGTGGTACTTTTGCAATTTATGGAATTTTTTTGGTTGTCATAATCATGATATTTAGTAGTCAGGAACCAAGAATTCTAAATAGCTTTAGGACATCCCTTCACAATGAAGAATTGTTCCTGGTTCCAAAGGATTTTGAAGTATTTTTCCAGACATTCATATAACATATTTAATTCAGTATAAGATGCCATTGATTTTAAGATGCTCCACTATTTTATAAACAAGTGAAAAGGAAGAAAGGCTGCAAATTAAACTATGACACAATGCTTAAACTATAGTTCTGCCTAACAAATGGATCAATCACAACAGTTTTTGTTCCTTTGAAATTTTTTTCCCACCTGCTTGGAGGGATTTACAAATTCTCCTGCCTTTTGTTGCACTGAGTGGCATGTGATAGGCAACCCTGGCACATGTCTCTGTAAGAAAATGTAAAACAACTTCATCTATTTATGGTGTCTTACTTTTTAAAGAAAGGAATGTGCTCTAGGTGTGATAAAACAATTATATGTTCCTTTGAAAAAGAAATATTAAATGATAACCATTCTTTCCATGATGAATATTAGTTAATTTTAAAATGATGCCCACTGCTCTTTTTCCATGCTGTGAATAACAGTTTGTTTCAATGCTGAATCATAGTGTAATTTTTAAATGACATTTTGAATAGCAGTCAAACTCAACTTTGTAGCAACCACAATTCAGATAACTCAATTGAAGTGGTGACAGTGTGAACAGCTGATCAAGTTTGGTTATCTTGACTGCCACCTGGCTGAAAGAAACTATAAGAATTCATTAACTTTAAGATGAATCCTAATTTTGAAGATGTTAAATTATAGGGCAAAAATGTTTCTAAAGACAATAGATGAAAGATTTGTTTTTGTAGTTATCTGAGTCCAGAACCTAGCTTCATTTTTTCGTGTATGATGGATGATTTTTTTCAAGAATGCAAATTCTTTATAAATCACAATAAAATCCTGCTTTTCTGTGCTCAGAATGTACAAATAGTTGCCCATCATTTTTGAAAGGCAAGTCATTAATGGAATAAGTATTTGTGGTATTTGAGTCGCTTAAACCATGCACCTGTAATTGTCTTCGTAGTGTCAGTTACCTTTAGCAGTTTGTCAACTCCTTGACCCGAATAATCTGAATTCATATCTCTACATTCTGTCTCCAAATGCCTCCACTGAAAGTCATAAACTGGTTGTAAATCTTTCTCCTGGTGGGGATTCCCATACAGTTCAAAAAAATTTCTGTGATCCATTAGAATATCATATTGTTACTCCCTTGGAAGATAATTCTTTAGCAAGAGTGAATCCCTTGATAAATCATAAGCACTCTTCCAAAACAGCCTTCCAGAGTACACGTTAGGTCATGAGCAATAGAAACTCCACTCTCAGGTTGTATGGTGCTTGCACGCTGAACAGGGTACCGGTGCCTCCTTCCTGAAGCCACAGTGGAGGATGTACTCGATCTGCCCTGGGTCATGTAGCTAGCCCTGTGGATGCAGCTCCAGCTCTGGGTCCCAGCAGGTGGGTGCCCCAAGTTCATGCTCTGTTCTGACCCAGAGGGTGGCAATTCAGAGTCAGCAGTGGGCAAGGTGCAGCATGGCCGGGCGACTCAACCTATTGTAGTTTAAATATTGTAGTTTAAATGCCAGCTGGGTAAAATAAATATGTAGGTGACATTAACTATGCATTTCATTTCAAGATAGTAAAGAGACTAAATATAGTTACAAATAGGAAGACTTGGTCAAATAATATTGAGAACAACTGAACAGAGATAATTATTCCTGCTCTCGAGTAGCACATAGTCCCACTGAAGAGATGGAAATAAAAAATTTCAGAAAAATGGAAAAAGTACTGGGGTAGGGGTAAGCACATGGCTCCATAAAAGCAACAAGAGAGCATGTAATACAGGGAAGGCTAGGCAGGACTTCCTGGAGGAGGGCAGTTTTGAGCTGAGGCCTAAAGAAAGAATTGGAGTTATCTAGGGGAGTTGAGACAATTCCAGATAGATGAACAAAGTTGTGGAAGCGTGAGACACCATAGCACGTTTGAAGATCTACAAATGATTCAGGAATTTGGATCAAAAAGAACAGCAGTGAAAGTCAAGTCTGGGCTTCCCTTTGATTGCCTTCCCATTGCCGTCAGGCATTTATTGCCTCTCCTTCCTGAGAACCATTAAAATGGAATAAAACATAAGTATAAATCCACAGAGTAAAAGAGAATGAGAAAGGGCACATTAGTGGATGAAAGTTTGTTATGTTTTATGATTTTAGCAAGTTATAGGAGCAGGGATGATACTTCAAATATTTAAAAATAGATATGGCAAGGGTCCAAGCAAGCAAAAAGAGCTGCCAGCTGTAGTGCTGGAGCAGTTTCCCAGGGTCCTATGCTGAGCCAGTTGGATGCTGCACAGTCTTTGTTGCCCCACCTTTTTTATCTCTCTCTCTCGGTGTACTCTCCACCTAAACCTTAGGGCTGAGAGGGCTCCCTTGCTTTTTGATTTCTTGTTTGGTTCAGCTTATGGGAGGCACCAGGAGGTATGAGAGTATTTATTCCACAGGTACCTATAGTTATATCTCTATTTAGTTGTGGTAACCATTCCCTTTCTCTGCCTATATTGATGCCCTGAGGTCCTGCACTATCACTTGTTTCTCTTAACCCTGCCTACACCTTTGTAAATGGTTGCTTCATTAAACTCTTCAATGATTCCATTTTCAAAGTGCCATCTGTTTCCTCTGAAGACGTGTGTGTCTGTGCATGTGTGTGCACATGCATGTGAGAGTGGAGGGTAGGTAGGAGTGGAACTTCCTAGGGAGAGGATGAGGGGTCAAGAAGATAAACAAGAGGTTTGAGATGATGACTAATAACCAAAAAGTATAAGGGTATTCTGATTTTTCAAAACCTGACATGGCAAAAGTAGTAAATGCCAGCTGGGTAAAATAAAGTTTACATACTTAGCAGAGTAGAGACCAATACACGAGAGAAGGGGGCTTATTTGTCTCCTTAAATGCAGAAAGGGCCAGTACTCAGGAGTGTTATATATATTAGAGTGTAGAAAGGAAAGCCCAAAACTGAAAATTGTGCAAAGGAATTGATAGACATCTATATAAGGAACTGAAACCTCAACTCCTATTTCCAGCCCTGTGTACATTGAAGCAAAGCAGATGTGTAGCCCTCAGGCAAGTGTAAGTTATTTGTCTATAGAAATTGAACAGTAAACACTTGGGATTTAGGACAATGCAGAGTTATTAACTGAAAAGCTTCAGTCAAGGATGGTTGATCTCTGTGCCCTTGAACCTACCCAGCCTACACTACATGTATCTCCAGGAAGGAAACTGAAGAACTCTTCTCTGGAGACCAGAATGGCACCGGGGAAAATTCTTTCACATGTTAATAGTTAGGAGTCCACCAGGGAAAATATGGTTTCTACCCAGTCATCCCAAAGTGAAATATGCCAGTTGACACATCTTATACACAGAGAATTGCCAATCAAATATTTAAGCTTCATCTTTAACAGTTATTAATAATCAAAGATTTCTAAAATAAGAGCAAAGCCTCCTAACTGAATGACAGGCAAAATAGACATACAGAAAAAGTACCCAGAGGAAACAGAAACAATGCTTAAATCAGAACTAACTGCCCAATCAAAATTCCGTGGTTCTAAATAATATTTTAAGATTAGTGAGGACATTTAGTAGCTCTTTAGGAAAAAAACCTACTATTTTAAACATCAGTGAGTAATTACGAGTCTTCATAAATTAAAAAATATGGTAGCCAAAATACAAAAATTGAAACATAAAGTCAAGGAAATTTCTCAGCAAATTCAACAAAAACAGAGGTGGAAAACATTAGAAAAACAAAGATAGAAAATAAATATTGGACATTCCACATCTGATTAACAAGAGTTATAGAGAAATAAAGAAAGAAAGAAGAGTGAAGATGGAAGAAAGTAACAGGTAAAACACAAGGACATTTTTAAATTGAAGGATGTGAATATTCTGATTTAGATGGCTAACCAAGTCACTAGGGCCAAAAATGAAAATACCCCATACTGGGGCATGTTACAATGAAATTGCAGAACACACATATAAAGAAAATTCCAGTATACATATATAAATATCTCCAGAGTAGAGAGGAAATAGATATGCAAAGGCTGAGAATCAGAATGACATCAGACTTCTCAAAAATAAGCTTGCAATCAAAGAGACAATAGAGGGTTTTCCAAATTTTGAAGGAATGCCTAT
>JAKSZT010053791.1:11845358-11949722 GCA_026826555.1 Tolypeutes matacus
CCGCTGTCTGTGTCCACTTGCTGGGTGATTTTCTGTGTTTGTTTCCTGCCTTCTCTTCTCATCCTTCTCTTCTCCTCCAGTGTTCCCCGGGATTCAATCCATTGAGACCTTCAATGTGGGAGAGGCACTCTGCCACCTACACCACCACAGTTCCTGGTTTCCCACACGTCTCACCTTGGCTCTCTCCTGTGTCTCTCCCTTGCTGCATCATCATCGTGCTGCATGGCCCGGCGGGGCCTGGCTCGCCCGCTCATGTGCGCTGGCTGGTGGCTCGTCTGCACGCCTTCTATTTTTATTTTACCAGGAGGTCCCAGGGAGTGAGCCTGGGTCCCTCCATATGGCAGACGGATGCCCAACCACTTGACCCACATCTGCCTCCCCAGCGTGTCCTTCTTGGTGCTTCATAGCAAGTGGCAGAAGATTCAGTTTGCCCTATTACTGATAATTTTAATTTTTATTACTCTGAATTTCTACTCTGTAAAGTTACTCTTTTTCTCTTTGTAATAATACATTTAATTTGTGGGGGCAGTCATTGGTGATTCTTTCCTGAATCAATTACTGCTATGATGTTACAAAATTGTAATTTTACTCTTTCTTTCTATATCTATTAATTGGCATTCTACCACAAGGAAAGCTTTTCTTTCTCCCCATTATTTATTCATTTGTTTATTCGTATCATTTTGGAATAATGGATTCTTATTTTATTCAATAAGTTGTAATTTGTTACTATCATTATTTTGATGCCTAAATTGTTGCCTATGTTTTTAAATTAAAAAAAAAAAATGGTATTGACCAGCTCTTTCATCCATTTTAGTCACAAACAATGGCTTTGATAACTTTTGGCTGCTTTAAAAAATACATTCTCATAGCATGGAATTAACTGTATTGAATATATGTAAAATCAATCATGATTAACCTTAATTATTTTGAATAGTAGTTGCTTTGTTGTAAATAATGTACAACTTCTTAAGCAATCAACTAATCTTTTTTTATTTTAAAGAAAGGGTTCTTCAGGGAAAAAGAACTGACAAGTGAGATACATACATACATACATATATATATATATATAATGTAAATATTATGAGATTTATTGTAGGAAATGGCTCACAGGTCACTGTGGGTATTGGCAAGTACTAATTCTGTAGGGTAGTCTGCAAACTATGAACTCCCATGAAGGTTTTGAATTTCCCTGGAGAAGCTGACTGGCTGAAGTAGAGATAGAAATTCTTTTTTCCAACTGCTGAAATCATCAGTTCCCTTTAAGGCCTTCAATTGATTGGATGAGACTTCTCTCATTGCTGAAGGCAATCTCCTTTTTTACTGTAGATGTAATCAGCTGCAGATGCAATCAATTGACTGGTGTTTATATTCACACAGTAACAATCAGGCCAGTGCTTGCCTGGCCAAATAACGGCACCATAACCTAGCCAAGTTGATACATGGATTTAACCTTTACAGTTACCTGTAGCATAAAGTTCATTAGCATTGGTAGGACAATTCTCTTTCTTAGATTTTAGATTCCTGTGCATTCACATTAGTCACACTTTCTGTAGGTTTCTCCATTCTCTCTGTTCAGGCACCCTCTTGATCCCAAGGCAGAAAAAGCCTGAAGGATTTGGAATGGGTTAAAATATATTTATTAAATAGACATTCCTAGTTATTTAATTATCGATGCCTTTCATCTTTTTTATTTAATGCAGTCGTGATTATTCACTTGGGATCTTCATGAATCTGTTTTGTTTGGACTAGTGTCTTATCCATCTCTCTTTGAAAATGCACATTTTAATATATGCTCCAGAGTTAACTGTGGGTATAAACTTGATCCTCTAGACTGTCCTTGCTTTTTATATTTTCATTGAACTAGGTGGCATGGAAATGTTTTATTGATATTGCATCCAGAAGACTGTATGTGCAATTGTTCAGAGGCTGAAGGATAAGAAGTTAATAATTGTGAAACTTTCTACAGAAAAATTACCTAGAGGAAAGTTTGAGTTTGGACTGACTTCAAGTTTAGAGGATAAAATTTATAGAAAACTTATATGAAGTCCCTTTTTCTTCGATTGGGCCTCTTATTGGACTTAGGAAAAGATGTGGGAGTTTTGGGGGTAGAGAATGGAGTCTACTTGGTGAGACACATTGAAATAAGACTAAGCTACGTATTTATGTGGTTATTCTGGGCTTGTGCTCGTTTTGTCCCTAGTCCAAATAAAGCATTCTGTGGCTTGGGGAAGTATTTTCTCCCAGATACACTGAGTCCTTATTTAGTTCTGTAATATTTTTAGAAGACAGCTTTGACTGTCCTTTAGAGGAAGTTTTACTTGAGTATGAAAGCTTTTATTGGGATGGGTCACTATGTAGAACTATATCATAAATATGATCTAAAATAGCACCTCGTCTTAATAATATTTGGAAACTTCTAGTGGAAAAGAGGGTTTTTGTTTGTTTATTTTTAGTTTTAGGGAATGCTATTGGTTTGGCAATGGCTTCAATCAAATTATCTGAAACATTATTGCTGGAAACAGAGAGCTCTATAGTAGGTTCACATTTATTTGCCAGCATGGCTAATACAAAAGGTTAAATATCTCTATTCTATCTAGAGTAGAATATAGAAAATGAGTTCAGATAACCTCCATCTATCTCCAGATGCTAGGCTTCCACTATTCCCCCACCAATAAATATAACCTAAAAAATAAGTCAAATTGCAGTTATTGAAAGCTGCCTCTATGGTGTGTAGATCCATAATGGCTTTGCTATTTTGCCTTGTAAAGCTGGCCATGGCTCAGTGATTACACATCAGCTTTGCAGTGTAGACCTTCAATATGAATATGATGAGCCCTACCCAAATGCAACAGTGTATTGTTCACACTCATTTTATTGAAAGGGCCATTGCCTGTTATTATTGCTGTCATCCTTTTTCCTTTAGAAGAATATAAGTATCTACTCACAATAGGTAAGTAAATAGTATTCAAGCACCAGGCAAAAGGGGGCTGTTTATGTTATCGACAGAGTCCAGTATTTCCTTACTTTTATAACCAATTGAGGACTAGTTTTCAGGTAGAAGCAAATGATCACTGATGATAATGTCTGCTAAACACTTGGAAAATGCTAAATGCAGTATGACACATAGGAAAGCCATGTTTCCTGTCCTCTAACAGTTCATAAAATAGTCATATATTTATCTTTTTGGTATGCTTACACACTGGGGCCATAGGAGAGAGGCAATTAAACTTTGAATGAAAAAAAAACCAAAACAATACCTTACTTAGTTATTTTTAACTAAACCAGCTTTTTGTAAGCAGATGATATTTGAGAATGTTTTGGGGTGGGCACAATTGATTACAAACATGCCCAAGGGAACTCTTTGGGTGATGGAAATATCCTATCTATTTCTGGTGATGTTGGCTACATGACTAACTATATTAAACAAAGCACATTAAACTACATAATTAAAATGGATGCATTTTAATATATTTAAATTATACCTTGCCCCTAATATATAAATTATTGTAGAAATTAATATAAGTTTTAACTAGTTGATAGAATATTGTTCAAAGGATATGAACAATCAATTTACAGAAAAGAAAATACAAATGGCTCTTAAAAAGGATATAATGACACTAGGCTCTTCTCAAAATAAGGGAAATGCAAATTAAAAATACTCTTTTTCACCTCTCAGGTTGGGAAAAATGATTCATAAAAAAATTTTGTAGAAAAACAGGTACTCTCATATTTAGCTGGGTGAACTTTAAATTGGTACCATTCTAAAATTACAAATGCAAATGCTTTTTGATCCAGCAATTCCATATTTGAGAAATAACATATGTACAAGCTTATTGTAACATTGTTAATAATTGTGGATGATTGTTCAAATGTCCAAAAATAGGAAACTGGCTAACTGAATTATAGTATATCTATTCACTGGAATAATGTGCAGCTGTAAAAAATGAGAAAATATCTATATATATATTGGCATGGATAGTTCTTGATATTTTGTTAAGTGAAAAGGCAACATACACTTTTCAGAAAGATAAGTAGACTATTCTTCTTGCTAGTACAATTAAAATTGCTGAACATAACACACACACACACACACACATATACACACACAAGACTCTGAGAAGTAGAGAGAAGAAGGCAGACCAGCTAGGAAACGTACAACTCAAGGAACAATACAGCAGTGAGTTTCCTGAGTTTTCTTTTTGCCTCATGTTTCTTTTACTTGGAGCTGGAGAAGTTGGCAATCCAGAAATGCCAATGGGCACAGACAAAAACAAAACAACAAAAGCCTGCACTTTATAGCCAATGGACCAGGAAAGGAGAGACAGGCTAGCAAGACAGAGAACTTTTAGACAATAACTATTCTACTTCAGCCAAACATAGCAGAAAAAACTGTAACCCCAAGCTCCAACCATACTAGCAAAGACCTTGTGGAGAGGCTAGAGTTCTTTCCTGACACTCTGCTGGGGTGGTGTAGAGAATGCCAAGTAGTATCCAGGACATCCATCTATGCTGGGGTAAACTGGATTCATCAAAAAATTAAAAATTTGCTCTGCAAAGGACCTGTAAGAGGATGAAGAGACAAGATGCAGACCAGAAGGAAATATTTGTAAAGCAAATATCCAACTGTTTTAGTCTGTTAAAAATTTCTGGAAACAATATATCAGAAATGGGTTGGCTTTTACAATGAGGGTTTATTAACTTACAAGCTTACAGTTCTGAGGCTGTGAAAATGTCCAAATCAAGTCTCCATCAGGTGATGCAAGATGAGTTGCTGAAGATCCTAGACTCTTATCACATGGCAGGGCACAACGATGGCATCTGCTATCTCTCCCTTCTCCTCTGGGACTAGTTGCTTCCAGCTTCTGACTTCCTCCAACTTTCTCTTTGCTCTTAGGGCTTTCTCTCTCCTGGGTTCCATTGATTTCAGCTTCTTGCTCTCATGGCTTTCTCTCTCAGCTTCTTTGGGTCCCTCTCTGAGCTCCTTTGTTTTCCTTTCCACATTTATATTTATAAAGGACTCCAGTAAGAGGATTAAGACCCAACCAGGGTCATGCCTTACTGAAGTAATATAATCAATAGAGCTTTAACTGAAGTAATCTAATCAAAAGGTCCCATCTAAATAGGTTCACAACCACAGGAATGGATTAGCTCTAAGGTCATGATCTTTTCTGGGTCCGTAAAAGCCTCAAACTACCACAAAGGACTAATAACTAGAGTATATAAAGAACTGTTAAAACATAACCAAAAACAACAAGAAACAATCCAAATAGAAAATGGGCAAAAGACATGAAAAAATTCCACTGAAGAGAAAATACAGACGGTAAATAAACACATGAAAAGATCATTAGCCATTAGGGAAATGCAATTAAAACTAGATCATTATACACCTATCAGAATGACTAAAATAAAAAATGATGAGAACACCAAATGCTGGTGAGGATGTGGAGAAAATGGATCACTCATACATTGCTGGTAGGAATGTTAAATGGTAGAGCAACTATAGCCACTTTGGAAAACAATTTGGCATTTTCTCATAAAACTAAACATGCAACTGCTATATGTCCCAGTAATTGTACCCTTGGGGACATTTATTTACCCAAGAGAAATGAAAATTTATGTTCATACAAAAATTGTCATGAATATTTATAGCAGATTTATATATAATAGCCCAAAACTAGAAACAACCCAAGTGCCCCTCAACAGGTGAAAGTTTAAACAAACTGTAGTATATCTGACCCCTGGACTCAGCAATAAAAAGGAATAGGCTATTGATATATGCAACAACATGAATGAATCTCTGGAGATTTTTGTGTGAAAAAGTCAGTCTCAAAAGATTAATACTGCATTATTCCACTTATATAACATTTTCAAAATAACAAAATTATGGAATGGAGAACAGAGTACTGGTTGCCGGGGTGGGGGGGTGAGGGGTGGGGGGTGGGAAGTAAGTGGGTGTGGCTAAAGGGTGCTTGGGATCTATCTGTATTATTTCTTACAACTGCGTGTCAATTTACATTTGTGTCAAAATGAAAAGTTTAATTTAAAAAGTCAAGGCACAGTAGTACTATTCTGTACCTTGCAGTATGTTTTATGTGTGTTTTTGTTTTAGATTGTAATCTATGATGGGCCAAGTTTAGGTGTTCTTTTGACACGGATCTGCTCAGTTCCCTATGCAATTGGGTTATTTAATATTTTGTTTTATGCTTGCTGAGAGGTTTGTAAATGTGAGTTAGAAATTTTTGCCAAGAGGTAAGCTACTTGGATGAAATTTCTGAAAGAGGAGATGGATTAAACAAGATTAGAAGTTGAGTGGAAAATATAGGACATAGTAAGAAATATGAGAAATAAACCTACTTGTGATTTCTTATTCTCCAAATTTAATTACTTTTTTCCATGCTCATTTTTAAAATTTGATACTAACTCATAATTTTGAAAACTCTCTCTCCCATCACCTCTGGTTGCTAGATTACCAAACCTACTAGCTCTTGGATCAATAGACATTTGTTCTTGTCTACCTCGTCGACTCTTAATCTCTGTTACTGTGTGTGTGTGTCCATGTATGTGTGTGTGCATGTGTCTATGTTAGGTGGGGCAGGGGAGAGCAAGGAAGAAGGAGAAATGGCATACCTTACAATTTAGGCTTTGAGCTTCTATTTCTTTCTCAAATCATTCTCTATTACAAAGAGGCCACATTTGTTATATACAGGCCAGGCAATTCTGTAAGTGTTTTACATACATTAGTTAATTTAACTCCTTTAACAATGCTATAAGGAAAGGTATACTGTTATCATGCTCATTTCAAGAGAAAAATTAAGCTGAGAGATGTGAACAATTATCCCCAAATCAAGACAGAACCAAGATTCCAATACAGGTTTATCTGATCCCAAAGTCTATGCTCTTCACTGTTCTGCTCATCAGACTAAGGGATTATCACAAGAGCTTTAGTAGAACAGAGGTGGAAGATGTGATGAACCACATGTAGCATATCTCCAGAATAGTTAATGAGTGAAGAGGCAAGAATCAGGAGGGAAATACTGTGTAGCTCAGGGACTTCAGGGACCAAATGACTGTATATAAGGAAGCTCTGCTTGAGTAGACAGTTTCCCTGTTCAGCCAGGCCTCTTCAAGAGAGAATGTCTGAGCCCAAAGATCTGTTCTCAATGTTGTCTCCTTGTTGAGTGACTTTCCTTCCAAATGTCAGTTTCCTTCATTGCATTGACTAGTTGCAATGGAAATTTCTCCACAGTTTAAAAATTCCCACCTAATCCACAGTTTTTTTTGGGGGGGAAAAGAATAAAGTTCCATGGTTTGTTAAATTCTTGTATCTCACATAACATATGCTAATGACATTTAAGCCAAAAGAAACTTTTTTTTCCTAAAACTAAATGATGACTGAGGAGAATAAAGCTATTTGACAGAAACAAAATATACTGTCATTAAAAGTTTGGACAAAGTACTAGGGAAAAAGGAATAAATTATTGTTTAGTGCTGAAGGTCTTTATTAAGTTGCCTGTTAAGCTACTTTCTGGAAATAAAAGTTAATTTCTCAATCCTAACCCACACTCCCTAAGACCAGGGCTTTTAATGAATGGTTTCTATATAGAATGGGTTCTAGAAATGTAATTATTACTTTGCCATATAATGGTAATGCTTTCTTAAAAAGAGCCCTTCTAGTTGGAGATTCATGCTGAAATGTTTATGGATTAAATAATATGTCTGGGATTTGCTTCAAAAAGCTAAGAGGCAGAGGAAATAGATAGAGGTATAGATAAAAGAAGATATTGGCTGGAAGTTAATAATTGTTGGAATTAGATGATAGGTATATTGGTGTTCATTACACCTCTTGCTCTATTTTTGAATAAGCTTGAAAGTTTCCATCATCAAATGGTAAAAAAATTATATCATATAATGAATGTTCACCCATTCATTATATGAATGTATTTGTATCTTTTAGTTCTTGGGAACATCATTACTCTCCTCAAAGATAATCCAAATTTCATAGAACTCTACATTATACTTATTACTTATCTCTGTTTCCTAGGTCTTCATTTAGGAAGTAATGTTGGAAAAAAGTATTAATGACTTTTAAGGAGAAGCTCCAGGGAATCCAGCTTGATAAACCAAGTGTGGAAGAATCTCTTCCATATCCACTTGTGTTCTTAAGATAGTCCTGTTAAGCCCTTTATCAATCTAGCTAAAGGTTTGCTGATTTTATTGATCTTTCAAAGAACCAACTTTTTGGTTTTGCTGATTCTTTCTATTTTTTTAATTCTCACTTTCATTTATCTCCACTATATTTGTTATTATTTCATTTCTCCTACTCAATTTGGATTTAGTTTGTTCTTCATTTTCTTGTTCCTCCATTATTAGACCACTAATTTGGGATGTTCTTTTTTTAATGTAAGCATCGGAGATATATATTTCCCTCTTAGCACTAGCATTGCTGTATCCTAAAAGTTTTAGTATGTTGTGTTTTCATTTTCATTCACCTCAAGGTATTTCCTAATTTCCCTTGTGATTTCTTCCTTTACCCGTTGTTTGCTTTATATGGTATAATGTAATTTCTACATACTTGTGAATTTTCCATTTCTCTCTTTGTTATTGATTTCTAACCTCATTCCATTGTGGTCAGAGAAAATACATTGTATGATTTCAATATTTTAAAATTTGTTGCGATTTGTTTTGTTACCTAACATGTGCTCCATCCATGTGCACTAGAGTGAACATGTATTCTGCCGTTGTTGGTTGACATGTTCTAAATATATCTGTTAGGCCTGCTTGTTTTGTAGTATCTTTCATGTATTCTATTACCTTATTGATCTTCTGTCTAGATGTCCTATACATTTTTGAAAGTGGTGTATTCAAGTCTCCTATTTATGCAGAATCATCTGTTTCTCTTTTCATATCTTCAATATTTGCTTCATATATTTTGGGGCTCTGCTATTAGGTGCATATATATTTATAATTGTTATATCATCTTGTTTAGTTGACCACTTCATTAGCATATAGTGTCCTTTTTTTGTCCCTTGTAACAGATTTTTTACTTAAAATCTATTTTATATGATATTTGTACAGTCTCCCAAGCCCCCTATAGGTTACTATTTGCATGGAATATTTTTTCCACCCTTTCACTTACAATCAAGTTGTATCTTTGAATTTAAGGTAAATCTCTTATAAAGTGCATATAGTTGGGTCATACTATTTAATCCATTCTGTCTTTTGGCTGGAGAGTTTAATCCATTTACATTTAAAGTGACTACTGATAATGCAGTACTTTCTTTGCCCTTTTGATTTTTGTTTTTTGTAAATCTTACACTTTTTTTGTCCTTCACTTCTTCCATTAGTACCTACATTTTTCTAATATAATAAACTTTATTTTTAAAGAGGTTTTAGATTACTGAAAAGTGACATTGAAAGTATAAGGTATTCCCATATACCCCATGCCCTCCTCTCGCACATCTTCCTCTATTAATAACATCTTACAATAGTGTGGTACATTTGTTACAATTGATGAATAAATATTGAAGCATTGCTACTAATCAAGGTCTTTAGCTTGCATTGTTTTTTTTTTTTTTTAATCTTAGAGAGAAATCTCTTTATTTTGCCATCTTTTTATCATGTACATTTACACATGAATACGTGCCATTAACAGTAGTAATTGACAAAAGAGTTAGCTTGAAGATTTCAGACTAAAAGCACTAAATTGAAAATGGAAATACATAACCTGACTTATCTGTTATAAAGATTTTTTAAGTAAGATGAATATTATATTTTTATTAACTTAGATGTGATTAGGATATGTAAGTTTTTTTTTTAAATTTATTTATTTTTTATTGTGGGTAAAAATCAAAATTTTCACAATATATACCAATATTGATAAAATGATATATAAATATATATGCATATATGTGCATTTGCTTACAAAAATGTTATATATATATATATATATATTTTAAGAGGTGCTTAGATTACCCAAAATACTACACAGAACCTACCGGGATTCCCATGTTCCTCACCTCCCACACCCCCCACCACATCCCACAAAAACATCTCCCACAAGTGTGGCCCATCACCCTCAATGGACGTACACATCCTGGGGCCCTGCCATCAACCATAGATCACAGTTCACATCGTAGACCACACCCTCTCCCACACAGCTCCGAATGGTGTGTGCTGACTCAAAATGGCCCATATCCGTTGCCACAACGGCACTCAGGACAACCTCCAAATCATGAAAAAGCCCCTGTATTTCAACTGCACATCCCCTCCCTGCCCCAAAAGTGTCCAGCGGCCACCGGCTCCACCTCACTGTTATAATTTCTTCCATTGCTAGAATCACCATATGTGTACAACAGAATACCATCAAGTCCACTCTAGCCCATAACTCCTCCCCCAATACTGAGGGGACTGGGATGGTGATGTCCACTCCACCTCCAAGTGAGAGAGGGCCTACATCCATGGATATGGTGGGTGGGATGATCCTGCCTGCAGATGCAGGCCCTCTCCACTCCCTGGGATGGCCGCTGTCCATCGCTGTCTCCTCGCCAGGTGACCCGGACGAGTCCATTGAGCTGTAGGGTAGGAGTTGCAGTTCCACCGAGATTCCACGCACACCTGGCACATAGGTAGGCCAGAGGCTCCAGTCTCTGGAAGTATACCTAAAAACTCCAGCATCACATATAGGTTTGAATAGAATGGACTGATGAACCATGTGCAGGGAGGACTTATTTGAGTCCAACTCTGTCACTCTCAAGAGCACAGACTCCAAAATAGAGCCCACTGACAAGGCGTCAGTCTCTGGGGCTATCCCCCCCTATATAAGACCTGGGTGTCTCCAGAGCTCTCCGGAGCCCCTCTGTGTGGGGTGATATGCACTTTGATGTTCTATGAGCTCCTACTGAGGTGTGCATCAGCATTACCTCTGGGATGACCTCCCAACTCTCTTTGAAGTCTCTTAGCCACTTGAACTCATTTGTCTTTACCTTTTCCCCCTTTTATTCAAGGTCTTTTTCCAGTTGTGTTGCCAGTTGGCACTTGGTATTAATCCCTCATTGCCAGCGAGGCTCATCCCCGGGAGTCATGTCCCATGTTGGGGGGAAGGCAATGCACTCATATGCTGAGTTTGGCTTAGAGAGAGGACACATTTGAGCAACAAGGAGGCTCTCAGGTGGCAACCCTTAGGCACCCCACAACAGTAAGCCAAGTTTCAGTTACAAGAGCAAAGACTCATAAGGGTAGTCATCAATAAAAAGAACTCATCAGAGGGCCATCCTCTTTTGAGGGACACTGTCCCTGCACTCAGAGGACTGTTGCTGCTCCCCTGGAGAATGTGGCAGAGCTCTCCAGGCTAGGAATTCAGAATCCCTGATTTATTGTGTGATTGTCCACCCACCGTGACCATGCCCCATCCCCTGATCTTTCGAACAATTTTGTATATCTTTCATGTATATTTGGATGAACTTACTCCCATGAATCCCCCCTCCCAGACACTTCCCACCGATAATCCCCTGCAGTACCCAATGTAACCCTTCTGTGATCCAAATCTTCCATGAACATGTAGTCCATAAAATAATCAAATACACTTAAATGGAAAAAGAAACAACAATGACAAGTCCACATGCAAGAGACAAACATAAGGAAACTCAGGAAAAAAAAAAAAAAAAAACAAACAAACAAACAATCAAGCAAAAAACAAAACAAAATATAATTAGCGGGTTGGGACATCCAAAAAAATGGGGAAAAAAGCAAAAGAAATGCCTTATATATATATATATATATATTATGCATATATATATTCTTTTTTTCCTTTTATCACTGTGTTATCGGATGGCCGGTGTGCCGTGACACCTTCCCCCTCCCAATCCCCATTGTCTCTCAATTTTTCACCTAATCTTCAAAGAAGTTCCAGGTCACAGCAAAGCCACACACAAAGTACCAGGGACTCCCAGATACCAAACCACCCCCCCTTTCTTCCCCCCGCCCTATTTAAACCCCCCCCCCTTTTTTGGATGTTAGCATTGTTATAATGCATTGTGGTTTATACTTAATTCCAAAGCTCTAAAAATGCCCTATGTTCCACCTATTCCTCCTTCTCCCTCCCCTCAGAACCTCTAGTAACCACTATCTTTATATCAATGTTACATGTTCTTCCATTACTACAATATTAATAAGTTTACTCTGTCCGTGGTTGCATTCCACCCTTATGTTTGCTCATTCCTTAACTTTGCAGATTTTGGGATCATGATACCCACTCTGCCTCAGACAGAGGGGAGCTTGGATCTTACGGGACAGAGGAAAGGAGCTGTTTTGCTTGCAGTTGTAGATAATCTCTGTTTTTTTGGGACAGAGGTTGTCCATTATCATCATTTTGTTAGTTGTTCAGTTCGATTAACTGGAGAGTAGGTGTTGGCTGCAAGTCTTCTGAGATTCAGGGCTGAATTGGCATATGAACAGACTGAAGATTTAAGTCTCTGATACATATATTTAATGGGTGTAGTGTTAACTATAGGTTCAAATAAAAGGGGTAGAAGAATCAAGGGAAATTATAAATGAGTCTAACTCTGTTACATTGGGGTAATAGGTTGTCATATGACCCAAGTATTGCCCACAGATAGAGTGCTGATTTCAGGGGTTTGTGGGCCTTACCTTTAGGGTCCAGATGGCTCTAGAACCCTCAGAAGCACCTCTATTTGAGGCTTTGTTCACAGTGACAGTTAGTGAGATCTGCCTGAGACATGCATAAGTGTAACCTCTGGAATGACATCCCTAACTCATTTTGAAATCTCTTAGCTATAAAAACTCTTTTGTATTTGATGTCCCCCCTTTTGGTCAAGGTCTTTTCCCATCTCCACTGCCGGTTGGTGCTTGGTATTAATCTCTCAGTGCCTGTAAGGCTCATCCCTGGGAGTCATGTCCCACACTGAGAAGAAGGTAGTGTGTTTATTTGCTGAATTTGGCTTAGAAAGGCCACATTTGAATGACAAAGGGGTTTTCAGGAGGTAACTCTTAGGCAATAGTTATTATTAGGCTAAGTTTCAGTTTTACAAGAATATGGTTCATAATCATATGCATTAATATTGAGGGCTTGCAGGGAGGAGATGTAGCTCAAGCAGTTGAGCACCTGCTTCCCACATGGGAGGTCCTGGATTTTGCTCCCGGTGCCTCTAAAAATAAACAAATACAAAACAAACAACAAGCAAATAGATGGAAAACAAAAACAAAAACAAAAACAATTCAGGGTAGCCAATGTGGCTCAGGGGTAGAGTGCCAGCTTCCCACATACAAAGTCCTGCTCCAGCCCTGGCACTGATACCTCAAAAAAAAAAAAACAAAATTATTGAGGGTTTGGCATACTGGACTCTTTTCTTTTATTAGGCACTGGCTATGTACTCGAGAGATTCTTGCCCCTTTATTTGAAAACGTGGCAAGATTCCCCAGGATGGGAATTCAATATTTTGTTGTTTATTATGTGAGTTTCCACCCTCTGAGATAACATCCTACGACAAGATGAACTCTTACATATTCCATTGAAGCATGCCCCAGGTGAACACTTTCCCCCATGTGTCCCCACTACTGACACCCTGCACAAGTGGCCCTTCCTTGCCAAAAGAACATCCCCACAATTGTATTTTCAACCACAGACCTCCACCTCCCCAGAGTTCACTTGTTTCTCGCTCCAGCTCTCCCCAAATTCCATGAATAGCCCAACCCATCCCTCCAACACTGCTCACCCTCACACACTCCAGCTCCTTCGACCCCACTCACATCCCTGCATCACCATTACCACCATCCACTGTCAAGTCACAACCTTCCACCTTATTATAGGTTCTGTCATGATTGAGCATTAGCTTACCACTCTCTACTCCCTTTCTATCTCCTGGTAACCTATCTTCCAGGCTCTCTCTGTGATTCTGCTCAATATCCCTAGGTCATATCAGTGAAGTCATGCCAATATTTGTCCTCTAGTGACTGGAGTACTTAATTCAACATAAGATCGTCAAGATTCATGCATGTTGGTGCATGTGGCAATACTTCATTCCTTCTTACAGCTGAGTAACACTCCATTGTATGTATATACCACCTTTTGCTTATCCATTCATCCATTGATGGACACTTGGGTTGCTTCCAAATTTGGGCAATAGGGAATAATGCTGCTATGATCATACCTGATCATAAATATACAGGTAAATATACCTGTTCATGTCCCTGATTTCAATTCTTCTTTGTATATAACTAGTAGTGGGATTGCTGGATCATATGCCAATTCTGTAGTTAGCTTCCTGAGGAACTGCCAAAACATCCGCCACAATGGCTGTACTAAGCTACATTCCCACCAACAGTAGATGCATGTTCCATTCCTCCACATCCTCTCCAACACTTGTAGTTTTCTGGTTTTTAAAAAATTTATTAAGCAGTTTTATTGAGATATATTCACATACCATATGATCTATTTAAAGTGTATAATCAATGGTTTTTACTATAATCACAATGTTGTGCATTCAGCATCACAAAAAATTTTAGAATTATTTCATTCTCCAAAAAGAAAAACTCTACACCCCTTAGCATGCCTTCCCTAGCCCCACATAACCACTAATCAAATTTCATCTTTATAAATTGATTTATAGTTACATTTTATATAAAAGGAATCATACAATATATTACACAATATATTTAGTTCATAGTAACACAATCATACAGTATTTGCCCTTTTGTTTCTGGCTTGCTCCACTCAACATTATGTCCTCCAGGTTTATCGATGTTGTCATATGATTTATGACTTCATTTCTTCTTACATCTGCATAATATTCCATCATGTGAAAACACCACAGTTTGTTTATCCATTCATTGGTTGATGGACACTTGGGTTGTTTCCAGCTTTTGGCAATCATGAATATTGCTGCTATGAACATTGGTTTGCAGATTTCTCTTTGTGTCACTGCTCTTAGTTCTTCTGGGTATATTCCCAGGAGTGGTATTGCAGGATCACATGGCAAATCTACATTCAACTTCTTTAGGAACTGCCAAACAGTCCTTCACCACAGTGGCTGTACCATTCTGCATTCCCACGAATAGTAATTAAGTGTTCCTATCTCTCCACATCTTCTTCAACACTTCTAGTTCTCTGTCTTTTTAATAGTGGTCATTCTGATAGGTGTGAAATGATATTGCATTGTAGTTTGATTTGCATTTCTCTAATCATTAGTGATGTTGAACATTTTTTTTCATGTATGTGTGTGTTTTTCGTGTATGTGTGTGTTTTTTTTTTTTTTGCCATTTGTATTTCTTCTTTGAACAAATGTCTATTCAAGTCTTTTGCCCATTTTTAAATTGGGTCATTTGTCTTTTTATTGTTGAGTTGTAGCATCTCTTTATATATCATGGGTATTAAACCGTTATTGGATGTATAGTTTCCAAATATTTTCTCCCATTGAGTCAGCTGCCTTTTCAACCTTTTGACAAAGTCCTGTGAGGTGCAAAAGTGTTTAATTTTGAAGAGGTCCCAATTATCTATATTTTCCTTTGTTGTGTGTGCTTTGGGTGTAAGGTCCAAGAAACCACCACCTACCACAAGGTCTTTAAGAAGTTTCCCTCATTTTCTTCTAGTAGTTTTATGGTCTTGGCTTTTATATTTTGGTCTTTGATCCATTTTGGTTGATTCTTGTATAGGGAGTGAGATAGCGGTCCTCTTTCATTCTTTGGGTTATAAATATCCAGTTCTCCCAGCACTATTTGTTGAAGAGACTGTTTTGTCCCATTAACATGGACTTGGTAGGCTTGTAAAAAAACCAGTTGACCATAGAGGTGAGGGTTTATTTCTGGACTCTCAATTCTATTCCACTGATCGATGTGTCTATCTTTAGGTCAGTACCTTGTTGTTTTTACCACTGTAGCTTTGTAATGTGTTTCAAGGTCAGGCAGTGAAATTCCTCCTATGTCTCTCTTCTTTTTTAGAATGCTTTTGGCTATTTGGGTGCACCTCCCTTCCCAATGTTTTGGTAATTGCCTCTCTGTAAAGTAGGCTGTTGTAATTTTTATTGGTATTGCACTGAATTTATAAATCAATTTGGGTAGGATTGACATCATCAAGATATTTAGTCTTCCAATCCATGAACATGGAATGTCTTTCCATTTATTTAGGTCTTCATTGATTTCTTTTAGCATTGTTTTATAGTTTTCTGCATATAGATCCTGTACTACATTGATTAAATTGATTCCTTGGTATTTGAATCTTTTTATTGCTATTGTAAATGGAGTTTCCCCCTGATTTCATCCTGATTGTTCAATACTAGTGTACAAAAACATTACCGACTTTTGTTTGTTGATCTTGTATCCTGCTATTTTGCTGAACTCGTTTATTACCTCAAGAAGCTTTGTCATAGACATTTCAGAATTTTCTAAATTTTGGATCATGTCATCCACAAATAGTGAGAGTTTTACTTCCTTTTTTCCTATTTGGATGCCTTTATTTTTTTTTTCTTGTCTAATTGCACTAGCTAGAAATTCTAGTACAATGTTGAATAACAATGGCAACAATGGGCATCCTTATCTTGTCCCTGATCTTAGAGGGAAAACTTTCAATATTTCCCCGTTTAGTATGATGTTGGCTGTGGATTTTTCATGCATACCTTTTATCACATTGAAGAATTTTCCTATTATTCTTATCTTTCAAAGTGTTTTTATCAAGAAAGGATGCTGGATTTTGTTGAATGCCTATTCTGCATTGATTGAGATGATTATGTGTTTTTTTTATTTTATTTATTTTATTTTTTATTTTTATTTATTTATTTATTTATTTATTTATTTATTTATTTATTTTTATTATGGGTAAAAATCAAAATTCTCACAATACATACAAACATTTGCAAAATGATATATAAATATATATGCATATATGTGTATTTGCTTACAAAAATGTTATTTATATATATATATATACATATATTTTAAGAGGTGCTTAGATTACCTAAAATATTACACGGAACCCACTGGGATTCCCATGTTGCCCACCTCCCACACCTCCCACCACATTCAACACAAACATTTGTTTTTTTTTTCCTTCAATTTGTTAATGTGGTGTATTACATTGATTTTCTTATGTTGAACCCGCCTTGCAGACCAGTAATAAATCCCACTTGGTTGTGATATATAAGTCTTTTAATATGCGTTGATTTTATTTGCAAGTATTTTGTTGAGAATTTTTGCATCTATGTTCATTATTAGAGAGATTGCTATGTAATTTTCTTTTCTCGTAATTTCTTTATCTGGCTTTGGTATTAGGGTGATGTTGGCCTCATAAAATGTATTGGGTAGTTTCCCTCTCTTCAATTTTTTGCAAGAGTTAAAACAGGATTGATGTTAATTCTTTTCAAAATGCTTGGTAGAATTCAACTGTGAAGCCATCTGCTCCTAGATTTTTCTTTGTTGGTAGTTTTTTTAAATGATGGATTCAATCTCTTTAAATGTGATTGGTTTGTTAAGTTCTTGTATTTCTTGTAGTGTCAGTGTAGTTTGTTTATGCTTTTCTAGTAATTTATCCATTTCATGTAGTTTGTCTAGTTTGTTGGCATACAGTTTCTCATAATATCCTCTTATAATCCTTTTTATTTCTGTGGTGTCTGTCATAACTTTCCCTCTTTCAGTTCTAATTGTAATTATTTGCATCTTCTCCCTTTTTTCCTTTGTTAATCTGGCTAAGGGTTTGTCACTTTTATTGATCTTCTCAAAGAATCAGCTTTTGGTTTTGTTGATTTTTCTTCTTTTTTTGTTCTCAATTTCATTTATTTCTGCTCTAATCTTTATTATTTCTTTCCTTCTCCTTGCTTTGGGAATAGTTCGCTGTTCTTTTTCTAGTTTCACAAGTTGTTCAGCTAACTCTTTGAGTTTAGCTCTTTCTTATTTTTTTAATATAATTTTTTAGGACTATAAATTTCCCCCTCAAGACTGCTTTTGCTGTATCCCATAAGTTTTAATAAGTTGTGTTCTCATTTTCATTTGTCTCAATGTATTTCCTGATTTCACTTGCAATTTCTTCCTACATCCACTGATTATTTAAGAGTGTGTTGTTTAGCCTCCACACATTTGAGAATTTACCTCTTTCCTGTCTATTATTGATTTTCAGTTTCATTCCATTATGATCTGAGAAGGTGCTTTGTATAATTTCAATCCATTTTTTTTTTTTTTTTTTTTTTACTGAGAACTGCATTGTGCCCTAAAATGTGGTCTATCCTGGAGAAAGATCCATGGGCACTTGAGAAGAATGTATAACCTGCTGGGTGTGGATACAACATCTTGTATATGCCTGCTAGGTCTAACTCGTTTATCATATTGTTCAAGTTCTCTGGTTCCTTGCTGATCTTCTGTCTAGTTGTTCTATCTAATGATTTGAGTGGTGTGTTGAAGTCTCCAAAGATTATTGTAAAGATGTTTATTGCTCCCTTCAGTTTTGTCAGTGTTTGTCTCATGTATTTTGGGGCACCCTGGTTAAGTGTGTTGATCTTTATGACTGTTATATCTTCCTGGTGGAGTGTCCCTTTTATTACTACATAATGGCCTACTGTATCTCTTCTAACTTTTTTTGCATCTAAAGTCTATTTTGTCAAAGATTTTTTGGTTACTATTTGCGTGGAATATCTTTTTCCAATCTTTCACTTTCAGCTGGTTTGTCTCCCTGGGTCTAAGGTGAGTCTCTTGTAAGCAGCATATGGATGGCTCATGTTTTTCTATCCACTCTGTCAGCCTACATGTTTTGATTTGGGAGTTTAATCCATTCACACTCAATGTTATTACTGTAAATGCATTATTTACTTTCACCATTTTGTTCCTTGGTTTTCATATGTCATATCATAGTTTTGTTTTTTTACTCTTTAGTCCTGAGCTGTCTCCCAAGGCAAATGATAGTGCAGCCCTACCTGGCCTGGAAGGGCTCATGGGACACAGCAAACCAAATTTCTGGGTCAAAAGCTGAATCAGCCTTAGGCTGTGTCCCTCTCTCTCCCCTTTCCTGAAGCCCCCTTGTCTGTAGCTGGCTGAGAGTCCTGAAAATACAAAAGTGTCTTTAGTGTGGGGGAAGGTGCTGACAGTATTAGCTGCTGGTTTTAACAGATAGTTTTGCTGTCACGATTCTTTTCCTTTGTCCCTCTCTCTTCTCTTTGTTCAACCTTTGTCTGGTGTCCTAAACCCTAGAAAAATTTTTTCCATGCCATTTCAGCCTGTCCTTTAGCTATTTTTCTGGGAGATAAGAGGGTCCCATGTCTTTCTAGTCTGCCATCTTCCCAGAAGTGTCCCTGTTTCTTTTTTTTTTTTTTTTTATTTAAGCAACCAGTCTAATACGTGTCAGATGATATCTCATTATAGTTTTGATTTGCATTTCCCTAATAGCTAGTGATGTTGAGCATGATTTCATGTGCTTTTTTAACCATTTGTATTTCCTCTTTGGAAAAGTGTCTATTCAAATCTCTTGCCCATTTTTTAAATGAGTAGTTTGTCTTTTTAGTTTTGAGATGTAGGTTTTCTTTATTTATGCTGGATTAGACCCTTATCAGATAAGTGGCTCCCAAATATTTTCTCCCATTGAATAGGCTGCTTTTTAACTTTCTTGACAAATTCCTTTGAAGCACTAAAGTTATTAATTTTGAAGAGGTACCATTTATCTATCTTTATCTTTCATTGCTCATGCTTTGGGTATAAAGTTTATGAAACTATTTCCTCCTACAAGATCTCATAGATGCTTCCCTCCATGATATTCTAGTATTTTTATGATCTTTCTCTTATATTTAGGCCTTTGATCCATCTTGAATTAATTTTTATATAGAGCATGAGATGGTGATCCTCTCTCATTCTTTTGGTTATTGATATTCAGTTCTCCCAGCACCATGTGCTGTCCCAGTTAGTGGGGTTGATGGCCTTGTTGAATATCAGTTGGCCATTATACATGGGTCTATATCAGAATTCTTAATTTGGTTCCTTTAGTCTGTATGTCTATCCTTGTGCCAAAACCATGCTGTTTTGACCACTGTAGCTTTGGCATTATTGCCTACTTTTGTTGTGAACCATTTTTATTCCTTTCTTATTTCCTTCTGCGTATATTTTTAAGATATTTTCTTTTATGGTTCTATGTAGCTTAAATTTAACATTCTAAATCTGTAACAATTTTGTTTGATTTGACACTAAATTAACTTCAACAGCATATGGTAAGTACCTTCCTAGACTCCTTCATTGCCCCCACCTTTATGTTGTTCTTACCACAGATTGCATCTTTATAACTTGACTATCCAAAACGATAGTTATCATTACTTTTTACACATTTGTATTTTAAATCCAGTAAGAAATAAAAAGTAGAGTTACAAACCAAATATACAACCATACTGGCTTTATAGTTACCATGCAACTACTTTTACCAGAGCTCTTTATTTCTTCATGAGCCTTCAATCTGTTGTCCTTTCCTTTCAATTTGAAGAACTCCCTTTAGCATTTCTTATAGTGCTTGTCTAGAGGTGATGAAATCCCTCAAATTTTGTCTATCTGGAAATGTCTTAATAACTCCCTCATTTTTTAATTATGGTTTTGCTGGGTATAGAATTCTTGGCTGGCAATATTTTGCATTCAGTATGTTAAATATGTCATCCCACTCCTTCTTGCCTTCATGGTTTCTGATGAGAAATTGGTGCTTAATCTTATTGGGGCTTCCTTGTACATGGTGTATTACTTCTCTCTTGCACTTCCAGGATTCTTTGCCCATGGCATGCAACAGTTTGATTTTAGTATGTTTCAGTGTGGGTGTCTTTGAGTTTTTCCTATTTAGATTTCATTTAACATTTTAGATTTTTGTCTTCATGTCTTTCATTAAATTTGGGTGTTTTGAGCCATTATTTATTTGAATATTCTTTCTGCCCCTTTCTCTCTTTCTTCTCCTTTGGGAATTGCATAATGTGTATATTGGTATGCTTGATGGTGTTGATGCAATTCTCAGTCTCCTTACTGAAATTCTCCTTTTGTTCATCCATTTTTTTCTTGATTTCTTTTAGTTTTTTTGTGTGTCCATGTTTTCCTTTAGCACTATGAGTATATTTAAGAAAAAAAATTTAAAGTCTTTGTCTGTTATATCCAAAGGCTGTTCTTCCTTAGATGGAATCCAGTACTTTATATTGTTCCTTTACATGGTCCCTTGTTTACTGTTTCTTTGCATGATTTCTAATCTTCTGTTGCACACAGACATTTAAATATTTTAATGAGTTTTCTCTAGAATTTAGTCACTGTGGTGTCTGTTCCTTAAGCTTGTATCCAGCTATATTATGACTGAGATTTCCTTGAATGCCAGAAGCTAGTGGGTATGCCATAATGTCCTCCATTAACTTCATACAACCAAGAGGGATGAGCAGCAAACTTGAAGCAAAGCACGGATTTAATTTGGGGCTTTATTTTACTTGAATGTTTAATGCCTTCTGTCTTGAGTCTTGATATATCTGGACCCTCACTCATATATAAACAAATCATGTGCAAAAAATGACTGTCTTAAGATAGAGAATTTAATGTTTTATCAACTTTGTCACTCCTGACCATGAAAACATATTTAAATGATTTTCAAACTGCCTCCAAATCAGCAGAACAGCCTCTGTTTCAGTGAAGGAGATACAACCTTGGTTTTATTTAAAAAGCTATGTTGGTTTGATGATGGTAGGTGTTTCCATGGGATTTTAGTGAAGGTTTGAATTCAGTAAAGAAATGACTGAGTCAGACCTTTATTTTTTTGTTTCCATGATCAGTTTGCTTATTTCTTTTTATCTTGTTCTATACTTTGAAATCCACCTTAAATCACATTTAGATGACCCAGACAAGATATAAAGAATAAACCTATGAAGTAGTAGCTCTCTAACCTGGCTGCACATTAGACTCATCTGGTGGCTTATTTTCCCAGCCACCATGACAAATACCACTCAATGACTTGGCTTAACAATAGGAATTTATTGGCTCACAGTTTCAGAGGCTTACTTCCTCCTGTGATCATTAGTGCTCTGGCTGGCCAGCAAGACTTGGTTCTTTGGCTTTTTCATCACATGGTGATGTACTTTCCCTTCTCTTCCAGGTTCCACTGACTTGCAGTTTCTGGCTCCTCTCTGCAGCTTTTTTCTTTATAAGGCTACCAGTAATGAGATTAAGATCCAACCTGTTTCATTTGCCCAAACCTTAACTAAAATAACACTCTTAAGATATCCTATTTATGATGGGTTCACAACCCACAGCAATGGATTAAGATTAAGAAGAATTTTTTTCTTGGGTACATAACTAAATCTGCCACATCTGGGTAACGTGAAAAAAAAAAAAACCACTGATGTCTGGGCTCCACCATTAGAGAATTCTAATGTGGAGTCAAGAATGAAATCTGTGACTTGAAAGTCGTAGATTGCAGTAAATTGTCCTTCTGGAGGCTTTTCAGCCTTTGCTTACTTTATATCTGGCACTTGGACAGATCATTCTATGTGGGCTCTCAGCCCTTCTCCCAATATGCCTACGCATCTGTTCTTACTATATTAAAGGAGAACAACACAAACATATCATTAGCAAGCACAGACCTAACAGTTATTACTGTGAAAACCTCTAATTTTTCTTTCCCAGTTTTACAATAGTAGTTTGATTTAAAATGCCATATGTGAAAAGACCAGCATTGCTAGGGCTTGAGGTAAAAGTAATTTATATAACATCTGGAGTTTAGAAAGGAGCAATGCAGTAACATTGTTTTGGAGAGTAATAATTTTCTGCCATCTAGTGGTTTATTCAAAGAATAAACCATGCCTTTATTTTTTAAAAATCATCATCATAAAGGTATGCTAGTTTGCATCCTGCTGCCAGAGTGAAATGTTTTTGTGTTAGCAAAACAACTAGTTTTCTACAGATTGTTCCTCAAATGTATTATTTCAAAGATTTTACTGAGGTATTGATTTCTCTCCCCCCCACCCCCACTTTTTTAGTCCCTCTATTTTAAATTATGGAAAAAAACAAAACCCTCTCACTGGGGTGCAGATGTAGCTCAGTGGTTGAGCACATGCTTCCCAGGTATGAGATCTTGGTCCAATCCCCTGTACCTCCTAAAAAAAAATCAATTGGCCATAGTTGTGTGGGTTTAGCTCTACATTTCCAATTCTAATCCATTGGTTTATATATCTGTCCTTTTCCAGTATCACCCTATTTTGATACTGTAGCTTTGCAATACATTTGAAATCAAGAAGTGTGAGTCCTCCAACCTTGTTTTCCTTTTTGCAAGATTTTGGCCTTCCATATGAATGTGATATTTAGCTTTTTTTTGTTTCTGCAAAGAATCCTGTTGGAATTTTGACTGGGATTGTTTTGAATCCAGAAATCACTCCGGGTGGTATTGACATTAATGACTTTAATACTTCCAATCCATGAGCATGGAATATCTTTCATTTATTTAGGTCTTCTTTAGTTTCTTTCAGCAATGATGTGTAGTTTTCTGCATTCAAGTCCTTTACATTCTTGGTTAAAATTAGTCCTGGATATTTTGTTCTTTTAGTGCTATTGTCAATTTATTTTCTTTGATGTAATAAAAATTTTATTTAGCCTTATTACTTCACTTAATGCAGCTCAAAAATTTGTGGACACTCACAAGAAATATGTATCCAAATATGATCAGTTTCTAAATGTACTTCAAGACTTGTGCTGTAGATAAATTTGATTATATTTGGCTCTTTAAAAATTTTCTGTTTCCCAGTGCTGGAAGCATTGATATCCATGGTTAGAGGATGGACCCAAAAGCCAAAACTCCTGGCATAAAATCCTGACTCTGCCTCATACTAGTTGTAGGAACTTAGAGAATGCACCTCTTTATGTCTTAGTTTCCCCATCTGTAAATGAGGATAAACTTAGCACCTACATCATAGGGCTGCTGGAGTGACTATATCCAAAAATCCATGCAAAGCACTTAGTGTTCAATAAATGTTACTATTATTTTATCATTGTTGTTTATATGTGTGTTTTAGTCAGCCAAATGGGTGCTGATACAAAATATCAGAAATCTGTTAGTTTTTATAGAGGATATTTTTTTGGGATAGAAGCTTACAGTTACCAGGCCATAAAGCATAAGTTACTTCCCCCAGCAAAGTATGTTGTCATGTGTTGGAGCAAGATGCCTGCTGACATCTGCAAGGGTTCAGACTTCCTCTTCCTCTTAAGGCTCCGTGGCCTTAAGATATTCTTCTAATATCAGCTGTGAGCTGGGATAAGTCTTGTCTCTCTCCTGAGACTCGTTTCTCTCCATGCTCAGCTGCTCTGCCCTCTCCACAAGGCCAGCTGAAAACTTTCAGGTGAACAGCTCCTGTCTCTTTCTGGGGCCTCTGCCATTCTAATGGAGCCTTCTCTCTTTCCTCACATTTCTGCTGCTCTGTGTATTTACTTCCCAGGGTTCCAGCATCCAAAACTCCAACTTACTGCTCTGTTGTGTAGTTTTCTCTGAGTTCCCGCCCACCAAGGAGGCAGGGACTCAACATCTTATTGACGTGGCCCAATCAAAGCCTTAATCATTATTTAATCAAGTAAAAGTGAAACATTTGAATCCAAAACAATATAATAGGCCCAGAGGAACAGACCAGTTTACAAGCATAATTCAATATCTATTTTTGGAATTCATAAATAATGCCAAACTGCTACAATGTATCTCTATTAGTGTTTACTAATTACAAGGAAGTAGTTAAATGGCTTGTACTATGACTCAATTCAATTTAAAAAAATCAACAAGATTTATTTAGGATTATTTTACACTCAGCATTATGGGAAATACAAAGCTGAATAAAGCATGGCCTTGTATTTCAGTCAATGTTCTCACAAATTAATAGAGGAGAATTAACCATAATTCAAAACCAATATAAAGCATGTGAGAGCAGATTTATCATAATATACAAAGGATGAAAAGTTTATTTCCAGCTGGAGAAGTTGACTTATGAGCTGAAACTAAATAATAGATCATTTTAATGCAAATTAAATGGCATAAGTGGAAAGTGAGGGGGGGACAACCCAGGTAGGGGACTATTTGAGCAAAGGAACCAAGGTGAAAAAACTCTAAGAGTAAGAAGATTTGGCTAAAACACAAGGTTTCTTCATTATTTCACCCAAAACTTATTTGAGCACCTACTTTGTGCCAGGCTCTGTCCCAGGGGGTGCCCATATGAAGTTGAACAGAATGGGTAAAGATTTCATACTTAGGATGTACGTGTATGTATATTCCAGTAGGGTTGGACTAGTGAGAGAGCAGACTAGAAAGATATTCTGGAACCAGATTTTGATGGAGGTTCAATGGAGAGCCAAGAAAGGATGCCAGGGGAAGTATGTTGGATAGATAAAAGGATGAGGCTGTAAAGGCACAGAAACATATTACTATAAGAAGTAATTTATAGGGGAGCAGATATAGCTCAAGAGGTTGAGCGCCTGCTTCCCATGTATGAGATCAAGTTTCAATCCCCAGTACCTCCAAAAGGAAAAAAAAAAAAAAAAAAAAAAAAGAGAGAAGTAAAGTAATTTATAGTGTCCAGGTGAGAGGTAATGAAGCCTTGAATTGTGGAAGTGAAAAGGAGAAAACAGACTTAAAAGTCATCCAACTGGTGGAGCATGACTTGGGACCCATTGAAGTGGGCATGTGGGAAAAGGGAAACAATGGCACTAGGCTTTCAGCAGAGAAAGGAGTGTGGTGTAGCATTAGTGTGGCTCACGACATGGATTCTGGAGTCATATTTCCTTGTATTGGAGTGACTTGAGCCAATTGTTTAGTCTCTTTATACCTCAATTTCTTCCATAGCACAACGGGAATTAAAAGGACCATCTTGTTAGATTGTTGTGGGGAATAAAGTAACGCATTTCCCACATAACCTGGGAGGTGGTAGGAGCTCAACCCCAGAAGTTGTTATTAAGTAAAAGTAAAGAAGACTGAGACAGTCACCTCCAACTTTCAGAGTCTGCCTGCATTCAGCATTCAGATGTATTTGGAGGGAAGGTCACTTACTCTCCCCTTAAATGTTTGACAAGGAAGATAATTAGCTCAGAATTTTCAACAATTATTTCACATAAAGAAATGAGCCATAAATAAAAGGACCTTTGATTTTTTTTTTTTTTTTTTTTTTTAATTTGGGACGCAAACTAGTTGTCGGTTTTGATTTTATTCTCTTCATAAACTGGCAAAGGCCTATTTGGGTAGCTACAAAAATATCTCTTACAAAAGGTTAAGAGAGATTTCATGAAAAATCTAAAAATGAGAATTCTACTAAAGTCTCAATACCCAGAGTATTTTATTTTCCCCAATTTCAGGGTCTATTTTTGGATATTTGCTAACTGTAACCTTTTATTATTCCAATCTTTGAACATCCACATAGAGTTTAATATAGAGGCATCAGGCAATGGGAGTAAGGGTTAAAGACCAGGCAATCTAGATCCAAAAAAGTGCTTAGATTTTTATTTTCTGGAATTACATCCAAAGTAATTACGTGAAGAGTCTGGATTTATGTCCAGAGGGAATTACTGCACATTAGGAGAAGACAACTGAAAGAGGAGAGGTGAACATGCCAAGAAAAGGGGATGCTTAATAAGGAAGAACAGGTAAAATGTTGCACTCTGGGAGGATTAAGGCAGTCCACGAATGCTGTTCCAGGGTGATAAGAGAATTTAAAATGCCCACAGCTACAAATATTCAGAAGTAGGTTAAAGTAAAATTCTCTCCACTTTTGAAAGAGAGGGTACAGTTTGCAATGTAAGCAAAGTACAATTACATTTCTAGCAGTCTGCAAGGGTATGATATGAAACTTGCTGAAAAAATTGTCTCGAAATTTGGGATGGTCTGATTTAACAAAAAAGTTATGTAGTGTATGCAAAATCCACTTTGGGGGTTCTAGAGAATATTTCAAATATGGCCAGTTTTTCTCCAGAACACCTGAAGATTAAGTGTCTCAGGGTGCCCAGGTGAATACTGGTTGAGATTGTCATCTCTTACAAATTAAGAATTATGTACAGAGAAAACAGTAGTATTAAATTAAAAAAAAAATAAAAGCAGATGCTTGAAATTGTTTGGCTTGATTTGTAATCTAGCTGCTTTTCAAATGGGCAACCCCATACAACATGACCAAGGGTAAGATAAGGAGGGATTTTCATATTTAATCATGGTTATTGGTGCTCTCAGTCAACAAAGGGAAAGTATTGTTATAGCAATAACAATACTTTCACAAGTAGAATTTAATTCACTAAGTATTTATACAAATGCTAGATATTTCACTAAGCACTGTGTGTACAAAATATAGATAAGCTCATGATCTAGGAGTAGAGCGGGGTGGGAAGGAAAGAAGATAGCTGATATTTATTAAGGTTTTAATAAGTTGAATAAGTGCCAGATAGGTGTAAAGAACTTTGTATATACTTCTTTTAATATTCACAGCAGCTTTTTGAAGTTTATGTCATAGGGTTCCAATTAAAAATTGGGATATGAGGCTCAGAGAGTTCAAAAGTTTTACCAAATTTCACGCAACTAGTAAGTGGCAGAGCTGGAATTTGAACTGTTTTCCTGGCTCCAAAACCCATCTTCCTTTGGCTAAGTTTGCCTCTCATTCTTACCTGTAATAGAAATCAAGTTTTTAAACTGCTCACAGAATTCTAAAAGAATTAGAAGAAAATGATTAAATCTTGCCAAGGAATATTAGTGAATGTTTCACATAGGAGGTAACTTTTGATCTGGGATTTAAAGGCTGATTAAATTTTAGGCAGGCAGGAGAGAGGAGAATTCTAGGCAGAGGAAACAGCATATTGGAAACAGCACGGGTAAAAGCACAGAAAAATTAAGGTGAATGGTAATTTGGAAAAACAAAAAGATTTTGCAAAGCAACATTGTAAATCGTGACTTTTCTCACAGGCCTTAGATATAAGGGGTTTGGAAGAGGAAGAGTCAAGACATAGAATTCTTTTCAAACAGCCTTATTGAGATCTATTTTACATGTTATACAATTTGCTCATTTCAAGGGTACAATTCAATGAATTTAGTAATTTTCCCAAGTCGTGCAACCATGATCATAAATCAGTTTTATAACCTTTTTTTTGTCCCAATAAAGATTCCATGTACCCATTTACAATTGTCAATCTCACTATCAGCCCCAGGCAACCACTAATGTTTCTGTCTATAAATTTCCCTTTTATGGAAATTTTATATAAATGGAATCATGAAGTTTGTGACCTTTGTGTCTGGCTACTTTCATAGATTATAATGTTTTCAAAGTCGTAACAAGTATCAGTACTCATTTCTTTTTATGGCTGAATAATCTTATACCACATTTTGTTTATCCATTCATCAATTGATGGCTACTTCAGTTGTTTCTACTTTAGAGTTATGAATAATGCTGCTATGAACATTCATCTACTAGTATTTGTGTGGACACATGTTTTCATTTCTCTTGGGCAAATACCTAGGAGTGGAATTGCTGGGTTGTACAATAGTTTTATGTTTAACTTTTTGACAAACTGCTAAACTTTTCCAAAGTAGCTGCACCATTTTACTTTTCCATCAACAATAGGTTTTTAGTTTCCTTGGCTACTCAAGCAAATGCCATGAAATGGGTCAACTTAAACAACGAGCACTTGTTTACTCATGGTTTGAGGCTGGAAAAAGTCCAAATCAAGGTGTCATCAAGGTGACAATCTTCCTGAAGATTGTGGCATTCTGGGACTGGCTGCCAATTCGTGGCTCTTAACTAGTCACCTGGCAAGGCACTTGGCGATGTCTTCTGGTCTCTCCCTACTCTTCTGGGTTCCACTGGTATTCAGCTTCTACCTTCTTGAGGCTTTTTCTCTCTGTCTGAATTTCATTCTACTTATGAAGGACCCCAGTAATAGGATTAAGACCCATCATGACTGGGCTGGGCCACACCTTAACTGAGGTAATCTCATCAATAGGTCCTACTTACAATGGGTTCACACCCACAGGAATAGATTAAAGAGCATGTTTATCTGGGATACATAGTTTCAAAACACCACAGGGTTTTGTTTCTATCCTTCCCACCATTTGCTATTGTCTGTCATATTATAGCCATTCTGGTGGGTGAGAAATATCTCTTTGTGGTTTTAGTTTGCACTTCCCTAGTAATTAATAATTATTATTTTAATAATTATTTTATAATTAATAATAATGTTGGGCATCTTCTCATGTTCCCTAGACATAGGTTCTAAAGGCTTTGTTTGGATAATGTATTAAGATAGGGAATGTAGGAAGATAAGTGGAATTTGTATGAAGGATAATAAACAATCATCTGTCTGCATGATATTGAGTTGCAGATGTCCAAGAGGTGGTGAGAAACTTTGGTCTGGAACTCAGAATTTAGGGCAGGAGACATATTTGGGATGAGCTACATAGAGGAGGCAACCGGAACCATTAAACCACATGAGTTCACCAAGGGAGAGAATGTAGAGCAAGAAGCTTGAGGAGAGAATATTTAGGAATACCAGTGAGAGAAGCAGAGATTTAGGAGGCATAGGAGAGAGTGGTGTCATGGACATCACTGTAGGAAAGATTTTGAGGGAACAAGGGGAGGTAAACAATAGTTAACACCTCAGAGCATCATAGAAAGTTGAAAAAGAGATCACTTACTTTGGTAAGCAAATAACTATTGGTGGCATCTGAGAGAGTAATTTCTGTTGAGTGGAGTTTATAGATATCAAATTGTAGCTTTCACATCCAAAATTTTATCAACTTTTTCCTTTCTATTAGTTACCTATTTTTTTTTTTTCAGGAATGCCAGTTTTTACCACCATTCTCGTTTCTTTTTCGATTTCTCCTCTATCTGCATGCTTTTATTCATTTCTTGGCTAATAGCTTGGGTTGGAGCTCTTGGATAAACAGCCTCATCAGTGATGTTAGAGACAACTCAAGGATAGGATGTCATTTGTTTAAAGAAATACAAGCCCCTGGGATTGAGTGTGTGGACTCCCAAAATACCAAACTTGATTTTTGTTTCTGTATATGGTGGGAACAGTATTTAATGTCACTGTTTGAGTCACTGAATGGATGTCTGTTGAGCTCATTAATGTTCCTCACTTGGAGAACCCTTTACAGACATCTACTCCATAAGTTTTTTACCATTCATGGGAAAACTTTTGACCCAAATACCCTTTGCTCCTCTGTGACACAGGTCATAATTCTATCACAGTGAACTGTTCTCTTTCTCAACCACAGAGGTATCCAATCCAGCATTCCAAATATACACTTTTATAGACTCAAACTTTGAGCATGAATCTGTTTCTTTTTCCTCCTTCTTGATTCCCAGTTGTAGAAATATCCTCTTTCAACAGGGTATCCAGGCTTTAATAAATCTGGTCAGCCTGGAAAATGCAGAATAGTCAGAAGTCTGGAAAAAGTACTTCAAAATTTTCTCTGGATGATGCATTTTTAAGAGCATCTAGTAAATGTCATGGACAACTGAATGGACTGATTAATTTCTAATCTCTATTGACTTGGATAGTTCAATGAGGACTCTTGGTATCTTCTCTCCTTGATATCCTTTTGTTTTGGCATAATAAAATCTAGATATAGTAATTTCTGATATCTTCACAAGTCTTGATAGATCTCCTTTACCTCTTCCTGAAAAGAGGGCCTCAAAGTTCCCAAAATATTTGTGGTGACCCCATGCTGACAATTGGAATGTTTCTGGAAGAATAATGAAAAAAGTTCTGATACTTCTGGGAGAAGAGTTAATATTCTAGAAATTGTAATATCTAATGATATTCTCACACTTTGGTTGAAAAAACACTACTGCAAAACATTGAGTTTACCTTTTGAGTACCTACAATATTTTCAGTATCTTTCAAATATAAGATGTTATTAATAGGGGAAAATGTGAGAGGAGGGGTAGGATATATGGGAATCCCCTATATTTTCAATGTAACTTTTCTGTACTCTAAAACTTCTTTAAAAATAAAGTAAAAAAAAATGTGATTTTAAGAAATGAACTAGAAATATTTGGTGAGAGGTGTTCTTCCAAATATTTCTTTGTGTAATATTGTCTGACATTACATGAATCCAAAATCTAATATAACTCTGAAGAGAATTTGATGCTTGTAGTTCAAATTAAGATTTTGTGAAGGTTGTGTTATAGACATAAATTTTGTTTTAGGTGGAATAAATAAGAGTTTGAAAACATTAACATTTTAATTGCTTCAATATAGAAATAATTAAATAAGCATTCAGCAAAAGACTATTGCAGTTAAGTCAGGAAAATCCAATTGAAGTAAGTTATTTCTGACAATATTTTTAGAATAACAGAAAGGATTACTAGAAATAAAATGATTCTTCTTAGGTTATGGTTTAAAATTTGATGACTATAAGGAAGAGCAGTGTTGGTGGTTTACCTCATTTAATATGAGTGGCATTACTGCTTGGATTAGATGCAATGTGATTATTTTATATTAATTCCCTGAAATGATATCTAAATATGCAGTTAATCTTTGTGTTGTGAAAATACCCAGAAGAATATAAGTCATCCGTTCTCATTAGATAAGAATAGAAATATCACAAAAGTTATTCTACACCTATTCTGTTCACTGTACAGTTAATGTAAAAAATTTCTCTAAAACAACATAAGAAATACTCTGTAAAATGTAAATTTATTCAGTGTTAGAAACTAATGAAAACTGCAGTTTGTAAAACAAGCAAAAAATAGGTATTGCAATGATAAACATGCACCTACAAGCGTATTGGAGAATAACTCATGTGCTCAATTAAGGATATTTAAAACATAATTTGTAATAATAATTTTCTTATTTAAATATATAAACTATTATCAAAACACCAATAGAATATAAAGTACTTTATTTCTTAAATTCAAATATTGCATTACCAATAGGAGACATATGTTTTTGGGTTGATTTTTCATTATAGTCCTGAATTTTGCAGTGATTTTTATCAGTGTCATTTATGATCAGTATTATACCTTTTCACAATGGTTGGCCAATCTCTCAACTAAATTTGTAATGGAAAACATGATAAGTTTTCATAGTTATAGTAACTATAGAAGATTGGGAACCCATGATTTTATCACTATGACATTTCGCTTAACTAATGGAGCTAGATTGCCTAGATATGATATTTTTGTGATTCTGTTAAGTGAAAACTGAACCCTTGGGCATCATTTCCATTATTGTTAAAGCAGAAATTCTTTTCTACTTTTTCTTTGCCATCTTCAATCTCCAACATAAAATATTTTGATTTGTTGACATAGCTTTCTTTTACCTGTTATATTAAATAGAAACCTTTTATGCTAAGAAATAATATTCTTCCTTCAATAGACCTTGGCTATATTAGCAACCTCATTTCTTCTTGCTCTTTGTCTATACTTCCAAGCCATCTGGTTGTTATTAACACACAGGATTTGCTTCTAACTGCTTCCCTGTCTGTGCAGATGTCATCTCTTTAATCACTGGGAGCCCACTGCTTCCTGAGGCAGCTCATTCCATCTTTGGATGTGTTGCTTAGAGAGATTTTCTCTCTACCAGGATGAAACCAAATACAATATATAATTTTTGCCTTTATCTTTGTGTGTCTCATTTCAAAAAGGTTTTCTTCCTTAGTCATTTTGTACGTGTGTCATGTCCATGGTGGCACTTTTTTAAACTCAAGGGAAGGGTCTCTTCATCTGACTCTCCCACATGACCATGTCCTGGTCTACCCTTCAATACCCCAGAACCACAACAGCGTGAACTCCCACTTTGGTCATAGCACATGTTTAATGATCAAGCCACTCCTAGCTATGATACTATTTATATGTGAAACTATACATACTAAACTACACTTATCAAAGGATAACAAGATCTCCATCTAGGGAATGATTCTGTGAATTTTAATTGTAAAGATTGAACACAGGTCTGAAGTACTTGCATGCTCACCTCCACATGCAAAATGCCTTAAACATTACTGGTTGGTTAATGAAAAGGATATTACCTTTTATATATCTGTCTATATTTGGCTGAGAAAATGTTTCATGTTGTATGTCTATCCAGACTTCAAATGGCTTGGTTTTCTAGGTAGGTAATTGCACTATTATTTTCTACATCTTAGAACAATTGGCATTCAGTTCCACATGTGCAATTTCAAATAATGCCCCCCCCCGAAAAATATATATTGATAGTTTTGCCTACATTTCATCATGTGAATGTGAGAGAAAACCTTGGCACTGTTAATCCAAAAACTACAATTATATTTTTCAAATTGTTATGTAGCCTGACCTTTCATTAGTATCTCTAAATTGTCAACATGTCCAAATGTCTTTGCATTTTAAACTATTCCAAAAATTGTGTTCACATAATTTTAATTGAATCTCTCCTACAATGCTCTTTTAATCATTGTCATCAGCCACAGCACATAATTTGATTTCAGTCAGAACCTTTTAATGTTATGCAGTAATCTGAGAGTAGAAATTTACAAAATGTGGGTTTCTTTACCTGACCACTTCCTACTCCACCCAAGAGACACTAAACCCGAGAGTGATGACTGACCACGTTGATGGGGGTTGCTTTCTATTTGTCTCACATAATGTGGATAATACTGCCTGGGGGCAGCTGGGTGGGTCATCACCACTTGATTTCTGGAGGTTTATACATGTGTAAAGATAAATATAGGAGGCTGGTACTACTTCCCTTGCAGTGAAGAAGCGCTGACTTATTTGTAGAATGGTTAAGAGTGCGCCTCTTCATCATACAGCAGACTGAGTCTCTGGGACAAAGTTGGTTGGGTGTGAGGTGGGTGGCACAGGTGTAGAGGAACAGTGGGGAGGATTCCGCTCCAGCCCACATTGCTTGATTGTGCTGTTTTGTGGGTGCTGAACTATCAGCAGTGAATTATTCTTTTTCAGTTCTTATTATTAGTAGATCTCTTTAAAGCCCACTTTTATGTCTGCCCATTAATCATTGATGTAAATTTTAGAAAGTAAAATGCATGAGGCTTAGAGCTAATTATGCATTCTATTATGCCTTTAAGATATCTGGATGAAAGTCATGTTCCAACACTCAATCCTTTCCCTAAAACTCATTTCCAGAAGTCATGATTTAATGATCTATTTACTTTAAAGGTTTGCCTTTGGGGACAATGATTATCCTGGTTAGCTCCTCTTGAAAGAATTACCTTTTATTTCCTGGAATTGGTAACATTTAGAAAAATCATTGTGAGCTTGAAAAGATATTTAATACAAAATTTGTTGAAACCCATGCTTTTACTATTTTTTATACTTAAGCAGACTGTAAGCCATGGTGACCGTAATGCTCAAATGCCATTGTTTAAACATGAGAATCAGTCTGCTGTGGAAGCAGTGAGGATGAGGTCAAATTGCAGCTTTGTTTTTCCACTCCAAAGTCAATAAGCATGAGAAATAGAAGAATCACAAAATGACAGGAGTCTTAAGTGTGATGAATGTTAATCAATTTTCCCTGATCAGTTTTGTTCCCTACCACTCATCTTACGTGTAACTAGCTAGCCAGGAGGGCAAACATTAGTCTTATGGAAGCCTCTTAATTTGATATCTTAGCTTTTCTTTTACTCTGCAGTTTTGGAAAAAAAGGTTTTTCAGTAATAACATCCATGACTCCTAGATATAGGTCATATGCTTGATTCCAATGGAGAAATACTCTCCTATGTGTCTAACAGCAGAGTGCAATATTTTAAAAGGGGAAGTGTCTTTAGGCTTTAGTATATATTCATATCTGTTAGAAGTGTGGTGTTTTTTTTTTTAAGCCCTAATAATAGAATTCAATCAGAAAGTGTGCAAAAACTCTTCAGATATAAACTCTACAGTCTGTTCCTAAAACTTAAGTAAAAAATACCACTTCAACTGAGTTCTAGGTTTAGTGAGAACAAAGGCCACGTGGAGCCCAGGTGAGGAGGGTCTGTCGCCTAGATGTCAGTGTCCATGCCTGAGCCACATTTGCGGCAGAAGATTTCCTGGTTGTGGGTCAGGAAGCCTTCACCCACCAAGGAGACGGAGCACTTTCCACAGTTAAAGCATTCACTGTGCCACTGGCGGTCTTGAAAGCAGATAAACTTCGCTCCTTTGAGACCTATAGAAGAATTGGAGAAAAAGAGTAAATTATTCTTTCAATGAATAGATTGAGCATTTAATCAGGCATTCTTCTAGATGCTAGGGAAATAGCAGTGAACAAGAACAATGCGAAGGCAAGTAACGTAAAAAATAATGCTGTGTACTGCCCTTGTCTTCATTTGGGATTGTCAGCTACCATTCCCCCTAGGTGACCCTACAGATTCCCAGTCAAAGTCTTCTATCATCTACAGAATTAAGTAAAACCTAGGTACATCGAGCACATTTATTCTTCTTTTTGGAAACAGATAGGATTGCTTAATACAGATAAGGAAATACAGTTTAATGTAGTGGGAAGAGGGCATCGATTTTGAATTCAGAGGTATCTAAGTATGAATATCCTTCCCCTTTCTCTGTGTAATCTTCAGTTTTCTTAGCTGCAAAATGAAGATGAAATGAAATAAATGTATGCTTCCTAGCTTGGTGTCTGATGTTCTTAGTAGCTTTTAGTTCTCTTCCATCTTTTTCCAAGGTTAATTTTACTCAGGAAAGCAATGTTGTTCAGATGCAATTTTCAAAAGCTTGAATTACAGAACTTCATACAGACAGAATATCATGCAGCTTTCCTGACGTGATGACCTCATTACCTTACCCATAGACAACTTCAGCCAGAGCTGTGACAAAGGCCTGTGAGTCCGATCACTCTGGATGGTGAGGACATGCTGCCCAGGAATTATTTTCTAAGAAGTTCCTTCTCAGCCTCCTGCCCCTTCAACTTGAGGGTTTCAAAGAAATATAGTAGAGACTAAGTCTTCATCAATACTCTGAGCTTTCTCTCCCTAATATGATTCCAAGGTATTTATTTTGAGGAGTTGTAGAAAAGGAAGAAGATCTGGGGATTTAGAAAGAGTTGGGATGGCTTGGGTCTTTATTTTATAGGCAGAGTTTTCTCTAAGTGATCTTAGTGCTATGGACTTACTGTGATTAGCTTATCACTCAAAAAGTAAGACTAAAATAGTTCATCTGCTGGTTCACATATAATTTCCAAATATTCCATTTAGGATGGTGAAGTGAAAAGTGTGAATAAGCATTCTATTTCAGATAAACTCTCCTTAAGTGTGATAATGAACTTTTGTTTCTGTCCTAGAAAGCTTATTGATGTTTTTATGTACAATTTAGTAGTTATAGAGAAATTTGCATCGAATTCCTCTACTTTCCTTGATTAACTCTATACTTTGCTTAGCTATGATGCTATCATTATTACTTTATAATAAGAATAAATCAATAGTGCACCAATAAATTTTCTTGATTTTACTATAAATATTAATAATTTGACTGCAGGGATAATGTTCTATATGTACACTAATCATCTCTGTAAAACTAACTATTGCACATGTCTAGCATTTTGATGTACCTGAATTTTTCTTGATTTTATTAGTAAACCTTGTACAAGTGGCAAACGGAGAAGTTTAATCTAGAATTTTATGAATACTTTTACAAAGTCTACAATTTTACAGCAAAGAGAAAATAGAAGCATCTGGCAGCAGGGATTTAAGAAAGGCATGGGAGATGGATGTGGCTTAAATGGTTGGGCATCTGTTTCTCATATGGCAGGACCTGGGTTTGATCCCTGGGACTCCCGGTAAAATAAAGAAAAATATAGAAGGTGCGTGGGCACGCCATCAGGCCCCGTGAGCGGGTGAGCTGTCTGGCCCCATGAGCAGGTGAGTCATCTGGCCCAGGAGCAGGTGAACCCCCAGGCCCTGAGAGTAGATGAACCACAGGCCCCGCTGAACCACGCAGCAAGATGATGATGTAACAGGAGAGAGACACAAGGGAGAGCCAAGACAAAGTGCACCAAAAAAACAGGAACTGAGGTGGCGCAGGTGGCAGAATGCCTCTCTCCCACATTGGAGGTTCCCAGGATCGATTCCCGGTGAAGACAGGAGGAGAAGGATGGGAGGAGAGGTCAGGAAACAGATACAGAGAATTGCCCAACGAATGGACACAAAAACAGCAATAACGGGGGTGGGGTGTTAAAATGGATAAAAAGTAAATAAATAAATAAATCTTTAAAAAAAGGAAAAAAAAAAAAAGGCCAATGTAATTTGTGAGATGTTTGTAATTTGCTCCAGTTTTGGATATATTTTCTCCTCATGTCATGGGAGTCGTTTGTAGAAATGAAGTCGTCCAGTAAACAGGTATCTGACACTTGTTTTATTTGGCTTCATTTGTATGATTCTAAGCCTTTTACATGTATTACCTCATTTAACCATCTCTTCACCCTCATGGGGCAGTATCAACACCCTATTTTGCAGATGAAAGGCTCAACAGCTTGCTCAAAGTCACCCTGCTGTTAGCAGCAGAGCTGGGATTCAAGCCCAGGCCTTCTGGTTTCAGAGCCTATGTGCTTAACCTCACCCAATTATGAGTCTACCCTTTGTAAAGAATCTAAACAGTAACATTGGAGTCTCCTGCTAAAGAAATGGCAACATTTGAAACTCTTTTCACAAAAAGGGAGGATGAGGATGGTGGAAGTGGATCACCTACCCACATTTACACAGTTGTCAGGCACAGAGACCAGACCTAGGAGGCGCTTCACGCCCCAGCCCAGAGCATTCGCCACTACATCAGCCTGCCTCAAAAACCAGGAAGTCTGAGAGGCTTACCATGTCTTAGAGGAGGAGAAAAAATTGTTGGTAGGCCTGGATTTTTAAAAATGAAGTAAGTTCATTGTGAAGAAATTTTTAAAATATTATACCTGGTGACTTATGGATGGATTTAGACAGATAAAATAGTATTTTGAAAACAACCTAATGTATAGATGACTTCTTAAGAGGACATTATTTTATTGTTTGCATTGCCTGAATGCCCATCCTTCAGAAAATAAATATATAATAGCATCAGAATTCCTAATGGTACATTAAACAGCTCAATATTAAAGAAGCACTACTGTAAGGCCATTATATATATATATATATAATCAACACACACACATATATATTTTGAATTAGATCAGGAAATATTAAAGTGGGTGGAAATTTTTGTAGGCCTTCAGTCTTTGGTGTCTCTCAATCACAGAGCAAAGAGATTAAGACAAATAATTTTTAGAAGTTCCTTCTAGACTTCTAGACCAATTCTGGATTCTATTCTAGAGCAATACCACATTTGGGGTCAAACCATTTGTTCCTGATCACCCTTATGTTTTGGTGAAGAATAATGAGATTTTCTGTATGAACCTAAGAAAGCTGGGCTCGGTGATTGACCTGCAACAATGCACCAGAACAATCACTTAGACACCTGAATCTGTGGTGTATTGAAATGGAAACTAATCAAGTTCAGGGCTCTCATAGGCACTTTGCACATCAGTAGTAGCCATTTGGACCCCAGAGAGTTTCAAGACCCCATTTTGAATTCTTTCATTTTCTCATTTCCTCATTAAAGGTACCTCTTTTTCCTGATCTAATTCAAGAAATGTGTTGTAGAATAAATTGAATAAATTGGAAAATAAACCCTGTGATTGCAGACTCTACTAAGCAGACCTTGACCTCCAGGTACTGCTGGATTTCTGAAGTCCTATTTTCTAACTAAAATCAGTGAAGAGGGTGACTTGTTTTTTGCCTGCAGGAATTGCCAGCTGTGCAGAAGGCAGGAAAGTGAGTGATTATGAGCGCAGGCTCCGGAGTCCAATGGCCTGGGATAGTCAACTCAAGTTCTTGCAAGAGCTTCCGAGGTGATTTAACTGAGGGATCGGGACAGGATGCAGGGAAGAGGGGGGCACATCCCCATACAACACTTCAGCTCTTCTGCTCTGTAGGATGGCGATCCTGCTGGAAATGTGGAGGCACCTGCTCACCCACGGCAGTCTCTTTACGTTTGGCTACAGAGATGGATTTTAGCCTGTTGCTTCCAAACATGTGCAAGCCAAACAAAACACGCATGATGGCCAGATGTAGCCATGTGGGACAGTTCAAGATTCTTAAAGACATGGTGCCCCTGTATAGACAAACAGGATCTTACTCTGTTTGCCCAGGTAACTGTCGTCTTCTTTTTGCAAGTCAGTGAAAGTTCCCAAGTTGAGTTTGTAGTGGGAGTCTTTTCTCTTTGGGAGATGCATTTATGTTATGACATATTAAAGGAAAGGGATAAAATAATCCTTAATTCTATGCTACATAAACTGAGCTGAAAAATGAAATATGATCTAAAAATACTAGGAATGGGGACTAGATATACAATTTGGCCACATTATTAGGTAACTATAATTTGCCTAAAAGAATAGCTGCTTCGTTTTGCAGGTGTCATGCTAACTTCAGTTCTTTTAGTATAGGATTACCATTTTAAGGTGGCTCTGAAGAAAATGTAATGCCTTTAAAAAAAAAAAAACTTGAAAACTTATTTAACATGGATTGATTTACCATTAACCTTTGTTTTTTAAAATCATCTTACATGTATTTTGTTTCTTCAATAGAATACTATCTTGTTTTCTTTCAGCTATTCATAACTGAAACTCATTGTAAGTGAATAGAGAAAAGAGAGAATAATACATTTGTTAGAAGCATCTTAAAATGAAGTTTAATTAATTCCTAACCTATGCTACCCTAATTATTACAGTTTCAGATATTTTATACAGTGCTTTCATTTGATTAAAACTTTTTCTACTTTAAGGTTGCTTTGCCCTCACTTGGAGTTAAGCAGGATTTCTAATTTATTACTCCCTTTTCCTCCTACTCAAATCCTTAATGGTCAGGCTGATGATCAGCCATCTTGCTCTTTCTTGCTTCCTTGACTATTATGTAGAATCAGTACAATTAAGTTTAGTACTTAATTACTCTCTACAGACTACAGCTACCCAAAATATATTCTGTACTTTCCTTGAGGGGTCTGTGTAATATTTATATTTACATATGGGTACCCATATGTGTTGATCTCAAAAGGAAACGCAAAGATTATCTATTCTTTTTTACTTGCTTTTCCTCAATTAACTATATAGTATTTTACAATCATAACTGCTCATGGTAGGACAAAATTAAAATGAAGAAAGAACTCACCAGTAATGGGTTTGGTGCAGGCTGCACATTTTTTGGCATAAAGATGGTTGTAGCAGTCCAAGCAGAATGGATAATCATCTCTGGACATAAACTCTTGTTCACAGAGCTCTTTCCTGCAGCCACTACACAGAAAACACTCTTTATGCCATGGCTGGTCCCGAAACGTTATCCCTCCTGATGTTATCACCTGCCAAAGAATCACAGAAAAGGTAATAACAGTGGGAGCTTTACAATTCGTAAAGTTTCATGTCTCTTCTAGGTCCACAAGTGGTACTTTGGGCTAATCTATCACTGTGTTAGGATGTTCTCTTCCTTTAAAACTTCTTTGATTCTTTTGAAACAATATAATAAGCAAAAACTCTAGGGCCTACACCACCTTGAACACGCCTGACGTTATCTGATCTTGGAAGGTAAGCAGGGTCAGTCTGGTTAGTACTTGAATGGGAAAACACCTGGAAATACTGGGTGCTGTAGGCTGAAAAAATAAAAACTATAGGGATTGAAGAGAACTGGTGAAAAAATTTCCTAATTTTTCTCCTATGTAGAGCAGAAAAGATGTAGGGTCACATTGGATGCAGGAGGATGAAAAGAAGTAGGCCCTTGTTTCCCTTGCATTTTCTTTTCTGATTTTCTTATTGGTCTTCAAAGATCTGCCATTGGAGCTAAGCTATTTTCTGTATTATGTTCAGTTAATATGTCCTTGTTGAATGAGTGAATAAACGCTGAGGGAGAAAATCTTTGGAAAGTAATTCAATGTTATATCTAGTAAAAATGTGTGCTCTAGGCAGCTGCATGACTTTGTTCTTTCTTTAGGACTGAAAGTAATGGGCAGTGGTTGCACATTAAATCTTAAGGTGTGATGTGCTAGAGTTTTCTCAGAAAATGCTTATTATTCCTTCATAATATATATATATTTTTCTGAACCAGTTTAATCTGTGTATTTGACTTTTTAAATGGCATATGCATCTTTATTCAGAATCAAGTGAATAAACAGTTGGCAGTTCTTATTGTGTAGCAATTTTTAAGTTATATCATCTTTCAAATCTACAGCTATTGACTACTAGAAGTTGTTGGGAGCCAAGAATGAGCTCATATAATTACCATATAATGATTGAAGCAATGGGATATCTGAGATGGTTCCTTTGACTTTGTACTCAAACTAATTAGATATAGAAAATGTAGAGCTCAACCTAAGCCATCTTGTTGTTTGTCTAAGATCTAAGCTTTTGAAAACAGTATTAGAAGATTTTTAATCTTTAAACAAATACCTTATAAAATAAAGATATTTGATAGAAAAGTTCATGTTTTTTTCTAAATGAAAAGAATATACTGCAAATAAAATAAAATAAAATATATACTTCTCTGAATAAGTAAATGGGAAGCATAAAGGTATGTATGAAGTAAAGCAATTTAAAATACCCCCTACTGACTTCAAATATCTGTGGCCTTCACAGTAGAATTCAAGATTTCTTTGATTTGTTTGATCAAATGACTAGGAGGCAATGTTTAAAAGATTTGAAACTTGAAAAATGTATTCACAGCAAAATAAAATGATATATTCAACAAAGACTGTTTAATTAGGGAGAAGAACATTAAATATAGCTAGCATATGATTGTATTCCTTTTGAAGATGTAGGCTGGCTAAGATGAAGATTAATACCTAAGCTTGGCTTTTACCACTGTTTGTTCCCAGGACTAAAAACAAATTTTTTCTCTGACACAGTGGAGGCAATAATACTTTTGCTCTCAGTATATAACAAGTGAATTATATACATGTAACTCTATTTGAACCCTGAGGAGTTTGAATTCAAAGATCTTGTAGTTTGAGATTACTTGCTTTTTGGTAGAAATAAATTTTAGTTTCAAGAAATAAAATCTATGAAAAAGCTTTCAAAGCGTCTGGTTGTCAAGTGTTTTTTGCTTATTTTGTTTGCTTTTTATCTTTAGTGTTTGGTTTATGTTGAAAAAAAATTGTTTTTCTTCAGCTTGAATCATCTTGATCAGAAATTTTACATCCAGCTTTCCTGAAAGGACTTGGGTATTTAAAAATTAAATAGATAATAATCTGGCATGTCATGATTTGTCTACTACACAATACATACATTTCCTTCTTTCCCCCTTCTTTCCTTCCTTCCTTCCTTCTTTCCTTCCTTCCTTCCTTCCTTCCTTCCTTCCTTCCTTCCTTCCTTCCTTCCTTCCTTCCTTCCTTCCTTCCTTCCCTCCCTCCCTCCCTCCCTCCCTCCTTCCTTCCTTCCTTCCTCAGTACCAGCGTCGCTGATTGAATAGGGACTTCATGTGTGGGAAGCCAGTGCTCAACCACTGAGCCACATCAGCAGCCCTGAGTTGGTTTTTACATTTGTTTGCTTGTTGTTTGTTTTTTCGTTTTTAGGAGGCTCTGGGGACCGAACCTGGGACCTCCCATGTGGGAAGAAGGCACTCAACTGCTTGAGCCACTTCAGCTCCCCATTTCATAAATTTTTGATGACTTTAAATTATGTTCTAAATATAGGCACAGGCTATAACCCGGGAAGTAAACAAGTGTTTTGACCCCAGACTGTGTTCAATCTTGTTATATTAGAGAAGTTCCCCCTTGAATCTTCATAGCATCAAAAGAATTTCCATATTCTGTGTCTGAATAGATGCCTTTAAGATAATTCCCATAAAACCTCATTAATATTTTAGCATAAATATTTAAGAAATGTAGCTTAAAATTTACCAATTTAGTTGTCCTTAAACACACTGAGATAATTCTACCCATTTTACTTCCAGTATCTATTTATAAATGTATGTCTCTAGTAATTCTTTCAAATTTCACATGTGCTAAGGTTGACTGACTGCTGCTTTAAAGTCATTTTCTATATAATGTTTCTGAAAGAGTAATGAAGGTCTCTGGGTATAGGATGGTTTCATGTCATGTTACCATCAACTGTAATTTCCAGCCCTCATTATAGGGTAATTTAAAATAATTGTAACTTAAGAAAGTTAAACGATGTCTCCCCAAAGGCAGTACTGGCAATTGTAAATAAATGTTAGAAAATTACGTTGTGTGTTTGTGCACATATTTGTATATGCAATTGTCAAAAGAGGTAGTAAGACTTCCAGCTTCCAGATACAAGTTTAGATATGGTCTCAAGAGATCTGCCAAAGTAGAGACCATAGATAAAAAATGTTTAGAAATTCTGTATTAATCCAATGTGTTTTCATGATTCAGCTTTCTCATCACAATTTATAGTGTCATTTTAAATGTATGATGCCTCACAGTTCAAGGATTTCTTAGAGAATCTCAATATATATGTTATGGAATAAGACAGTCTTCATCAAGGTGACAGAAATAAGTTATTTTTCACATTAAACTTTAGAGGATAAAAAAAGAATTGGATGAAGTTTACTTCAAAAATGACTTTTTTCCTATTGGAAAATATGTGTTGAATGGGCAACCAAGTCAAAAGGTACACTGGACCTGGAAGTGGAAGAAATCAGCCCCAACTCTGCATCTCATTCAATAAAGCTTCAGATATGCCTATCTCCCCACATCGTTTCTGCCTTTATATCTACTGAATTTCCCTAATTACCTTGTTACTCTCTTGAGCCTGCCAATCCACTCTGGATATACAAAAGTCTCCAACCAAGAAGACATCTATGTTTCTGTTACATAATGTGAGGAGTCAACCAACCTGCTTAAATTGATTCCCTAGGTCACTCTGTGAGGCAAATCCATATTTCTCTGAAACAGTTACCCTAAATGGATTAAAACTTATTTTCAATTAAATATTCTGTATTTAAAGAGATTCGTGCCCTTTCTTAGAATACATGAATTCTTGTTTAACAGCAGTGAATGAAACTGAAATATCAAAGTGCTTGAGCTGTTTGGAATATTAAATTCATGCTTTAAGGGGAATTTTATGGCACATGAAATACATTCAGGGAATAATAACTGCAATGATAATGACAATGATGACTATGATGGTGATGATGATGATGATAAGGGAAGGAGAAGAAAGAGGAGGAAGAGAAGAAGAGGAGGAGGAAGAAAGGGTAGGATGAGGTGAAGGACAAAGCAATTATCTGGAAATTTGGGCTAGAATAAAAACCTATTGGATGGAGGTTTTTATCAGCTTAGAGTGTTTCTGTGCTCCAGGTTGCTGGAGAAATGGGAGATTTGGATGCAAATGGAATTTTGGAAAACCTGGAAACAACTCAAATGCTTATCAACAGGAGCATAGATCAATAAAATGTATACTTGTGTAATGAAATGCTCCATGTAAATGGAAAAGAATGAACTACTGGAAGTCACAATAACATGGATGGATCTCACAGAAATGTTCATTGAAAGATGCTATAAGGAAAGACCAGATGCTGTGTCATTCCATTTATATGAAGTTCAAGAACTGGCAAAAAAAAAAAAAAGAGGTGGTCATTCTTATTATGACAGGTGGTGGTTCGGGGCATGTTGGAATTCAAAGCTAACCTGAATGTGTAAAGGCAAGTATGAGGTCACTCCAATTATACTGGGTGTAGCTAAAAGGTAATGGTGTGGAGGATTTCACATGCTTCATCCTCTGTAGATAATTACCTTCTTGCAAAAGTTGCAGTAGTGAGCAAACTCTTTCTCAAAACATGGCAAACAATAATTGCAACTCTCTTTGGAAATCAGAGGCTTAGTTCCTATAGGTTGTCGGCAATGCTCACATACAAAGCAGGTTTCATGCCAGTAGTTTCCCTTAAATTCCATTTTGCGAGAACCTGTGTTCCAAAAGTAAGAATCTGTTAGTACAAATCAGGCAGAATTTTATTTTCTTTAAACAAATATATGTCAAATTACTTGAAATAATTTTTAAAGTAAAGACAATGAACTAATTGTCCTTATGGAAAAATATTGTTTTGTTAGTTCCAAAAATATTCATTATAAAAAAATGATTAATAGAATTCATTAGCCACGATAAAGATGAATCACTATTTCACTGAGAATTCAAGTCTCATGTAAGCTACAATTTGGAGATGTGAAAGTACTAAAACTAGTGACTCTGAATAACTATGTGGTTTAGATAAATTGGGTCAGAACAATTATTTCAGGGATATTAAAAATGACTGGGACATAAACTCCTGAGATTTATGTAATGCAGTTATGGTTTCATAGAAAATTTTTGAATCCATAAGAAAATGAGAGAACGAATCATGTTCTTATGTTGCTGTCCATAGGGATTAGGGAAGAGAAATAGAGAATTAGTGTTTACCTAAAACTGGAATGATTTACAAAGACCCTTGTCTTCCTGAGTAGCTCTCAAATCAGTTTGTGACAAGCTACAAAATGATGGACAGCCCCATTCTCTTATGATGAACCGCTCTTTCTGACTTTGGTTATGCCCAGTATAAGGTGTTTAGGGTTAGGGTTCATATTATTCATATTAAATTTTATCCTTATTCACTGGTGGTTCAGATCTGGTTCAAAATGTTTCTATGAATTAGATTTTACAGAAAGACACAGAGCACTGTAATTTACTTGTTCAAGATAGAATGAAGATGTTTGATTTCCAAAGTACAATAAATGAGATCAAGAGATAGCAAGAATGATGGCTTTCTCATAACCAGGGATAAATCTTCGTTAGCTGCTACCCTCTTCCTGTGCTTGGGCTCAGTTAAAACCATTGCAGCTTCAGTTAGAAGCCAGACAGCCCTTGTGATCTTACCAGGCATGATGGTCTTCTTGCAGTGGAAGCACTTGGAGGAACACTCATTAGAATAGCACTCCGTGCACAGCAGGCGCTCATCCTTGGCAGCAAAAGGCTTTTCCACCAAAGAGTGATTGCATTTGGCACAATTGAAGCATCTTTCATGCCAGTGCCGGCCTTTATAGCAGAGATCCTTCGAGACAGTAAATAAAAGTTAATTAAATGTGTTTGGGATGAAACAGTTCTAAAAGACAAAACTGAACACTCCTGGGACTCTGGTGCCAGTAGGTTGTGCTGGTAGCTTGAGGGAAAGTTGTTATTGATAGTGGTACCCAGAGAAAGGAGACTCTCTGGGGTAATTAAGAACTAGAGCCTGGGGCTTTCTTGTGGTCACTGAGAGCAGCTGGAAAACACACTGACTCCACTATTTCTTCTAATTTCCCCCTGCATTTCTTCTACAAACTAAAAACGAGATCTTTTATATTATAACAGTATCCTATTACTGCTTGATACTTTATTACACAAAATCCAACATCATCCAATTAAATAAAAGGGAAAGGTGAAAAAAATGCAATAATGAGCATTGTAGGAGGAAGAGATGGAACATACTTATGAGTAGTTTAGTGGAGAAGAGGCTGGTTTTGAAGTCAGAAAGCAGACCTCGAATCTTTGTGTGTCTATTTACGTATTCATTCCAGAAATAACTCAACATTTCAGCTGTCTAACTTTGGGCAAATAACCTCTTTAAACTTTAGCATCCTAAACTTACCTCATAAGATCATTTTAAGGAATCAAGCATATGTTTTATTTCTTAGTGCTGCAATAGTGCCTGGAAATTGATTGATGCGTAAGTTTTAAGATACTTATATCCAGTAGCAGAGCAATATAAAAGGTGTTAAGAGTCATCACTAAAGGCAAAAAAATGTTCCAAAGCATTTATCTGTTGCTCATAGCAATAATCCAGTGATTTGAGTTGAGATTTACCTTGGAATCCGATTCAATAGGTTTTTTGCACTCTTCACAATAGTTAGAAAATATGCGATCATAACATGAAACACAGTATGGATTGTCATCTTTTATTACATACTTCTTCCCAAGAAGTGAGGCTGTGCAGTATTGACAATCAAATTGAGCAGTTGTCATTTTGGTTCGATCTGTGAATAAGATAATGATTAATGTATAAAAAAGAAAAAAATTTGTTTATAAGGTCAATTACAAAGACTTAATACCATATGACTCAAGCACTTCAGTGAATTTATATTTTCTAGAGAAAAACCTCCAATTTGGGAAAATATATTTATAGTCACGGTGACACTTGGAGTAATTTAAGAAAGGCTACTTTTCTATCTTGTCAGTTACTATGTAGTTTATTAACAAAATGAATCACACCAACAGCCAAATTGTGAAAAACATCTTATATTCATCATGCACTAATGTAGAAATCAGTGAGTATGATACATGTTGAAATAGGGTGGTTTCACCTCAAGGATATAAATATGAACTGTTGATAGGACTTTCACAAACTGTCATCACTTAGTATTTTGCTGGAGAGTTCTGGAAGAAGACTTCCATGGAAATTACAACAGTCTTTCTACTCTAATTTAAAAAGAAAGTAATCAGAAAGTACATTGCCGTTTTTCAGCCCATTATTTTATTCTCCACAGCTTTTTGGCTACCCAGTGAGGGTTCTGCTTTGTTAGTTTTAAGGTCTTTCTATAGCACTTATCTTCCCACTGGAGCATCTTCCTTATCTGTGGCTTCAACTACCACAAATGTGCTGAGGACTCCAACATCTTTTTGCTTTGCCCTGACTTTTCTACCAGCTTAGCTTGTACATCCACTTGCTTCCCGGGCATCACCATTTAAGTCTCCTACTTTACTTTGTCAAAAGCAAGCTGGCCAAATAAAACTGCTTATTAGGTAGGGATTCAGTCAAAGTGCAATATCTTTGTGACTCATGCAATTGCTCTGATATAGAAGTGCAGATAAAACTATCAAGAAGCTGTAGCCTTCTTCAGGCTTTAGAGCTAAACTAACATGTATATAAAATAAATAATAGCTGCAGTATCTCACAAAATGAAAAACTGATGTGAAACAACAAAGCCAAGGCTAGGATAAGGATACTGATTATTTTGTAAATTTAGGAAAACCATATTAGAACAAAACATGGATTTCAAAAGGCTTTAATTAGGTATTGATCATGAATTTTTCATCGTTATCAAAAGCAGTACCACTGATTTTCCTTGGAAAATGGAATTTATCATCTCTAGATTTACTGGAATTTGTTAAGAGCCACGGATATTTTCTAATTCTCCACGCCAGATGTTTGTTTCTTAATTTTAGCAAAATCAGGAAACCAGTTAATTATTATAATGATTTTTACAGCACTTTAAATGGTAGTTTGCCTTATCCCCATGCATTTTGCTTTCACTCATTTTAGTGGTAAAATTTCCAGCAAAGCATCTTGCTGAATATATGTCACCAATAATTCTGAGTACTGCAGTTTTGCTATATTGTCCTTCACAAGTAAGTGGAGAAAAGACTGAAGATTTGGAACATGTGGATCTTTTCCCAGTAAAGATGAAAATTCAGATTAGAAAGTTCTCAATGGAACATGGCCAAAATAATCTGCATGTAAGATTGAAATTCTCTGATTAATTTTACAAAAATATTCCTCCCTAGTTAACACAAACATACTCAAAGGGTTACTGAAGGCTTGGAAACAGGAGGAAAATAAACTTGATTCCTCTGAAAAGTTTGAAAATACAAGATTCATCCACATTTACAGCAATCAGGAGTTTATCTCTTAGTAGTGTAATAAAGTAGATACCTTTAACTTTCATCATTTTAAATAGAAACTTCCATTATAGTTTCTAATATTAATTTAGCTTTAGACATATAACAGCACCATGAAGCACAGCCTATCAGGAGTTTGGAACTCCTAAATTATTTGCGAAGCTCTAAGTATTATAAACTGGAGAAACAACAAAATTGGTGATATCTCTAATTCCTATTTTAAACAACATGTTAAATACAACAATATGTTACAATAATGGTGCCTCATTAGGTGATCAGGTCAAAAGTCTAAATATAAATACAAGACTAGATGGTGCTTCCTCATTCCACCTTAACTACAAAATAAGCTTGTTCGATGGAAAATCCTGAGTAAAATAGACTATCTTTCTTTCTTTTTTTTTTTTTATTTTATTTTTTTTTTATTTTTTATTTTTTTTATTATTTTTATTTTTTTTATTATGGGTAAAAATCAAAATTCTCACAATACATACAAACATTTGTAAAATGATATATAAATATATATGCATATATGTGTATTTGCTTACAAAAATGCTATTTATATATATATATATACATATATTTTAAGAGGTGCTCAGATTACCCAAAATACTACACGGAACCCACTGGGATTCCCACGCCGCCCACCTCCCACACCTCCCACCACATCCCACACAAACATCTCCCACAGTGTGGCCCACCAACCCCAACGAACTTACACATCCTGGAGCCTTGCCACCAACCATAGACCACAGTTCACACTGTAGACCACACTCTCTCCCACTCAGTTCTGAGTGGTGTGTGCTGATTTAAAATGGCCTACATCCATTGCCACAACAGTACCCAGGACAACCTCCAACTCCCAAAGAAGCCCCTGTATTTCAACTGCTCATCCGCTCCCTACCCAAAAACTGTCAAGTGGCCACTGGCTCCACCTCATTGTTATAATTTCTTGCATTGCTAGAATCACCATATGTGAGCAAGAGAATACCATCAAGTCCACTCTAGTCCATAGTTCTTCCCCCAATCCAGAGGCGACTGGGATGGTGATGTCCACTCCAACTCCAAGTGAGAGAGGGCTTATATCCCATGGATATGGTGGGTGGGATGATCCTGCCTGCAGATGCGGGCCCTCTCCATTCCCTGGGATGGCCATTTCCCATCGTCTCCTCACCAGGTGACTTGGATGAGTCCATTGAGCTGTAGGGTAGGAGTTGCAGCTCCACCTAGGTTTCATGCACACCTGGCACATAGGTAGGCGGGAGGCTCCAGTCTCTGGAAGTATACCTAAGAAACTCCAGCATCACATGTAGGTTTGAATAGAAGGGACTGGTGAACCATGTGCAGGGAGGACTTATTTGAGTCTAATTCTGTCACTCTCAGGAGCACAGATTCCAAAATAGAACCCACTGATAAGGCATCAGTCTCTGGGGCTATCCCGCCTTATATAAGACCAGGGTGTCTCTGGAGCTCTCAGGAACCCCACTGAGTGGGGTGATAGGCACTTAGATGTTCTATGAGCTCCTACTGAGGTGTGCATAAGAGTCATTTTTTTTTAAAAGGAGAAAGATACAATGACTGTAATACAATTCACTACTTCTTCCACTCTGTTTTTTTAAAAGCAACATTGGGGAGTTAGGTAGGGTGAGAGCTAAGTCAGCCCAATTTCTTAAAACCTTTTGAATTTGCATTTTTAGAAATTTGCACTGAAATGCAGATATTTATCTAATATCTACTCAGTGCTATTAGAACTTCTGCCCTCAAGAAGTCTAGGTTCTCTTAGCTTAGCTCCTACCTTAGTAAAGACAAATGTAATTTGAGGTAAGAGAACAAACGGAATTTTTCCTTTCTTATTATTAGTTGGGAAAAATATACTAAGAAATTTAGTCCTCATTTCCATGAAATCTACTATTTAACTGTGGAGAACAGAATGAATCCAAATATTGTTTCTTAAAAATAAAGGTATTAATTACTAGGTATATACCCAGAGGAACTGAGAGCAGTGACTCGAACAGACACCTACACATCCATGTTAATAGCACAGTTATTCACAGTAGCCAAAAGATGGGAACAACCCAGGTGTCCATCAACCTACGAATGAATAAACAAATTGTGGAGTGTACACATGATGGAATATTTATGCAGCAGTAAGAAGAAATGAAGTTGTGAAGCTTATGACAATATTGGAAGAACTTGGAGGACATGAGGTTGAATGAAGCAAGCTAGACACAAAAAGACAAATACTGTATGATTGCACTATAGTGAGCTAAATATATTATGTAAACTCATGGAGTTAATAACTAGAATATAGGTCACCAGAAAATAGAATGAAAGTAAAGAATGGAGAGCTGAAGGTTAATCTGTGCAGAATTGGTAAAAAGGTTGTTTGTCTTTGGAAATGAATGGAAGTGGTGAGAGCACATCATGGTGTTTGGGACTAGCAGAGCTATTATAAGGGTATGACAGTGGTTGAAAAAGAAAGTCTAAGGTCATGTTATTACTAGAAGAAAAGCTAAAAAATGTAACTTGGAACTGTAGAACATAGCTAAATCTCATGTGAAATATGAATATAGGTAATATTGCATATATAAGACTGTTTTTTAAAAAATATAAATACAAATAAACTAGAAAGATGGAAACAAAATAACAGCTATATACAGCAGGGAAAGCATAGAGAGATTGAGAGTGATGAGTTTGTTTGTTTTTTGTTTATTGTTATTGGAATAATGAAAATGCTGTAAAAATGATTGAATTGAAGGCACAACTATGTGATTATACCAAATACCATTGATTGTACACTTTGAATGGATTTATGCTTTATTAATATGTATTAATAAAATTGATTTGTTAATAAAATAGAATTATTATAACTATATAAATAATATATATTTCAATAGAATCATACAGAGTAGCTTGGGAAAATGAATAGAAAAGAGAGTGAGGGGCTAGAGTACAAGACTTCAAGGAAGTTAACCTGTTGAAAATCTGTTAAAAGAAAGGAGGAGAAGGACAGAAGGAAGATAGGTTAGTTTGGCAGGAAAGGAAGGGGAAAAGACAAGTGGAAGAATGGTACAGGATCCCATTTGAAGTTGGGAAGTGGTGAATCCTGAGTTGAGAACAGATTTTTTTTGGTTGGTTATATTAATTATAAAGACCTTGAAACTATTTAAAGCTATTTGAACTTCTAACACAAGCAGCTCTAAATGGGGAGGGAAATGGGGCAAGCAAAAGATGTAAGCACATGAAATTTTCCATCAAATGAGATCACTTTTTAACCATTTTATTCTCTCCTAAACATCATGCTGTACTTCTTCATCTCCTCTTCTTCATCTCTTATGTTAATATTCTAAATACTCAGGAAATAATAACTCTACGTCTTATTCAGAAGAGAAAGACAAATGGTTAAGTTTATTCATTCCCTAACAGGTAAAGCTGTAGGAAAGAAAACAAGGACTATGTGATTCTTTCTTGGGAAACCTCTCCTGAGTGTCGATATCTGAGTGTTCCAGATACTGGGAAAATTTTGTTTTCAAAGATTTAAAATCATGATCAAAGCTTATTTATTATTATGAGATATAAGAAATATTAATATTAGTACTGTCCCCCAATTACATAGCATTCAACTTATCTATGTGTGCTCTCAGAAATGCTAGTCATTCATTTGGGATATATCAGTTAGAAATTCTTGTCAAACTTCCTCCAAAGTCATTTTGCAATTGATATGACATGTCATCCCAGAACTTTTATCATTGAATACTAGAGTCTTAGAAGATTGATTTAGAGATCCTGTGATATTTCAGAAACCTATGTTGCTAAATAAAATAGCTCAGAGATCCAATGGCACGAATGGGCTTGCTTTGTGTTTCCAGTTCCCTCTTTTAGATGGCTGAACTTATATAGATTTTAGATCTTCTTTTGAGTACAAAAGGACAATCGTTTCCATAGTTGAGAGTGCTATATCTTGTTTTATTTCTAACCAGTAATAATTTTATGTCAAGTTCTATGTTATGGTGAGTTATTGATGAGACAGCTAATGCTGTAAGCAATATACCCTCTTACACTTTTTACTGTGTTAAGCAGAATTTATAGGTTCACAAGAAGTGTTCTTGAGAGCATGTCAAGCAAGAGAAAGGCATGTACTTGATGCCATGCCCTGTATCTTTAATAGGCTCATGTTTGCAAAGGCATCACACATCACTTTTCATGCATTCGATAAACATGAATTTGTTATTTACAAAGTAATCTGCCAGAAGTTGTGAAGATTATAAAACTAAATTACTCAGATTCCACCCTAAAAGAATTTATACTCTGGCAGAAAGAGTAAGGGCATTTTATATTAACTAAGCAAAGGTTAAGGAGTGATAAAGACAAACAAAATGATATAAGTATTTAGAGCACTAACTCTAAACACTGGATGCACATTAGAATTTTAAAAATTTCCAAGGTGCAGCCTCCACTTCCAAACCAGGTAAATCAGAATTTGTGGGGATAGAGACTATGTAATTTTCAGTTGCCAGGTGATGCAAATGTCCAGGCAGGGTTGAAAACCACCAGTTTAGAGGAAGGAAGATGGACGACTTCTTCTAGCTAGGAATAATTCAGGAACCCCTTGGAGAAGGTGGCATCCACTCAGGTATTGGGTAGATATTGTGGGTTGCTCTCCCAATCTTGGATTTATCCTCCTTCTAGTTGGAGAAGTCAGGTAACTTAAAACATTATCTTTTTCCATTCAGTGCTTGGAGTACAAATTGAGCTCTGCTACCTAGAAGCAATTGTGTGAAAATTGGAAGTTGGAAATGAAATGAAAGACATGTTCCTGCTGCTGTTTGACTGGGATTTTCTAGGGTTCAGTCACCAGGGTTTTGCTGACAGAGACAGTTGGGATAGTGGTACTAGGCAGCAGCTGCAGGTCCCTGGACTCTGGGTCACAGGGGAAATAGGGTGCTGAGGTGGGTAAACAGTAGTTTCTCCACCCTTGAGTAATATTGAAAAGAGTAGTGATATCTGATATTCTTGTTGTTTCCTGAGTGTAGAACTCTCACAACGACCCCCCGAGGACGTCTATTTTATTATCCCCATTTGACAGAGGAAGAAACTGAGAGAGGCCAAGATCACATACTAATAAAAATGCTGTATCTTGAGTTCCAGGCTACACCTGTTAGAAACTGAAGCCCAGGAGCTGAGCCAGTGTAAACTTGTCCTTTCCCAGAGATGTGGGATAGGGACATTCCAGATAGAGCAACAGAATTAGAAAAGGCACTTATACTTGAATATGTCAGGCATGCATGGAAAACAGAAAAACATTATTCTAAATGGCTTGCAGGGCATGAGAAGGTAAATATTACAGACAAGTTTGGAAAGTCTCAAGTTCTAAGCTAGATTTGAGCTTGCATTTTTCTATAAAAAGTCATAATCATTGTTGATTGAGAGTAGGCAAGTGACATATTTTGAGCTGAGATTTATGAAAATTAATTTTGAAATAGTGATAGAAAGGATTGAAAGATAGATATACCATAGGCATAGAAATCATTTAGGAGCTTATTTTTCAATAATTCCATTTAATCAATACATATTATTGTACCTCCTATATAAAAAATGTTTTTTTGTGTATTTTGGAGAATACAAAAGAGAGTCAGTCATCAAGGAACTTATATAAAAAAGATAATAAGAATAAAATATATGACCCATAATTTACCATAACAAATAATTATATACACACACACTTTTATTCAAAAAGTTGTAGAGACAGTGACAGCAAGTAGCAAGTAATAAGAAAGCATAACCATGTATGCACTCTTGGAAATCTGAGAAACCAAATATTGATTCCAATTAAAGGGGTGAGGATGAAGTTGGGAATCAGGGAAGGAGAAGCATTTGGCATGATCAGTTTGGAAATAATGATAGTCTGATCTAGATAAAGAGAAAAGAGGATTGTGTGGGGTGTGGCAAAAATGTGTGTGTGTGAATCAAGAAGCATTGGGACTTAAAAAGTGAATGATTAGAGAGGCAAAAAGAGTAATCCTGGCTTTTTACATAGGGGTTCCTGGTAGAATGAATATTCCATTAATAGAAGATGGGAACACAGAGAAACAAGTTGCGAGGCAACATTAACTCAGATTTAAATGCATTGAATTTGAAGAACTAGATTAGTGCAGCATCAAGCTGGGTCAAAAAAGAGAGAGATTTAAATGTCACTCTAGTTAAGGAGATAGATAAAGTGGTAACTGAAATTATAAGGTTGAGCGAGAGCATCAAAGAAATCTGTAGAGAGTGCCAAAAGGTCAAGGAGGAACTCGTGGGAAAGTGCACATTATGTGATGGGGAGAGATATAGCACATGTAGTAAGAGGTCACTGTGTTTTGAAAAAACAATGGAAGAGAGAACCTTAAGCAGAACAGATGGCTAATAATATTAATTAAGGAGAGTATCAACAAATAGATAAATGGTGCCTTCAAGAAAGTAGTTTGGATACACTAGCTTGGTTAATGTCAGATATTAAGGGGTTAAACAGTGAGTGAAGAGAAGATCATTACTGACATTTTAGAAAACTAGGCATACTGCACAATACTCCTAAGGAATGAAGACAACACAAAATAAAATAATAAAACGCACTGCTGGACTGTCAGGAAAGTAAGGGAAATTCTCAGAGGATGAAAATAAAAGGAATGCAGGAAACTAATATGTTAAAACCTTTGAAGAAGCCATCTGTCCTGAGTGCACATTCTGAGCCATGTTGACCTTGAAGTCAAAGTATTATATCCTTAACTTACACTAACAATGGTCTAAACCGCTCAGATTTTAGTTTAAAGTCTTAGTTTACAGTGGAACTGGGTTGTAGTGCCAAAGTCCCTGACAAAAACACAAGGAAAAAGCAGAATGAATAAAAGCTAGCAAGGAAAAAGCAAGCAAAAATAACAATGAAAAAACAACTCCAAACATGGGAAATAACAGGTTCAAAATGTAAAATAAATGAATATAACATGTTTAAGGACATAACATCTTATATATTTTAAAAATGAAAGAGGTTTGCAAAAGAACTGATAGAATTCATATATGAAAATATATCATTGAAATTAAAAATGAAATCTTAAATGGCAGATTAGAATCAGTTGAGGCTAGATCTGAAGAAAAATTACAGAAAGCAGCAAAGAGAGAAAAAGAGATAGAAATGATAAAAGAAGTGTTAAAGGTTGTGGATGGCATCCAACAGGAGTCTAATATCCATAATATATTAAGAGATCTTACAACTCAACAATAAAAAGACAAATGACTGATTTTAAAAAAATGGGCAAATGATCTGAATAGATATTTTTCTAAAGAAGAAATATAAATGGTAGAAAAACACATGAAAAAATGTTCAACATCACTGGTTTTTAGGGAAATGCAAGTCAAGCTGCAATGAGATAACATTTCACACCTCCTAGAATGACCACAATTAAAAAAACCCAGAAAACTACAACTGTTAGAGAAGGTATGGAGAGATTCCCACTGTTGGTGGGAATGTAGAATGGTACAGCCACTGTGGAAGTCTGTTTGGCAGATCCTAAGGAAGTTAAATATAGATCTGCCATGTGACCCAGCAATACCATTACTTCTGGGTATATGCGCAGAAGATCTGAGAGCAGATACATGAACGGACATATGCATCCTGGTGTTCATAGTTGCATTATTCATAATTGCCAAAAGATGGAAACAACCCAAGTGTCCATCAACTGATGAATGGATAAACAAACTGTAGTATATGTATACACGATGGAATATTATTCAGCTGTAAGAAGAAACGAAGTTGTGAAACATATGACAACATGGATAAACCTAGAGGACATTATGTTGAGTGAAGCAAGCCAGGCACAAAAGGACAAATATTGTATGATTTTGCTATTATGAAGTAAAGATAAGGAGCAAACTCATGGAGTTAATAGCTAGAATGTCATCAGAGAATAGAATGTTGTTAGAGAATGGTAAACTGAGGGCTAATCTGTGCAGAATTGGTAAAAGTTGTGTGTAAATGTTTATAAATGAATAGAAATAGTGAAAGCACATCATGGGATTTATAATTAGTGGTGAAAACACATAGGTATGATAGTGATTTGTTTTTTGTTGTTTTTTTCTTTTCTTTGGAGTAAAAGTTCTAATATTGATTGAAATGATGAATGCACAGCTCTATGATTATATCAAATGTCATTGATTGTACATTTTAGATAAATTGTATGGTTTATGAACAAAATTAATAGGGAGTGTTGGGGGGCGGAATAACCCAAATGTAAGATATAGACTACAGTTAGTAGTAATACTTTGACGATGCTGTTTCATAACTTGCAACAAATATTTCACAATGCAAGGTATTGGTGGTAGGGTGATGTATGGGAGTCCTGTATGATGTTATGCATGTATGCTTTGTAAGTTCACAACTTTTTCTCCTCTATTTGCTATATAGAAACAACCCAATCAAAAGTCTAGCTTTTTTTTTGAGTGTGAAATTACAGATGCTGATTGTATAACATACAGAAATGCAAACAATGAAGAATAACCAAATCTCACTTGAAAAAATCAAGAACCAGGGATCCAGGAAGAGAAAAAGGAGAGGACACATTATGTGATCAGAAGCAGAGATAAAAGCTAAGGAAGCTCAAGGATTGCCAGCAGCTAGCACTACAGCATTACAGTCTTCAGGCAGAAAGCAAGGGTTTCCATTATCTTGATTTTGGATCTCTTGTAACCTCAAATCTGTGAGCCAATAAATTACTGTTGTGTCTATAAGCCAACCCATTGTGTAGTATTTGTGATAGTGGCTCTGGCAAACCAAGACAAGTCATATGGGGAAATTATTTCCAAGTGGAGTATAGGTCTCAAGGTTAGGACAAAACAATAACCCTTTTAGAATATGGAAAAATGACTTCATGAATTTGAAGCAATGCAGAAGAAGTACTAGTCATATAAGGAAAATTTAATAAATTAGAATATATTAAAATTAAGAGCTTCTGTTTGTCAAAAGTTTCTGCATTTTTTAAGCAATGCAGAAAAAGTACTAGTCATATAAGTAAAATTTAATAAATTAGAATATATTAAAATTAAGAGCTGTTTGTCAAAGGTCACACTAAGAGAGTGAAAATGAGAGTAGGAGAAGGTATTGCAACTCATCATCCAACAAAGGACTTGTATCCAGAACGTATAAAAAACTCACATAATTCAGGAAGAAATTCAAGATTATCTATCTTGTGGAGTTAGAAAGGGGATTGTGAAGGAGCCCAGAGGGTTTCGGAAATATAGGGAACATTCTATTTCTTAAACCAAGCTGTTCTTTCTTATACTTTGCAACATATTATAAGTATTCTTTTCTGTATAGGTAATGTTTTAATTTTAAAAGATGCTTAAAAACAAGTCAGTAATGATAATTGGAAGCAGGATGTAGTAAACTATTCTTTCGTTATGTGTGTTAACAGAGACAATAATCCAGACTGATACAGCAGTCTCCAGAGAAGGGTTTTTCATGGTGATGGTGGTCACAGAAGTTGCCGGGTAAAGGGTGATCTGGGGTCACTTGTAGGCTGAAGAATAGGACTGGCTTCTGAGAGAGACACTGTAGATACAAAAGGAGGGCAGGGAAGGCAATAAAGTTCTTTCTTTTTCTCTCTCACTTTCTGAAATAGTCACCATGGGACTGTGCAAAGCAAATTCATCATTCTAATATGCACGAATTTCAATTAACAGAGTACTGTGCAAATCAAGGACTGCCTGCATATGTCTTATTGCTTTCCTATCATAGATTGCAAGTTTCTAAAGTGAAAGAGCTTTTCCTTTTTTATGGTAGAATTAAAATGTACTAGGATATTATTTGGGCCTTCCTGTTTCCAATAATGGCTCTATGTTAATGTATTTTAGGAGTATTTTATTTCTCTGCATCATACTTGGGGAGGCTGAATTACCATATATCCTTTATTCTAAATGGCAATTATATGATACTCTGTTAATTTGATTACAGTTTTTTCTCCCTCATGGGGATAGGAAATTCTTTGTCAAATAATTACATTGATTATGTGTCTTAAAATAGAGGATATTTAAGATTACTTTCATCTCTAATAAATGATGATCTCTATATTTTCCTAAATAAATGCAAATAATGCTATAACCACTACTTTTGCACATATATTAAAGTACCCAGTTCTTTATTTTAAAGTCTGTTGGGATTTCTGACTTAATTTTCATCTGGTTATTCAAAATGGCTCCACTAAGCTTGTAGAAATACATCTATGCTCATTTGGGAGTGCTGCACGACTATTTCAATTGCCCGTTGCAGTCTTTCATTGATTCTGTAAAATAGATTTGTTTCTGTGTTTCTTTAGGGAAGAACTTGGCAGAATTAAATCTAAGTGGTGTGGAGAATATTAAAATGCTCTAGGGAAATGTCAGTACAAAAATGTTGACATCTTTGAAACTTATGAGATTGATATGCCAAACTTGGATAGAAATTGAAACTGGGTGAATCTTAATTCAAACTGGATTTACCTGTGCCCATTCTCTCTTTTAGGATTTTAATTTGAATTGTTGCTCTAAGGGCAGCTGGCTGATAGCCAGTCAGGAGCATTTTTAAAGCTTTATTGAGCAAGGTATACATCTTCTAAGGCAAATGTTTTAACCATCCTGCTCTCCTCCTTCCCAGCCCTCACTGCCTACACATGTTTATTGGGTACCACAACCTACTGATTCGACTTTAGAAACATCTTTTAAATATTAATTTAGGCCTTCCTCGTGTCTCTGATGGACTGAGGTGGCTTACATTGAACTGAAGGTATTATTAAAGATTTCTTACTCTGTTAAGTGGAACCAGGGACATTTCTACTACATGAGTTTTGTTCTTTAATGATAAATAAGCTCAATATCCTTGGAGAGTTCCAGAACATCCTTCACAATGCCCAAGAAAACTGTTTCTCAGACTCAAATGAACATGTCCTTTCTCTGGTGAAAATCTTCCGAGAGTTTAAAAGAGTCTTCCAAGAGACATAGTCTTTGTACAATAAAGCATAAACTCCATAACTTAACATAGAGGCCCCTTGCTATCTTGTCTGTTTTTCATACTATTTCTTGTCCTTTCCCACCTCTAAACTCTCCAATACTTTAGCCTATACTTTACCTATACTTTAGCCACTTTCAATGACTCCCCCTATTCTTTAAATACATCATGTCCTTTAATGCTTTTGGGTCTTCGCACATAACTTGTCTGCCACCTGTATTGCAGTCCCTCTTGTTACCCACCTGTAGTCCACCTCATGATCTGTCCCATCATTCAAAGTCCAATTAAAAATCCTTCTCTCCATGGCTTTCTCATCTCAACCAGGACAGAGTAGTTCTCCATTAGTTCATACCTGTGTCTGTCTTCCTTTTGCCACATTTTTAACAGGTGTTTTGTCCTGTGTGACTCTCATTCTATCATTGTTAACTCCTCAGTGAGCAAGGATGTTGCTTAATTCTTCTATGTATCTCAAGTCCTAGCATAGCAGCCCCTCAGTAAATGCTTCATAAATGAAAAAGTGAATGAATAAAAGCTTTCTATCCTCTAAGAAGTTGGGTTCCAAGACAAGAACTGATGAAAATACATGTGCAAAGAGGATTTTATCAAGAGAATAAAAGGCAAAGTGTGGAGTGTGTAAGAGTTAATAATTCACAAACTATATATTCCCTTGAATGGTGAATTAATTCATGCCTGTTATATGTGTGTCAAATGTGTCAAATGCAGAGAATAAAGGTTATGAAATACTGGGTAAATCTCTAAGGACCTGTCCATATCAGAAAGTCCTTTCACTTTCCCTGCAAGGGTGACTGAAGATGACAGTGTCCTTTGAATAGCAGCTGAAGAAGAGATCAAAGATATAGCAGAAATAGATGGCTATTAAAGGTTTTTTTCTCTAAACTAAGGACAGCAATAAGGTTCCACAGAACAAATTTTGTACTGTTTGATCACACACTTCAATTCTTTGTTGGAAGCTGCATCAATCTTTCTGAGTCTGTGCACATAACACAGAACATATCATGTCTTCACCAGGATTGCAAGGTCATTGTCCACTGGAACTTAAGATGCCAGCTGAAGTGTTGTTGATGTAATAAGTGACTGCACTGACAAAATTTAGGGAAGTTAAGTGAGATATATGAAGAAAAAAAAAAATCCTCCAAAGACTCTAAACCAGGCCAGATGGAAGAGGTATATGTTCTACAACAGAAAAATATAAAATTCACATATTTAAAAGATATGAATGCATTAGTATAACCAGTAAGTAGGTTCTACTTTCAGGAATCTTTTCCCTTTTATTTTTCCTGGTAATGAGGATGCAGTTGAGCACACTTGTGTACTTCTTAATCTGCTTTTGGTTTGTAACTAAAGACAAAATGTCTTTAGATGTTAGATATCAGAAGCTGCAGATTCTTTCTCTGGTTGCTTTAGCACTAGCATATAACTTGTCCACTGTTATGGAAGCCATTTAACCATTCTGTGCCTTGGTTTCCTTAGCTATGAAATGACAACAATATCAACTGCTAACAATCTCATCAAGGATTAAGTGAGATGGAAGAGTGAAAAAGTCATGGGTAAGTCTGCTTGACTTGATGGTAAATGAGCTCTAACTAGAGTTCCCATTTTAAAGAAGGAGGCTATTTTCTTCCCTCCTCAACCACTGCATTTTAAAAGCTCAACAAATAATTTTAAAAATAACTAAAGCCTTAACCTCAGGCCATCAATCAAAAATAACCTAAAACAAGCATCATAGAACTGTGGTGGAACGTTTGATATTAGCCTCTAGGGATATATTTACAAGCCCAGTTTGTTGGAAGCTGAATGTTTTGTATGGGGAGGTTGAATATGAATTCTCCTGAGAGCTGCTGAACTACTACTCTCCCATGACACTAAACAGCTGACTAGAGCTTTCCATCTGGTTAATTTATTCCGTGGATATTAAAGAAAAAATACCTCATATAATTTTCTTGGAAGGATTACATTCAGATATTTCTTCACTGGGGTACAAAAAAAAATTTAAGACAGAAAGAGTACTGCCTTTTAACATGCAACTGGATTATCCAGACCCTTACTTCCTATTTTTAAACCACTCATTAGGCTTGTCCTTTCAATCCCAAATGAGCCAGAGGAGTAATAGTGTAATGAATTATGCCTCCTATACACAATCCTTTCAGTAGGTATAAGTTAAGTTCTGTCCTATTTTCTGCAAACTTGCTCCATTTTGCCTAGAAAAAGTGTTCTGGAAGAGCAAATCAATTTCCTAGGTTACCTTAGTGTCTTCTCAAAGGCTTGTTTGAAAAACTGATTTAGTGTTGGAGTTTGGTATAGACAAGAACTGAATTAAAAGTGACATTTTATCTAGAAGTATTTAGCACATGGTAGGGGCAGGATAAATGTTTCTTGTATATCAATCTGCCAAATAAACCCCGTTTCCTAGTGATGGAATCTACAAGGACACTGAAGACTTCATATAAATCAGCAAACATCCCTCCCTCTGCCCTCTACACTCCCCAGAAAATTCAAGTATTAATTGGGGAAATGCCTCAAAGGTAGTAACTGTGTCAGTGTTTATGATCTTCCTTTCTATATGAAGATACCCTCCTCAGCACTCTTCAACTACTGACAGTATCTGCCAACCAGTGGCAGTTTCTCAGCAGTGAGGAAGGGGCTCCAGTGATGCACCCACTTACAGTTTCTCCCAGCTTCCCCTTGCATCTAATAACAAATGCAAGCTACCTAGCCAGAAGTGTGATCACGGCTGTAGAAACTAAGGCCACCAAGGAAGGACTGAACTTGTAAACTGGGCCACATTGGTAACACATGCTCGTCAGCTGAATAACTTCCACAGGGCCAGGGATGAGTTCATAGGATCAGATGAAGAAGTTGCCATGGCCTGGGAGAAGAGTCATCAACAGCATGAAGAACATGCTAATCACAGAAACTAAAATTACAAGCTCTGCATGATATAGGAGAATCAGGCAAAATTGATTTTCTGTGATTTTCTTTTAAACAAACATGTTTTTCAAATATAAGAAGTAAACCATTTCTATGCTGGTAATACACAGTGCTTGATATTGCCTAATAAAATGAAGAGCGCACTTTATTTGGAAGGTGGACATATAAGATTAAAGACCAGGTTATATATTCATTACCTAATAAAACCTGCAAAGCAGTTTTTAAAAAAATCCATTATTAACCTAAATGATAACTCCAGCTAAAGTTAGGAAGCACTTTCAGCCATTCAACTAAAAGCAATAAATAAAATTTCATAATCAATCATCTAATTCTTTCCTGAGACTACACCAAGTCTAACCTTATGATACAATGGCTTTCATATATTCTGGAATGAATGTGTATTATAGATTCTGTTGGCTTATGGTCATCTTCAGATTCATAAAACACAATGATGAAAGAAGAGCTTATTTCTGGGCTTTCTCAAATAAGAAGAATCTGTCAACATGTTCCATTTATCCTCTGGTTTTAAAGCTGCAGACATTTTTTAATATTTAGGCTTATGAGGGCACATCTAAGTTGTATTATTATGATATATTTACTAAAAGCCTTTTGAGTTTCTCTTGGATATATTTCATATTTTTCCTAATATTATAAGTGTTTTAGGATTTGTTTTATTTTATTTTTTTAATTTTTTAAAAGATTTTATTTATTTATTCATTTATCCCCCCCTTGCTGCTTGTGCTCGCTGGGTCAGCTACCCACGCCGTGCGGGCGGGCTTGCCTTCACCAGGAGGCCCCGGGAACCAAACCCGGGGCCTCCCATATGGTAAACAGGAGCCCTACTGATTGAGCCACAGTCGCTTCCCTGTTTTATTTTTTTAAATAACCAAACTCTGAGCTCATTGAGAGCAACCATTGTGTCTCACTCACTTCTGTACTCTGGCTGGAACTGAGCAGTGCCCAGTTCTTACCGGGTATCTTTAAAAATGTCCTGGGAACAAAAATAAAGAAAAACACTTTCTTTATTTTTGGATAACACTTATGGTAATTTTAAGAGGATTTTTACTTTTATTGAATTTGACCATGGCTCAAGGCCAAGAAAATAAGCTGCAGCACCCTCCAGTTTTGAAATGTTCAGTTGGTACATGTAATTATTATTCCCTAGTGACCAGAAGCACTCTAGGTGAGCAACCTTTCCTTGATACCTGGGGACACTAATTTTCTTTCCCTCTGAACTGGCAGGCCAAGTGAAAGGATACAAATGCCCTATCCCTTTGTATGTCTAAAAGCAGTTTGGCCAACTGGTATTGGTGAGGAGTAGGGATTCACTTCCTCAAAAATAGTGGTCATGTCTCACACCAGGGAAGGGGGAGGTAGTGCATTTATAAGCTGAGTTTGGCTTAGAGAGAGTCCACGTTTAAGCAACAAGGAGGCTGTCAGGAGGTAACTGTTTGGCATTATATAATGCTAGGCTAAGTTTCAATTTCACAAGAAAAGGTTCATAAGTACAATCATCAATATCAAGGGCCTGGAGTAATAATCTGTCTTCCTTCACTAGACACTGCCCATGTACTAGGGGGATTCTTGCCACTCTGTTAGAGAATGTAGCAGGACTCCTCAGGATTGCAATTCAATATTCTTTTGGCTGTTGTGTGGGTCTCAACCCACCGAGACAATGCCCCATGAACACATGAACAGCTTCATATGCCTTAGAGGCATGCCATGAGCCTCCTTGCCACCAAAGAGTTATTACCAAATGTCTACTAGTGATGCATTTGGAAAAAGACCTTGATCAAAAGGGGGAAATATTAAATGCAAAGGAATTTTTATGGCTAAGAGATTTCAAAGTGAGTCGGGAAGTCTTTCCAGATGTTACATTTATGCACATCTCAGCAGGATCTCATTGACTGCCACAGTAAACAGTGCCTCAAGCAGGGGTGTTCTTGAGGGCTCTAGAGAAATCTAGACACTATAAGCAGGACAGACAGGCTCAGGAATTCGGCATCTTGGAAGTGGGCCTTACTTTGGAATTTATGCTTCCCAGTGTAAAAGAGTTAGACTCATTTATTATTTCCCTGCACATGGCTCTTCTGCCCCTTTTATTTGAACCTATAATTAGCACTATACTTGTTAAACATATGTCCCAGAGCTTTAAATCTTTGGTCTGTTAATAAGCCAGTTGAGCCCTGAATCTCAGCAGAGTTGCAACACCTACTCTCCAGTTCATTGGACTTACCCAGGACAACAAGGAAATGGTAATGGACAACGTCCATCCCAAGGAACAGAGAGGGCCTGCAACTGTAAGCAAGACAGTTCCATCCATCTGCCCCATGGGATCTAAGCCTCTTCTCAATTAGAAACAGAGTGTGCATCACCATCCCCAGATCTCAAGATTGGGGAATGAACAATGGACTAAAGTAGACTTATTATTATTCTATTATAGACTTATTATTCTAACAATGGAAAAACTTGTATCATTGGTATAAAGGTAGTGGCCATTAGAGGTTCTGAGAGGAGGGAGAGGGAAGAATAGGTATAACATGGGGGCATTTTCAGGACATTGGAATTGTTCTGCATGACATTGCAATGATGGATACAGGCCATTATACAATTTGTCAAAACCCATATAACTGTGTGGGGCAGAGTATAAACTATTATGTAAAGTATAGACCATGATCAATGCTTCAATATGTGTTCATCAATTGTAACAAATGTACCACACTAAAGAAAGATGCTGTTAGTGTGGGAAAGTGGGGGAGGGGGTGAGGGTAGGGTAAATGGGAATCTCCTATATTTTTGATACAACATTTATATAATCTAAAGCTTCTTTAAAAATAAAAAAACACATTTCAAAAAAAATAGTGGTAACTGCAGCCTTTAGACACTCACTGGGCCTGATAGGACTGGGCATGGTAGGGCTACACTTCTGATGCAGGGAGCTCTCCCCAGCCATAATCCCTGGCACTTCTGTGTAGCCTGACAGTCTGCCACTAAAGGCTGGTCTTGTGGCATATATGTGCCCCTTGTCATATTCATGACATTTCCAATCAACCTCCAAATTCTTAGCTCTCAGGTGCCATTTTCATGATTTGTAGGACAGATACAGTAACACATTATTTAAAAATTCCATTATTTGCATTTTGGCAATATCTAAATACATATATAGCAAGAACATGACATCTATATTCTGCCCTGAAAGGTGTGTTTAAAACTGGAAATTATATCCATGGATGGTGCTTTAGAGCAAATGAGGTAATTTATATCAGAGTGCCTTAAGGTATATTTGGAGTATTCAAATATAAACATTGTTGAGGAGAAAGTCTGTAGGAAGTAAATTAATGATAGATGAAAACAAGAATGAAGAATTAATTTTAACTCCAATAAATTAAGAACACAACCTGTATTTTCTGTAATAATTCACTAAAAAGTAAATTTCAATCAGTAGAAGAGGAGGAGAGGAAGGATGAGGAGGTAAAGGTGGGGAGAAACAGAAGAAAGAAAAAAATGTTCGTAAGGAAACACAGGAAAAAGAATTAATCCCCATGGTTATAGTGCAAGGTAATGAGAGAAAAAGCCTTTTAGCACCACAATCATTTTGATACTTTTCCTTCCATATAAAAGTTCACTTTGGATCGAAGCCCATTTTTTACAGAACTACCAAGTCTAGGAGGAATTTTTGAAATTGTCTAGTTTGTTCCTCTCATCTAACGAACGACAAAAACTGCCGTTCAGAGAGGCAAACTGGCTGTGTTTTTAAGCTGTCAAAGCAATTAGTGAATAAGGTTCAACCAGGATTCAGACTCCTAGGGTCCTAATAGAAGCCATTCCTTTCCCCTCCCCCCTCCCCATAAATAAATGGGGAGAAAGCTCATGCAAAATGAAAGCTTTTTTTACTGCTATGATTTTTGAAAAACAGAAAGAGATGAAAACCTTTTTTGTATCCCCCACTCCAGATTTTAATTGCTGACCAGGTGACAGCCTCACAGGCATAATCAGGGAGGGTCACTCCCTTACTGAAGTCATGCTTCCACTCACTGTACAATAGAAACAATTATCTTCAAATTGTGAAGATGTGTGACCCTTCCAGCATTTAAGGCAACTAATTTTCTGTTTGCTTTTGTTTATTATAGTTATTACTGGGTAACTGTGGGGTTTGAGAAGAAATGTCCAAAACCACGTTTGGCTTTATATTCTGGATCCTTACCTTATTTATGGGGTAAGGTTGTGTATGTGACTGTCGTGTGTGTTTGTGTGTGTGTGTGTGTGGTGTGTGATACGTGTGTGTGTAGTGTGTTTGGGTGGAAGTTGATGTTAACTAGTTTTTCCAGTATTTATATCCGAAACAAACTAATCTACCACCTACTGGTATGTGATTTAAGAAGATACAAGCAGAGCTATATGCTGTACTTTGGTGATCACACTAATCAGTAATTACCAGCTCTTCTTTTGATGTCAATTTAAAAATGTGTTGGTGAAGGGGGGTGACCGTCTGAGATTTCAAGACAGCTTTAATTAAATTTTTATCTTTTCTCAGTTTCAGAGATCTAAGCAATGAAGAATCTCAGCATCCATCAAAGGAAAATGATTGTAGCCAAAGTAAACTCACAGCTTTCACTCAGTAGTTGCAAGTTTACAGCTTTGGAAATAGGATGTGTTGATCTCAGGGTGTGTATGTTAATTCTACATAATAAGTGTGGGTGGGGGGGTCTGTTAATATTCCATTGGAAACCAAATGTTCAAGTGTTAGTTGATAAGCATTGGTTATGATTTAGTGTTATTTTAATTTTCACCCTAAACCTTGTTCAATGTGTAAATTCTTAAAGAATAATAATAATAAGAGCAGAGAACCTTTCTGTCTTGTTCAGGGCTGTGTCCTGGTACCTAAATCAGAGCTTGGCGCAAATGTGTATTGAATGAATGCAGGAAGAAATAAGTCAGATGTTTGGGGCTACAGACTGTTAAAGATTTAGAGCTAAATGGAAGAGTAAAGCCACTCTCTCCCATTTTATAAATAAGGAGGCAGACTTGGGGTCAGAAAATAACTTGTCTTAGAATCATACTGCTTTCTGTGACTTTCATAATCTATAGCATTTAAAACATTTCACAATCTGGCATCTACCATTGTCTAGCTCTTTCACTTTCTAACCCAACAATATCAAGCAGTTCTCTAAATAGTCTACTTCAGTTCTGTAGGTTTCACAAAGAGTTCTTGAGTGCCAACTCTGGGCTAGCCATGATGTTTGGCAGGGAAGCTAAGACCATGTCCATCCTTGAAAATCTTACATGCAGATATGGGAGAGAGACAAAAAAAATCTTTACTCCATTAGTTTTCTCCCAGATTAAGACTTTGGTTCTGTGTTCTCATGGCTCATGATACTTCATCATACACAGTATACTTTATCCCTGGTTTTAGTCTTTCCTGTTCAAATGTAAGCTTCAGGCAGGGCAGATACTATGTTCAACAGATTCCTGGTGTGTGGCATATTACTGGCACATGATGAGCTCTCAGTAGATATTTGTGGATATGGAAAGGACATGTAGAAATGCTTGGAGGTATGTACAAGATACTCTGGGAATTTCAGGAAATGTCTAGAAAACTTCATATAAAGCTTTTAGACCTGTGCCTTGAAGATTGGATAGAAGTTCGTCTGTAAGAAAAGGGAGAGAAGGTTCATAAAAATAAGGATTTCTGTGCAGAAATGCAGGTGGTGAAATAGCATGGCAAGCGGCATGGAGCATAAGTCAGCGAGTACTGCTGTAGCGATTGAGGGGTCGCACTTGGAAGGCAGCATTTTTTCCATACTTTGGTAATGGAAAATTGACATATAAAACCAAATCTTTTTATTTACCCGAGCTTTAAAACCGCAACTACATATTGTTATGAATATGTTTAGCCATTGTTTTCTTCTTGGCCAACTGAAGACTATATTGTGAAAGCAAGTCTAAGACATACTCTATTAACTAAATATATGTTATTTGGCATTTCAACAATTTTCACTGATGACAAATTTAAGATCATTGATGAATTAAATGTATAAAAAATCAGAAATGATTTTTTGAATTAAGGAGCATATGACACTCTCATTCCCCCAGGTTCCTGTGCTTACCTTTAAAAGTAATCTCTTCTGTTTTTTAAAATATATTTTTTATTAAAAAAAAGATATTTAGATTACATAAACGTTACATAAAAATATAGGGGATTCTCATATACCCTGATCCCTACACCTCCCACATTTTCCCACATTAACAACATCCTTCATTAGTGTGGTACATTTCTTACAATTGATGAAAACATTTTGGAGCATTGCCACTAAGCATGGATTATAGTTTACATTGTAGTTTACACTCTGTCCCACACAATTTTGTAGGTTATGGAAAGATATGTAATGGCCTATATCTGCTGTTGTAATGTCATTCAGGATAATTTCCAAGTTCTGAAAATGCCCCCATATTTCACCTGTTTTTCCCTCTCCCTGTCCTCAGAACCTCCAGTGGCCACTGCTACCGCATCAATGATCTAATTTCCAAAATGTAAACCATAATGTAAACCATTGACCAGCTATGTTTCAATATTTGTACAGCAATTGTAAGAAACGTACCATCCACATATAAAATGTTATTAATAGGGGAAAGGAGAAAGGGGGAAGGATGTTGCATATATGGGAAGCCCTATATTCTGTACATTGACTTTTCTGTAACCTAAAACTTCTTTGAAGACAAAATGAAAAAAGGAAGACCCTGGGGGGAAAAATGGAAGAAAATGTCACTATACATACAAGACAACAGATCTTACACTTATAAAAGACAGAATGTCAAAAAAATTTTTAAAAATATTTTTTCATTATTTTTTTATTATTCCAAATCTTTATTTTTTATTAAAAAATTTTTTTTGTATTTTATTTCTTATTTTTAAAGCTATCATTATAATTTCATTTTCTTATTAATTGTATTTGGTTATTTTTTTGGCTCCATTTTTTAAGAAGTTTTGGATCACAGAAGGGTTACAACTATGACAGGGGAGGATCATTTGTGTGGGGTATCAGTGATGGGGAATACATGGGAGGAGATTCACCTGGGCATACATATAAGGTATATAAATGTGTTCAATTGTTCTTGGGGGATTGTCACGGTAGGTGGAGATTCACACAATAACTGAAAGAATATCAAATTCCCATCCTGGGAAGCCCTGTCACATTTTCTAATGGAACAGCAAGAATCCTCTGAGTACAGGGGCAATGGCTAGTGAAGGAAGATGGTCTATTGATGGGCCCTTAATATTGATGACTGTGCTTATGAACCATTACTCTTGAAATTGAAACTTGGCCTAGTATTACAGGGTGCCTAAGAGTTACACCTCCTGAAAGTCACCTTGGTGCTCAAATTTGGCCTCTCTCTAAGCCAAACTCAACATATAAATGCATTACCTCCCCCCCCACCCCATGGTGGGACATGACTCCCAGGGATGAGCCTCCCTGGCAGCAAGGGATTACTACTAAGCACCAACTAGCAATGCAACCGGAAAAAGACCTTGACCAAAAGGGGGAAAAGGTAAAGACAAATGAGTTTACATGGCTCAGAGACTTCAAAGTGAGTCAGGAGGTCATTCCAGAGGTTACGCTTACGCATGTTTCAGCAGGATCTCATTGACTGACATTATACTACCTCAAATAGTGGGGCTTATGAGGGCTTTGTAAACATCCAGACACTATAGTCAGGGCCGATAGCTCAGGAGTTTGATGCCTTGCCAGTGGGCACTACCTGGGAACTTATGCTCCCTAGTGTGACAGAGTTGGATTCAGTTGTGGTTTCCCTATACATGGCTCTTCTGCCCCTTCTGTTGGAACCTATAGTTTGTACTAGAAGTGATAGGTGTATGACCAAGAGACTTAAATCCTTGGGCTGTCTGGGCCCTGAATCTCAACAGAGTTGCAACACTTACTCTCCAGTTCATTAGACTCACCCAGGACAACTAATAGGGAGATGATGATGGACAATGACCATCCCAAGGAACCGAGAAAGTCTACAACTGCAAATAAGAGAGTCCCATCCAGCTGTCCCATGGGATCGAAGCCCCCTTTCAATTAAAGGCAGAGTGGCCATCACCATACCAGAATCCTCAGGATTGGGGAATGAACTATGGACTAAAGTAGACTTATTGTTATTCTATTATAGACTTATATGATTCTAGCAATGAAAAGTAATCTCTTTTGAAAGCACTGAGGATAAAATCCCTCCCTTTGCTCACTCATTTTACTCTACTTGAGAAATGATTTAACTGGTGAGTGCCTGGGCAAAGGGGCACTCTCAAGTGTGGCCCATGCTCTCTCTCCCTGACTCTGTTGGAAATTGTGAATGCATAGGCCTAATCTGTGCTTTTCTCCCTGGCATGAGCCTGCTGCAGCTACCCATACCATCAAGGCATGTTAAGGACTCCAAGTTCTTCATTTGCCCCTGGGAATAAGGCTAAAATTCAGACTGGCATGGTCTTGGATGCAAGCATAGTTTTATAATGCAGATTTAACAATAATGAAAAGGATAGTTTAATCCACATATGACATATGTGTCTATTTCTCAATTGTTTCAGAACTCCAAAAGGAATGGTAACTCCAAAAGGAATGGTACATGGGTAGGAGGAACCTTCAAATCCATACATATGTTATGATAAAGGTGGTTTTATTTTTAAGTCTTGTGTACTGTGTATGTATGAATATAGTGGAGGGAGAGGAGAGACAATAATATACATGATATATATATAAAATAGAGAAAGATATGGACTAACTTTTATTAACCAGGATATTAAATTAGGAAGAATGGCCTATTCTAATATGCCAGCTACTGTAGTTAAAAAAGTAACTCAAAAACAAATTAAATGAATGAATAATAGCATTATTTGTAAGGTCTTGACTCAGTCAAAAACAAAAGATAAAAAAATAATAAATATTCTAGAGCAGAGGTCAGTTAACTATAGCTACAGGCAAAATCCAGCCTACTGCCTGGTTTTGTGTGGTCTGAGACATAAGAAGGTTTTTACATTTTGAAATGATTGAAAAAAATACCAAAAGAAGAAGAATATTTTTTCACATATGAAATTTATATGAAATTCAAATTTCAGTGTCGATAAATAAACTTTTATTGAAACATAGTCACAATCATTTACATACTGCCTATGGCTACTTTCAAACTACAATGACAGATGTTGAGTAGTTTTAATAGAGACCATATGACCCACAAAACCTAAACTATTTACTATTTGCCTCTTTATAGAAAAAGTTTGTGGACTCCTGATCTAGAGTTTCAAAGTATATATTTATGATTATAATTATCTTTTACTGGGTGTTTGTTAAATTATCCTTAAGTTTAATCAATATTTGAAAAAGAATTTCTACACACCATTTAGAAGAATATGAAATTATTTATTAAATGATTTTAAAAATAATCCCAAAAGTCATTACCATGGTTTTTGGAAAAGTAATGACATGGTGACATGCTTATGATATTGCAGTCAGTGAAAAAAAGAGTATAAAATTTAATAATCAGTAGATATCAAATACATGCATATTTTTAAAAAGTAGATAACAGGTTTAAAAGAAAATATGCAGAAATGTTAAAAGTAGCTGCCTCCTGAATGAGATTATGGGTGATTTTTAAAAAAAATTATTTTTAACTTTTCAGAAATTCCTAAACTATACACTGTAAAATGTATCAGTTTGATAAGAAGGAAAAATAAAATATTGAAAAAAATTAGAGTAATATTGTTCAAGTTGTTTAAAATTCTAGGTCAAAGATTCTTCTGTGGTAGGGTAACTATAAAAATGTTAAAGGGAATAAAGGAATGGATAGAAGGGAATTACAAGAATGGAAATCCCTTTTCAAGATAAAAATCTTAAATTCAGGTAGTATGACAGCTTGATGTCAGATGCTTTTTTAAAAATGCAAATTATACCCTTGAATCTGTTAAAGAAGTATTGATCTTCTTGTGAATAAAAAGTATTACCCCAAATTGCAAGTATTGTTAGTTTCATACTGAGAGGCAGTTGGTCAAAATTTATGACAGACAACCCCTTGTAGGAGCTTCATGAAATGGTGACCATCAGACTACAATGTAGAGATTTGTGATATAAAGAAAATTGAACAGTGACTGATTTTCTGTAGACACTGGCTTAATTAAACTAAATATTATTTAGTTATACTAACTGCTGGTAAATGAATGAGTGAATATATGTATGAATGAATGAATTATATGTATGTATGACATTTTGTCTATGTCAAAATATGGGAAATTGCTGTGATTAAGACAACTGTTAACACTTTTAAAAAGTATTAGGAGTTATGTGGTAATGACATGCTACATCAATTGTCTTATGAACAGTTCTAAGAAATCATGAAAGAGAACAGAATCCAAGAGAGAAAACTATAAGCAGAGAAGTCCATTTACCCACCTGACTTCCACACCACCATCCTACATGCTATAATTGCTATAATTGCAAATGGAAGTGGAAATAATGCCTCTCTCTCTCTCTCTCTCTCTCTCTCTCTCTCTCTCTCTCTCTATCTATCTATCTATATATATATATATATTCTGAAAAAACTGTGATGGGAGAATCTCAAAATGACCTACTGAAAAATTAAGCTCAGAATCCATTTGGTGAGTATTGCTCTGACAAAATGAATAAGCAAAAGAATGATGCTAACCATCAAAAAGTGATACATTTAAGAACCATAGTGACAGGTATATATCAAGAAATAAAATTAAAATGACTATTGTTACTATTACTCTAATATAAAATTCTACAAGATGATTGTTATTATCCCATCTTTAAGGCCAAGCACAAACAAACTTGCCCAAGTTTAGTGAGGACTCATATATCGACCAGACTATGAAGACTTGACTCCCTTCTGTAAATCACATTATCACTCTCACATTGACTTTCTAGCCTTATTTATATAAGTAGTGAATCAAATACTTCTTGTGGTTGAGATACCCCAGCATCTTTTGTGAGATAATAAATCCCTATGGGTTTGGATTCATGTTATCTTCATCTTATGTCTATACTTTCACAGAGACAAGCTAATATCTTGATCAAAACAAGGCATCCAGAGAACAGCTATTTCAGTGCCATACAAGTTGCTTTCAGTTTTTCATTATCCTAGCATTAGCTAAATAGAATAAATGATGATATCTAGTTTAGAACAAGTATTGTTAAATATATGTTAAAAATATAAATGTTTTGCATGTATTGTTAAATACATATATATATATAAATATGTTGTTTGCAATGAGTTCACAAGCCAATTCAGAGGCATTTAAATAGTAGCTCATCCAATAATATCTATTATTTCCCATTTCTCATCCAAGATCTCATAATTTTCTGTTTCCTTTTCCATTTTTCATTCTTTACTGATCACTTAAGACCTGCAAGAGAGTATGTGTGATGATAGAGATTCAATGATAATTGCTAAGTATCTTGTACTTAATGGAGTATAAAGTCTTATAGGAGATACAGATAAATAAATGAGATTACAATGTGTGCCCAATAATACATGTTGGTAGCATAGGAATACCTAAACGTGGAATCAAATGTACACTTGGGAGGAGGGTGGCCAGTAAGTACTTCTCAGGGACACATCACCTATGCTGAGACCTGAAATGTGATGGTGACTGAGTTTCTAACCAGAGGGAGGAGGTGAGCTATGTCTATATGCAGAGTGTAGATGTAGAAAAGTACCTGTGGAGGCCTGGTAGAAGAGAGGCATTTGTCTTGTTTTTAAATTGCCAAAGGACATTCAGTGTAGCTGAACAATCATGTGAGGGTATGTGGAGGTAGGGGACAGGAAGTGGGCAGAAGTGCAGTAGTAGAAATTGGTTTGGAGAAGAAGGTTGAGGCCAAATTATTCAGGGTCTTGATTTGTAATAAGGATAGCACTTACTCTGTGCTAAGCACTGATGCACCTATTTTAAATATGCCATTTTATTTAATCCTCACATCAAACCTAAGTGGAAGGTACATTGTCATTTTTCCCATTTTATAGACAAGGAAAATGAGACACAGGTTAAGTGACTTATCTAAGTTAACAAAAGTAGTGAGTGGCAGAACTGGGATTTGAACTCCTGCCAGTCTGGCATGAGGAATCATATTCCAAGTCTTTGCTCCTCAAAGTGTGACCCATAGACCAGTAGGATCAGCATCACTGAGAACTAAATAGAAATGCAAAAACTCAAACACCAACCCAGACCTATAGAACCAGAATCTGCATTTTAACAACAAAAACCCAAGGTGGTTCCTGAGTACCTTGAAGTTTGAGGAGCTCTGCTCTAATTCACTATACTCTACTGCCTCTCTTTACCTCTGAAAAGGGGTCTGGACTTTATCCTAAGGCCAGTAGAGAGTCAGGGAAAGATTTGAAGTAAGAGGTTGGCCAAATCAAATCTGTTTTTTAAGCTCTGTTGCTTTAGACAAATCACTCTGACTCCAGCATGGAGAGTGTAGTGGAAGAGGGCAATTCTGGAGACAGAAGAACCACTTAAAGGGCTACTGGAAACCAAATGAAAGAAAATGGCCATCTCAATTAGGGTGGTGGCAGTGATAAAGGAGGAAAATAGAAGAATTTAAGAGGTGCTCAGAAGGTAGTGTTGATAGAACTCGAAATCCTTTTGATAAATGAATTGAGAGGGTGGAGTTGATTTTTCCCCAGTTCCTGGCTTAAGCAACTAGTTGGATAGTGGTATCATTTACTGTACAAGAGTAAATTTTGGGAGTGGGCTAGGACGTAGGAGAGGGGAATGATAAGTTTACCTTTTGGATTACAATGATGAGGTTTGAGGAAATATTGAAACAGTCAAGTGGAGCTGCTCAGCCAGGGTCACAGAGATGAGGCAAGGAAATCATATAAATTACTGGGGCATTTTGGAAGGGGAGCTGGGGAAAATTCTATGTAAAAAAATTTAACTCATTTGCTCTTGATGCTCCCTTCCCCCAAATGTATTTACCAGAGTCCATACTCTGTTCTGGATGATTCTGTATTTGACAAGCAGTTGGACAGATAATTCTGTAGCTCAGAAAGAAACCTTAGATAGAAATATTTTGGATTACTAAGAATATAGAATAGATGCTAAATGAAGTAATGAAATTTCCCAGAACAAGGGCATAGTTAGAAAAGAGTCTAGGATAGAGGGCACAGAAAGAGGAATCCACAAAAAAGATCTCTAAAAGTGTCTTAGAAGTAGGAGAAAAACCAGAAGTTTGAGATCATGGAAGCTCAGGGAAAAGAGTGTTTCACGGTGGGAAAAGTGGGAAAGAGTGTAAAACGCTTTTGAGACAAGCAGCTAAAGAATGAGAAGTACTTGCTGAACTTAGCAATACACTGGTACTTGGTAACCTTGGGGAGGCTTGGAAGAAACTGATGGGTCTAAAGCTGGGCTACAATGGATTGAGAAGTAGGGGATACAGAAATGCAGACTCTTAAGATCTTGAGTGTGGAGGACTCTTTCACGAAGTGAAAGAGTTCAACTATAAAGGTGAGGAATGAGGGTAACCGGAGAAGCTCAGTGATAAAGGAGAATCTTTTCAAGAAAAGAGGAGACTGAATGCTGATGGAAGGAGCCAGTAAAGGAAGACCGAAGATACAAGAGAGAATGTGGTCCCTGAGGTGGTGGGTGTGAGATAAGGGGCAGTAGTTGATATCTTTCCTTTTCTTTTCCACTTTACCAATAGTGGGTGGGGGATTCTGGAGTATGGCCAGAGAAACAGGAATATCCCATTGTTGTCATCTGTTCCATATTTTGGGGTCTAGGGATGTTTCTTTCTCCTATCACCCTTCCTTTCCAAGCCCTGCTTTCCACAAGAGGAACATTTCTGCACTTAAATATTCCACTTTTATTTCCATGACATGTAATTCAGAACAAACTTGCCCACAAATGAACTAACTCTGCTTTGAAATTAACCCTTAAATTTCTTCTTTTGGCTCCAAACTTGCCTTAACCTAACCTGTCCTCAGGTGAAAAGCCTCCAGTTGTTTAGCAAAACCAGCACACCTCTGCTTGAGTCGATTAACCATTTGGCCCCAGGGTATGTTTGAGGTTGAGGACTTTGGCTTGGTAGAGAACAGTTGTCTATAATTGGGATCCCAGAGAATATTCATGGACTGATTTCAAAGGTCCGTGAACATCCAGTAATATCACTGAACAAACTCTTTTTTTTTTCCTTAGAAGAGGGTTCATTATTCCTATCAGATTCTAAAAGGAACTATAATCCCCAAGTGGTATGATGTGGAGATCAAGCCTCAAGTCATTAATTTTTGAGGGATTTGAAATGCTTTGACAGGAAGGAGTCCTCCTCCTCTTCGAAACCTCTTCCAGGGTATCAAAATATGACCAAGAAAAAGGGTCGCAATAAGAGAGGAAAGAGGAAATTATAAGAACATGAAAAGAAATTTTGTTTAACTGACATCTGACTCAAAACTTCCCATGTGCAACCCAAGTGTTTGCTTTTCATTTCTAAAGAGATCTTGTTCCCTAGACTGGAAACATAAAAAGAAAAAAATCAAACCTTCTCTAAAATGTCCTAGATAAATATTTATTTTCAATATTAGAGTAGAATGGGAGCCCAAATTAAACCAGCTTTACTCAAAATGTTGTTGGCAAGTGTAATAAAAACAAGAGGTAAACTTGTCAGTGAGGTGATGCTATGTTAAAATCTAAATTTGCTATTCTTGTTTAGGTAAAAGTGTCCCATAATTGGCAACTAATGATAAAATGTGGGAATAAATAGAACATGTGTAGAAAACAGACTTTAGGGTTTATCTTCCTCATAAACCAATTTGGATTAGAGCTTCAGGGATATATCATAATAAGAAATATCGTTTATGATACAAATGTTGCCAATATCCATGTTAAATTTTAATCCTTATACTTTGCCAATAAAAATGCTAGAATTTATATACAACAGTGTCTGTGGAAGTGAAATGACAGCTAAAATAACTTGAGGATTTTCTAACATTTTATATATAAGAATTACACATTTCATTAATGATTCTTTTTAGTTCCCACACTTCCAAAGCACAAACTGACAGCTGAGGTAGCTGCATTTGGGTTTCAAATGGATGACAGTCACCATAGAGGGAATGACTAAAATAGTGAGGAAGAAAGCATAAACACATATGGAATGCATGCTTTTGCCTAAGTAAGACTATCACAGGTTCAAGAAGCAACATTTTAGACTGATGTAGTACATTACATATCTGTGTGGGTAAGATATGTACCTTTCAAATCACTCTTAGGAAACCTAAGATTATGAGTTGTTTTATGCCTGCTTCTGGAAGGTAGGCAGATTTTCCTTCAACATAGCAGGAATCTCATTTGAGTTCAAAATGTGCTCTGGAAATATATATCCAGCTATAAAATATTTTCAATGATAATGTTATGCATTCAAATAAGTTCCAGGCTCCACCCCCACACACACACTTTTTTAAGGCAATGATGTTATGTCCCAATGTATTTTGACCATTTCAGGAACGCAGAAGGCAACTCCAGAGAGTTTATCTGGAGACTATGTGGCTTCCATGTGCATATCATCAAAATAAGAAATCTAAAAGCTCAGCATATCAAAATTCAGTAACTGTTGGTTTAAGTGGCTTTAAGTTTCAAAGATAGAAACTTCAAGATTTATGCTTTCTTGTCAAGTAAAAGTTTTCTCTTTAGCAGTTATTAGAAAGTTTATAAAAATCATTCATACTTAAGTCAAAATACCACATAAACAAAATACAAAAGAAACATTAGGAAAATACTCACTTTTCTTAAAGCTTCTTCCTATGATTTGAACAGTATGAAAGAAGACGAATATACAGTATTTTTTCCTTCCAACACATAAAGAACAAGGAACAGAATGAACTGCTGGTGCTTTCTGAGGGTTCCTCCCAACTTCAACTTTGTGGGAGAAAATAGGAGGGTCAGTGTGTTTCCTCCAAGTCTTGTGACGTGCAAATAGCTAACTCCTACTAGGCTGGAAAAGCATCCCTTGTCAATTTTCACTTAAAATTGCAAGTAACAAATTCTCCGCAGGATATCCTTAAAGGGATATTCTGCCAGGATTAGTATTTGAAATATCTGGATAAGCTCCAAAAAGCTTAAAGCACACAGTGTGTGGGCATATACACACACACACACACTCAAGAAATTCTGACTAAGCTACATTAAGGGCATATTTATATTTAAAAAATCACTAAAAGGACAGTGTATTTTCTGTTTTCTTGATTCTTCTGGGTTTTGTTTTGTTTTCGTGTTTTCTGGAGGATCCTTCTATTTAGGTTAGTGTCTGAACCACAGAGCTTTTGAGCTTTTCTGTTGAATTGTCTGAAAAGAGTTCAGGCCCCATGTTCTCACCTGCAGAGTTCTGGTATCTTGAGAGATGAGCCCAGGGTTGTGGCCTCTGTCACTGTCTTCTTGGGAAATTTGGGAACTTTGAGACTTATAAGGATTTGAGCAGAGCAATTCAAGGTAGTTACCTGCTTCCGGGACCTGCAGTATGGACTTAGCATTCCCTGCTTATTTTCCTATGAGCTGGCAACAATTGTTATGTCACGTCCATGGCAGTATGACTTCATTTAAGCACAGACTCATCTGGTCTTTTGAAATTTTCCATTCAAAACATAGCAAGTGGCTAGAGATTTCAAGAATTGGATTTGAAGAAATGTTTAGATATTGAACTAACCTAGAAGAGTAATCCTCAGTGGGTCACACAGAACCAGAAAGCAAGTAAGGGACATTTGCTCTTAGAATCTTTGAGGCCATTTCTTCTGTTTGGAAGGACAGATGAGGGAACAAATGTCTTGCCTTAACTCCATTTATTCCCAGACCAAACCTAAACTGCCCTTGTTCTAAATGCTAAAGGAATTATATGTTAGTATTTTCGGAGGTCAAACTCAGGTATATAAGCAAAGAACCTGACCTAGAGAAATGCAGAGCTAATCAACTCTATGCTTTATTATTCACTTGACTTTGGTGATTAAGACATTATGAAAAGGAAAATATGGTGATTAACAAATTCTGATTCAGTGAAAGAGAGCAAGTACATTCAATTAGTCATGGATTTTAATCCTCATGATGCACTGCTTGATAGGCATTTTTCTCCTTCTATACGTGAGGAAGCAGACTGTCAGATATATAATTGCCTATGTTATTTGTGGGTCTTCATCCTCTTTGTTTACACCTATATTTCCCAAGAGGGTAGCCTAAATTGACTTTCAGCTCTCAAACATCCTTCTTCCTCCTCTGCCTCCTGCCATGTCTTCTACTTGAAACACTCCAACCCCTGCCCCCCCACCCCCTTCCAGTCAAACTTCATTAAGATCAGAAGAGATCTTAATCAGAAATCCAAAGAGCACTGTTTTTACTCTTACCTGAAATTTCTGATCTCTGGCCATAACTATTTCTTTTTGAAAAATTTCCCCCGACTTCACTAAGGTAAACATACCCTCTTGATTTTCTTCTTGCTCTCAGCATCCTCAGTCTCCTCACCATTCGTTCACCTCACCTAGAGTTCCATCTTTTGTTCAGTACCTTCTCGGTACCCTCTCCATGGGTTTCCGTATCAAAACAATTCACAATTGTATACTTTAAATACTATGACTCCCAAGTTTGTGTTCTCAACTGATGCTACTCTTCAAGTTTCCAAACCTGTATCCTGTTGTCTACTGGATCTGTCTAGAGATCCCTACTATCATTAGAATCAAAATCAGCAATTCTAAAGAAACCTCTTCTGCCCCCCTTGAAACCTGTTACTCTATGTTCCCTATGTCCAGCATGACACAATCATCCACCAAACCCACCTATCCCCCATTATCCCTATTGTTGTCACCAACTTCTGTCGTCAGTTTCACATTGTTAAATGATCTCTCTTGAATTTGTCATCCTTGCTGCATTTTGGTCCTTATATTTCTTACTTAGATTGCTATATTATCCTCAGTCTGCTCCTCTTCTATACTTCACTTCACTATAGAAAAAAATTTATTTTAAAAAATACCACTTTTGTCAATTTTAAAATACATATTTCTTGAGGAAAATCTGAAAAAAGAATTGAAAACTATATAAAGAAAATTATGCCTTACAATCCAAGAGACAGCCAGACCTAAATCTTAAACCACCTTAGAATTTTCTTCATGCATTCAGGTATATGTTATCTAGGTATGGAAATATTTACGCAGATGTTTGTATGTAAATGTTTATATATACAGTACTACATATTTATACAGTGATCAGAAAACCAAGGTCACATTGTACATAGTTCTGTATTCTGCTTCTTTTACTTAATATACTGATTTTCCATCTAAATATTATTTTTAAAGTGGCGATGAATAATGGCTGTAATATAATGAAATATATAATGGGATAGTACTGTCTCTCTCTCTGATCTTGATTTCTTGAACACCAAAATGTTTCACTGAGCATTTATAATGTATGGATCCCAAGGACTTAGATTTGGTGGGAAAGAAGGAAGGAGAAAGTATTCACTTTAAGTTCATTTACATTAGGTACTATTCAAACCACCATATTTTCTATACTAAACATGTCATGACTTCAAGCAATTATTCAACATTGAAATCTATATAGTAGAGTGAAGATAAAAGTTACATTTTAGATGTATAAAGACAAGCTCAGCAGGAAAACAATTTGCTAAATATTTTTACTTCTTCACATTGAACAAGAAATGTCAGCAGAAAAACGACTTTTCAGGGGAGCAAAAATGACATTTTTATTTGGTACCTTTGTCTTGACTAGCTAAACTAGATAAGCTCACTTTGGCTGGTGAGCACCTGAATAAACAAAGTATTTTAGAACCAAGAAGATTGTGTTCCACTTCTACTAGAGGCTAGCGGAAAAAAAAGAAAAAAAAAATTATGTACATAGTTTTAATCCACATTTCACTTTTCTGAAAGTGGAGATGTAATTTCACAAATAATAAGTATTTTAAAGAAGTTGTTAAATTGCTTTGCCAAATGGAAGTCATCTTTCTCAAAGACAAATTTGCTAAAATTATTTCTGGTTAATTTAAATATTTTAAAGCTCCCTTTGTTTTCAAGACAATGGTTAAAGTTTTTGGTTTAGTACATAAGGTTTGTGATACCATTCTGGTCTTGCCACTTTCAAATTGTACTACTTCCCCAGGTTACTTTTCTTGTCATACTTTATTTCTCCAAATCTCAGTATTTCATTTTTTCATGACTTAATACTTGTGTACATCCTCTCCTCATTTTCACCAGGCTAATCTTATTTTCATTTTAGGATTCTCAGTTCAGGGATTATCTCCAGTCTATTCAATTCCCCTCCCATCTGTGCAAGCCTGATTCTGAATTTCATTTTTTCTCGTATAGCACCCTCTGCTTACTTCTATCAAAACAACTATACTTATTCTTGTCGTTTCCTTGAAAGCAAGGTATATACATTTTTAAAATTTACATTTCTATCCCTAGGACTTAGCTGTCAAGCAGGAACCAGGAAACTGTGGAGCCAAGAATTTAAATTTGCCATATCCTCTCTTTCTTCCATCACACCATTAACATAGTCCCTTTCTTCTTGCTCCTCAAAACAAATATCCAGGTTGTTTTACTAATTACTGAATAGAAATTAGACAGAGGTGGAATTACAGGCTAGGCTGGTAAACAATAAAACACAATACTGAGAAAATTAAATATAAATTTAAAGTACTTCTTCCTTGTGTGATGTAATTGGAATAAAAAGAATGTTTCTGAGAACCAGGAGTTACCTCTTCGATGGTTTTGAAGAAGTCTTTCCTGGTTCTATTACGTATTATTTTGTTTGCTTAATATGGCCTTCAAGATAGAGCAAATCGTGTGAATCTGTAGGCCATTAAGGTGCACCCAGATTTAAGTGTGGAAAACGTACATCCCAGAGTTTTATATAAATATGTTTTCATTCCAAGTACACTGGTAAAGGCTTCAATGGCCTTAGCCAAAAAAATCAAACTGCCTATCCACATCCACCTCCACCTCCCCCCAATTCACATAAATTCTTGATGGAAAAGATTCTCATTTGGCTCTGGCTGAGTGACATTTCTGAAGAAGGAATGAAGTATTCCTTCTCAATCTCTAAGCTGCATTATGCTCCAGATCACTGCTGCACTTTGACATCATCCTTAGTGTATTTTGGTCTGACTAAAGCAAATTCTCTAAAAAGTTCAAGATGGCTCTACATTCAGGTTAAGCAACTCTAATTTAACATTAAGGTCTTTTCTAAAAATATACTGTGATTTTCATAATATATGCCACTCTTCACTAATCTTTCTGAATGGCTAGAGGTGTGTTTTTTTGACTCTTCAAAAACACATTATCTGTTTTTGAATGTTCACTGTAATAAATCACAGCCATGAGTATAAAACAAACAAATCCCATGGTCTGGAGATGGAACATATGAACAGGAATACCTGAACACGTTACTTAAATTTTCTATTGTAACTGCAATGGTAGGAAGTAGCAGATAAGAGTATAGCTACATATTTTCTGAAACCTAGTTAATTGAATCATGATTTACTAGAGTTAAATGGTTTGTAAACAGCAAACTCTCAGGGAATAGGTGGTATTGAGATCTATGGAACTATTTTTGTGTTAGAAAAATAAAATAAAATCCTTTAATAATGTTCAGAATGAGAATTTAAAATATAAATATATTTCACATAATATATACATCCATTACTTAGTATTATGTATAATAATGGAAGCTTCAAAGTAACATAAAATTTAATAGAATCAACAGGCAACTTCAAGTAACATTCTTAACCCTGCTCATAAGACCATAGTAGATAGACATTTAACAAATTTTATTTTATTAACAAAATTAGATCTTAACATACAAAATCAGTTATATAATTTTATTTACCAAAACAATAATAAAAACTGTCTTTAATTACTGTCAAAAAAAAAAAAAAAAACCATTTTGATAAATGGAAAAACTTTATTGCAAACAAAGTAAGACAGAATTTTTTTTTCTTTTTATTTGCTTCATCATCTCTTCCATTTTATATATTTTATTTTCTCCAATCCAGTAAGTAATACCCCAGTGATATTTGCTACAAACATGGGTTACTTTGATATCTGCTGAAACATTATAAATGATAAGATTCTTAAAGGTTGAATTAAAAAAAATTAGGTTGGGTGTTCAATATTTAGGAAGCCGAATAAACAAAACTAATTAAGAGTTGTGGTCACAGAGAATCTGCAATTTTTCTTCCTTTGGCCAAATAAAAATATGTAAGTAGAAAATGAGTCATGGAAAAATATTTCTTAATGTTATAGTCCTATCAATATTAATAAATAATAATACTTAGCAATTATATTAATTACTTTCAATCAGGATACTGTGTATGGAATAGAGATAGACTGGTCCTTGCATTCAAACATTTTAAAACAAAGTAGAATTTTAAATGGCATATAAGGAATAATATAAAATAGTATTTTTAATATTTGAGATTTAATTTACTATTAGATTCAAGACAATTAAATTCCTCCTTTGATAAAAATATAAATTGTGTAAACTTCATTTGGTTGAAAATGATTATTCCAGGGCCTAGTCTAAAGTTATTTTCAACTAATCAACTTGAGAAAACAAGAATATTTGCTTTTTAGAAGGGGTTCCATTTTTGGAAAAAAAGGTTCCATTGATTTAAATGCATTTATAGATCCCCCTACTGCTGGAAAAAAGCAGCCTGTCTTTTTATCACACTGATATTTACAAAGTATTAGGTGCTATAGAAACTACTGATATAAAAAGTGAAATTTAGAAATACAAACTAGGTCAATTAAACAAAAATCTTGGTATTAAAGTTTTAGTGATTTCAATGTTAAAATGTGACTTACACCTAATACCAACTAGCAGTAAATTTCATTTTTTCACTCACTCTCTCAGCAGCTTGTTTCAGGAAGAACACAGCAATGCATGGGCTCCTCTGGTGTTCTTTTGCACCTGTAAAGGCCTCCCTGAAGTTCCTAACTGTGTAAGTTTTCTCCTGTGTGGGAGATGAGAAACAAGCTTCCAGAATTAGGGGCAAGGGCTAAGCATAAAATTATTTTTAAAATTTCTGTATTTTAGGTTTGAAGCATTCTTTTAATTTCAAAATAAAGTACACAATTTATTTTCATTTCTGGCACCAATGATGTTACTTTTTTTTTTCCTTTTTAAAAAAAAATATGACATTTTAAGCTATAGTCTAAGTGTATAAATATAACAATGTCATTTGAAACCTAATAACAGAATGATGAGTCCTTTCCCAGAGATGAAAGATATCAGAAAATTTATTCTTCACTCAGTATTTGGAAACAAAATGAACCGGAAATGTGTAATTTCTTGAATTATGTTAAAAACAAATAAACAAAAAAAAGCTTCCACAGAAAACACAATTTACAAAAATTCACATCTTTTATAAGATTTACACTTAATATATAACTACAATTTTAACAATTGTCAGGGGAATGCGGAGTTGTGAACTAATTTTTTGCAACCACTCACCTTTAACTTTAGGGGAAAATGATTATATGACAAAAGTAAATTAAGATCATTACTCCTCTGTTACAGAAGATTTTCTGGATTTCAGAACAAGGTCTTTAATGGATGAAGAAAGTTCTTGAAGCTCTTTACGAGTAGTATTGGTGACATCTTCATGTTCTTTGTCTAATTCATCACTTAAGGGATCATCTCCCTGCCCAGGCTTCTTATTTTGACTGACTAACTGTTTTACAACCAAACCTTGATACTTTACCAAAAGAGTATGTTGGTCCTGTGAAAAGAAAAAGAAGAAAAGTTAACAAACATTATTTAATTTTCTGTGGAACAAAGTAGAATCTGTTCAACCAAAACACACTGACAGTCCTTATCTTTGAAGAACACTGGCTATGTAAATAGAAAGTAAAATCTGGCAAAGTCCCTGGTCTCAAGGAATTTATTGTTTAGGGGAGATAAAATATCAATACAGGTCACTTTAATACAAGTTAATTTAGCTAGGTTCTATTACAGATAAGAGTCAAAGTGATATGGAAGTTCAAAGAAGCCAAATTATCAGAAGAATTTGTTCAGGACAAGACTTTTGAGCTAGTCCTTGGAGGACAGGTTAAACCTGGAATATTCTGAAATGGAATAAATCTGGAATAAGCTGAAATGGAATATTCAATATTTTTAAGATCTTTTCTGAAAACTTAATTTCCATATTCAGAATATTCTTTACCATTTGTCTTACAGGATCCTGAAACATTCTTGAGCTAGGCTAAGTTTTTTAAAAGCCAATTCACTGTTGGCTTTGTTCAAAGCAGGATGATGATGTTAATATGTTTTATGTCTGAATATTCAAAATAATTTATATCCATCCACTCAAAATATTCAGAATTTCACTTTTACTGAAAATATAATACCTCTGGAATTTTACTGTTGAGAAAAGCGATGATCTGTGGCACGCATCTTCCAGGTGCATGGAGCATGCTGTGCGTTAAGAACTGAAACAACAGGACTGATGTGAGATGCAGAATGAGAGCAGGGTCTTCTGTGACTTTTAGCTGTTCGGACAGCGCTTGTCGATGTTGAAACAGTGTCTGTCTAAACCAAAACAAAATCACAAAAATGCATCACTCTAATTTAACAGGTTCTCACCAATTTCAATTCTACCCTTTTGTATTAATTCTTTAGCTCCTCTAGTTTAATTATCTAGCTCCAGAACATTTTAAAGAACCTTTTAAATATTAACCTAAACTGCATAGGTGGACTCATATTGCTAGAAAATGATAGAAAAAGCTGTTGAGGAAGGTTACTCAAAATACGTTTTGTGTACTGAGTTGTCAGGGCTCAAACAGAGATGCACTGATTTACATAAAATTTCCTGTAAGGAAAGTTTCAAGGCTAATAAAAAAGTTCCTGGACTTCAGTAACTATTGAATTAAGGAATTCTGATTCCCTATCAAAGATGGGTCAGAGAGGAGCATCTAAGTGTATAAAGACCAAATTTGAATATACTTGAAGGTCTACAGCTATTTGGATACAAAAGTTCTTGATGAAAAATTCAGATAGTCAAATTCAAATTTCAGATATGAAATATCATATTTAAGGATTTAGTAATAATACAGATTAACTCAATGTTACCTTTCCCTTTTCTTGTCTCCCCTCTTCACCATAATATCACAAGCTTCTGCTGCAGAATCTAGACAAGAAAGAAAGTCTTCTATGCTCTGAAAAGGTATATAATACCATGATTTACTTTTATATACTCATGACAAGATATAGCCATTTAATATTTTTGTACCCCCAAAATATATCTTTTAAAAAGATCACTTTATCCTTAAATCAGAAATTATGATTTAGGACTACAGAAGGTAGAGTGCCCCAGCTGGGTTTCCCCCATTGCCTCCCAAATAGTTATCTGAGTGTAGAATATTAGGTTTTAGATGAGGCTTACAATTATTCTGATAAAAATCTACTCAGATCTTTATAGCACAAATCTCTAGGCCTGTTATCTCTAAAAAGAATCAAACGTTAATTACCTTTTCATTCAGAGAGTTATGGAGTTTTGTTAGAGCTACTTTGGTTTCTTCTGATAATTTACTCAAAATCTTTTTCCTTACCTGTATGAGAAAAATTATTTTAGCATTGTATCTTTGACATGCAATGGATATAAGATCACATGCAAAAATGAATGTTTATTGCCCTAACAGAATGCAGTAGTAGAATTTATTCTTCTTTTTTGGATTTTAGATCTCAAACTAGGGACAAAAATATGCCAAAAATATTTTGATATCAGAGAGGTAGCCAACAGCCAGCAATGTGAGAGGATGACTAGAAAGAGCCATTGGCCTTGGGGGAAGTACAGTATTTGGAGTAAGAGGCTCCCTCTCTTTCCCACTAGGGTGAAAAAAGTATTTTTTCCTCTCCAATGCCAAGTGTGAGGGACCCCACTCTTAAAGACCAGGGATACCTACTTGATGGGGAGATGAGACAGGGATCTCATTCCATGGCTGGCTTCTTGTTATACTACACTGTATGGAATCTTTTCTGTACCTCTCTCTGCATGCATGGTGGCATTTTTGTCAAAAGACCAATGACTGCTTCTAGCACAAAATTTCTGAAGGAGTCCTGCTGTAGTAGCTTGGTCAGCAGATCCAGGAGGGTAGAGTATATCTGGGATGATGGGCTAACCTACTACCTTTCTGGCCCATCATATACCAATCATTCTGTGGCCCTTGAAGGGCATGAAATAGGATCTCTTGTATTTCCCACAGCAGAGGTTTGCACAGGGAGAGGAGGCGTGGAACTTTCCAGGCAGTTGGGGATTTGCTGCTCAAGCTGGGGTATAAGGGAGATCTCTGAACCTATGTTTGGGGTGTTAAAGGAGCCATGCAAAGCTAAACAACATCCCAAGAAAACAACTTATGTCACCTATGTGGCAACCACCACTTCAGCAGAGGTCACAAACACTAGAATGATCCAGCTTGGCCTAGATCAAGGCCAATAATATGCAGGCTGTCACATGAAGACACTTTTGCTTCCCTCATTTTCCCAAAACCACCAACCTTAAGAAGACATAGGATAAGGAGCAAGAAGAAGAGGAATTTTACAGACAGACTGCAGTTTTCCTCCTCTAAGCAACTGGGAGCCATAGCTCTAGATTACATTGCAAGAAGGGAAAAGATGAGTTTAAAATGCAGTTTGAAATTGAATTTTTAAAAATGAACCAGAATTAGTCTAAATATTGAAATGAAATAGTGTTACTAAATGAAATGAATGCAAAGTTATGGAACCTAGCCAAAATGTTAAGAGGCTTGCAATTCAGCAGGAAAAAGGAACGTGACATAACAATAATTAGGAAAAAACAAAACTGCTTATTCAAGTAATTGAGCATTGTTACTTTAAATAAACTGATTATATTACCAATCTTGTTAGCAATTGTATACACATTCTACTACACTGGAAATAAAAAACATTTTGATTTTTTTCCTAAAAATTTTCCTGTATTTTATTTTCCTTTTATACTATTTCAAATGAGAGGAAATAAAACACGCTCAGATTTCAAAACAAAACATACCAAGAGTTGCAAGAAAATGAACATACTTCACTTGTAATGGTTGCAGGATCATCTACGGCCACCATTAAATCCGAAGCTAAGAAGTTGAAAATGAGATTAGTGATATCAGTACAAACTGTCTTTAGCAAGTGCTTGGTAAGAGCAGCCTGTGTATCATCTGTAAAATAAAAGCACTTTATTAAAAATAATTTTTTAAAAATTATGAGAATCAATGAAAAATAGTATTATGTATACCTGCAAAAAACTTCATCCCTTTTTCAAATAATCTAATATTATTATATAGGTTTGAAACTTCTTCTTGTAAGTCCTTGATTGTGCGTTTTCTGCCAGTTCCAGAAGCAGAAGTTGAAGACATGAATACAGAACGTACCACCTCAAGATAACTTTTATTAAGAGGTCTGTGCACAAGGTAAACATATTTAGCTTATTAAAAGTGCCCAGAGTTGATGCATTAAAGACAACAAGAACAACAACAAGAACTCCACAAATCAAAACAGATTTTTATAGTTAATGTGGAAAATAGTACACTAGAAATCTGTCCCTCATCTTTAGGAATTATAACTTATTTTTCAACCCTGAAAATTCTAAACAATAATGTATTTAAAAATAACTGTTTATGTTAACATGGAATAGATTATTTTAAACAGCAATGTCAAATGATTAGTAGTAACTTTCATGTTTTTCTTGTAAAAAATATAGCTCTGTAATACATTCATGCACAAAGAATATTCACTTAAATTAAAAAAAAAAAAAAAAGCTCACTAAAAAAGCAAAGCTTTCCTAAATACTATAAGTTAGATGCATTGAACTCCTGGATTACATTTATAGAATCTTCTATATTGGGACTAACATGAGGGAAGACCAGGGAACTTAGTGAAGGTCAAGTTATATACAAGTTCCTTCAATTTTGTATGAATTAAATTTAAACTGGTTCATTTACAAGGCAGTAAAGTCTAAATCTATTTTTTTTTTTTGGTCAATTTGCTATTTTCTCCTTAAAAGTAAAAACCATTAGCTCTTTTTCAAATCAAGGTGGAAAATAGTCTTTTCTTCATTTTAAAGGTTGATTTTCATGTTATGGAAAACACTAGCCATTGATCAGTGCTAGTTTTTTCTCCCCGACTAGACTGTAAGATCAGTGAATGAAGACACCTCCTGGTTCTTGCTTTTTATTTCCTATACTGCCTTACCCAAAGCACTTAACAAATGTTTGTTGAACTGAACTGCTTCTATAGGCAACCAAAATCTGGAATTTTGGGTACTGGGTAAAATTCTAAGCTTTGAAAAGTAAACACCTAAAATATATAGTTTCTTTGATCGTGGTAAAAACTTTATTTAATAACCCATTGCATTTCTATCATAAAACAGAAAAAATTCATCTTAAGACTTACTTTATTAAGTATTCAGCAAGTTCAGAAATAAACTCCTCAGGAGCATCTTGTATGTGTTTTCTTAAAAAATCTTCAATCTCTTCCTGGAACATAAAAGTGATCTCTGGCTTCTTCTTTCCTAAAAAAGATGAATAATTTGGGGAATGGGGTGGGGCGGGGAACCAAAAAACAAATAAGGTCTCATTAATATATTTTACATGGAAATTTACTCAATTTGCCTACTGCATAGAGACTGATACTAATTTTTATGTCAAAAAAATTGCCAGTGTCAAATAGTAACAAATAACTAATGGAAGCTATTTTAAAAATAAGATATATAGTATTTCTTTTGAATAGTTTTCCAACGTCATTTAAAAATAACTTGTTTTCTATGAATCAATCAGAAAATAATAAAAAAGAATTGCACCCCCTCATCTAGCTTGGATGAAGCAAACAGAAATCAAAATAATCAAGGGGACAGGAAAATATCTTTCAGGAAAGGATAAATTTTCTTTATTGAACAATGAATACTGGGCAGAATTTCTTTCTTTATTAAAATGAAAATTTATTAAAAATCAAATCATTGCGTAATTTACATAAAATACTCAGAAACAGTTATAATCATGTGGACCACAACTCTAGAATTAAGCCAAATTTTGTCTCCTTTTGGGAAAGGCACATATAGAAAAAAATAAACCTCATAATTTTACAATAATTTATTCACAAAAATAATTCTATACCAAGGAAAATTTATACACAGCAACTGTGTTGGAAATAATTATTAATTGTGGCAATGTCATGCCTAATCATTTACTTTGATTAAAATTCTATTTCCAGCATTATCACTTTTCATTTCTTTGTTTACTTTCATCCTTGTTGGTTAATTCCCTCTTCTGAGGATCTATATTTGTAAAATGTCCCATGGTTTATCCCTGAGAGACAAGGAGGCAAAACAGCTACATAAACTAGGTATAAACTGAATAACAGATGTGCAGTCATCGATCACTGATGAACCCTGAAAAATGCGATGTGATTGCCACTTATCATTATGTGCATCTGATTCTGTTATTTACACAGTGATCTGTGGACTGAAGAACTTGCTAGTTTGTACTATATGCAATTACTTATACTATGGTAACTGAAATTTGAATCATTTTGTTGGGGGACTGGTGTCATTTAACTGAACTGTGGTAACAAATGTGTGCATACTGGAATCATGCAAGAACTTTGTGGATAAACATATGTACCTAATTATATGCATCTTTTTTGTTTTGTGTTATTTAATTATATGCATCTTAAAAGATATACATAAAAAAAAAATCACACCCCCCAAAAGGGAAGAGTAAAACAAAGCTACAAACCAGTGTGAGATAACTGAGATTCATCATCACTATCATCATCTTTTCTTCCTTTCTTCTTGATTTTTTTAACTTTGTACTCTCTGGCATTGCCACCGCCACCTCCTCTAACACTTCCACTGCCCTCTGGTAAAGAATATTAGTTAGCATTACTTAACTAAATTACCATTTGGAGAAAATGATGACAGCATATTGTTATATTTAACTTTACAGCAGGAAAATAAAAGGTAAAATAATGAGAGAAATTTTATTTTTAAGAAATTTACTTAGATAGCCTATATATTCCAAATGCAGTCTCTTCCTCCTTCTAATGTCACTTCTTTTCTGTAGCTTTGTCTGACCTTTTCGTGCCAAACCCATTCCTTCATCTCCTCTTCTATCATCCCCAATTTCTTCCCTATCTGTTACCAAAGCCTCATTAATATCACCATTACAATACTTCACATTTTTAATTATATTTGTTTTTACCTTTTAGGTTGAAAGATTATTATTCATGTTTACAGAAGACATCCTGACTCACCCACCACCTAATCAGATTATGAACTTCCTGAGACAAGGAACATGTCTCATTAATGTTTGTATCCCTGGCATTAAAGCATGCTTGACACATAACAAGTGCTCAATGTTGACTGTGAATATTAAATTTCTTAAGTAGAAAAATATTGTTTCAGTCACTGATTGGCTAAATAAAGCCTAGAAAAAAAACATATTAATAAAAATTTAATTTTGTAAACAAAATTTAAAATGTTATTGAGATAGTTCTCTATTAGATATTTACATTAATTTAAATATCTATTCTAAAAGATATTTAACTAATGGAATTTTAAACACTGAAAAATATTGACACTATATTTCTTCATAAAAGATTACATTTTCTCAATTAAGAGTGATTTACATAAATCACTTAGAATTTTCTAAATTCTAAGTAGATTTTATCTTAGATTTCATAATATCCTATATTTAAAAGTTCTCTGAATTTACCTTCTCTTTGCTTTTATGATGGAAAAATATTATTTTCAAAAGCCCAAGCCTAAAAATTTGCTTTTACATTTGGTACTAAGTTTCTTTCATGACCTGGGCTTTCATGCTGACAGTATTCTTTGCACTGTAATTATTACAATAGTAATAGCACTATTACTGAAAACAAAATACCAAAAGACCTTTAACTTTTAGAAAGAAAGTATTCTGACACAAATGCAATTAATTAGGGTGAATTTTTAATTTTTAACATCTTCAAATAATATGATTAAAATATGCAAGGCTATGAATATTACTACGATTTATTATAGTAATTGTTAGAATAGGGAGGAATTTCAAAATACCATCGAAAGGTTCTGCAGAAAAAGATTCTGGAAGAGGAAAGAAATTACCTGAAAGAAATGAGGAGTTAATTCCCATAGCAACAAAACATTTTTTAATAACATAATTCAATATAGCTATATTTATTAAAGAAAAAGTTGATTATCTAATTTCTTTAACAATAATATTACATTAATATGTCCCTACTACAGAAAACATGGAAAATACATGTCACTTCTCAAATGCAAATTACTGGTATACCAGTACTACCTAGAATAATTTCCAGTGACTCTAAATTAAAAAAAAAAAAAAAAAAAATTTCCTTGAGAAATTATTCAGTAAGAGCACATAAAATATGTCAAGCAATGTTCTAGGCACTGAGCATACAAAAATAAGTGAGACAGATAAGATGCCTAAACAATAAAATATATCATATAGTGATAAAGGCTATGTAAGATAAGATATGAGAGTGACTGTGGCTCCTATTGGGGTGGTCAGGGAGGCTCCTCTAAGGAAGTGAAATTTAAATTGAGCTCTGGGTGGCAAGAAGGAATCAGTTACTTGAAGCGTGAGAGACAGCATTCCAGGTAGAGGCAACAATTAGTGCAAAGGCCTTATGGTGACCATGAGTTTGGCTACCAGGCTGGAACTTAGAGGGTAAACAGGAGGACAAGAGATGGGCAAGATCATGAAATTAGTTTATACAAAAGAGAAAATAAGTAATCACCAATATTTGTACTTTCATAATTAAAATTAATTAGTAAAAGATTTGGTTGAATTAGCAGTTAAAATTAAAGCTGAACCAATAAAATGGCCTTTCAAAGGAACTAATAAGTGCAAAGTTCACTACAATAAATAATACACTCCTCTTTCAATTTTTCCTGTTAATAATTCATTACCTGTTGCTTTTCTTCTTCGTTCATCTTTTTTATCCTTTTTACTCATATTAAAGCTTTCTAAAATGGAGACTTGTTTCAGATCTTCTTCAGTGATTAAATGAACAGGATTATTTTTCATTTCCTGAAATAAAACGTATTTTTCATAGGCAAATATAGAAATAACATTTCAAAAAGCATAAAAGAAAAGTTGTTTATATACTCACATCTTAATTATTGTTTAGCCTTGTCGCTAAAAAACTAGAGTTGTGACTCACAGCTGCCATTCAGAGGTTGTTTCTCCTTGCTAAAAACTAGTCTCTTCCCTTGCTGTTATTGGCTTTTTGTACCTATTACCAGCTAATGAGAAATCCTGTCTGGTCACTGAACAACTGATTGCACAGAATCAGAAGCAATCTTCTTCAGCTGTTATTGGCTGGTTTTTCCACTGCTTAATTGGCATCTTATGCTCCCTTTCTTTTTTTTGAGACTCCCGAGTACAATGCCACCTGGATACTTGAAATTACTAAAAAGATTATCTCTAACTCTCTATTTGCCATCCCACTCAAATGACCATATATAAGTTTCTCACTATGTCATGGCTTTTTTCCCCTCTAGACTCATGCTTGGTGATCTATGCCAGGGGTTCTTAACCAGGGGTCTGTGGACTCCTACTTCAAGGGGTCTGTGAGCTTGAATTGAAAAAAATCAACTTATTATTCTCTATTTTCTCCGACCTCTAACTGAAATCTAGCACTTCCTTTACTTATGAATGTATGCAATAAATAAATTACAGTAGTATTCATTTCACCTGACTGGCAAAGGGGTCCGTGGAACAAAAAACGTTAAGAACCCCTGATCTATGCTTTTAAAAAATTTGTGTTAAGAGCAATGAACTATTTCCAAGTTCAGGAAAGGGTTTTTTCTCATGGAAAGGTTCTATAATCTCTAGTGACAAGTTCATTTTCATGGTAAAAATGCTATTATTTCCTTTTTTGGTTTTCTAAAGAAAAATGCTTAAAATGCTGATAATTCAAACAATAGAATCAATCACCTTTTTCCGAACTTATTTTCATGATTGGAAGGAGGAAAACAATGAAAGAAGAAATTGATGACCATGTTAGGTTTTTACTTTAGAAAAAGGTCACAAATAAAAATAATTAAGTAGCCACATAATACTTCGTGGTTAACATATGCCAAACATTTTATATATATCCCTCATATGTTTACATTTATCCTTTTGCGAGTAAGTATCATCATCCTTTCTCATAAGATAAGGAAACTGGGACTTTACTTGTCCAAAGTCATAAACAGAGTAAACAGAGGTTGAGATTTAAACTCAGGTTTACTGTCATCAAACCTGTGTTCTTTCTACTCTTCTCTACTGCTTTTCATGCCAAATGTAGAAAATTATCTCATTTTTAGACTATTAAGAGCTTAAAAGGATAAATACAAATTATTTATATATTAAAAAGCCTTTAGGGGAAAAATAAAGCCCTCATTAATTTGTTAACTGTGTAACTAGGACAAATGGATTTGTTTTACCTACTTGAGAGCAGACTTTATTATAGGTAGATGGTAGTACTAACTAGAAACATGAACTGAATAGTCATTAAAACAGACCTGGTCATGACTTCTACTTCAAAATACTTTGGCAGCAATTACATTGAAGAACCAGTAAATTTTGACAGTAACAAATATTTTCTTTCCTCAATAAGTTATCCTGCTTGTTTACCCCAAATAGGTAAAACTAAAGAGGCTCTTCTGGACTTAATAAATATATTGCATACTGACAAGTATGCTGTATACTTATATACAGATAATGTTTTTATGCATTTAAAGGTTTTAAAGTCGGATCAATGCTCTTATGTGACATAATTATGAAGTATAATTTCACTTCTGTGATTTCAATTTATAAAATCTGCTCTTCCAACTCTAATTTATATGTTCTGATAGGAATGAAGAACAGGAAAAACAAATACAGAAGAGGACATAAAAAGGAATGCATTAAAGGACTATGATGTATGACACCAAGTGTTCATTTCTGGATATACAGCTTACCTCTTTTTCCAAAAGATAGCATATGATTCTATTGTGAAAATACTATTAAGATTTGTAGATGAAAGGAAATCTGGCATACCTTTTCAGCTTTTTGGTGCATCAGTTCACTGAACAGTTCGGTACAGTCATTTATAAATTTTTCACTGACTACAACAGTGTCACTAAAGACTACAGCTGAAGCCTGTTTGCTGAATGCTCTCATCACCTGTTGAAGTAACATCGCAGCATCTTCAACTGATAAAGAACTGGGAAGCAGAGGCTAGAATTACAAATAAAATAAAAGCTAAATATAAATGCAATATAAGAACAGATAAACCATTTTTTATCTCTATGCTCTCCCTAGGTGATCTCATTAAGTCCAATGGCTTTCAGAATCATCTATATGCTGATAACCTCCAAATTATATTTCTAGTTGCATCATCACTGTGGTCTGTAATAACATTTCCTTACTTCTTATTTAACCTCCCCACTTGTGTGCCTAAAAAGCATCTTGAATTTACTATGTCCAACACAACACTCATGATTCAGACTCCCAGCTCCCATCAATTCTTCTCTCATTCTTTACTACATCTCAATTAATAGTACCACTCTCTACTCAGCTTATCAGGCCCAAAACAAAACATCTAGAAGTCTAGTTTTTCTCTTCCATACCTCACAATCTACCAAGTCCTGATAACTTTCCTTACTTTCCTACAAAATATATTTCTTCCTAGCTTTTTCCACTATCTGAAATCATCTTCCCATTTTCATTGACTAACTCCCCCAAACGTGTCCCTCCTCAGGATACTTTGTTGAATGAATAAATATAAGACACCTAAATCTGGAATCTGTATATGTGAAACAGGGAATTTTCTGCTTTTCAGAGAGAATCTGGGCTCTGACTTGTAATTAATGGATTGGCCTCTTCTTTCTCTTTATCTACACTTATCTTTTTGGGACAACGAAGGGCAGGTCAACACTGAAGTAAAACCCTATCAGTGTTAAAGCAGCTTGTCTTAATCTATTAACAGAGATTAATGGATAAAGGATAAGCAAATGCTACACAATGTGTAATGCCAGTACAGTTATAAATGCTTGGTTAAGACTGTATCAAGTCTCACCAATTTCTAGTTTGGATGGTACGATTATTACGACATATATAATGACATATATGTGTATATATAGAGAGATTTATAAATTCTGGATGTTGACTATCAAATGAGGAAGGTTATTATCTATTTCAAAAGCTAGAATGACTTTACAAATAAAATAATTAGGATTATTTTTTGTAAAAATGGCTTATTATTTGGCTCTAAATCAAGATTACCTTTATGTATTGTAATTCTTAAAATGGTCATTTATAAGTGAAATAACAATAGTTTATGTTTTACAAGAAAGTTAAGGAAAAAAAAATAAGGCATACTGCAATATCAACCCATGTTCCAGAGCTGATAGCTTCCTCGACTGATGCTTCCACTTGATCCACAAGTCCTTGACCAACACAAGCTGCTTTCAAAAACAAGAGCTGTATAGTCTTATATCTTTTCTTTATGTAGCTAACGGCATCTGGGATTCCAAGTCTGGACAAAGCATCAAATTCTAGATTGGAACAGGACAACAAGAACTGCAATTACTCACACCATCTAGCTGGAATCTTAGATAAAACAGTTAAGTTCTACCAAAACTTATTCTTTGAATGTGAATGTACTGTATCCTAATCTTTCTTTAGGAATACAGCACAAAGATGTATCACAGACTATTCTCTGGTTCTCTTGCCTTCCTAAATTTTTATTAATAGAGATATTTGTAGAAAAATTGATTCAAGAGCCCCCTCAATACCAGCTGTGTCCCTCCCTCTCCAATTGAGATGTCAAAGAAACCACAGAACAATAAAAGCAAAAACAGGGGATAAAAGAGAGAGTGATGGTTTATGTGAGGATACAAAACCTGGAATTCATTTAGCTTCTTACAATCAAGGGAATGGAATTAATTTTTTCGAAAAGTTTCATCAGATAATTAAGGACAAAGTAATTCTCCAGTCTAATTTAAACTAGAAAAAGCATTAGCATATAAAACAAAATTTAAAAATAAGGGCTTAAAATTCTAGCCATTAAGATTATTGGAGATCTTTCTCTCCCATTCAATAATCATAGTCAAGAAAACTAGTCATAACAAATTTCTAAGGCAAGTCCATGTTGATTGAAGAAAATGAAAGGTACATCACAGAAAATCAAGACAACATAAGCAAAGTCCACCATCCTAACACACATTTAAGTTGTTTAAACACACTTGTGACTTAAATGGTCTTATTACTGAGAAAGCAACTAATCTGGTTTGGGTCATGATATTGACTAAGTGTGTTATGTATTTTTGTTAACAGTTCCAATGAATGGATTCAATCAATCAACTTTATCTAAATGACAGAACCACAGAAACAGGATTTAAAGTAACTTCAAATGTTAATGAAGTTTTGGGTAACTAATAAAAATGAACATTGAAAAGCTGATAGTCAATAAAATATTTTTAAGATGATATAACTGAAAAACTGGGCAACTTCATAAAATATAAGAAATAATAAATATAATTACTTTTTATAAATTAAAAATACATGAAGTTGTAGTGTATCACCTTCATATCAGCGAAAAGTTGGTAACAATAACAGCTCTTGGCCTTTCTACGTAACAGTTGGTTCAATAACTATGGGATTAAATTCAGTTCCAAGAACCACAAAAACCTGTACTATGACCACATTCGCATTCAAAGAGAACCATTATAATCTGCTTGCCAATAGTAAGGTGTGTGTGGACTTCCAAGGCAAGTACAGTATTTTCTAAGAATGTGTTTAGTAGTGGAAATAAGTTTCAGTTTCAAAGAAAAAAAAAATAGTTACCTAGATAGCCATTTTGCCTGAAAAAGGAATCCACCCAAGTACTCTGTGTTCTGGAGTAGATGTCAGGGACAAACACTGCCTTATCCTGTCTCCCACCAACCACAGTGCCTCGTAAGCGTCCATTGTTTACAAATTCCTCAAGCACAGCTTAAAATAAACCCAAACAAATACAAATAAATCAGAGCAGGTATAAACCTCAAAAAGTAAAATACTCTATAATTTCATAATTTAGCTATTTCTACATGTTTAAAAAGCAGTTTAAAGTTTAGTAGCCTAAATGAAGACATTACATTTCTGACAAAACTTTCTGGCCATTTAAGAGAATATTAAGGCCATAAATTCAGGGAAAATTTTGGCAACTTGTTAAAGGTGCTAAACTTGTAACTCAAACCTAGCGAATATTAACATATTACATTTTTGTTTGATTCTGGAAAAACAGCTTGCCATTATTTACCTCACAATTTTTTTTAAGTGTTGACTAAATACCTTGGGAATAGATAATATAGTATTACTAGTGTTATCAAGTTCAATTCTAATATTTATTTCTATATCAAGACACCAAGATCATATTAGATTTAGGAATGTGAAATAAAGCCCTGAGCATTTTTATAAGTTATTACATTCCCACTGTTTAAATTAAAGCAATGCAGTTCAACCCTACCTATAAGGGAAATATAAGCAGTGGTTAAGAGGATGGATTCTAGAGCCAGACTGCCTAAGTCCAAACCTCAACTCTGCCACTTAGTAGCTGCAAAATACTGGGCAAATCATTTAACTTCCTATGCATCCAATTCTCATCCATGAACTAGGGATCATAATAATACCTCTCTCACAGGGTTGCTATAATTCAAGTAAAGTGCCTAGAATAGGAGTTGGCACACAAACACTCAATAAATGTTAACTAAATATCACATCATCACATTCATCATCAAAAGACTGATGCCAGTCTGAAAACTGGACAGTATTGTCAATAACACCAATTTTATGCTTCTCATTTACACTATAAAATTAAACTAAATTAACAATTATGTTGTTTTAACTATTGAAATCCCCTTAAAAAGACAAAGCAGATAGAAAGTAGCTATTAAGAAGTGAATCCGTAAGCATATCCAAAAGACATCTAGAACAAAGAAATATTTATAAAAATTAGTCTTTAACAGAAATAAATACCAGTTTACATATAAATTTCAGAATTTCAATGCTAAATAAGTTAAAATATATCACAAAAGTCTAGATTTCTACTTGTCAATAGGTGAGCACAACACAAAACATAATTCTTAATTTAGTATGATACAATACAAATCAACCCTAAACTCTGACCAGTTATCAAGTTACCTACCTATTGTTAACTTGAAGAAATTTACATTTTAATGAAACCCACCAGTCTACCCAATCCTCAATTATTTAGATTCAAATATTGGAACGTTTTAATTTTAAATTTGTCCTTAACAAAAATTTTATTTTTAAAGTCCATATTCTGAAAAATACAGTGCATGAAAATTAATATTTGGTTCTGTATTTGAATTTCTTTTTCATTTTTTTAGTTCTTATGATTGCATAGATATGAGTTAAAGATTATGCCCTTACTTTAAAAAAGTATTCTAGAAAAGGTAAAAACAAAACACCAAACAAACCCCAAACCTAATAGGAATTTCACACACACACACACACACACACACAAATAGACAATGTACTGAAATTATTTTTGGGCTATTACTAAGTTGTTTGAATGCTAAGAATATCTCTAGTTTTTTATATAAACCATTAAAAATATGTTACTACAGAAACAAAGTCTTTATTTTCATATTAGAAAATGTAGTGAAAACCAATAAGAAACAAAGTAAAATTTTTTTAATCCCACAATTTTAAATCTTTCTATGTGCATATGTATATATGCACAGGCAACAGAGTATTTTAAACACACACACACATTTATACATATACACACACAGTCACAAAAACATATATATATATATAGAATTCTTATTTTCATTCTACCACTCTGGGGATAGTGAGTACTAAATGTTTGGTGGGTACAATGGATAGACACATACACGAAAACTGGCTTATAAAACCTTTTTAAAAACAAGGAAATATTTTAGTTCCATTAAAATTTAAAACTAAAAAAGGAAAAACATTAAAAGCAATGTGTGTTAAATTAAGCCTATTGAGTAGCTAATTATGTGACACATAATTTAAAAGAAACTCACAGTAAAGAAGTTGCTCCTGAAATCCATATTTTGAAATCAAAGAACTTACTGCTGTAGGCCTTCATGAAAAGGAAACAAACAAGTTTTTCTTACTTAAAGAGTTACATATTTTATGAATTAAAAAAAAAAATGCAACTAGGATAGAGTTTTTGAAAAAGATATTAATTTAAAAGGAAAAATGAAGCCAAAATTGCACCATATTTTAGATTCTTAATCAGAATTAAGCTACTGAAACATCAGAGAAATTGCACTATCTTCTCAATCTTGGATCAATTTACTTTCCCATTCCACCAAATTATCACCTCAGATTTAGTGATACTTGACTATCTGTCCTGCCCTTTAGTGCATTTGTTTTCTTCATTCTATTCCTTCTTTTTGGGAGGCTGTTTCCTCACCTCAGAATATTCAGGTAAATATAGTGTGATTTCAGTTTTGAAGAAAAATGAGATTGTATATGTAAGGAAAGGCATCTGAAATGATATACTTTTAGATTAGGGTAGATTATTGGGAGTGATTTATTTAATATGCCTTCTTTATCAGTATTTTCTATAATGCTTATACATTTCTTTTTTTAAAACAGCTTTAACGAGGTATAACTTACATTAAAAATTCACCACCAAAATAAATAACAATTATAAAAACCTTCTCATCTTTCATATTTTGTATGTGTTTTTGTTCCCTTCTACTTCAACAAAATTCCTTAAAAAAAATTAGAGCTACTTGAAGATGTTATCTTAAAATCTCTTGGTAATTAACTTATTGTGGGAGAGCAATAAACGTTGACTTTAGTTGTACAAAATCTTTAGCTTCTTTTTCCATACAATGAATCACTGCTGAATTTGCATTTCAATTTGGAATACAAAAGTTTAGTATACCTACATATCTTGCAAGCTCATCTCAGTAAATACTTCCAGCTCTTCTTTCTGACTATCAATAACAATAAATATAAACTCCTTTTTGACCAGAGATGCTAGTATTTTCTCTAAAGTAATTTAAGAACAGTGGGCTCATTCCTTACATTTAAGAGGCAAATTTTAGCAATATGATGATATGATATGGTGCATTAAATGGGCTTATCTGGGAGACACACAGTCTAGCAACAACTTTTGAGGCTCATAACTAGTTTTCCCCTCATGGTTTGATAGTATCTTACTACCAGTAAATGTTAGGAGGATCATCTGACACAAGCTATTAGAGCCTATATGAGGTGTTAGACTGGACTTGGAGGTATCAGTATAAACTCATGGTTTTCAATAAACATATATAAAGATACAGAAATGCAGATATATAGATGTATCTATACATGTTTGTGTATTAACTAGCTTATCTGCTGAGTTGGCCTGAGAACAGCAACAACCAAATAGTAATGACCACTCTAGTATCTATATCTTGGTTTCTAAATACCATTCTCTACAGACTCCTTGGAAAAATGGATGATTTCAGGGTTGGGACAGGTAAAGCATGAGCTAAGCCTGGAACACCTTGTGCCAGAAAATAAGGAAGAGCTCCAAAAATGATAGGAGCATGTCAAAATGACACAGAAGTCAGCCTAAAGGGACTCCCACTGGCTATATCAGGACCAATATGAAAGCCAAAATAATGATAATGGATTATAAGCCAGTGAATAAAATAGAACCCATGAGTCCACAGTGATCTAAATAAATGAATAAACTGAAAGTATGATGAAGAAAAGGATAATTTACAAATATATGTGGTTTAAAATGCCTTTCTCTTGGGGAGCGGGTATAGCTCAGTGGTTGAGTGCCTGCTTCCCATATACAAGGTCCCGGGTTCAATCCCTGGTACCTCCTAGGAAAGAAAGGGAAAAAAAAAAAAGCTTTCCCTAAAATATTTATTAATTACAAAGGAAAAATGAGAAGCTTTACAAGAATTCTGGCATACACTGCCTTAAGTGATCACAATGCACATTATCAGTAACCAGAAAAATCCAAATTGTGTGCCACATGAGAAAATTCAATAACAAGAACACAGTATCATTCTGTGATAGTCCTGCCAAATATGCATTACCTGAATATCAGCATGAAAAAATAGCATATGAGCAAAACTGAACATTCTATAAAATTGGTCTGTGATCTTCGAAAGTATCAAGGTCATGAAAGTTAAGGAAAGACTGAGTTAATAGCTCTAGATTGAAGGAGATGAAGAAAATATAACAATTAGATGTAATATGTGATTCTGAACTAAATCCTTTTTCTGTAAAGGACATTACTGAAATAACTGGCAAAATATGAATGGAATCTAAGCACAGGACTGTAGTAATGTGACAATGCTAATCCTCTGGCTTTGATGTTTGTATTATAATCATATAGGACAATACTTGCAACTTTTCTGTAAGTTGGAGAATGTTAAAACAAACAAAATAAACAGAAAGAGAGCTCTCCTTTCTAGATTGCCTAGGCTTCTAAGGGCAGGATACCTGTCTTGAAAAAAAAATTAATTCATTTTTAAAATTTGAACAGTTGTAGGTTTATAGAGGATACCTGTCTTTGAAGGCAGAATTTGCTTCTTAGTTTTGTATACCCAGTGCCTGGCATATTTTAGGTTTTCAAGAAATGATGATTTGTTGAATGATAAAAAGAAATCACTATGGCTGCTCTGTAGCAAATGTCCTAGAAGGTGGTAAGAACAAGGGAGACTGGGTAGAATTCCACTCAAATAGTCCAGGTGAAAAATGGACTGGAATGGTGGAAATGGTCAGAGGTAAAGGTTATATAAATAATTAGAATGTAAAATTCAAAAGACTTAGTGTTCTGGAAGGGATCGGAGATGAGGGAAAGGATGGTATAAAGGATGATGCCCAGGTTTCTGACAAAAACAACTGAATGATAATATTTACTGGTAGTAGGATCATAAGTAGAAGAATATATTCAAGCAGGGGCGGGTGGGAATGGGGTATGATACAGAGATGACGATATATTTTCAGCATGTTGAATTTGAGGCACTTGTAAAATACTTAAGTAGAGAGGCCATGTAGATATAGTATGAGTCTGAAACTTCAAAAGAGAGTTGAAATCATCTAGGAAGACAGTACAGGACTGAAAAGATGGTCTGAAACAAAACTTTAAAGGCTAGGGAAGGGAGGAAGAGCCAGATTAGATGACTTGCAAGTTGTAGCCAAAGCATCCCAGGGAATGGAGAGGGCCTGCATCTGCAGGCAGGATCATCCCACCCACCATATCCATGGGATATAAGCCCTCTCTCACTTGGAGTTGGAGTGGACATCACCATCCCAGTCGCCTCTGGATTGGGGGAAGAACTATGGACTAGAGTGGACTTGATGGTATTCTCTTGCTCACATATGGTGATTCTTGCAATGCAAGAAATTATAACAATGAGGTGGAGCCAGTGGCCACTTGACAGTTTTTGGGTAGGGAGGGGATGAGCAGTTGAAATACAGGGGCTTCTTTGGGAGTTGGAGGTTGTCCTGAGTACTGTTGTGGCAATGGATGTAGGCCATTTTAAATCAGCACACACCACTCAGAACTGAGTGGGAGAGAGTGTGGTCTACAGTGTGAACTGTGGTCTATGGTTGGTGGCAAGGCTCCAGGATGTGTAAGTCCATTGAGGTTGGTGGGCCACACTGTGGGAGATGTTTGTGTTGGATGTGGTGGGAGGTGGGCAACATGGGAATCCCAGTGGGTTCCGTGTGATATTTTAGGTAATCTAAGCACCTCTTAAAATATATGTATATATATATATAAATAACATTTTTGT